>JAKLMJ010000011.1:0-600000 GCA_022813475.1 Pseudopyrenochaeta terrestris
ACCCTAACCCTAACCCTAACCCTAACCCTAACCCTAACCCTAACCCTAACCCTAACCCTAACCCTAACCCTAACCCTGAGAAATAAAGCTAAAAGTAATTAAGACTATATTTTACTATAGTATTATTTAGTCTAGTTATAGAAAGGTAAATAATCTAATAAATAGATTTATGCCTTAATAGTTAGATAGAAATTAGCTAAAATACTAGTTATATAGAGGTTTATCTCTATAACCTTATACTAGCTACAGCTAAGTACGAGTTAGACTATATCTATAATCGTCTTATCTAGGCTAGGCATAACAGATAGCTTAGTTCGATATATATAAGCCAATAAACCTCCTAACCCTAACTTAGGTTCAAGTTCCTAGTATACTGCGTACTAGACATTACTTCGTTCTCCTATATAAGGCTAGAAAGCCCTCAATAGTTCAAAGATCTAGGCAACGCTAGTGCCGAGAGTTATCAACAACTCAGCTTGGCGAAGGCGATTGGTGCGGAGCTGGATTATGAGGTCTTCCAAGATGATATCTGGCAGCTGATGGACCTGAAGCTACCGATGGACAAGTACGACCCAGAACCAAGCACTTGTAGCAGGGCTGGAATCTTCGTTCACACAGTGATGAACTCTGGTTGCAAATCATTAGAAGTATTGAGAGCGGCAGATCTGGCAAGACATGGTGAGCAAAGCAATTCGGGATCTCTCATCAGGTGGATGTGGGATACATGGAGACTGGTGCAGCAAAGTATGGGCTCGGACTTGCAACACGAGGACGAGGGCAGGTCGCTGAGATTGGCGGACACAATTGATGACTGGCTGGATCGTCATATTCCATCGATGGACCATGATCTCCGGTTCACGCTGTGGGACGATATGCAGTATGATTACAAGACAGACGCGACGATAAGCGGAGAAGACTTGGAAAAAGCTTTGAAACTCGCGCTTGCATTATGATATGGCATCACGGCGTGGAAAATAGACACCAACTCAATGCTAATGCATGTCGTCCTTTTCCAGGCGCTCTGCAGTGACTTCGAACATCTCCGGTACTCCAGAATGTCTGAAGGACTTGCCGTTCATCACCATCTCGGCAACCCCTTGGGCACAGAGAAAGATGAAGGACATGCCACCGCCGTTGAAACCAGCCACCACATACTGCCCTTCAGAGTCGGGAAGCTCACCCACGAGCGGAAGTTCATCTGCCGTGTATGCCATGATGCCCGTCCAGCGATGGTCGACGACAGCTCCGCTCTCGTCCCATCCTTGGAAATTCCTCTGCATGTAGCCTTCGAAATGCGGCAATACCTCATTCAGCAGAGACGAATCATCCCAATTGTTGTACCATAAGCTGCGATCAGATTGGTAGGTCCACTTGCCGCCGCCTACTACGATACCTCCGTCTGGTCGAGGGTTGAGGTAGTCAACTCTTCCACCTGCGGCGTACTTTATGTTGTATGTGGTTGAGAGATGGGGAAAGACTGGGCCGGATGTAGGCTTGATGTGGCAGGCTGTGCCTTTGTCTAAGATGAATGAAAGATAGGATTAGCAGTGAGTACTAGGAGCATGAGGGGGTGTAGTAGATGGCTTCATACATGGAACAATCTTCTTCGTTAATGCTGGACAGATGCCGCTGGTCCAAGCATTGGTAGCGAAGATAACTGTCTTTGCCTTCATGGTGCCTCGGGATGTTGTCAAGATCGAATAATTGGCATCATCTCTTTCCACATGTGTAACGGGAGTGTTGGTCTGCAGATTAATAGCGCCTTGCTTAACCAACTTAGCAGCCAATTGCGACACAAACTTGTATGGCCAGAAGGAGCAAGCTGGGACATTGCTCGCAGCTTTAGCGCCTTTCACGGAGGTGACCTGGTCACGATCAGTCCACGAGCAATGACTCAGGCTGTCAAGTACTCACCTGCTCTGCCATCTCTCCTTCGATGAAATCCACATCAGCAGCCCATTCTTGGCCGGCCTGTTGGCTGGCGCGTACAAAATCCCGGGCGGCATCGGCCTCATCGTCATTGCAATATACATCATAGCTACGACGCAGTTCAAACTCGCAGTCGAGGTCTGCCTCTTCGACTGCCCTCTTCAGCGCATAGACCTGCTTGCGCGAGAAGTTCAGAATGTCGGTGGCTGCTTCGACGCCAAAACGTCGGACAAGCGATTGCATAGAAGTTGCTTGTACTTTGCTATGGCCCTGTCCATAGTCAGAGACCATCGATTTCGTCGAGCAACACTTCTTACTCCATTGCGACCGGTGGCTCCGGAGCATAACTGCCTTGCCTCGAGCACGACTATCGATGATGCTTTGTTGCCTGAGAGTTTTGATATATGATATGCCGTTGCAATGCCGCTCATGCCGGCACCGATGATGGCGATTTCACAGCTTGGAGGCAGTGATTCCGTCGTACGGTGCTCATCGAGGGCGTGTGGCTCCGTACGCCAATATGGGATGGTGGCGTTGTCCACTGGTAGTATCTGCTCTGGCTTTCCAGAGCCGCCGTGGCCGCTTCTAGCGCACATTGGAATATCTCGCATCTTGTAGATAGATGTAGCAGATTCGGTGCGAACATGAAGGCGCGTTCTGACTGATATATATACAAACAGGTACGAAGACAAAACTGGGCTCTATGCTAGATTAAGATGTTCCTGCAAGCCGTGTGCGATAAGGCGCATGGTACGCGCGGCTAATCTATATTCCTGCTGCCTGCAGTGTAACGTTGACGCCGGGTAATAATAGGCGACGTCAAGCGTGATATGATATCTACGTCACCGAGCTGAAACATATAGACCATCTGTATAGACGAAGAGCGCTGCGAACTGGAGCACCTAAATTGCACAATTATCGATGAATACCGGCGGCTGCTAGATGTTTCCAAGATTACAACGGAACCTGAGAGTATATCTGGAAAAAAGAAGCCACGTAAGAAAACACAAGGCAGTGCAGGCTAGAGAAAATTAACGAATGACAACATGTATGTGAAAGACTCGGAAATTGTGTCTGATCGTAGTGTGATCGTTGTAGCTTGTTCAATACAATCCTGCAGCTCCAGGTTGTGCGCGAATTCTGGATAGATACAAACTTCGGGTGAATCGCGTTGATGCGAACAATATTCTCTGGAGTGTTGAGAGCGTCTCATCAAGACCTGATTGTGCGATAGACAGTATGTAGACGAGTCTACGGGCAGTTGAAGTCGCATTGGATAAGACTGTAGGCGGGATCGAAACCGTAGGCACCCGAACGACACTGGTCTTGGTTCAAATTCTGACCATTGTATTCCACCCTCACACCTTGGATATCCCCAGTGCCAACCTTTTCGAAAGTCAACCAATGCGCTCAGTTTGATAACAGTGCACAGGTGATACTCACATTGTCTACATAGATGCGACTAAGCGTGCCGAACGTGAGCTGGAATTCGCCCTTGAAGCCCTTAGCAGTGCCTTTTGCCTCGAGCGCACCCGAGGTCACCACGCTGTTACAATTTCCATCCACGACATCGGCAGTAGCGGTCGTACTCGACACTCCACCGATACCAGCCATGTAGGTCGATGCGTAAACGATGCCTGCGCAACGACCAGGACCAGGATTTTGACATCCAGGAGCCCCAGCAGCAGCCAAGGCTACGAACAGGAAATTGAGGGATAGGCTGTTGGAAGGTAGCATCATGACACCCTTATAGATCAGGCAAAGAAGAGTTGACAACAAGTTTTTTGAGATGGAGAACGGTTTGTCGGTAACTGGGGCTTCTATCATCGATATATAATATATCCTGCTCACATCTCACGTCCTGCTAGCTAGAGTAGGAAACTGCCATTCTCGGGAGGCCGCACTGAAAGTGAAGTTCGCTAGCTGGAGTGAGGAGCGGCCATTTTCGTGAAGCCGTACTGGAGATCGGCGTCCTAGCTGTGCCCTATCCATACTTACCAGTAGCGTCATTCTCTAGTCACCTACTGTGCCACCTAGGCTAACCTAGTATCTTGTGTCCAGCTGTAATGCCGTGCGTGTAGAAGCATTCAACATCGTAGCAGGGCAAAGGCCGACAGGGTATTGATCCGCGAGTATGTGACATCGCGTGTCGCTAGTAGTCCAGATTTGGCTAGTTGTATACTAACAAGTGCTATCTGTAGCGCTTGAGAGTCCTCCAATACTTGATGAAATTGGCTCGGGCTCTGTCAAAAGAAGGTATCCGGCCATGCAGCCGACAGATGAGACTCTCGGATACAGTACTTCCCGGTCTTGGTCTTGCATACACCTTGAACGCGAACTTTCAGCGCCTTATTCATTACGTCCTTATCCAGCTGGCCGATTCGAGGTCGAGCGTTTCAACACACGTGAGAGCGGTTGTGCCATAGGTGTACTGCATCTAGACAAATCAACCTGGCTAAGTGGACCCGGTATGATTGCGTAGACGGTCGAACGTCAAACCTTCGTTCCAGATCCCAAGCACAGCACAGAAGCGGATTGCTGAGATCTTGTCCTAGATGACTGTTGTCGCGTGAGTGTGAGGTCAAGTATGTAAGAGGTCAGATTGGTACTCAGTGGAGGGGTCACTGTAGAACGAACTTAATCATTGCTTCCGACTGGCAATATACTCTTCCCACACGCTCTCAATATCGTTCATGTAGATCCAAGGCAACTTAGACTCCTCGCTAAGCCCATCTGCCCGCAACTTCAAAGCCGCCTGAAATTGCGCTTCCTCGTCAGTGTTCGCGGCTTTTGCTGCCAGTGCCAGCTGCTTCTGTGCGTCTAAGAATTCGTACCTGCGAGCTCTTTAGTCAGTCACACCTCCCAAGCAAACAGAGTGACACGAAAGAAGCGAGACTTGCATGCGGGTGTAGTATGGAGAGCGTATCTCATCGAAGATCTCCAAAGCCTCGCTGAGCGGTCGCTCATATGTACGACTGTATTCGATGGCCCTGGCCAAGATCCAGCCATCTTCCAAGGCAAACGCCGCTCCGGAACCGAATGCGCCTGCGGGGTGAGATGCATTAGAGTCGGTAGTTTAGAAATGGATTAGAATTGCACAAGACTGACCTGAGAGTGGATGGCTGGCATCACCAAGCAGAACGCACTTATCCCAAGCTGTAAGTTTCTGCAGCCTAGGACCTGCAAATGCAGAGAATTCTTTCCACGTCCCTTCGGGTGCTTGAGAGAGAGCGTCGCGAACTGGCGCGCTATAGTCCTGTTGAGTGTGTCAGTCATCTTTCTTCATACCACAGCCACGGTGACGATACTTACGGTGAAGTGCGACAAAACTCTGTCGTTAGTTGCCGGCACACCCCAACTGAAGCGTTTTCTCGTGTCTGTTGCTGGGTCGACCAGATTGCGACATGAGATCTCCAGCATGCGCTCATCATCACTCAGCTCGCTTGCATCGTCCACAGGGGAAGTGTACACGTGGCCATTCTTGCCGTACCACCATGTCGTGTAGGTGTTGACGTCTGGTAAGTGCGAGACCTTCGACAGTGGGATGAGTGTCCTCCAAATGGTGGTGCCAGTAAATTTTGTCGTGTGGGCAGGGTATACGCTATCCCTGACAGACTGTTACAAGTTTATCAGCGATCATACTCGTAGTTGTCCGGTGGCTATTGCAACTTACCGATCGTATGCCGTCAGCTCCAACTACGAGGTCAGCTTGCACCTCCGAGCCGTCTTCGAAGCGAAGCAATACGCTATCGCCGAGGTCACTCAGATGCTTCAACGCCTTCTTCAAATGAATGATACCAGGTGGCACTGTCTCTACCAACGCTGACTGAAGTCTGGTTCTCCGCACGCGGTGAGGTTGCTGACGCGGTGGTAGCGACACAGCCTGTTTCACCCCAAAAACTTCACCGTTGATTCCGTTCCTGTGATTACATTAGAGCATTCCATGGCAATGTTAGCATAGAGCGAAATGACCGACCGATGATACACGGTAACCTTGTGGTGTCCACGAACTCCTTCAGCTGCACCAAGCAGGCCCAAGACTTTCCAAGCATTGTACCCGATGCGAATACCGGCACCTACCTCACGAAGCTCCGTAGCTTTCTCATATATGTCGACCTGTACGTTGGGGAGTTTCGAGAGAGCAATGGCAGCTCCGAGGCCGGCCGGTCCTCCCCCGACTATTGCGACGCGGAGGACATCTGGCGGTGGTGTGGGCAGTGATCCCATCATGTAAGGTATGAACTCAAGGCTCTCGAATCACAATGCCGATGGTCAGAATGAAACGACTGTAGTTTTTGGCCTGGAGATCTGTTGAGTATATTGTTCGGTCGATGTTCCTTATCATGATGGCTTAGAAATCTTGTATGGCGTGCTTGAGCTTTGCGAGCACGCACTTATTCGCCGTGCCATGTTGTGAAATCACAGCCGGCAATCACAGCCTCATTCCCAAAACTTCCGTGTCTCGAGGTTGATAGACACATGCTGATGGGCCCACAGTAGGATTGCCGTTGCGTGTTATACGGAAAGACCAGCCTTAGAAGTTCGCAATGGATGATGCTGGCCCTGAGCAAGACATGGGGGCGGCCAGTGCAGATCTGGCTTGCCTTGCGCTTCCTTCTAGTTACCTTTGACCTCCTGCAAGCCTTGCATACGCAGCAGGCCGTCCATCTCAGCCATCAAGATGAGTGAACACTTTTAATGCTTACCACGTTCATGTAAATAAAGCGCTTCGGTGGAGATGGCAGCGTCCACGTCGGCCAAATTGTTCCAGTACACCTCAGGACGTTGGCTGTGAGTCTCCTCGCTCTTCCCCGAAAGCCATTGCAGATGCTGACAATGTATCGACAGCTACAATGAGTCCAAGCGCTTTGCGGAAAGATATCTGCGCTTCGATGTCACAGAGCTGTCAAAGGCTGCAACAGCCTCTATCGGCCGGAATGTTCACGACATTCGGTCCATCAACAAATCAGCCGAGGGTGGCTTTAATCGGATCTTTGAGCTGACCATGAAAGACGGCTTCCAGCTGATTGCTCGCTTGCCTTACCCTGTGACACAGCCCAGGCGCCTTGCTGTGGCCAGCGAAGTCGCTACAATGGACCTGGTCCGCTGCCATAAAGTTCCGGTGCCTCAAGTTTACGGCTATTCAATCAATGCTGACAACCCCGTTGGTGTCGAGTACATCCTCATGGAGAAGATCAAGGGTAAAGCTCTCGGCGACGTATGGTTTACACTATCGCAGAAAGACAGGATCAAAGTCCTATCAGGCATTGTTGAGTATGAGGCGAAACTCTTCTCCCTCACTTTTCCGGCGTGTGGCAGTATCTATTACGACAAAGACTTGCCGCCAGAAATGGGAAGGGTGCAGTGCTCCGGCGGATCCAAGGGAGATCAATTGTGTATCGGTCCGGACGCATCGCTGCAATTTTGGCATGAGACTCGAAGTGCTTTGGATATAGCGAGGGGTCCCTGTAAGTTCTCTGGAAGCGATCGCGTAAGCTTACACTGACTGATGTTATGCACAGGTCTCACGAGCAGAGACGTTCTTGCGGCACCTGCAGTCAAGGAGATAGCTTGGATCGAAAAGTATGGAAGATCTCGTCTGCCCTTTGACCGTGTGTACAGGGACATTACAGGATATCAGGAATCAGATCCGCAAGAACATTACAAGAACTTGGAGACGTACTTAAAAATAGCCGATCGACTCGTTCCCAGGGAAGCCTTCCTCAATCGGCCAACACTTCGTCATCCCGATCTCAACCCTAACAATATTTTCATATCTGACGAAGCCGACGTTGTCGGCCTGATTGACTGGCAACATAGCAAGATACTTCCCCTCTTCTTGCAAGCAGGGATCCCCGCCCACTTCCAAAACTATGGTGACCCGGTATCAGAAGAGCTTATGCAACCTGAGCTTCCAGACGACCTCGACGAGATGGAGGAAGAGGATCGCGACAAAGAGCTTGAGCTCTACCGCAGACGTCATCTCCACTTCTACTATGTTGGAGCCACGGCAAAGAAGAACGACCGGCACTTCAAAGCGTTGATGCACCCGGCAGGGCTATTTCGGCGAAAGATCTTCCAACACGCCGGAGAACCCTGGGAGGGGAACAATATTCCATTGAAAGCAGACTTGGTTCGCGCAATGCAGCAATGGAAGAGTCTTAGTGCCAGCGCAGGTGATGCCAGCGAGGGTGACTTGCAGGGCATTATATCCATTAGTGAAGCTGAGGCTGACGCTGCAGTTGAGGCAGCTATGAAGCAGGAAGAGGCGGACGCCCAGATGGACATCCTGCGAAGCGTCATCGGCATTGGTGTCGATGGATGGGTGTCACACGAAGGGTACAACGACGCAGTGGCGCGGGCGTCGGAGATGAAGGAGCAGGCACTTGCGTACGCAGAGAACGAGGCCGAGCGTGTCCTCACGCTGCGACACTGGCCTTTTGATGACCACGATGAAGCGGAGTAGACACTACCGATTTCATAAGCATTGGAACCGATCGGTCGGCGCCTTTCATCCACTCATAGAAAACTTCCGCAACCTGCACCGCTTAGTACCCCTGGAACGCCAATTTATTCGGACAGACCCAGCTCACGACCCAAGCAAGCACCCTTCCGACACAATCGCGGTATACGAAGTAAAGAGCAAGCTATGGAGAGCGACGTGTGGACTCGCAGACCTCTACCTTGATTGCGAGTGGGACGTCGACAGTGTGACGCAATTGAGCTGCTGATTGAAAGAGTTCATAGAGATGCGGAGGCATCAGGAAATTCCTCGTTCAGGAAATCCTCAATTCTCTGTTACAGGAGGCGTATCATGCCAGACAAGACGCTCGCAAGTAACGTGAGAGATAGAAAGTTGGCGTTGCGGTTGTTGAGCTCGGTTGCCCAGCGTAAGATATCAAGTCGCAAAGGCCAGGGCAGGGTGTTTCGCTGACGCAAAGGTCCGAAACGCTGTTTTGACATCCGCCGGACCTTACAGCGGCAAGCCGAGCAGGGCCATGCGCGTGTGCTTCGACGCGTGACTGAGAATCGGAAACTATGGAGGGGAGGATTGCGTGTCAATGCGCACATACAGCGGGTAGTCTGGGCACAGCGTGAGAATAGCGAGCGTCTTTTACACACCGCAACAGTACCTCCTATCTGTTTGAGATCACCATACTATTACATCCTCCTTTATCCTACAACGTCACACCAACAACGCCTCAAATCTTGTTCAAATGCTTCACTGGCTCAATGTAATGCTTCTTGCCTCTGAAGAAGTAGTCAACGCCAGCAATGAGCAGCACGCCGCCGAACATGACGATGCTCCAGTTCATGTCAGCGACAGCCGAAGAATTGACGACGGGGAAGAAGCTGGCGATGCAAGCCACGGTGACGTAGAGGACGGCGAGGGCGTTGATCGGGATGGCAAATTTGCCGAGGGTGAAGCGGGAGGGTGGGAGAGGTTCGCCGCGGATGCGCTTTTGGAGAATGCTGGGAAGGGATGTCAGTGGGGTGCCGTGGAGGATGGGATTGTGCGGGATGGGCGTACCAGGAGATTGAGAGGGCGTAAGAGAAGGAGGTGGCGGAGGTGAGGAGGGCGATGATAGTGTTCAAGGCGGCGGAGGACTAGATAGCATTAGGTCAGCATATTGCGTCAGGGCCGGTGTGCTTGTCGGCTTGGGCTTACTCCGATGTTGATCAAAGCGATGATGACAAGGATCGAAAGAGAAAACATGATCGAGTTGAGCGGAATGGGCGTGCCGATGGTCGTGACCTGCGCGATGTCAGTAAGTTGGAAGTTTATCTGCAGTCGCTGGTGGGACTAACCTTGCGGAACCAGGAAGAGAACGGTAGCGCCTGGTCTCTAGCCAAGGACCATGCTTGACGAGATGCAGCGGCAAGAGCGTTGAGAGAAGTGCAGACGCTGAGAATCAGAGGAATGGTCGACATTGCAACTGTGGCAGCCTTGCTGTTTGTGCCTGCGAGGAATACCTGTGTGTTCAATGTCAGCGCTCGTCCCCTTTGTCGAAGACTCTCAAAACGATGAAATGATGCCCGCTGGTTGGGATACTTACGTCCATGAATGGGAATGGGCTCTCCGACTGAACGACGGCCTCCAAATTAGTTATGCAAAAGCACTGTGGAGCATGTGGTTAGCTGGGCACTCTGTATGAAAGCGCATATAACTTACGTAGGTGATGATGAAGACGAGACCCATGGCGCCATTCAGGACGATGGTGAAAATGATCATGCGAGGTACGCTCTTGCTGGCATCTTTGGTCTCCTCAGACAAGTGGACTGCTGCATCTGAGCCTGCAAAAGAGCCAGTGGCAGTGATGGAACCAACAAAACAGGCTGCACCGACGGTGGACCAGCCACCGAAATTCGAAAAGGTGCCGAACACCTCGCTGGCGGGTGCCTTGGGTGCCAGCACCCAAAGAGGAATGATGATGCAGAAGAAGCCGAAGATGTGAACGATCAGGACGATGCCTTCAAGGACAGGAAGATGCTTAGCTCCGTATGTGTTCATCAGCGTGCCGAGGACGCCAATGCCGATCATGAGGAGCGACTGGTGCCTGCGAGGAAGTCAGTTTGCCTGTGTTTGCAATACTGTGCGACAGGAGTCGAGGCATAGGTCGCCAAGATTAGACTCACCAGTTTTGCATCGCATACTCGGGGTGATAGATGGACACCATCGACAGAATGATGACTGCCGAAGAGTACGCCTGATGTGAATACTGTCAGCCACTTTAGGAAATTTAGGAATGGATCGAAGCGCTGAGGCAATATGATGTTGGACGTACTGCGATGGAATTAGTGGACATATTCTTGACATGCGAGTTTATCACTACTCAAAACTCACCAGTTGTGGCAACAAGTGCTTGCCATCCCAAAGCGGCAAGCCAGCCTACAATGTAGGACAAGAACTTGCTTTGGGAAGGAGGCGCGAATTCGGATACCCAGTCTGCACGAAATGTGTTAGCTGCAATGCCATGAAGTTTAGCAAATACAAGAACTCACGGTATTGTCCACCACTAGTAGGAGCCATGCTTGCCATCTCAGCCAAAGAGGCGCCAAGCGAGAAAGTTAAGATCCAGCTAGCAAGATAGAGCCACACAGTGCCGGCAAGGCCACCATTGGTCAACGAGAAGGCATTTGCAAGCAGCAAAGCCACCCACGTCGACATGGTAGTCGTCGCCAGACCAAGGACAGAAAGCGACTTGAAGTTGCGGCGCAGCTCTTGCGAGCGTCCCATTCGTTTCATGTCCCAGGCGTCGGCCTCGGTACCAGTGGCCATACCAGAGGCATCGACGCGCACGCGATCATCTGCATCAACCGGGCTGCTGGGAGCAGGCGCTGCAGAGTCGGTGAAACCCTTGGTGGGCTGCATCTCGTAGGTGGCCATGGCTGGAGTGCAGGATACGAAGGAAACGTGGTGAGAGGATCAAGTGCCTCCAGAACAGGGAAGCCCACGTGTGATAAGGCGTGAAGATCTGAGAAGAAATCGATCTGCCGGAAGCGTAGACGCTCGCTTGTGAAGGAGCATGCATAGACGAGGAGAAAATGGAGCCATCGTGTTCTAGAGTGGATAATCTGGCTCAAACGTTCTTAGCGGATGGCGAGTGTCATCGCGCGGCTCAACGGGAGTAGGGTGTTGAAGGAATGGCTCCCCGAGGACTAGCAGGATTGTCGTGGCGGCCGACAGAGGTGTCTGGAGAAGGGTTTACGGACGAGTAAACGGTGGTGTTGCTGTTTGCTGAAGCACTCCGTCAGGGCAGACACACTAATGCTGTTGGCCAGTCATGTCCCGCGGGCAGGTGAAGCCGAGCAGCCTCTTAGGAGGCCGACATGATCGTCCTGGTGCACGAGCAACAGGGCCGACAAGGCTAGACATGCTGCAAACGGGCATCGCAGGCGGGGCGCGAGGGATTGGCAGGATGCGGATGGCTGCAAGCGAAGCACGTTGAATTGCTCATCCGCGTCGGCAAGGAATTGCGTGCGGCGCGAAGGATGCGCTAGGGGCTGAGGAAGGCGCCGTCGTGCCGCGATCCTCCACTAAAGGGCGGAACCCTAAACGCTACGTGAGCCTGCAGACACCAGGGACCAGCATCATGCTGTGCTAGCATGAGGCGTCCAGCATGAAGAACAATCTCATAGCGCCATTGGGTGGATGAATACCAACAATTTGGAAAACCCGCCGCTTGGCACTCCTTTTTACACGCGCTGCCACGAATTGCCCGGCATCTCATCGCCGCGAGTGGATTGCCACGAGAGCATCGAGAGTGGCTCGTTCAACATGATACGACCGGGTGCCTGGATCCTTCAGCAATCCGCGACTCGCCATGTGGACCGCGTACCGCCTTTATGCGCCTTCCATGCATTACCGGTCGAAAGCCTCGCGCCCTCGTCATCTCTTCACGCGCACGTACGGCCGAATATGTCCAGTCAGGCCCGTATGTCCCTCACGGCGTGTCAGTAGTATTGAGGGTTCATCATCGCTCTCGTGTCATGTGCGATCTCGCAAAAATGCAGCCTTCGAAATCGGTGCCCAGCCGCCATAACACCAGCCTGATCCTTCTCCTCCCCGTCGACATGTCGGGGTTGCCGCTCTTGCTGCTGCACACTTGATCCTCCCACTTCTCCAGCTTCCTCGCCATGTCAGATCCAACCGACGTTGCACCGCCCTTGCCGACGCTCCTGCTAAGCACTGCCGTTACACCCACAGATCATGGCCAGATCGTCGTCCTGGTGGCATGGCTGTGTTTCACTGCTGGAGTCCTGCTGTCACTCATGAGACTCTACATCCGTTGGCCGCTGAGCGCACTGGCTGGCAAAGACGATCTCACATACGCCATCTCCACACTTTTCGCCATTATTCAGACAGCTATCACGATCCATGCCGTCACTAAAGGATTTGGTCGAACGGAACTCGAGTTGAGCCCTGCACAAGCGCTTGCTGCTGCCAAGGTTAGTCATTTCATTTCTCCACGCTGGACGAGTCTTGGATCCCCATGATGAGCTTTCGATCCTCATGCACGCCAGTCAATGTCTTTATCTGCAAATCACCCTGCTCAACCCAGATACCGTATCAGAATCAACGGCTAATCGTTTCATCCTCGCACTTAGTCTGTCTATGCCACCGACATCATATACCTTTTCTCCATATGGACCGGCAAGCTTTCAGTATCCTTTCTCTTCAGTCGTCTCGCCCAGGAATCGAATAAGACACTTCTGGGCTGGGCTCTCAGTGGCCTCATATCAGTCTTCGCCTTCATATCAATCCTGAGCGTAGCGATACGTCCAGATACTGCGCAACCTTGGCTGTACCAGGGAGGCGACGTCGTCTCCGTCCTTGGGCGATGGATCGGAACAGGCATCATGAGCATCTTGACAGACGTCATCATCACCGCCCTGTCCATATACCTCGTCTGGGATCTGAACATGGTCTCAAAGTCCAAGTCGCTGGTGATCACAGCTTTCACATTGCGTCTGTTCGTCACTCCCGTCACGATCGCAAGACTGGTCACTCTGAGCAACGTGCAACATAACGACCTATCGTTTTCCTACAGCCTGCCAGAAGTCATGACCCAGCTCGAGATGTACTGCAACCTCTTCGCAACCACACTGCCGTGTCTGCGCCTATTCCTGACAGCCTGGAACACCAGCTTCATGGACATGCGCCTCGAAGAGATCGACAACAATGCTTACCAAGAGCGTAAGCCCTCTCTCAACTCCACCATTCCCATACAATTACGATACTGATCCTCCTCCCAGACGTGACCACCATGAGCGGCTCCGGCAGCCGCTCCGCGTCCAACGGCGCCTCCAAAAACTTGTCCGCAAACAACGCATCAGCTGCACACAGCAAGAACCGTGCCTCTCGCTCTGCTCGCGCCGCGTGGGTGCCGAGCAACTCGGGCAAGTCAAAAGCCTACGTGGAGACACTGCCGAGCCAGAATCGAGATCATGACGATGCTGCGAGCGATAACTCTGAGAGGGCGATCGTGGTCAAAACGACAGTCGATATCACTGGGTCATCAAAATTCTGATGTGGGTTTGGAACTGATCGGACAAGGCCGGCCTTGATCTTTTTGTTATTCAAGATGTCTATACAATTACATGAATATTATCGTGAACGATATATGCACACATTGGACATATCGCCGCATCTATTAAATGAAGCTTGGAGAAAATCCTAAAATCGTCTGATGGTAGTCTTCTGCAGGCATACAGCGCGTGACAGCAGCGAGATACGAAAAGCTCAGACGAAATGGCGGACACCAGCTGAGAGAAAACCATTTCCTCGCCTTGCCTGCAGTCTCTCGAAAAGACCGCCGACATCGCCTGTCATCGTATTTCCATCCAGGCTGTTTTGAACTTTTGTGAGCACGAACATGCCAATTTGCCAGGCCAATGGACCGAGATTGTATTTGTCAGAAATCGAGCACTCGAGACTGCAGGGAGAGGATCTACGGCTTCTGTTGTTACCGATCTGGTCTGAGCGTGGTTCCATTCGTGAAAATTGCATGAAAGTGCAGTGGAATGGTATGCCCAACGAGCCGTTGCGCGATATAAAGTTTTATTCCCCTGACGGCAAGTTTTCACGGCTTCGAGACTTTTGACTTTCTTTTTTTGCGCTGTTCATGAGCGCACGGGGAAAGTGGTTTCCAGGTACATGTATATGCGGTGAGACACACAGTACGAGCTGGTTCGTACTCAGGCCAGGGAACTACTTGCATACGGGCGTAGAGGTGCTGGTCTAGTCATCTGATTGTAGAATCTGTGGGTTTTTTGTGGCAATGCCGGCATCGCTATTGTCTGTGTTTACATACATGATAAGGAACAAAGGTTGGCTCCAGGAACAGAATGCAGCCATATAAAAAGCAGTCGCCCATGCCGCTCGCTCGCCCGAAAAGAGAAAAAATGTCAACCGCATGTGGCATCGTGCAGAAGTGATCTAGATTAAGAAAGGAGTCCAGCTCTATAGATCAGGTGTAGGTAAAGCAAAAAAATCAATCGCTCGCATGAAGAAAGAAAGAAAGAAAGAATCATAGGTCATCTGTTATTGCTGCCTTGCAGGCCAGGCATCGCTCTCGCAAGAAGAAGTTGTTCTCGTCGGTCAAACTCAAGGAAATTAGAAAATCAAGAAATGAAGTCGATCATAGCAGAAATAGGAGACCAGTCATCCGTGCTTGTATTGTTCGGATCGACCAATACCATCGGATGTCGATTATCGAAGCAGGGGTGTAGGTTGATGCAGCCAAGAATCTGGCAAGAACAGTAGAAATCGAGTGAGTATAGGACTCAGAAGCCTCAGGAGTCAGGCTGTTCCAGGATGGGTCGATCGGAAGTTCGGAATGATCGGGGAACAGCGTGGTCAGAGCTAAAGACTAGTCGAGATCTACTCTTCGGTCGATCTCTTCGATGCCTGGGGTGTCTTCATGGAAGTCTTCTGTGCTGTCGATGCCTTAGGTGTCGTCATGGAAGTCTTCTGTGCCGTCGATGTCTTGGAAGCCGATGATGCGCCAGATGCCTTCGGAGCTGGGCGACACAGACTGTACTCTTTGGGGGTGTTCTTCGGTCGCTTGGTGGTGAGGACGCCGCACAACAGGAAATTGGTATAATTGGGCCATTTGCCGTGGGCGAGTGCGATGACACTGTCTGAGCCGGTCATTGAGCCATTCTTGAAACCGAGGGGGTGTTGAAGATAGGCTGTGTTGGCCTGGCCCTGCTTGCAGCTGTCGCTGAGAAATTCCGTGAGTTTGGTATGCTTGCCGTTGAAGTCGAAGTGGCGGGGGAACTCTTCTCCTTGCGTGTTCTTGGCTTCGAGGGGGTCAGTAATCTGCTTAGGGCCTATGGATAGGAAGATCATCTTTTTGTGGCTTACGTTTCATGGTCTTGTTGAAGTTTCCGAACTTCGCAAGACCGTCGAAAGCATCCTCAACGGATTTCTTAGGCAGAAGGGTCTTTTCCGCGGGTCCTTTTGTGATAGGTCAGTGGTGGTTGATGCTAAGTCTTGTTCAGAGACGATACCAAAGCAATTGAAGTTCGCCCAGTTGTCCATGTTGACGTTGATTGGTTTAGTACTCCAAGCATTGTTCTTAGGTTCAGGGAGAGGTGAAGCAATGGTGAGAGTCGTGGCCAGCACAACAATGAGGGTAAGTGGTGAGATCATGGTGCAGATTTTTGGTTGAGGGGTGTAGATTGTTGGTGTTCTGGTATAGCTCTTGTTCAGGTTGTAGAAGGATATGGAGAAGATACTGTGCTGATGATGTTGATGGAGAAATACATTTTGCAGGATATCCAAGCTGCCCTTATACCCTAGGTACCGGCAGCAAGAAGATTCTGGGTTGTGACTGCAGTGAAGAGGGAAGATATAAAGTACATTCTAGACATGAATACTAGAATCTGTTGCTAGACGCCAGACAGTAATTAGGAGTCTCAAGTGTTCTTCAATGGCGATGTTCGCTTGGAGAACTTTCTACACAGTTCGGTCTGCTTGGACGCACGTGGAATGGTTCGTAATGGCTCTAGATATAGATGTTTGAAGCAAGAGTCTTCTTGAAAGTACTAGAAGATGGCAGAAAAATCTAGGCTGAGCAGTGAGCAGAAAATCCTATCCGTAGCAGCTCACATAACTCGAAGCCTTGAGAAAGAGGATAATGATTCTAGACCAATCTCACTATGCTAGAATCTCAGAGGCGGAAGATGCTAGTGCCTTCTGACCGTAGCGATAAAACAGAACTACAGATCGAGATCAAATAGAGCCTGAGGAGGATAATGATTGACATAAGTCACCATTTTAAATGCATATTCATATGGCTTAGCAATGCTAGTGATCTGAAGTTCTTGGGGTCAATGAGGAACGAAAGACTACTTGTGCTAGCACAGCCGACCGAAACAATATGTCCAGTGTGACCATCATATGAGAAGAGAGGAAAGCATTATACTCGTCATTATAGTATTGTACACATACGATTTGAGAACAGATTTAGACAGGATACCAGCTCCATCTATGCAGGCAAACCGAAACAGGAACCAAATCAAGAAGCATAAAGAAAAGGAAATCAGTCTCTCGAATTGCACCTCGCAAGCCGAGCACCGTTCTCACAGAGTGAAGTCCAGCTCCACTCATTTAACTCGGCCAAAGCAAAAAATGCAGTCGCTCGCATGGACAAAGCAAAATAATTCATCCGTGACCGCATCATCTCGACACAATCTTCATCAAGCCAACAGTACAGAAAGCATCAATCAAGAATTTGATAGGAGAAATAAAGTCAAAGTGAAGAAAAGGCCTGGAAGTGCCAGAGATGAGGTAGTCCCGAAGAAGCTTCAACACGAACGATCAGAGCCCAGACCGAAACCGAGACTCTACTCTTCGATAGGTCCCTGCTTCTTCTGGCAGGTGGTGTAGACTTTGGCGTTCTGACCTCTATGCGTCATGACGCCGCAGAAGGCGACCTTGCTGAAGTCAGGCCACTTGCCGTGAGCAAAAGCGAGTACACGATCCTGCGTAGTCTCTCCACCAGCGAATACAGCCTCTGTCGATCCAACAGGGAACTGGTAAAAGGTTGCGTTGACCTGCTTGCGTTGAGGACAGTCCTTAGAGAAAAGAGCCTTCACGTCCGTTCCGGCGCCATTGACGTCGAACTTGCGAGGAAATGTCTTGCCGGCCTTGTTCTGGGCTTTGCGAACGTTAGTGGCTTGCGGAAGGATATAATCATGTACTTTGAAACGTACGCTTGACGCTCTTGTCCAGGTGCAGGTCCTGTGCCAGCCCGTTGAAGGCGACCTGAACGGCTTTCTTGGACACAGAAGCTTTGTCGCCGTCGCCTTTTGCAGATTTCGTCAGTGGAAATCAAGTGGAAGCATCAAATCTTGGTCTTACCATTGCTGTCGACCTTGCCAATGCAGTTGAGATCGACCATCTTCTCAAATCCAGTTTTGACAAGTCCGTGTGCGACTGGACCGGTCTTCTTGGGTGCTGAGGTTGAAGAGGTAGTGACAGGACGCTTGTCAGTGGTCGTAACTGAAGAAGTGCTGGAAGATGCCGACTTGGGCTCAGGAAGTGGTGAAGCAATGGTGAGAGTTGTGGCCAGCACAACGAGCATTGTGAGGGGGGAGATCATGATGTGTTGAAAGTTGGTGAATAGAATGGAGAGAATGTATTTGTAAAGTGTTGAAACTGTTGTTGAAGCTGTAGGATGATAGGGAAGATTGTTGTGTGGATGCTGATGATGAAAATGTTGATGAGAAAGGGCATTGGTGCCACCCTTATACCTACGGCCAGGGTGGTGGGAATATTCTAGAGTGGAAGTTGAAGGATTACCAGATCACTATTGAAGAAAGAGGAAGGTTCACGATATGCAGAGTCGAAGCTATACATCGACACCAGAAGACACTCGAGGAGGATCGTGCGATGGAGAGAGTTCTTGTGATCTCTTTCTATGACCCAGGAACTATTCTTTGGTTCGAGATGCTTACGCTGACCGCGAAAGAAGACTCTGAGAGATTCTCAAAGCAACGCCTTTATGTCAGAAAGGACCTCGGAGATACCGAGGAAGCAAGAAGACTCCGATGGTTCTTTGATGTAGCTCGTATATTCTAGCGAGCCAGCAGGAAAACAGCGATAAGTAGATACAGCGTTACGATGCTCGAACATTCTACGAGGCAGTGAACATAGTTTTGCATGAGCAGTCGATGATCCTTGGCTTCAACGAGGCCCCAAGCCTTGTTACTTGATCAAGATCCGTATGATGAGGGAAATGAGAGAGGCCGAATTCCAAAGATATTTGTTGGCTGAAGCTGTGGCTTTAAGCTAGGATCTCTTATCATATCGTGAATGTAACATCGTATTTAATGACTGTCTATGTTTGATGAATGGGGAGTCCAGCTCCAATATCTCTGCGAGTCTACTTCTCCAAAAATCTAACTACGGCTTGTGTAGATCATCAAAGAAAAAGTTCATCTACAGCCTGTGCTCTCCAAGATGTAATTCTTGCTCGGTCCGCTAAGAGTCGCAATGCATGGAAGGCAACCCTGTTTGGTTCGTATCTGATCTCAAAAAACCAAGTATTCGCCATACACCTAGTGGTCAGTGCCAAGTCATACTAAAGCAGACAAATATCAAGAGCAAGAAAGCTAGCTTCCGACTTCGACCCGTGACACTTCCGGCTCAGCACGTATAACCCTTGACGATCAGTGGATTGAGTTGTTATGATGATGCTGGTGCTGGCAATTCTTCGTCCCAAGACTGATCAATACTAGAATACTAGCCATGAACTGCAAGGAGAGAGACAAAAGCTGGGTCATCATGCACCGTGACGCATCATGCCCGGTGAGACTTGTTGCCCTCAGGGTGGCATTTGTTGGGAAGCCATCCCAGGTGAGTATTGCTGTCCTGTTGGTGGCATCTGCTGAGGCGCCATGCCAGGGGAGATCTGCTGTCCTGTCTGTGGGCCAGAGGTGCCAACAATCAAATCGATTTGATTGATATGGTCAGATCTGATTTGATTGGTAGGGATAATAGATCTGATTTGATTGATTGATAGAAGTAATTAGATATTTGGTTAAGATTTGATTTGCCAAGACTACCTAAAATGGCTAAGATCAGGGTCCAAAAGACGCTACGGATATAGCCGCTCGATCTGAGATTAGATCCCTTCCTCGATACCCTAACCCTTAGTCTAGATTCTTACCTAATCGGCTATTATCACTTTACGGAAGGCGCGGCCCGCGCTAAGCGAGGCTGAAATCAGGCATTAATCAAATTATCAAATATGTGTTAGCCTACCATTTGATTTGATTGGTAGAAACATAGATCTGATTTGTTGATTAGGTAATCAAATCTACTGGACCCCTACCAAATTTCAATTTGATTGTTGGCAGGTCTGCTGTGGGCTTTGCTGCGGCATCGTGCTTTGTGGCGATGACTTTTGGCTGCAAGGATCAAAGCCGTCGCCTTTTTTGTCCGATCCTCTAAGTGTAATGGCACCGCAATACAGAGGGTTCTTGTAGTCGCCGCTACCCTTGCCGCGAACCAACGCGAGCACCCGGTCTCTTCCAGGCGACCCACCTTCGTACTTGGGGAATCTGCCGCCCTTGACCGATATTGGGAACTGAAGGTATGCTGCATCTGCTTGACCAGGCTCACAGCCCACCCATGCAGGAAGGCGAAGAGCTCGCGATAGCGAAGTGTCGGTCGTTTCGCTGAGGTTGAACATACCCGGGAAAGGGTTACCTTTCTTGTCCATCACTTTGACAAATTTAGTAACTTGCTAAGAGCATGATAGAGAGAATTAATTGCAACTTACGCTTGGGCCCGTTCATGCGGAGGTGGAGCTCGTCAAATGCAGCACGCACATTCCCACGACTCAAGTTCTTTAAGTCGTTTTGTCCTTCACAAAACTGTCAGTAGGGTCCAAGTTGGAACTCAGGTTTGATGCTTGCCTGCGCAGGTGACCTCCTCTATCCTGTCCGCTCCCTGTACGAGAAGCTCCGAGCCAGAGGCCGGAATTAGTGAGGCGAGAGTAAGCGTTGCGGCCAGCACAACGAATATGGTTGACATCGAGAACATTGTGAATAGATGTTTGGTGAAATGTTGGAAAGTCTGAGCGCATCCAAAGTTGGGGATAATATCCTAGCTAGCTGTAGACATGCTTCTGATCTTGGTCCTGACTGGAAACGGCAGATGAGCAGTCTTTGTACCCAAGGCTGAGACAGGAAGAACCTGTTAGCCCCTTCGTGACGAACCATCTCAGCCAGGCGAGAAGCCTGGAGAAGGGAGCCGCAACTCCATGTGTTTGCTTGAAGTTGTGCATTCGTTCAAGATGAGTCCTCGGAAATCTGATCATGTGAGCATTGGTAGCTGGAGAATGATACTAAAAGACTTACTGGACGGTTCTCGAATTTAAGAGTCAGCGGATGGGCCCTTCAGATAGCCCGTAGGAGCAATTAGGCCGGCGTCAAGTCACGTAATTTCCACATGCTTTTCCGTCATGCTAAAATATCCCTTACAATTGTATCTACTGTGCTACTTGTTATGCCTACCTCCCA
This sequence comes from Pseudopyrenochaeta terrestris, assembly GCA_022813475.1. Taxonomy (NCBI): domain Eukaryota; kingdom Fungi; phylum Ascomycota; class Dothideomycetes; order Pleosporales; family Pseudopyrenochaetaceae; genus Pseudopyrenochaeta; species Pseudopyrenochaeta terrestris. The sequence goes on from JAKLMJ010000011.1 coordinate 20,968, forward strand.
GTCTGGCTGTGGAATCCAAACATCGCAACTGAAACAGGTGTTGAACTTTAGACCCAGGAAATCGTGATCAGGTTTAGAGGGTATATGGGGTTGATCGAGAGTCACGATCTCAATCTCAAAGTTAACAAAACGATGAGCCAAAGCCCTTTGGATACTATTCAAGTTCTTAGAATATGGTTACAATTGCACCTTAATACATTCTCGAATATATCGAAAAGGAGGCCAGCTCCATAAGCTAGCAGATCTTACACCAAGATTACATAACTGAGAGAAGGAAATGCATGATAGGGTGCTGATCCTGCAGTCACGCTGCCCCTTCTGTGCCGTCTTTAAGACGCCGGCAGCATCATGCCCATGAGGTCTAATCTCCAGTGAACAAAAACTTCCCGAAAACATTAATACTTGTGAAAAATCGAACAACAGCAAAACAGGGCTGAGAGGAGAAAAGCGAGCTTATTGCTTGACCCTGTGATGCTGGTTTGCACAACATTGAACCGTTCCAACCGTCGTATGTGGTCGCCAGCGTAGACGTCAAACTGCAACACTCGCTGCAGTCTTTGACAATGAATGCTTGTAGTCACTCGGTCCGTCTCCCGGTCTCGGCCTTGTCCTGGAGTCTTGACGAGATAGCAAACGGATCTCGCCGTATCTTTCTTCCCTGCAAGCAGAATCTCACCATATCAGAAGTAGACAACAACGATTTATCAAACATCCATCAGTGAAGGGTTGCTTCGCTCGACGTGTTACCTATGCCGGCTTAACTTTCGGTGATTTCGGCGAGGTAAACTTTTGTTTTGCTGGCGAGGCTGGTTTCTGCTTTGGCGGTGAGGCGGGCTTTTGCTTTGACGGCGAGGCGGGTCCCTGGTTTGGCGGCGAGGCGGGCTTTTTCTTTGGTTGAGGACTGGGCTGTTGCTTTGGTGAAGGAGTGGGCTGTTGCTTCGCTGACGGGGTGGAAGTTTGCTTTGGAGGCGACACCGGAGCCGGTGAGCGATCAGAGCATGGCGCGAAGCCGTTGTTCTTGTATGGTCTGTGTGTGATTGCATGACAGAAGTGGACGCTTGTGAATCTGCCTTGTTCACGGTGAGCTATCGCGAGGACACGATCGGCGTCAGGATCTCCACCCCTGTACATCGGTTGCAGAATGGGGAATTCCAAGTGCAAGAACTCGATCTTGCCCGGGAGCTCCACCCTTGTACTTCATTCCTTGCGTCATACTCGCAATCGGAAACTGCAAATACTCTGTACCGGGCTGGCCGGGTTGGCATCCTGTCCAGAGAGTGCTGTTGAGTCTCGAAAAGATGGGATTGTCATGCGTGAAGTTTGTGACGTTGAAGACTCCTGGGAAAGGATTGCCTTTGTCGTCCAGTAGTTCTAACAAAGCATCAGCAAGTGTCAAAGTTGTGATTCTTCTTACATACATTGCCACGTACTCTGTCCCGTATTCATACGATTCTTAAGCTCGACGAAAGCCGTGTTGACGCCCATTTTGCTCCAGGTCTTGTTCTTTTCCGGTCCTTTCGCGCAGCGTTAATACATTATACTGCCAATTTTGCGACATGGAGCTCACCATAGCAGATGACCGGCTCAATTCTCTCAGTTCCCAGAGGCCAAAGATCGTCTGAGTTTGACACTGGGGCCGAAGAAGCGATTGTGAATATCATTACCAGCACAATGACCGTGTGGAGCAAGGAGACCATGATGTAATGGCCTGAGATAGTGTCGTGTAATCTGTCTGTATCCAAATCTGCAATTCTGTAACAAGCTGTAGAGATGTTGATAGTAAGAATCTCAAACAAAAGCGGCATATTGGCTATCCTTATACCCTGTGCCAAAGTTTGAGGAATATTCTGGCATCCTGATAGTGAAACGATGCGCATACTCTAGTGATTCCATGAATCGAAGCGAAAGTCCCGGACAAGAACGTTCGAGATCATGTACGTCGACACCTGGCCGCACTGGAGCAGAGCAGAAAAGAAAGCGAGTACAATAGCTAGAAGCTCAATGGTAGAAAAGGAAGCTCATCGATCTGAACATCGAACAGTGAGACTGACGCGAAATGTAGTCTCAATTGTCTACTGATATATGCATCGACGCATTATAGCCATGGAAACTAAACGCGTCTTCCCGAACATAGTAGAGGTGCGGCGAACAAGTCTGGAAACTCTTCACAGATCAGTTGCTCCAAAAATTTGCATCCGCAGCCTCAGTATCCTCCGAACTAAATACTACTTTTGAGAGATGCCTTTCGAGTAACGAGAGGCGCATTTGGTGGAAACAAGAAAGTGTCGAGAGCAACGTTCAGGAGCTTATCTAGCCTCCAGGGAGTCGCACATGAATCTCCAAGATTGTACTTTGTCTCGGAATCCACAGTTCTATTAAGTCGACACCGGGGTAAACGCAGGTTGTAAACTCATGCAAACTACTACTCATCATGTTGCTTCGCCAGGTTGATGTTCTCTAAAAGGTATAAACATACTACTTAGGTCCTGAACATACATCAGACGCGCCAATCCACACACCAGGTCGCAGGAGAAATCAAGGACGGTTCTTGAGTGCCAACAAAACTTCTCGTTCATTCCTGGTGCTGGGCTTCAACTTCGATCATCGATACCAAAGCCTGGGCTGCGTAGGCACGACACTCATCGTTGAAGTCGACCCTTTCTGAAAACCGTAAAAGCTGCTTTTTCCAATTGCTCCAACGTTCCATAGTCCAGATTCCCTCAGACCATTCCTTTCGTTGCATGCAATCTTCATCGACCTGACCGCTGTCCTGCATCATGCATCGCTCATAGATTATCTTGCCAGCAATCAAAAGCCACGTTGCAGCTGCAGGAACTAAAATGCGCCATTCATGACCCTTGATCACCTCCGGGTCTTCAACAACGTGGTCTTGTTCGAGTCCCATGCTCAGCATGAATCCGGCCGACCAAGGCAAAGAGAAGATTGCTTCGCCTTTTGTGAGTAGCAAAGCCGCGAATTTCGTTGTGTTGAGCAGACGAGGAGCTTGCGCAAGGTAGGTGTCCATGTGTTCAAGCGCATACAGATTATTGTAATCTAATGAAGCTGTGAGCGGTTATCGACAGCATTTTCGGGAAAAGAGGCTCACCTAGTCCATGCTCAAGTAGGTGGTCCGACCACTTTGGCAGATCCCGCCACCACACCTCTCCATTGCCGTGCTCCTTCACGTATCCATCGGGAGTCTTCATGTCGGGCTGTCTTGACATTTCCACCAGTAAGCTAGCTAAGCGCTCCTGAGCGATAGCCGTACCGAAGATTTCAATAGCATCGAGCATGTAGAAGTCCCAAAAGTCACAGATCTTGAGAATATCGTCATCGGTAGTCATCCTAGTCTCCTTGCCAATCAGGGCACCGTAGACATCTGTGATAGTTTTGGCAGCCTCATTCGCCGAAATCTCACCCTCTAGCAAAGAGGTGAGTGCCTCCATGGCCTGGTAGTGGTCCTCATCTGCTGTGGCTGCGCGCTGCTCACTCCTCCATTCTTGTACAGTCAAGTATGGCGCATCAATCTGTTTCATTGTGCACACGGCTTGAGCTGCAAGATTCCTGTATTCGCCGTCCAAGTCTTCGCGCTCTCTTAGCTTTTGAAGTTGCACCTTCCAGCAAGCCCATCGCTGCTTAGTCCATGTCGCACCTCCCCATCCTGCTTTCACCATGTCACTCGCTTCAAGATCTTCAACTTCGTTATTGAGACAGTGACGGTAAATGGTCTTGCCGGCTCTCGTGAGCCATGTCGTAGCAACAGGTATCAATACCTGCCACTCAAAGGGTTTCATGTTGGTGTCGTTCTCCTCGTAGGGTTGCTCGAGTCCTAGATGCAGCATTTCTGATGCCTGGGGTGGAAGACCGCAAGTGAAAAGACCCCTTTCGAGCATCGTAGCTGCGAATCTCGTCAAGTTGACAAGACCTGGTCGCTGGTTCAGATACTCGCTTCTGCTAATCCCCTCGGGGGAGTACTCTTCTGCGCGCTTGTATGCTGCATAGCTGTGTCAGTTGACACAGACTGTCGACCAGTGAGTATGACTTACCGAGTCCGTAGTACGAGAACTGCCACTCCCAATCTGGAAGATCTTTCCAGTAGATACCGCCGGTACTTCCTTTCAGACTGCCGTCGGGGTTTTTCACATCAGGTTGCTTAGACATTTCAACCAGTAGGGCAATCAGACGATCTTGGAGCTCAGCGTCCCCGAACATGCTCATGGCCTCATGCATGTGGATTCCCCAGAACTCGATGACTTTGTGGTTTTGACCCTCGTGAAACCACTCTTTCCTTGTCTCGGGCGGCGGTTCGTAGATGCTTGTGATTCTCTCTGCAATGTCGGCGGGCGATGACGTACCGTCCAGTAGTTCAGCAAGCGCTTCGGCGGTTTGAATGTGATCAGAATCTCGAGTCTGCGCGAGGACACTGTCTTTCCAATCTTGAACAGATGCCATGTTTGCGACCGGAACAGTCACTTGCGACGGGGTATGTGGTTGCAACGGAGGATACAAGGGCTCTGTGACAGCCAAGAAGGATGAGCAGCAGAGTGCTGTCGTAAGCTGGAGACTGCTGCTGAGATGATTTATCGAATCGCCGGGTGCAATTTGGTGCTCTTGCTGATCGATATCTGAGCCAGTCAGATATGGTAAAAAATCGGGGTGTAGGATGCGTCGGCTGTTTCTAATGCTGTGCGCGATGTGGTGTGACTGAGCGAAGAAGCGCGCTTTGCTTTGATATGTGTCTTATAAGGTGGATCGGAAAGTTCTGGAAGTCGGTGGCACGCTCGTGTCGTGCTGTCAATGTGTTGGCCGATCGCTGGGGAAGCCATATGACCAGCGCGTCACTAAAAGTGAACGAAACATTTGAGGGCGGTTCGCAGTCCGCAGTTCACGTGAACTCAAGCTGTGTACCTGCTGACGGGCAAACAAACAAAGCGGGCCATGAGCGGATCACTAGAAGTGAACGACGTAGTCGAAGGCAGATGAAAGCTCACCTAAGTTCGAGACAAGGCCATCATGGCAACGTCACTCGCAACCTCTCGACGGCTCTAGACGCTCGTGCAGAGTGAGGCGCCATTCAACAAGCAGGATTTTAGTTAACATCCTCTGCGGACTACAGAACTTGTCAGAGGGATATCTGTAGCGAGATGTTGGAAACATTTGACTAGGCTAATTGGAAAGCTTAGCGTAAGATTGGTAGCAGTAATGTTGGTATTGCATCATTTCTTCTCGCGCCAAGTGTATCGAACACGAGTCCAGCTCGCAAGCAAAACGCAGCAACAGCCAAAATCATAGTCCTTTGAAAAGAAAATTGAGGCCTCATTGTCCCGAAGCTGCCCCAATATGACGAGACTGTCGATAGCTGATGCGATCAGATCAAACTACGGATCAGACATGAACATTGCAGCAAACACAGAGATGAATACCAAAAGGGACCAAGCGGTATCCTCGTCGGGAGAACTATGTCCTCAGCATTCCGAGCGAGACAATACCAGACCCGCACCAAGCCTAGTTGTATCTCGTGCAGGGGAGGAACTCCGGACCTTCGCCTACGTGGTACATAGTGAGGCAATACCGGACATTCGAGAATTGGCCTTGACGTGAATCGACAATTGCGAGGATCCTGTGCGGTCCGGGCTTGCCACCTGTGTAGTGATCTTCTCCGATGGGGAACTCGAGGTATGCCTTCCCTCTTTGTCCAGTCTTACATCCAGGAGTCTCATTGAGCTTGTCGATGACCTTTTCGCTGGGGTTTGGCAGAGTGGTCATGAAATTTGCAGGATAGCATTTGAAGACGTTCTTGTCCTTGTCTTTGACGAAGACCGCTTGAACAACATCAGCTTGTAAGCATTTGGAGATGACATGACACTCCACATACGTTTGTAGTTTTGTGCTTCTGACTTCAGAGCGCTTTTCACGCACTTCTTATTCATCTTGTCTCTGAGGATGGCCAGGGTTTCTTGGACGTAGCTTTCACCGTACGTGTGACCCCATGTAGGAGCTATCAGTGTTAGTGAGGTTCCGTGTTGCAAATTCGAAGCGATGCGGGTAATACTAGGACAATTTTCTGCCCACCCTCTTGCAAAGATGTTCGCTGGGCTTTGACGCTCCGAAAAGGGAGCGGCCACTGCAATGACCGCGAGCAAGAGGAGTACATACATGTACCCAACGATCATGGTCGCCGAGTAATGGTACGCCGCCCAGTCGAACTGTGTGTAGGTTTGCTGTAATTTAGATGAAGTTTCTTCGAACTCTGTGTGTGATGTGATCTGTGTTATAGAAGACACCGTTGACTACATCTTGAAAAAGTCAGAGCTTCTAGCCTCGCTATATACTTGCATCCTAGTGTTGTGGAAACCCCGAGTCTGACTGAGAACCGACGTGAATCTCACAAGGTATGACGAGAAAGGTGACGAATGCTCCAGGTATGAAACATCGAGCGTGAGGACCAAGAGAAGCTGGCAAAGACGAGAAGTCACTGCGACTTCGATAAGACACCAGAAGTACGCCAGAAGTCGCTCTACTTTTCGCCGAGAGAGGAGAGACGAGACATCTTTCTTCGAGAGTACATGGTCTGTGATTAAGCGCCGCTCTACAATATTTACTCCAAAGAAGTGCCATACAGCTTGATACAGCTGCCTTGTAGTCAAGACGCTTCAAGAAACCACAAGTCGACAGAGCAACGTTCTTCGCATCCTACTTGCATGGGATTGAAGCACAGTCAAATGTAATCGATATCATTGCTCTTTTCATAGATATCGAGTGCCAACGAATCTATGTTTACATCACGCTCCTACGGGAAGTCGTTCACAAGGCACGACACATCATTTAAAAGGTCAAAAAGATGTTTTGAAAGGTCATATGTACTGCCAGTAGCTCGACCTCGAATTCAAACTTGGTCTCCCTCAAACATAGGCCCTTAGGCACGTAGACAGTAATGAAGTTTCAAAGTTCTCTGATCAGTCTTGCGGTCCGGCCTCAATCTCTGTCATTTCGGCGGCCGCTCGCGAAGCAAAGTCACGACACTCCTCGCCCATATCTTCGCTTGCCGCAAATTTCTGGAACAGTGTCTTCCACTCTTCCCATTGCTGCTTCGACCAGGCAGATCCCTCGGACTTCTTTCGACGCTGGCCAATTTCTCCTTCGAGACATTTGCTGTAGATGATTTTACCAGCAACCAAAATCCAAGTCGCAGCAGCCGGAAGCAAGATCTGTCGTTCCAGGCGCATGATCGCCTCACCAAACGTCTCATCGTAGTTTTGTTCGAGTGCCTGCCACAAGACGATAAAGGCTTTCTTCAACAACTCCGTCGTACAGTGACCTCTTTTGAGCACACCAGCTACGAACCTCGTCGCGCTGAGGAGATGCGGACCTTGAGCAAGGAAGTCGCTTCCGTCGCTGTGACTGTAGACTGCAGGATGGTTGTAGTCTGAGGCGGATGGTTAGCAGAGGCGATTTCGAGGCGATTGAGAAGACGTACCTAAAGTGTCAATGAGATGGCCTGACAAGCCTGGGAGGTCGTGCCAGTAGACCCGGGCTGAATATTCCTTGACACATCCATTCGAGGCTGTCACGTTGGGTTGTTTGGAGATCTCGTCTAGCAATTGAAGCAGACGTCGTTCCTGTAGCTCGTCGCTACCGAAGCGACTGATCGCGTTGCACAGATGGTGGTCCCAAAAGTAGAAAGTTTTCTCATGCTCGTTCGTGTATGCGGATTCTTTCTTCTTCTTGAGTGAGACCTCGTAGATCATTGTGATGATCTTCGCAGTGTCCTCGGGGGTTGCTTCGCCACTGAGCAGCGCACCTAGCGCATCTGCGGCTTCGAGATGATCGAGGTCGTCGGTGAGCTCGCGAACGCCGTCAGTGAATTCCAGGACTGCCGGTATGGTGGCCATGGCGAGAGACGATGTGGGATATTGGTCGGGTTGTAGGCGAGCCGGTGATCGAGGCAAGGAGTAGAACTCTGATATAACTCATGCGCAGTAGAAAGAGACCCGCAGATACTAGTAGGATGCTTCCAGATCCCGGTTACTCCAGCTCGCTGGAATGCCACAAAGAGTGACGTTGCCGACAGGTTGCCGAACGCTGGCAGAAGGTTCTGGTCTAAATTTGGCATGTGGCGAAGCGCTGGCTTGTGAATGCGGAAGTAGTCAAGCTGTCGGCACTCACTGTGAGCTTCTGGAGTGAGCTGTGAGATCATTCGCTCGCCGACGTTTGAATCAGATTGTACGACTACACGACTACACGAAGCGAAAAGGTAAGAACAGGCAACATTGTTTGGTCGAAATCTCATTGCTGATCTGATATGGTTATAAAATTCGACTACTATCGCTGACATGGATCTGAGGGTCGGGCTTTGTTTTCCTTGAAGCAATGCCAGCATTGCATTTGTGTTGGTCTTCGATATAGCCTCGATGGGTCCATTTCCGTACAGTAAGCCCTACAGTTTGAAAGCCGGAGAAGAAATTGCAGCTAGAAAGCATGCTAATGTGGTCGTTGCGCATCTAATACATTGCCAACAATGCTTTCAAACCAAAATTGCAGTCGAGAGTCGTTAAGTTCGACTTAGACCTCAAGAACAACTTGCATTCCAACCCAAAGTTAAAAGACAACAAAAGCTGAAGTGCAGAAATATGACTTCGAAGCAAGCACGCTTCCGCTCACTTACATTCTTCGTCGTCGGTATCCGCCGCATCGTGGTCTCCCTCCGGGGCATCTCGGTGCGTCATGGCCATACAGTACTCCGGGAGCGTGTACCCAGACTTTTCGTTACCATAGACGATTGCGAGGACACGATCCGGGCCCGGATCGCCGCCAGTGTACTTCTTCTCCATGAGAGGGAACTCGAGGTATTTGGTGCCTCGTTTTGTTTGGCACACAGACTTCGATGTTCAGGAGCTTACGCGTCACAGGTACACTTCGCATGGTGCTGGTGCCAACGTGGAAGATGGCTGGGTAGTGCTTTTTTCTACCCAAAGACGATTGGGCTTTGAAGTAGTCAGCATTTGCTCTCATAGGAGGTCAGAAGAGTGGGGATAGAATACGCTTGTCGTCCTCATCCTTGTTCATCAACCGCACGAGCTCGTCGAATGCCGTTTTAACAGCTTCTTTGGAGTATTTGACCTGCTCGTGGAACAACTCTACACAACATTAGCCATATTCATGAGCACGAATCGATCATAAAACACATACTGCGACCACAGACGACGGGTTTGTATTGAGGAGCTCGTTCGAAGATGATGGCAGGTGTCTTATTCTCTGAAGCAGGAGCAGCAATTGACAAGGCAGCAAGAAGAATAGCTGTCAGGAAGACCAGAAACCTAGAAATTGTAGGCATCTTGATATTGTGCTGTATAGATGATGGTACGTTGTAAGCGTCCTGTTTCTACTCTGCAATGTAGTATTAATCTCCGAGGCCGGCTCGTCGCTGAAGGTTGTCTATGATGATGAGAAAGAAAATGGCTATGATACCGACAATGCATCCTACTTTATAACGAGTGATCATACGTCTTGAAGGTTCTGGTGTATCAACAGGTCACGACTCGACTGGACTGCTGCAGAAGCTTCAGGACATGAAATATATAGGCTCAAGTTCGATCTGATCTGCGTAGACTCCGAGCTGTGAGGGCCTTCAAGAGTGTTCTACACAGCTGTATGTATATAGCAGAGATCAACTACATATCTGGTATGAATGGAATGTAGCAGCCACGAGCTAGTGAGATCGGGAGCTTTGGGGACGGATAAGCTTGCTACGTTTATCCGCGGTCTGATCACGAGTTGATAGCAGCACCATCAATTTTCCTAGGTTCGTGAAACATGGCCGACGTACAGACATGTTAACAGCACAAAGTATAGTGACAAGATACGCGTTACGACACAAGAGAGAAAGAACATTCAAATTGCTACTCAATCAGGCCACGCTCAGGTAGTGATGAGCGAACTGACGACGAGGAAGAGGTTACGCCGACCATGCCTGGTGTTTAACTTGTTGGTTGTCGGACTTCCAATCAGTCTTTGTGCGCTTCTTCAATCTCCGACATCTTCTCCACGGTCTCAGCAGCGAACTCTCGAACCTGCTCGCTAAAATCTTCGCGCTTGGTGAAGTCTCCCAGGTGCTGCTTCCACAAATCCCATTTCCATCTGGTAAATACCCCTCTGCCCCACCCATTGCTTTTATCCCCACTCACACAATGCTCGTAGATCTGCTTGCCTGCCACTAGCAGCCAGATCGCAGCAGCAGGGACCATGGCGAGCCAGTCATCGGCGTCCACTGCGAAGGTTCGTGAGTTCTCGTCATAAGAGTGCTCGAGTCCACTGTTCAAGGCGCACGCTGCCTCGAACGGAAGGCTTCCAGTAAATAGCTGCTTTTCGAGCAAAGTTGCTCCAAATCGAGTGGCGTTCAGGAAGCCTGGAATCTGTTCAAGATACCGTTCCCTTGTAGTGAAATCCCGAATGTAGGGAACAGCTGTTGGCTTTACGTTAGCAGATGCTGTCATGGGATCTTTCGAGATACGTCACATAGTCCATCTTCAACGAACGCGCGATTCCAATCTGGAACGTCAGACCAATACACGCTGTCGCGATATCCTGTGACCGGTTCGCCATCCTCGTCCAAAAGATCTGGTTGTCTGGATATTTCGACCAGCAAGTCGATCAGGCGTTCGTGTGTGTCAATGTTGCCGAAAGTTTGGACTGTACCACAAAAGTATAGCGCCCAGAAACTGTAAAGCTTGTTGTGATACGAGTCACTCCCACTAGCCCTGGCGACCATAGCTCTGACTGTAGGCTCGTACGTCGTGGTGATTGACCTAGCTGTTTCAGGAGGTGACGCTTTATTTTCGAGGAGGAGTGCGAGAGCCTCGACAGCTTGGATGTGTTTGGGATCGCCTTCCTGTCTGCGCTGTTCGTCCAACCAGTCCTGAACAGACGTCGAAGTGGCTGCCGGTAATAGCATTGTAAGCTGGCTTGCATCAAGTACGTCGGATCCGAGGGCTAATCGAGGAGAATGATTCAGGCTTGCTGAAGCCAACGGCAGATCGTGATAACAAGAAGCCGCATAATCTTTCTCGCTATTCTCTGCCGCTCGAGAAAGGCATGCGACCGTGAAACCTCGGGATGTTAGCAATGCGTCGGCGCTTGTCGAAACATAAGGACGCGCGATGGGCTTTTGGCTGAGAACATGGAACATGGTTAAGTCAGAACTACTCACTGGAAGCTTCACTACAGCGTGGCTTACCCGCGCTGCGCTGCTCATTGGCGCGTTCTTGAACGAACGCTACCATTCCACGTGCTGCGGCAGGAGTTCATTCACTTCGCATTCAAATCATGTGTGAATCTTCTCATGTTGGCAATTACTCTTCCTCCCTCGACATGTCACGTCAGATGCTGTCCTCACGTTGTATCACGTGACCAAATGACCTAGAGCGATGTCTGGAAACATGTCAAGCCTTGCAGACGAGCTATGATAGTACCTCAGCCCCACATCGAAAATGCGGTGAATGAATGGCAATGTTAGAATTGTCGCGTGGCAAGATCGTGAAGCTCTCAATGGAATCTGGGAGATGGTAGGGAGAGTGAATGGCTGGCGTTGGAAGCGGCGGCTCCTTCCGCGTTCAGCCGGCAGCATGTTTTCCAATCTCGCGAACCCGCGCCAGCAAGCCAGGGCCTAAAGCACCAAACCATCACCAACCACACTTTTCGCGACACCCTGACCCGATCTCGTGATTACTGCTGTGCCTGGAATCACGAGGCTGACGCGACTCTGATGATACCCATATCGCCTTAGCACATCCGCGACAATTCCTCGTGTACCATCCCTCGACATCCCTCGCGACAGACCAGCAGCGTGATTCGCGGCGCGTCCGCAAGATCATTACCTGGCCATGCCGGCCATGAACGCGAATAGGCTCAATGCGCCTCAAGCATTCGTCTCAAGCTATGCGCCGCGTATACGAACGTACGGCAACTCCATCCTCGCGCCAGTGCAGCCTCAAAATGTCATCCCTCCTATGCGCACGACCAAGCGCGGCACCACAGCCATCAACTACTCAGAGGATTTCGCGGACGACAGCATTGAGGACTCCGACAACCCACGGCGACAGACTGGCTTGCGCACCGCGCAACAGCGACGCGACCCGGAGGCGAACGGAGAGAAGCCGGCCGAGAAAGAGCTTGGAAAAGAATTGTTTGAGCCTGTGGACGTGCAAGGCGTATGGAGAGAATGGATGGGCAAACCGAAGCGCTTCTTGACGGAGAAGCAACTGCACACACAGTCTGCGCTGCCTACAACCTTGATTCCTATACGAATTGACGTGGATGTGGCACCATTCCGTCCTGAAGCCGCTCTCCCGACTCCTAGTAATGCGAGGGATTTCGGTATCGACGAAAGCCTGCCCGCATACAAGCAGCCAGAGCCAACGCCGCAGTATCGCCTGAAGGACAGTTTCCTATGGAACCTCCACGAAGCTCTGATCACGCCAGATCAGTTTGCGCGCACTTTCGTTGAAGAGTTGGACTTCCCTACAACGCGAAAGCAGGCCATGATCATTGAAATCTCCAACCAGATCAGACAGCAATTAGAGGAGCACGCCTCGACCGCCCTGCATCCCTTGTTCCAAGCAAGCGCGCCTCAGACTGCAGCTCCGACCACCGCTGCACCTACACCAGGGAACCTCCCGATGTCTCGTGAAATGTCTTCCACGCCAATGCAAGCCGATACACCCAGCGCGAGCTTCCTACAGCCTCCTAGGACCAATGGCCACCTCCCAATCTCGGATCCGGCGTCGCCTGCAGCCAATGGAACCGCCACCCCGGGCATTGCTGTGTCTGCACAATCGTTGCCGAACGATGCCAACTCATCATCAGTGTTGAACCCGGCAGACTCACATCGTTGCATTCTTTCAATCTCAATCAACCTTCAGAATCAGCTTTACACGGACAAATTTGAATGGTCGCTCCTCCATCCTCCTGGATTTGCGGAGATCTTCGCAAAGCAAACTTGTGCAGATCTCGGACTCAGCGGTGAATGGGTACCTGGCATGGCTCACGCCATCTACGAGGCCAGCTTGCGTCTCAAGAAGGACATGATCGACAACGGTGGTAGTCTTGCCGGTGTTGTAGGCAGTGGCGTGAACGGTTGGGGTGAGCTGGAAAACGAGGCATGCGAATACCACGGAACGACGGAATCTGCATTGGGAGTTGGTGCCGGATGGCGTTTCGATGAAGATGGCCTGGGCGCAGACTGGGAGCCTAAGATTGAGGTTCTCTCCAAGGAGGAAATCGAAAAGCGTGAAGGCGACCGCGAAAGACAAATCCGAAGACAAAGGAGAGAGACTGCGCGCTTCACCACCACACTGGCGCCCTTGCAAACACAGAGCAGCGGTATGGGCGATTACTTCGCTGGTGGTCTGGGCTCGCAGCAAGCAAATGGCGGTGGTGAAGACGAACGCATGGGTCGTGGTGAGCGCTCCAAGAAGAAGAGGCGGTTCAGGAGCTTGTCGCCTGTCGGTCGTGAAACGCCCGATACGTCAGGCTTTGCAGGCAGCACTGTGCAATTGACAGAGGGCGAGAGACAATACTGGCATTGTACGCACTGCAAGGTCTGGGGATCTGCTGTTTGGGGCGTGAGGGATGGGCCGAATGGACAAAAGGTTTGTTTGACGATCAACTTTGTATTGGGGCATGACGCTAATTTTTTCACAGTCACTCTGCATGAATTGTGGTCTTTTGTACGAGCGTGACAAGCGTCTGCCGCCATGGAACTTCCTGCTTTTCCAGAACGAAAAGTACCAAGGCTCACGGTATGGTTCTCCCACTCCAGGAATCAATCATCAAAATCATCACAGTACTAACACCTATCCCAGCGAGGCAAACCCCATCTACCAACCACCTCCCCCACAACCTCGCCAACTGACTCATCTTCAATCCGACATCGCCTCCTTCCCAGCCGCAGTCTCCACCCCTCAACATCAACAACAACACCACCACACACCCCAACAACCCGTCCAACAACCCATCCAAACCCCGCGCACAGAGATCAACCCCTCCTCCCACCTCTACACCGGCGCCAGCGCCGGCGGCCAAGGCCAAATTTCCGCCTCCACCATGGCCGACATCACAAACTACGCCGAACCCGGCGAAGACCTCGACTGGACCAAGATCACCGAGCCACGCGAACGCAAACGCTTGCAAAACATTATTAACGGCCGCAAGTACCGTGAGCGTAGACTCGCCGCCGAGGGTCAGGGCGGCAGCGGTGGCAACTACCCCGGCGCTTCAGGTGTAGGCAGTTACTTGAGCACAGGCTACGGGCAGAGACAGAGTCTGCAGCGCGCGAAGGCCGCTGCTGCCGCTGCTGCGGGCCAGAGTCTGAGTCCGAGTACCTCGCAGGCTGGGCAGTTTTGAAGCACGACTTCTTGAGGACCTAGGTTAGAGAAAAGCGTTTCGGCTTCTTAACGGGCGAGCTGGGCGGCTCGCGGCTTTGTAGCGATATGTAGATTTAGCGAAGGCGTATGATGGATACGTTCAGTATTGATGATGGGCTTTTTTTCTCGCCCATTTCTACTAATCATATTGTTATTTTTCCCGGAATCGTGGCACTTTCCACATGAGCTGGGTGGTTTGGATGGATTCGAATCACGTGGCTGTTGAAGACGACCATGTATCTCATTACTTGAAGGCAACCACCTCTTGGGGCATGTACCATACTGAACTTGCTGGCGCGAACTAGCTAATCGGCATCCCAAGAAGCAAACTTCAGACCTCATCAACGACCAGTCTGTGCGAACACTTTCTCACTTGGCAACGCTCCCGAGCGAGCCAAGTTTCAAACCTTATCCCATCTCGTCATCTGCGAAAAAGGACTCTCAGCGCGAATGATCAGAATCATCTCTCTGCTCCCTCGTTACCCTTGAGCTTACTAGCGACGAGCCACTTTGGTCTTCGGCGGCGCAACGTCGGTGTCCTAATCGGGCCATCGTCAGTACGTGGTATCGACAATGGCAACGATCAACGTCGGGTTGGGGTTAGACTCACCTCATCGTCCGCCTTCCTCTTCGCGCCCACAACAGCATTCTCATCCTTCTCAAACACCGGCTCAGCACCCGCAGCAGTCCGACCATCAGCTGCCGCCGTCGCGCTCTTGGGTTTCAAGCCGAATTGACCGATCACATTCCTGCTCCCCGTGACCGTAACGCCGCAGTTGATCGTCAGATCGAGGCGGAGTCGCTTCGACGATCCATCGGCAGCAGCGTTGTTGAGTCGTGCAACGGCGTTGAGCAGAGCAGCGCTCATTTTGGCTGCGGTGGCGATGGTGGCTGGCGAGATGGTGATTGGGACTAAGTTGTTGTAGCCGTGGATCGTGTGGCCGGCGTTGATGGTGATTTTGTGCGGGAGGTCGGCTGAGTCTTCGGAATCAGGTTCGGAGTCAGAGTCCGCATCGGTGTAGGGTGGTGGAGGGGCGTCGTTGAGAGCTTGGTGGGTTGTTGCTGTTGCTGTTGTCGCGGCTTGGGATTGCTGGGTGGTGGTGGTAGTGTTGGCCATGATTGGGGATCTTTGAGGTATTGTTTGAAGATGCTTGTGAAAGTGAGGCTTGAGGAGAGGAGGAGAGGTCGGGACCTCTGTTGTACTTATGTTGGAAGGTGTGATGGATTGAGTTTGGTGGTGTAGCCTGGCGAAGCGATGGGATTCGCTGTGAGCAGGCAGAATATACAAAGTTGTCGGTGATCGTTGTGAGTCCGAAGAGTTGATTGAAGGTCTGATGCGATAGGAGTTGTGGTTGTAATTGGGTAGCATGAACATAGCGAAAGTGGCAGGTTATATATTCGCGTATCAGGCCATCAGCTCTATTCATATTGTGTTTGGGTTACAATAGAAACGACAGCGGGGCTAGCCTGGAAATGGCTGGGGCACCAATAGGCCGTGCATCATCTGCTCTGCTCTATTCCAATTCATGCAGGCTGCTCTGCCAGGCCAATTCGAGACATAGGGTTTCTACAATAATTCCTAAACATTGTGTGCGATTCGTCTCGATGTCGTGGTGCCTGCCTGCCTGCTATTGTCTATTCTCCAAGCCTGCAAGTCGCTTTCTATTGTCGAGTCGCAGAATTGTGGGGTCGTACGCACAATAGAAGGTTCCTCCATAGTCAACGGACCAAGAAAATACATACCTTAACAATGTATTGAGTTCACTTTAAGTTCTAGTAGTATACTAAAATCTGCAATCGTGTCTTCGGCGGCATTGCGCTACATATTACGGTCTTAGCGATGGAATGGAGGTATGTGTAGAACTTTGCCCAGCACCGTCAAGCGCACTTGCACTCTTGCTAGAAGTTTCAATAATAAGATAGTAGTTTGAGAGGTGTGAAATCTCGAGGCACTGATCGTAGGAAGTATTACCTGTAGTACAGCAGCAAATATGTCAAGCAAAAACAAAAAACATACAACAGGCGGGATTCCCAGATGGTCACCCACTCTAGTACTAGTCGCCCGGTTCAGTGCTTATGTATGGCAGAGCGGACGGGATGCCCAGTTTTCATTGACCTATGGTCGTATGTGCTCACTTAACCTACTAAAAATAATATAATATCTTAAAATTAGGTTGCGGCGGCGACAACTTTCGGAAAGAGGCTGCTCCGCTCAAACTCCGACACTCTTACCACTACCTCCTACAATGCTTTCTCCAGACAAACAAGCACTGCTGCTCCCGTTTTGCCTTTGACATACAGTTTCTCGCATTCTAGATTATTTTGTGCAGCTCCATTTGAGATTTTACCCTCATTGATTGTGCTGATGAACGACGTCTATGCCAGGCACCATGTCATTACATTGAGTGAGGTGCACACCGCCAATGATCTACGGTACGCTCGCCTGGTGACTTCGACTCAGCTGTCATGTATGACAAACTAAGGAAGACCTAGGACTAATTCTATGCTTTGGACCAGAGGGACAGTTGTCAGGAATCCGCGCTGGACAGCCCGCATTCGATGCAGCGGAAGGTGAGAGAAGTCACGCGGACCCTTGGACCAAGGCGTGCAGGTATTGCTTAAAGATCAAGCGTAAGAGGGCCGCAAAGAGTATTTGTTCGAGGCCTGAAAAGCACTAGGAGAAGCATGTGCTCGTGCTGCTTCCATCTGAGGGTGAACACAAGTATTGATAGGCCATGGTGCGGACTTACAATGCAGAACATCATTTGAGCATCTCCGAGATATATTGATGGATCATCCCATGTGGGAGATCTTCACTGCAATACCAAAACCTTCTCGCTTCTAGAACCCCAATTTGAGGCTCTCCACAAGATCGCTATTGCCCCTGCCGATCGGGACGTCACTGCTTTTTGCATCCCAAGGAGGAAACACAGTGCCACTCGCCGTCAAGAGTACTTGCCAGGAGAACACATTGCTGGGACGGAGAGCACTTTGCGCACCTTTCATTTTCGACAACAAAACATCTTGCTCTCTCCCGAAGAGAACAAAATCACCACATCGACCAGCAACGCAGTAGACTACATCGTCAGTCCAGAGCTCAGCTGACCACCAATCATCCTCGACAACAAAACACCCCGCTCTCACCCAAACGAAACAATACCACCGCGTCAACCAGCAACATGGCAGACCACGTCGTCGGTCCGAAAGTGAGCTTACCCCGGCTTCTTTTATGTGAGGCAGTGCGACGCTAACATCGCGACCTTCCCAGCATTCCGCAGACTACTTCAACCCAGTCAATGAGCCCGAGCCATCTGCAGAGACGGGCCTCGGGACGCACTTCAACAATACCTTCGACCCATCTCTCAAGAAAGAGGCTCCAACGCTCCCGGTTTCGGTCTCGAAAGCCGCGACAGGCGAGGCAGCGAGCGCAAAACTCGCTTCGACATCTTCCTCCATGACGACAAAGGAGCTTCAGCAGGCTGCGGTGGAGGGAGATCCAAATGGCTTGACAAATGGTCTGGTTCCGCCGAATGGTAAGACGGAGCAGGCACCGCCACTTGAGACTTGAGGTCGAGATGTCGTCGCCACATCCAAAGTCGCAACGTCCCAAAGAAAAGGCTCTGACACTCTTGGTCAAGTGCTTCGTCCGCAGGTGCGCCGTGCTACTACACTGCACATGCTGGGGGTGAACAGAGCGGTTTGCATGAGTCAGGATATGGTATGGATTGACGAATATGTGATTAGGTGCGACCTGTGTAATGAGAGTGGGATTGCAATGTGTGAGCTTCAACTTTGGCAGAGATCTCACAATCTTACCTAATTTTGGTAATGTTTTGGTTGAGCAGTGAGCTTCCTTATTCGGTGCTTGTCGGTGGTGAACGTTAGTGGTGCGATTGCTCATGACTCACGCATCATCCTCCACTAGTTGCGTCTCATGATTGTGGTGCAAAGGTTGATGGACTGCTAGGTACCTGGCATTGTATACTCTTGAGAACAAAATCACCCTCCACCAGCCTTAATATCCGGTGCTTGTTTCTATATTCAGTACCTACCCACGCACGCAAACCTTTTAAATTCACGCGGACACCGCCATGCTATTCCACAACCGCTTCAAATTACCCAAAGAAGACCAGCACGATGTCGACCCTGCATGGTTTGAGCGACAGAAGCAACGTCCTGTCCATCGCCATGACCCAAGCCTTCGCGACTGGCTTGTTGCGGAGGTCTACGTCTTGAAAGTATTCCACGATGCCCATATAACTGCTGATGAGGCAGCGATGTCCATGACACACCCACTGTCCACCTCGCCAATACCAGCACTAGGAGGCTATTCCGATGATACACTGGCTGTCGGCGACTTATGGCGAGTCATCATAACAGCTCTCATGGAATGGCCATCAGCACGTGTTCCACAGATCTTCACGCTACTGAATGCAATCGCTGAGGCGCCGGGCGACCTCCACAAAGGCGAAGCTGTTCATGATCAGGGAGAAAAGTTCACATGGTCGCAATTCCCGTATTTCAGCTTGAGCTGGCACGAGAACACTAGCGCGGACTTGCAGCGAGGCCAAATATGCCGGCAGTATTCCGACCCAGAGTTGCTCGCATTGGCACGGAAACTTTACCTGAAGATGAAAGCCATCGAAGCTCAGTTGGTTGCAAAGCACGTCCTGACGATGAGCAAGGCCATGATCCAACTCATTATCCAAGCACTCGAGAAAGAAATCGATCAGAGCGACGAGCAGCTTGCGCCAGACGAAGCGACTGGGTACGATCAAGTCAAGCTTGACTTTCACATTCCAGTCGTCTCGTTTATGTTCAAGCACAATGGACGCGAAATCTACGATCAAGTCGTGACGAAGGGACTGAGAGACTGGAAAAAACGTCAACTGCCCGTTGGAGCAAGGGAATTCCAGAGTGGAGCTGAGCGATGGTCGTTTTGGAGGAGAAGGCTGGAGGAGTTGTCTCAAGACAATGCGGATGACGAAGTGAAAGCAGCGGCACAAGCAAGCTTGGAGTACATGTCATCGAGCATATACCTCTAGCTACAAGAAACCTTGGAGATACAATGGACCACTTGAACATCCGGTGCATGGCTGAGCACCTGCGACCGTCCACTCAAGCTCTCCCACTCACAGACCTCCTGACCTCTCCTCTTCTTGCCTGCACAACCACAACGCTGGCGCTCCATCTTGCTCGAGCAGCAAATCAGCAACCAGGCCTAGGCAGCGCGAAGAGTTTGAGTCTGCCATCGGGATATCTCGGCCCAAGATGATGAGGTCACCGCCATTGAACGAGTTCCGTCCGACCTCATTCGCGGCATCGGCCACCGCATCAGAGACGGGATCATACGAGATGCTCGTTCGGAAAGGCACACGCGCGTGGAGCGAGTCCGGGAGCGATTGCTGGGTCATGACGAAGAATGTATCACTGTCCTCGTCCGTAGAGGAGACGCGGATCTTGCCCTCGGGCAACGAGTGCGAGTTGGCGGACTGGTCGGGGACATTGTCTTCATTGCGCATTTGGTAGTGTACCATTGTCACCGTGAGCTCGGGGTTGAGAGCCAACTGCAAAGTCAGTCGCACGGCCGTCTGGCCATCGGCACCGCCGAAGAAAGGCATGAAGACGTGATGGCTGCGATCGACGGCTGGGAGCTCGGTGATATTGCCGCGCCGACCACTCTTCGCGTACAAACGCTGTGTCAGCGCTGACGGAGATTGCTCAAGACTGCCGCTGAAGTTCTTGTTCACGAAGACCGCGCTGGCGCCACGATAGTTATTGATCGCTTCGGCGACGAAGCTGGAGTATGCGTCGCTGCGCAGCTTACGCTCGATAGTGTTCTTGGAGACCATAGGCGCTTCGCTCAGGCTGCCAGTCTCTGTCCACGGGAGTAATAGCAGGTCAGATGATTCCTCGGTAGCTCGCGTCACAAGGCTGTCGGCGTACGAGTCTTCAGGCACCACGGCGACCTCTCCGGATACGGCAAGGTTGTAGAGCTGACCTAGCACTCGGAAGGCATTCAGTACGGGATCGAAAGCACTCAGGGAGTCGGCTTCGGAGACTGTCATCACACTTCCGAGACGAGCTGTGAGCTGGACGATGCGCATGCCGTGAATTGAGACCACTGATCTAGCCTTTTCCTCGCCCGAGCCACGAGCGGCTGCCTTCGGATCGTGATGCGGGTGTGTAGATTCCTCGGGTTTGCCGCCAAAGAGAGACACGAATGCGAGGGTATTTGGCCTAGTTCGTCGTCAGCAGGTCTTCCAAGCATCGCATGATTTCTGTTTCGCTCACATATTGTCAAGACGAAGATAGATAAGCAGGCTTCGGATATCTGTGCTTGGCTTCTCGTCTTCGATCAAAGCATCTCTAGAACCTATGTGCGCGTTGTCGATGGGCTCGCCGGTATCCCAATCGATCTCACCACGTTTCCAGGACTCGAGCTTCTTCTGATACCATGGCGGGTACAACAGGGAAGTAAGCGGGGTAGTAGCGAACGTAGTGATGAGTGCCATGACGACGAACTAGTGTAGCAAATCAGCAATGGTACGCCAAATGGATAGCATGGTAGGCGTGAGCTGACGAGCCTATATGGGCTCTAGAAACCCGGGCAGATGGTCTCCCACTCTAGTGCTAGTCGCCTGATTCAGTGCTTGTGCCGCAGGCAGTGATAATCTATTAGGCCGTTGTAGGTGTAGATGTGTATCTGAATATAATGCCTCAATTGATGATAATACTTCGCTAGCTATGAAAAGGACAGTCATGATCCTCAAGTACGTTGGCTGGCTCTTCAGGCATTCGCTTGAGCCACTCGTCCCCATGCTCGGTCATCAGATCAGACCGACAGCACTGGCAAGCCCACTAGTGATGTTGTTCAAAATCTCCGAGCCACCGTACGCAACCTCGAAGACATTTTTGTAAGAGTCACTGTAGAGCACCACGTCAGTGAATCTCAAATTGGACGTTCAAGGGAGTTGAACTCACGCAGTAATCGTGCCACCCTCTGATGCCTTGTCCGGACTGACGCTAAAGATTTCGAACACCATTTGACCCAGGCTAGGAACGGTGATGGGCTCCGCGCGTGGACGCCAGCCAAGGTTGTATGGTAGTTTCTCCTGGGTGAACAGCTGGTCGACCCAGTCGAGTCGGGTCACGCCAGTCAGATCGTCTCCTCCCATAGCTTGGATGAAGATAGACATCTCTCCATACCTCTGGACAAACTCGCGGAGACCGTAAACAAATTGTGGGTTCTTTTCTTTCGAATCAGCAGTCCTGTTAGCAAGTGCGAGTGCCGCTGGGAGGAGCGCGGTCTTCCCATCCTTGAAGAATGATTTAGTCTGGTTCCAGATGCCGCTGTTGAAGGAATAGTCGTTGCCAAAATAGGCATCCTCTCTGCTCAGACTGGCGTCGTGTTCAATGGGGAAGTTGTGTTGGTCCAGATCGTTGAGATCGAAAGAGAGACTAAGCGGATCGGGAGATGCGAGCAATCCGAGCCCACCGATCAGGACTGAGAAGTCTGCGCCCATGTTGAGGCCGGCTGCAAGTCCCTCGAGAAGGTGAGGAAGGGTCATGTTTCGTCCATCGTGATGGAGGAACCCATGGTTTGCTAGAGAGTTCTGTGTTGCGAATGATCATCAGTCATTGTCTCTTATGATCCTGTTGAACAAACTCTTACAAGTCCAGGGCATGGTGAGCGAACTACACGATCAATCAATATCCTTTTATTAATAATTACAATGGAAGACGGGCTCACCATCACTGTGACCTGGTGGTGTAAATGTAGTGAATCTCGGATCGCCTTCGGGAGCAGGTGCCAGACTCGCAAGCAGACCAGGGATGTCGAGTAATTGGGCAGATGCGACAGCAGCACTGAGCGTTGCAAACAGAGTGCTCTTGAACATGATCTTGGTGGTGATGAGTTGATGAAATCAAAAGACTGTCACTGGCGTTGGGTGGAAGGGCCACTACAAGTATTCCACGCTTTCATTTGTCACTCAAGTGATGCCGTCTGGCCCTTCCCAGTACGCCGAGGGATCTCATATCAATCTAGGCCATCAAGCCTCGGCTGTATAGCACAGGTGGTAAAAGGATTCCTTTGATTCGTTGTCGGGAATCTTGACTGAGTCTATTCTTCCTTAGCTTAGGATGATCGTCTCTAGCTCAAAACTTACTTCAGACGAACGCGGAGTCGAAAGGTAGAAGGGATCTGTACCTGCCTTTTCCATCACGCCAGGGCCGTTATGTAGTGATCATCGTGGGGTCGCGTCGAAGTCTACACTGATCTTCAAAATCTGGCATCACGTTGGTGGCCCAAGGTCCGGGCAGACGGAAGCCTACTCTAACTCTGCACGAGCCCAATTGGTTCGTAGTCACTTTGAGCCGTTGCGACGTGCTTCGTTTGTTTTTTTGGACTCTCATGGACTCATGTATTCTGGATAAGATCTGAACATCCACCAGATCCCTTTTGCCTGACCCTCGCTGAGATGGTGAGGCTTTGCCCGGACTTCGTGCTTACCTGTCTGGACGCTTCTCCCATCCCCAGGTGGCGGATATCGGAATGGTCGCCCAGCAGGACCTCCGCGACACTGAACTTGGAACGCCGCCGTGTCGCAAGCGGTAGAAGCATGCGTATACGACACAATGGTAGCCGGATGGCGAAGTCATTCGTGCATGCGACGGCGAATCGACCTACGGAGAGCTGGACGAGCTTTCGACACAGCCGTCTTGTGGTAGGGGCCATCAACCAGAATTCCCAGCCCAATATTAGTGTCGAGCTGTTCATACAGCAGAAAGATCTCGCCACTTTCGCCTATAGGATCGTTGACCTTGGAGGTGGATCTTGTTGGAGGCGGGTCACTTCTCTGAGGGCTTTCCATCATCGAGATCAGATGATAAGTTTTTATATAGGTAATGGCTGGAGGACAATTCTGACAGCCTCAGTCATCTGCTCATAGATCAGTTTGGTTTGGTAGGCAGAAGTGCAAGATAAATTGTCGCGTTGCGCTTGCGAATACAAGCTAGGCAAATCCGCCAGACTGACAATGATGACATCCGATCACCTGGCTTGATTCTATTGTCCAGACAGCTTGATAGTGAGCGGGGGCTTGCGAAAGATGCGAGGCAGTGGCTTTGGTATGCTCATGATGTGTAGATAATGTCCAGGTCGCTGTGTCGGGCAAGGAATTTGTAACCAAGCTACCTTTAGCAGAAGTCTCATCTTGTATATGCACCACGTCGGTTTACAGTGATGTTACACCGACGAATGCTCGATGTCAGTGGGTACCTCCGTTTCTGCAGATTGATTGGTACACTTTTAAGACAGTCGGACAAACTCACGGACAAACTTACGGACAAACCTGCGGACAAATGCAGAGCCAGTGCGACGTCATGCTCCCAGAGCACAGGCATCGGGCAAAGATGCGGTGTTGCCATGCGTCTTTGCACCAGGTACCGTCTTGTCAACAATTCTGTGAACAATAAGGTTCATGGGAACCATTGCGATCCGGGAAAGCCCCAGCCTATGAGCTTCAGCAATTGGTCTATCGACAGATATAGCCTCTAGGTCCATAGATCCTCTTGCGTTCGGGCCAACATATGATGGTACAACTACGCCTTCAAGGTCACGCCCTCCCAATGATCTTCGTTTCTATGGGACAATGATGCACCGAGCGCTTCTGTGCCTTTGCAGCTACTTAAGAGTTCAGCCACAAATATCTTGCCAGACATGCCTGTCCTTATAACCTGAGTATCTTTTCTGTCGTCCTTCTAAACCTTTCCTTCAATATAGCCTACCCACCATGACACTACGCATCGACAGACAGAGGGTGAACGCCTTGTCCAATCCACTAGGCATCGATTCAGCCAATCCCGAATTCTCTTGGGTTTTCCTCTCAGACCAAACTTCAGTCGTACAGACTGCTTATCAAGTCCAAGTCTCTCAAGATGCAAACTTTCAGCACAAGGACCACACTACCTGGGATAGTGGAAAGACAGAATCGGACAAGCCTTTCGCCGTCTCATATGCCGGGTCCAGTTTGAAAGCGAAGACGCGATATTTCTGGCGTGTCAAAGTATGGGACAACAAGTCGCAAAGCGGACCTTGGAGCTCGGTAGCATGGTTTGAGACTGGATTCCTAAGCGGTTTCGAGCACGAAGCAAAGATGATAACGCGCCCAAAGTCTTCTTCGCCGGCGGCGGAAGAGAAGCGCACTTTGTACTTCCGTCGCTTCATCGACATTCCCAAGCGCGTCATCCGCGGACGACTCTACGCTACAGCTCACGGATGGTACAAATCGTTTGTCAACACGACAAACGTCACAGCGGATGCTCAGGTGCCTCGCTGGACACCTCATCACATTTACACTGAGTACCAGACTTACGATGTGTCTGACCTCTTTCACGTTGGAGAGAACGTTCTAGGAGCCATCGTTGCGGACGGCCATTTCCGCGGCAAGAATACCATCCTCAGTTGGGAGGATTGTTACGGAGACCGTCTCGGGTACTATGCGTTGCTCGAGCTAGATCTAGAAGACGGAACCACCTTGCGGTTCACCACTGACGACTCATGGCAAGCCGGATTCGGTCGGATAAAGCGTTCTGATCCTAAAATGGGAGAGAAAGTAAAATTGGGAGTCTCAGAGCACGAATGGCTCTCGAGGGATTGTTCTCCCGAGCCGCACGACTTCAGACCAGTTCAAATTCTGACAGGGCCATTGGAACCTCTGGTAGCGGAAGAGACGGAAAGAGTAGGCGTTGTCTCAAGGGTAAAGCCGACACGCATGTGGAAATCCCCGAGCGGGAAGTTGCTCGTCGATTTTGGCCAAAACTTTACAGGCATCCTGAGAATTTTCTTGGAAGGTTCGAGTAAGAGTCCAGTGGTGATTACATACAGCGAAGTCCTCACCACAGTAGGGGAACTCAACACAAGTTACATCAATCCAATGGGACCGGACGACGTTGCTAGGGATGAAATCATTCCGGGCAACAAAAGCGGTTGGTTCGAAACCACGTTCAGTCTTCGGGGATACCGATACATTCAAATCGATGGGCTGGAAGAATCGAGCCTCGATAAGTCTCAGATCGAAGGACTTGTCGTCTCAACGAAGCTCGATTACGCTGGAGAGTTCTCATGCTCAGACCCTCGACTGGAGAAATTCTTCCAGAACGTCCGCTGGAGCATGATATCTAATTTCCAGTCGACTCCGATGGACTGTCCTACGCGAGAGCGGGCCGGCTGGCTCGGCGACATCCAGGTTTTCTCGTCGGCCGCAATGTACCACGCAGACGTGGACAGCTACTTACGACGTTTCATGAGGAACGTAGCGGCTGAGCAGTATCTCAACGGCTCTCTCCCATGTTGGATCCCAACAGCTTGTTCGACTTTTTCCGGCGGCTCAAAGGTCTTGAAATTCCTCAGCACCGCGGTCGGATGGGGCGACGTGTCCACCATGGTCCCATGGAACTTGTACCAGCGCTACGGATCTACCAAGTCCCTCCAAGACCAGTATGCAAGCATGAAGGCATGGGTGGACATGCTTGAAAACATGGCACGTACGAAACGAAGCTGGCGTCGCTGGGTCTCTGGCGGCCCACGCGACGTGGAGCGATACGTACTGGACACGGGTATCCACTGGGGCGAATGGCTGCGTCCTGGAGACAATGGTATGTGGAGCTGGGCAAGAAACATACTTCTGTGGCCAAGTGCCGCAGTACCAACAGCCTACTTGGCCGAGTCAAGTCGGATCATGTCTGAAACGGCGAGCTTGCTGAACAATGACGAGGATGCATCATATTACGGCAGCCTTTACCGCAAGGTGAAGGAATCTTGGGCAAAGAGCTTCATCACCCAAGGAGGATCTCGTATTGCAGAGGACAAGCAAGACGACTATGTACGAGCCCTGCAGTTCGGCCTCGTCCCGGAGGGGCAACGCGCTGCGGCTGTCAAGCGGTTGGTCGAGTTGGTCAAAGAAGTGGACTACCACTTGGGCAGTGGTTTTCTCAGCACGCATTTGCTGCCATCTACGCTGTACGACAACGGACATGCAGAAATTGCTTTCAGATTGCTCCAGCAGACAACGAGCCCTTCCTGGCTATATCCCGTCGAACAAGGTGCGACCTCAATCTGGGAGACATGGGAAGGTTACAACGACAAAGGCGAAGCGCACATGTCGCACAACCACTACGCTCTAGGCACAATCACTGGCTGGTTCATCGGTGGCATTGCCGGCCTCTCCAACCTTTCTCCAGGCTGGCGTCATATCTTGGTCGATCCCAAGTTCAAAGGACCGCTCACTCATGCTTCCGGGCAGACTATGACGCCTTACGGCCTGCTCAAATCTTCTTGGAAGAAGGCTGCCGGCAAGATCATTCTTGAAGTCCAGATCCCTGCCGGTGCCACAGCAGAAATCCGCCTAGGATCGAAGGTTATCAAGGATGTTGGGTCCGGGTCGCATCAGTTCTCGGCAAACTTGTGAAGTAGCACATTATAGTCCTCTGTCGATAGCCAGCTTGTTTCGAATTCATTCAAATGGGTAGGTTTTCCATTCAGACGTATTTCCATTGTTTTGGAATATCCAGACTCAATGTTGGTGTTATCTTTATTGGGCATGTGAGAAGAGAGGTTATTCTTCCCCGCGTGGAAAGGCTTACATCATCATGCCCAGATGCTTGGTCCTTGGTCCACCCTGTCAGCTGATAGAACAGGCCTTGGAAGATGTCACCCATCGACTTGACATCGATGTCTTTTGGTTGGCAGCCATATTCGTATTCAGTCGAGTAAAGCCTCTAAAAAGAACCATTGCTACCCACGGATATGATGTCGTCAGACCACTCTCTCCTTCAAAGGATTGCCAAGAGGAATCCTTCTGCACAGCCGCCGCGACACGTCCTCCATGCTGCTTCAGCTGTCCAGGCTGCTGAATAACAAGCGAATTATCGTGCGATATGCTGGAAGGCGCTGCGCTATCGACTGACGATATTATATCGTCTCGTTGCACATTGAATTTGTTATGTTGAAGTGCTCCGGCTCATTCCTCCATTGATCATCTATACCTTGTCAGCCACATCAATGGAACAAATTTACATTACTCCGTTCATCACTTCGCCTGGAGCTAAACTTCCGATTATCCCTTTACCTAGAGCGGAGCAGTCTCAAAATAAATCGCCATCGCCATCAAATACAGCCAGCAGCGATTCATCAACACCGCCCATCAGGCGAACACGCATTGGTAGACCAAAAGTCAAGACCGGATGCATCACTTGCAAGTATGTATATATGCTATGCATGTTCCGTCGAGCCTATTGATCTGACGATACCAGGATCCGGCGAGTGAAATGTGATGAAGCCAAGCCAGAATGCGAACGCTGCACATCGACTGGAAGGAAGTGCGATGGTTATGTGACGCCTCCACCAAAGAAGAACGCTCCCGAGTCAGACGTTGACGTAGAAGAGCTCGTCATATCTCGAAGTATCAATTGGCAGCAAGGCGACTCCGCCGAGCGACGCGCAATCGACTTCTTCAGATGCCATACTGCGCCGAGCGTTTCGGGGTATTTTGACACTGATTTTGTAAGTGCCAATCGTACCGTACGTACGATCGCAAGTCAACGGTACAACCAGCTGACGCACACGCCTGCACACAGTGGACATCTTTGGTGATGCAAGTATCACAAAGCGAGCCAGCTGTTCGACACGCACTAGTAGCCGTAGGCGCGCTAAACGAACGTAGAGACGTCTATGTCAAGGATGTCACGTATAGCCGATCGGTTGTGACTACCAGCTCACAAAACGTCGAGGCATCGGTTCGCAAGCAGCGAGAACAGCACAACGATCCCTTCGCATTGTCGCAGTACAACAAAGCTATTGCTCATCTCGCGAAAGCCATGAATTCGCAATCTCCAGCCTCAATCGACACGGCCTTACTCGTATGCATACTATTCGTCTGCGTCGAGTGCTTGCGAGGCGACTATCGCCCAGCCTTGAAACATCTCGAGGGCGGCATGCACATCGCTCTGTCTGCTGCCGGCGCAGGCGGTCCCAATAGTAAAACTTCCCGAGCAACAGCTGTACGCGAAAAGCTCATACCATTCTTCAACAGGCTGGAGCTCCTTGGTCAGCTTTACGGCCAGCGACCATCGTACGAATACGGTCTTGAACCTGCAGAAGTCCTCCCTACCACCTTCCACTCCATCGTCGAGGCCAGAGACAGCATAGTACACATCATGAACCTGGCCATCCGCTCGATCCACAGCACCAAATTCCGGCGCTACGAGAACAAACTTACCACAGCCGACTACGTGCACCACAGCGAGATAGTCGAATGCGCTCTCGTGTGGAAAGAGACCCTCGACAACTACCTCCTCACAACCCCGCCCTCACCTCGTCTGACAGAAGCAGCAACCATCCTGGAAATCCAGCAAATCGTCGCCTTGACCTGGCTCAACCGCTCTCTAGTCCCCGAAGAGTGCGCCGCCGACGCCGACATCCCTCTGTACGAGCGTGCCGTCAGCCTAGCCGAGACTCTCACGCCCTCAGAGCGCGATCGCAATCCAGCCCTCCCAGCTTCAACCTTCCTATTCGACATGGAAATCGTCTCACCCCTCTATCTCGTAGCAATCAAATGCCGGCATCCCATCATCCGACGGCGCGCAATCGCGTTGCTGCGGCGTTACGTTCGCCGAGAAGGGTTGTGGGACAGTGTGAAAGCTGCTGCGGTAGCGGAGCGGGTGATGGAGCTTGAGGAGGTGGAGCTGGAAGTGCTGGATGGGAGCGTGTTGCCTAGGGAGGAGATTCGGGTGGCTAATTGCCATATTGATTCTGGGCCGGGGCTTAATCCGAGCGGGCATAAGGTGACTTTCTTTACGATGCCGGAGGGCGTGAGGGGGAAGTGGCGTGTTTGGGATGAGTGGTTGGAGTTGAGACCTTGAGTGGGTGTGGTCAGGCTGTGTCGACTGGTCAAATATTAAGCGACTTTCCTGGTGTAAAGTGAATGTTCTTTCGGTCAGGTTAGCGGGTTGGGCGGAACACAGAACAGAATGTGGAAAAGCAAGAAGATGGCTGTTTGTTCAATGGTATTCGTAAGGATGTCAAATTTTCGCTCGTAGGCTCGTTTTTTATCACCTCCGTGCTCAGATTTCGAGGGTTACTTGGCCACCGCCTTTCTCGTGTCGTATCAAAGGTATGCTGAGCTTGTACGCACAGCCTTGGTGTGTCATAATGCCCGCAATTTTCCGTTTGGAATTCGCGTGCCTCCTGGACCACGGCCAGCTTGATTTCACGTAGCATACCTGGTACCGACTGGCGATGCTCTAGGCTCTCTATGCCGTCTCTCGTCGCTCCTGCCGCGTTGGCGACTGCCTCTCTTGAGCTTGACTCGTATTTTGTCTCTAGGCTGACACAGAGTACGCTCAACCACCCCTCTTGAAGATAGCCTCCATGTGCTCTTGGCTGTTCTTGAGCGTCTGCTCGAGATAGTTCTCCTTCTTCTTCAGGTTCTCCATCTCCTTGACGACAGCTTCGGCATCCTTGGCTTGGTCGGCTTTCACGTCGGATGTGGTAGTGTTGACGAACCTGGAAAGGATGTGTCAGCGACGATCGCATATTACCAGGTGTCTCATATGAATGCTCACATCTTTCCAACACCATTGTACACGCGGGTATCTTTTGGCAGGGCATCGATCTCGGCGGTAGAGAGCTCCAACATGCGCTTTTTGCGTGTTTGCGATTGCATTTGTTGGCGCACAAGCACCAGCTGCTGTTCAGCGAATTGTGCTTTGCCTTGAATTTCTTGCAGCAATTGCTGCAGCTTCTCGTTGGGTATCGACATGGTGGCTGATGTGATGTACAGTTGTAAATACTGGTCGTATTCTCAAACGCTATTCCCACTATCCTCGATCACATGTCACGCAGAGGGGTAATCTTGCGGCTCTGCGGTACGAGCCGAAGGGCCCTCGTAACGAGAATGATGGCGATGACCTCACAGATGTGTCCACATGGCTGCTGAGTGTCGATCGCGCCAGGCGGCACAACGTGGGCGCGAAAGCATGATGCACTGGGCTGCTGCTGACCGCCCAAGCAAAGCATCCCGAAGCTTTTCATTCATCCTGCCCGTATACAATGCAGTCGTCGCCTGACAATCCAGCAAATCGGCATGTCCCAGACAGTGCGCCAGCTGGAGCGTAGCATGCGCGGATGACGACGGATTAGCAAACCCGGCTGCCCACTATCCTAGCGCCCTACGTCGCCGAGCACGTTCGTAAAGAAGGATTCCAAACAATCGTGCAAAGATAAAGTCTCTTGTACCGCAGCGTACCACCTCGCTCAACCGTACTGTACTGTACTGTACCTCTCCGCTTGTTGGAGCTTTGCCAGTAAGCATGGCCTTCAAGCTCCCGAGCATCCCCTACCCACCCGCTCGCGACGATGGCTACTGGGCGCCCATCACCTCGACGCTGGACTGGTGCGAGGAGAACTACTACGCGACCAAATACTCCGCCGAGATCGTCAACACCCTGACCAACCTGCTGTTCATCTACCTCGCCTACCGCGGAATCTCCAACTGCATCCAGCAGAACCACGAGCGCATCTTCCTGCTCACCTTCATCGGCTACCTGATCGTCGGCTCCGGCAGCTTCCTCTTCCACACCACCCTCAAATACCCCATGCAGCTCGTCGACGAGCTCTCCATGATCTACACCACCTGCCTGATGTGCTGGGCAACGTTCGAGCACAAGCGCGCACAGCCCGTCCCAGCGATCCTCGCAGTCGCGCTCACAGGCCTGGCAGTCTTTATCACAGCCTACTACCACTATTTGCAAGATCCGACGTTCCACCAAAACGCCTACGCAATCCTGACCGCCGTCGTGCTGCTGCGATCCATGTACGTCATGGAAGTCAGCATCCGACCGTACTACCGCGAGCGACGGGAGGAGAGGGCAGATCAGGCCAGCGGCTCAGCAGTGAACAAGGCGGAG
This sequence comes from Pseudopyrenochaeta terrestris, assembly GCA_022813475.1. NCBI lineage: Eukaryota > Fungi > Ascomycota > Dothideomycetes > Pleosporales > Pseudopyrenochaetaceae > Pseudopyrenochaeta > Pseudopyrenochaeta terrestris. The sequence continues at coordinate 52,359 of JAKLMJ010000011.1, forward strand.
CAGAAGCGCAAAGACGATCGGGACCGCGAGATTCTGCGCCAGATGTGGTGGATGATCGGGACAGGGCTGACAGCTTTCCTGGGCGGGTTTGCTGTGTGGAATCTGGATAACGAGTATTGCTCACAACTGCGAAGGTGGAGACATGATATCGGTTTGCCCTGGGGCATTTTCTTGGAAGGCCACGGGTGGTGGCATTTGGGTACTGGGTTTGGAGCTGTAAGTCGTTCTTCAGCCAACGAGCGATCGATGGAATCAGGCTAACTCTTCTCCTCGCAGTACTGCTACATCGTCTGGGGCATCTGGTTGCGCCACTGCCTGAACGGGCGACAAGACGAATTCGAGCTAGTCTGGCCGCGCTTGTTCAGTGTTCCTGTGGTTGTGAGACGCGATCCTCATCAAGCTTCTGCTGCGAACGGGCATGTTAAGAAAACAGCGTAGTATACAGCGTCATACATTCGCATCTCGCATAACAATATAAAGCCACATATATCTATAAATGGGTACATCCATGATTGACAATTTTGGTTAGTTACACGCGACCAGCAAATGTGAACATCAACGTGCGTGCACCTGAGTGTTCAAATTGCTCGCGACCTCGTTGTCTCTTTTGGACGTCGATTCGTGAGTGGCACTACCTGTCTCGCGTCTGGGTGCTTCTAAATATGTTTCTAATTGTGTGACGATTTGTCGACGGTTTTCTTGACAATGCTGGATTTCACCGCAGCACTCACTCATGGGATCCCATTCACCGACGTTTGAAGCAGGAAGTTACGATGAGAGCGTGCGTCCGGCCATAGAAGCCACCACAAAAGCTCTAAAACATCACGAAAATGACACATCACATCACCAATTACATTGGATGACTCTAACTGGTCGCGTACAGTCTAAAGGTATTGATTTAGAGCTTGCGCCAGAGAACGAATAGCGATCAACTCTAACCCTCCTAGCCCCAAATATATATCTTCGCAAGATCTGAGGCCGAAAAGGCACTGTAATGAAGATTCTCAATAGTGACGAACATGAACGATTACAACGGCAAAAGGGAACTGCATGCTCGGTTCTCAATACTTTGGCGGTGTGTGGCCAGGGATAAGAAGTTTTATGGCAAGAGAGCGAAAGGATTGAACTTCGGCAAAAGATCAGCTTCCTCCCGTGATCGAAACAGGGACCTTAGGATAACTTGCATTGCTGCAATCCCACGCTCTACCACTGAGCTAAAGAAGCTGAAGATAAGCCATTGTTGGCTTGTGATGTCATCGTACAATCGGCCCTACATGATAATTTGAATATGACGACAGAGACGGCCGCAAAGCGAGGAGTGCCGTTAGCCGTAGATCAGAACAAAAGCGCCTCAGTAGACCGGTCCCGGGCATTAGACAAGTAGGCTGCGATCATTCTGTTGCCAAAGATCCGCCAAGGTATTCTCAGCGTTCTTGCAATCATTATTCTAAGGCATATCTGAGCATCGTGCACGACGCCTCACGAGGGGGATTCGACAGTGGAATGCAAGAGGCTGCATGGTGGAATCTTGAACAAACTTTCGTCAATTCCAGTCAAAGCCATCAATCATTAGTCTCGTGCCCGCCAGCATCTTCAGACACAAATGCTCGCCTTGCTCCTGCCCATGAGCGCCTCCAGCTGCGTGGCCGCCTGCATGTACGTTGCTTGGAAGAGCCCTTGGAATTGGCGCGCCATCTTTATCTCTCGGAAAGTCTGCCGGAGGCGGTGCCTTGTGCCAGCGATCTTGCCTCTGCTCCATTGTACCTATGAGGCCAAGTAGGTACGAACAGCATTCATTTCCATCTGCTGGACCGTGAACCTCGGCACGGACGACTTTCTTCGCCATGCTGCGCCATTCAGCTGGCGTGAAGGATAAGGAGAATGCTGCAGCACAGTTCGTACCGCCTGTGTGCAAGTGGCCTGGGGTGGAGAGGTCGGCCATGCGGAAGCTCTTGCTTTTCTGCTCTGACGGCGATGCGGTTGCGTTGTGCTGCTCCAGAGCGGCGGCTTCGGCTGAGATGGAGGCTAGGACGCGGGAGAAGCGCTCGGCGAGAGACATGAGTAGGGCGTTGAGTAGTTGAACGTTTTGCAGGCCGGTTATGAAGGACGCTGGACATGCTGGACACACCATTACTTGTGAAGCGATCGACATGGCCTCCCGCAGAGGGTGAAGCGCTGTTGGGAAGGAGAATGCTGGATCCATTGTGGCAAGGTTTGACAAAGTTAAGTATAGGGTCGAGAGACATGCGCAGGTTGGCGCTTGGTAGGCGGCACTGATGCCATGATTTGTGTGATTCAGCTGACCTTGATCAGTCTGAGACATGCCAGGAAGAGTGTTTTGGAACTCGACAGGCAAATTGAAAGCTGGCGGGCTGTTCTCAGAACTGTTGTCTCTTGTGAGGTCTGGGACAGGGCCATCGAAAGCCTGTCCTTCGACGCCGGGAAGACTCCAGTCCAGGTTTGATGCGGCCCATGGATGCAGCATACCGTCCAGTGCGAAGGCAGAGTCAGAAGCAATCAGATTTAGATCGTGCATCGTATTGCTAGGTTGTGATACTGCATCTGTGAAAGTAGTCGACTGGCTCGGTCCATGTTGCAGAACGCTCCCAGGATTGCCATTCCCAGCATCTAGCCCTTCGTGCAAAAGCTCTCCATCCCCTTCGTTCTCAGCGCGTTGTCGCTTCTTCGGCCGGCCCATCTGCTTTTGAAGTGAGTATATGCATGTGATCTTCTCTCGTAGACATCTTGAACACGTTGGATGCTCGCCGGAACATTTGAGCTTCTTGGATCCTACCGTCTGATGAGTATATGCCTAACGTGATCAACATACGAACGAGAGTCGTACTGCATTCGTCGCAAGCAGCTCGGCGTCTGACCTGCGTGTCATCCACAACCGCTGATGCTGCCGTCGCTGCAGTCAACGCCATGGCCGGATTCGTATATCACACTGTCGTCCCAATCAAAGCGTTTATGAGATGCAGTCATCACATGTAGAAGATCAGCTCGTGATTCCAAAAGCCAGATGCACAATTAAATTTATTGCTACTCACGGTGATCACTCTTTCTCATCGCCACGGCTTCTTCAGCCGCAGCCGTTGCTGCCTCCGCCAAAGTTGCCTGTCTGGGCGGCGCTTGTGCAGGGACCGAGGAAGGAAGCTTTTTTCTAAGTCCGCCTGGCTTTAGAGATTGCGAAGGGCGATTTACCACTTTTTCTAGGTCGACATATTTGACAACATGGCGCCACAACGTGCTGGACAGAAGCGAAAGGTGGTCGAGGTCCCTCGGCCGGCCCAGCAAGAGGAGGACGACCTTCTAGGCAACGGACTGCTCGACGGCGCAATTGACGATGGAAGCAGCTCGGACGAGGGCGCAAGCGAGGACGAAAGTGAAGAGGAGGAGTTCGACGAGGACGAAGACGAGGAGTTGGACAGTGACGAAGTTCCCTCGTCAGACGATGATACAGAGGACGTGCGACAGCAAATTCGCGACATGAAGACAAAAGACTCGAAGCTCACTGGCTCTGAAACTGCGAAAGACATTGCATCCATCTCTGCGGGAACGCCTGTCAAGCCTCTGTTGGATGACGACAAGAACAAACCGAACTACGTTGTCGAGACAGACGCCAATGGCAACGAGCGCTACGTTTACAAAGAGATCGAGCCCAACTACGATTCGGACGATTCAGACGCACCAGAGACCACCAACACTATTGGCAACATCCCGCTTTCTTACTATGATGCATACCCCCACATTGGTTACGATATCAACGGAAAGCGCATTGCCAGACCTGCAAAGGGCGAAGCGCTTGATTCCTTGTTGGAGAGCATTGACCTGCCTGAGGGCTGGACTGGTTTGACCGACCCAGAGACTGGCAAGCCTATGAACCTCAGCCGCGAGGAGCTCGAGGTCCTCAAGACTCTGACACGCAACGAACAGCCCAGTGATGGCTACGACCCATACCCCGACATGGTGGAGTGGTTCACCGGCAAGCACAACACAGAGATCATGCCACTTTCTGCTGCTCCCGAGCCCAAGAGACGTTTCGTGCCATCCATGCACGAGCACAAGCGTGTGATGAAGATGGTCAAGGCGATCAAGGAAGGCCGCATCAAGCCTTACCGCGAGCCTACCGAGGAGGACAAGGAGAAGGATGAGCAAGAAGACTTTGCAACATACGACGTTTGGGCCGACGAAGCGCCCCGTCCTGATCACATCATGAACGTACCGGCGCCCAAATTGCCTCCACCTGGCTACGAGGAGAGTTACCACCCACCTGCGGAGTACTTGCCCAACAAGAAGGAGAGAGAAGAGTGGGAGAATGCAGATGATGAGGATCGCACCCGCGAGTACCTGCCGACAGACCACTCTGCCCTGCGCAGAGTTCCCGGATACGCCAGATTCCTGAAGGAGAAGTTCGAGCGCTGCCTAGACCTCTATCTCGCCCCCAGAGTACGGAGAAGCAAGCTCAACATCGACCCCGAGAGTTTGCTTCCCAAATTGCCAGATCCCGCAGAGCTTCGTCCATTCCCTGACCACGTTGCAACAATCTTCCATGGCCACAATGGCAGAGTCCGCACTGTTGCTATCGACCCTTCTGGCAGATACGTCGCATCCGGTGGTGATGATGGTACCGTTCGCATCTGGGAGCTGAAGACTGGCTACTGCTTCCAACGTGTGAAGCTCTCCAATGAGGATGCTGTCAACGTGGTCTCATGGCGTCCTGTTGCAGACCCTCCTATCCTTGCAGCTTGCTGTAACGACAGTGTCCACTTCATTGTGCCATCAGCATCCGTCACCACACCCGAGGCTGAGAATCAAGCGATCGAGATCGTCGCTACCGCGTTCAACAACCCCAACGCAAACCCACAACTCAAGACCGCCTCGGGCGCAGACAAGGCCTCTCCCTCAAGTTGGCACCGCCCAATCCCTGCACACGGCTCGCAAGGCGTTTACCTCACCATTCAGCTTCGTGCGATGCCCAAGACTTTCGTCTGGCACCGTCGCGGCGACTACTTCGCCACCGTCTGCCCGAACACAAATGCGACGTCTACGGCAGTCGCTATTCACACACTCAGCAAACACCTCTCACAGCACCCCTTCCGCCGTCTCCGCGGTATTGCGCAATCAGCTACCTTCCACCCTTCCAAGCCGCTCTTCTTCGTCGCCACCCGCCAGCGTGTCCGCGTCTACGACCTGCAGCAACAGAAGCTTGAACGTGAACTTCAACCCGGTGCCCGTTGGATTTCATCCATTTCCCTGCACCCTCTTGGTAGCAACTTGATCGTGTCTTCATATGACCGCAGGCTGCTGTGGCACGATATGGATCTGGGAAACACTCCCTACAAGGTCCTGCGCTACCACGAGAAGGCCATCCGTACCGCCAAATTCCACCCGTCATTGCCACTATTCGCCGACGCAAGTGACGATGGCTCCGTGCAGGTGTTCCATGGCAAGGTTGTGGGTGACAGCATGGAGAACGCTACTGTGGTGCCTCTCAAGGTGCTCAGAGGCCACAAGGTCGTCAAAGAGCTAGGTGTATTGGATCTGGACTGGCACCCTAGAGAAGCCTGGTGCGTCAGCGCTGGTGCTGATGGCACGCTCAGGCTGTGGACTTAAAAAGATATGCATGGGTATTTCGGCGTTCAAGCAAGGGTCATGCATTCTTGTATGTATGTATATGATAGAAATCGAGATTCACTTCTTCCTCTCGACTAGACAAGAGAATTTGAATGAGCAGGGAGGTCTATCTTTCCCCATCTTGCCAGACGGTCTATGATTTTTCGTGAGGCTCGCAAGTGAATGCGGAGTTCGAACTCCGATGCCCCACATCATTTCACGAGTACAGATTCAGACACCGCTAGGGCGTGCCTTTTCCACTGTCATTACTCTGGTATCTCTCCAAGCGTTGCGAGGATTCAATGTAATTGCTTCCGCATTCATTTTGACAGCCTGACTTCCATAGCAGCTACTACCATCGTTGCGAGCACAAGATGGCGGCCGTCAACGACGCCGTCTCTACAGCAGATGCCGACGCAATCGCTCCGGTTGAAGCTCACACCGCGAAACACACGGCATCAGTCCCGATTGTCCCTCGCCTGAGTCTGAGCAATGACCAACAACCACAAGCGATCGAAGCATTGCACCTGGACGAAGGGGATGTCAATACTCGCACGAAGATCCGCACCCTGGCCATTGTGCTGGCTCTCTATGTCGTCCTTTTCATCGCAGCGCTGGATCAGACCATCATTGCGTAAGAACAGTTGCATACTTTGACGAACCAAGAGTGTATACTTACTGTTCACAGCACCACAATCCCAACCATAACCGCCGATCTCCATTCTGCGTCTGGCTACACCTGGATTGGCGGCGCCTACCTATTGGCCAAAGCGGCCGCAGGCCCAATCTGGACGAAAAGCAGCGACATCTGGGGCCGCAAACCTGCCCTTCTGCTCTCGGTTTTTATGTTCGCCGCGGCTAGCATCATCGCTGCGCTCAGCGTTAGCATGCGCATGCTCATTGCCGGTCGAGCACTGCAGGGTATCGCTGCCGGCGGGCTCTTCCAACTGATGCAAGTCACGGTCTCAGACATGTTCAGCGTGCGCAAGAGAGCGCTGTACTTTGGCTGGATGGGAGCCATTTGGGCTGTGGCTGGTACTATTGGACCACTTCTCGGAGGTGTGTTCGCTGAGAAGCTGACCTGGCGGTGGTGTTTCTGGATCAATCTGCCGATCTGCGGGTTTAGCTTCGCCTTGCTGCTGTTGCTCCTCGACGTTCATAATCCACGCACGAAGCTGCGCGATGGCTTGCAAGCGATCGACTGGTTCGGCACGGCCTCGATGTTGGTCGTGACGGTCCTCCTGCTTCTTGGCCTGAACTTCGGAGGCGGGACATTCGCTTGGAACAGTACACAAGTCATCTGCTTGCTTGTGGTCGGCTCTTGCATGATCGCCGCTTTCATCTTCAGTGAGAAGAGGCTTGCCAAGTACCCTCTGATGCCACTCGATGTCTTCAAGACCCTGTCCAACAGTGCGACTTTCCTTGTGGCTTTCGGTCATAACATGGTCAGCATCGGAGCCGAGTTCTACCTCCCTCTGTTTTTCCAAAGCGTCAGACAGGCCTCGCCTCTGCGCAGTGGTCTTCTACTACTACCCCTGACAATCGCTGCAGCGTCCACAGATGTAGCCGTCGGCACCATCATCAACCGTACTGGTCGGTATAGAAAGATCATCTGGACTGGCGTTGCCATGATCACGCTGAGCAACGGGCTATACATAAAGCTTTGGACTGACACCCCGCTCGTTGCCATTATCTTCATCGAGATCGTCGGCGGAGCTGGTGTCGCACTTCTATTTCAAGCTCCCATGCTTGCAATTCACAGCACTGTCAAGCAGGCAGACGTTGCTTCTGCAACCGCATCGCTTGGCTTTTTGAATAATCTTGCCACATCGCTGTCAGTCGTACTCGGAGGAGTGGTATTCCAGAACAGTATGTCTGCAAGCCGCGCAGAGCTTGCAGCTGCTGGTCTCGACGATCGCGTTCTCGACGCTCTGGCAGGCGCCGAAGCAGCAGCTAACGTGAACATCGTACAGACCATCTCGGACACCTTTCAGCGTCGTGTGGTGCAGGACGCTTTCGCAGGGAGTGTCAGGAACATTTTCATCATGTACACCAGTATCGCGGCTGTCACCATTCTTGCTAGCGTCTTCATCAAGCAGAAGCAGATGAGCACAGAACATACGGAAACGAAGACTGGGATTGCAAACTTGTCAGCGAGGGAGGACGCTGTTTCATGAGATGTGGACTCAACAGGTCGTTTCTGCACTATGTACAATAGTTGACACGCCTTCAACAAAGTCTCTGTTCACCACACTAGTCCGTGCCGGAGCTTCTTATCCTCATCTGACGACGAGCTACATGCGCACAGTGACCGTCGAGTCCGCGTAGACCTAACAAGTCAAGCGGATGGATACTACTTCGCTTTTGTGAACGTGATCATACATGTGTGTTCCTTGATATTTGTCAGTTTTCTGTCTAGAGGGTGGGATCTCGACCAGGCATACCGCAATCTGTGAGACAGTTTCATCATAGAACAACTCAAACCGCGAGGTGATCGCAGGAGACTTGTCATCGAAGCCTGGAGCGATAGACGTACTGTACTCCCGGTATACAGCGGTTACCAATGCTGTCATCTCGGCCATGGCCAAGCTGCGATTTTTGTCAGTCTCATACTTCGGCATGGCTCTCGGGACGAGGTGGCTTACTGCAGACCGATACACATTCTCCCGCCACTTGAGAAGGCCCAGAACCACCTGTTCATTACCGCCACTTGTTCCGCGGGACCCAGCCATCGATCGGGATTGAAATTTAATGGCTCGGGGAACACCTCGGCATTGCGATGGAGCGAGTAAGGGGACATGTTGACCACAGTGCGGGCTGGCACCTCATATCCATCGATGGTACAGGGACTGCTAATCGATCGTGGCTCAGAGGCTGGCAACGGAGCGTAGAGGCGCAGTGTCTCTCTAATCACTGCATCGAGATACGGAAGCTTGTCAATGGCTTCAAGCCTAGGAACACCATCTTCGATAGCGTCCTCGGGTATTGCTCGAAGTTCTTCAATCAATCGCTTCTGTATGTGCAAATTCTCAGGTCGAGACAACGCCCAGATCAAGAACATCAATGTATCCGCTGTGGTGTCGATCCCGGCGAGCAAGTGATCGGCACATTCAGACGCAATGTCCATAGAGTCAAGAGACCCGCGGCCAGAGCCTTTGACGCTCTGATGCGAAGCCCACAGGCGTGAGATGATTGTCGGCTCTTCTGATGCGATGCTGGGGTCGGCTTGCGCAGCGCGTTGGAAGCCTTCGAAAGCATTCAGCGCGTGCTTTCGAATCCCAGTATAGGTTGTAGGCTTCTGCATGGGCATGATTGGCGTGAGGAGGTGTTCTGTCAGACCCTCTCGTGTGTAGAGCCATTTGGTAAAGCTTGGTAGATGGACAGCGAACCAACTCAGGAAGCGGCGGGTAGGGTCGATGATGTCGTTGAGCAAAGCACGGTCCTGTGCGTTACCTCTTAACGCAGATGTGCCACCGTACTTGGTGCCGTAGAGGAAGTGCGTGATGGCATCGATCGAGAAGTAGTGTAGAGAACTGAAGATCTCATGCGGCCGGTCTCCGTGCGACTCGATTAAGGCTATGTACTGGGAGACTTTGTCTTGCACCATCCGTGCCGCGTAGCCTTTAAGCATCAAAGACTTGGAATAGGCGTTTGCGACCAGCTTTTTGCGGTCGCTGTGTTCTTTGACGGTGTGGAAAGTGAAGAGGTTCCGCTTGCCATACACGTCAAACATGTTGTAAAACCAAGTTCTCTCAAAACCGCTGCCAGCGCCGTAGATCGTGCGCAGAGCATTGAGACTGTTGCAATGGATTTCGTCGGGACCAATGCGTACGACTGGCCCATACGTGAGATGAAGCGCGTGAATGGCTCTCGTTCGATCTCCTCTATATTCGTCCAGAGCGAGGCGCCACTTGGTTAACGCATATAGCTTTGGTCCAGGGATCTTGCTCTTCGGGTTGACGACCAAAGGTTCAATAACGAAATGGTATACCGCAGCCACTAAGCTGGCAAGTGAAAGGAGGAGAGTCAGCATCGTGTCGTGGCCTCGAAGTCCTGTGGATGTGTCGAGATGAGATGATCCTTGTGAGGCGATAGATGACCTCCTGGTCTGCGACCAGTCCACCCTGTGTCATTCGTGATCTCGCCTATCGCCATCTTATACCTGTTATTGACTCAACTTATGCCTATCGATTAGAGATTCGTCGAGGCTTTCGGAGGCCAGGTGCCGGTTGTGAAGAGATACGTCTACCCCGCAGGCGATGTGGGTCGCCGATGATACGCACATCGGTGTACCCGACCACGCGCTCTTCCTTCCTCCATACGTACCAAGTTTCCATCTGGAACGAGATAGAAGGAAGCATAGGTTAGCCTCACTCGAGAAATCGTTGGCCATATTTCTGCGATACGAAGTGGAACTGGACCAATCATAAACTTTCATCGGAGCCTTGAACAAGCATGGCAAACGCGGATATCAAGTCCTTCGAGATCAAGGACTTCACATTCGAGAATGGAACGGTCCTACCTTCCGCCAAGCTGTGCTATCTTGACATAAATGCTGGGCAACCTAAGACAGCTCTGGTGATCACCTGTTTCCGAGGACGTCTTCAATCGACACTCAACTTTGCTAGTGGCGCACTTGCTGGGCATCGTGTCATTGTCGTTGCACTTTTCGGCAACGGCGAATCTTCGAGCCCGTCAAACTCGCAATTTCCCGATGCGGTCAGATATCAGGACTGCGTACGCGCGCAGAAAGAACTCCTCACATCACACTTGGGTCTTCAATCCGTGGACGTGGTATTGGGCTTCTCGATGGGCGGTCAGTGTACGTACCACTGGTCTGTGATGTATCCCAATTTTGTCAGGAACGCAGTCATCATATGCTCTTCCGCGAGGACCAGTAAACACAACTACCAGTTTTTGGAAGGCCCTAAGGCAGCTTTGGAGAACGCTGTCGACTACGTTGACAGGAGCCTTGTCACATCCCCCTCACGGCCAAGTCGCGGATTGCACGCTTTTGGCAAAGCCTACTCGGCGTGGCTGACAAGTGCAGAATGGTTCGATCAAAAACAGTGGAAGGCGATGGGATATGAGACACTAGAAGATTGGGACCGCGACATCACTTACAAAGGCTACGCTGGCTGGGAGCCCAATGACCTGCTCGCCAAGCTGAGAATGTGGCAGGCTGGCGATATTAGCACCGCTCTGCCAGCTGGCGACAAGACACTCGAAACCGCTTTGTCTAGTATCAAGGCTCGCGTGCTTCTGATGCCATGCGAGACTGATCAGTACTTCCGTCCGGATGCAAACGAAAGAGAGGCTCGTTTGATACCTTCTGCAACTCTGAAGGTCATTCCTTCCGTCTGGGGCCACATAGCAGGAGGAGGAGTCAATAAGGTTGACACCGAATGGATGGATCGTACCATTAAGGAGTTCCTTGAGAAGTTGCAATGAAGAACGGCGAATGACGATGAGATCTCATAGAATCTATCTGTGGTAATATAGACCATGCAGTTCAGCTGAACGAATGCATGCATTTGCGAGAATCATGTCTCACCCAAAAAAATCTCGATGTACAACAAAATCTTTTGCAGTACTCGAAATAATGCGTCGAACAACATGTGAACTGCAAACCAACTCATTCCTGGCCGTTCGCGACGAGGATGCGACCGCCGTCTATACAGACAGAAACTCCGTCGACATATGCCTATATAATTGTTAGCGCACCCAGTACTCAAGAGGATAGTCCATGCCACATTAGGCGGTGTCAACACTCACGCCGGCTCGACTGATAAGGTATATTACGCTGCCAGCGATATCTTCTTCATTTCCGGCTCGCTTGGCAGGAACACGATCAAACAGAGCGCTAAACATGTTCCCAGCCTCGCCCACTGGATTCATGTTGCTCGGAACGACTAGACTTCAGGTCAGCTTCTACTTCATGAGTCTTTATCGCTCGCAAAACTCACATCCCGGGTTAATCCCAACCACGCGAACGTAGAAGCGACTGAACTTTGCAGCAAGCAGCTTCACGAGATGGTCCGTCGCGGCTTTGCTGGTAGCGTAGCTGGTTAGATCCACATTCGTTGCATTATGCATGCTGGCACATGAGCTCGTCATAACAATCGCACCCCGGCCATCATCTTTGCCCAGACGGCCGTCTTCAAGCAGACGCTGTGAGGCCGCAGCCAGTAGTGGCAACAGCGCCACCGAGAGGAAATAATGAGCAGTAGTGTTGACACAGAATGTGTCAGCCCAATCTGCGTGTCTTGACGACCACATGGAAGCTTGGAGCTCCGCCAAGGGTGCTGAGATTACGTTGCACTCGATCACAGGATCTCTTCTTATGCCCGCATTTGATATGAGGACGTCCAGATAGCTTTCTTGACTGCTGATGGTGGCGGCTAGCTCTGCAATGGCATCCTTGTTCGTCACGTCGCATGGAAGTCTACAAGACTCGATGTCAACCTCCAACACGGTCGCCCACATACTATGCTTGTACATACCCATACGCAGAGCCACCAGAAGAGCGGCCAAGCTCATTTAATTCTGCGACCTTTTCATTAATGGGTTCGGTCGGTAAAGCAACAACGTAGACCTTTGCTCCGTTGACCACCAATCCCTACGACGTTTTGTCAGAGTCTTGAATGGCATACACTATCTCCAATTCCAAGGGAAGCTAAACCTTCCGGTGCTCATTGCATCGAATATCTTACCTTGCTTATCATGAAGCCAAGCCCGCTGCTTCCTCCTGTGACGACTGCCACATAGCCTCTTACTCCGAAGAGTTTCTCGATGTTCAACGAAGACATGATGAATCTAAACCGATCAGTATCTCACTTGAAACTCGTGAGCATCGCTCCGGTATAGCCTACAGTAGGCATGTTCGGTAACGCAATGACATGTGGACAACTTACTAGTTCCGTCTGGGACTCGTCCTTGACGACTCGGCGTTTGGGAAAGATACGATCGTTGACCACGACGGATATCTCCATATTCGCAATCTATGGGGTAGCTATACAAATGTCCATCGGATTCGCCTACTGTTCGCCGTTATTCTTAGCCGCGTATCTATCATGCCGGCCAAGTGGGGCGTCGGGCAGCCGCCTGGATTTTGACTTCGGCGTCAATCTTTGCTCTATCAGCTGCTGCACTTCTATCGCTGTACAAGTTGACAAACCTTGTCTTATCTCAATTTAAGAATGATTCTCCGCGACTTGCCATTGGGCGATGGTCGAGATACCCTCGTGGTCTGTCACAAGCTTACTATCGTGATGCTAGGGTCTTGCGCGATGAGTGTCTATAAGGCTCGCGTGGGCTCTATGACGGCCATTGCCATCTCTTGGTGAGTTGGTAAATCGCAGGCCAGACTACCGCTGCCGTTCGAGTGTCCGTCCAGTGCATTTCGGAGCGCCATCATGTCTGAGTTCAAAGAGTCGAAGTCAGGACCATCCGTTGATGCGAGTCCCACGCTTGGTAGCAATGAGGATGTCGCCCAGGGAGAAATTGTCGATGTGACATCTGGTTCGCAGTCGCTGCATCGAAGTCTACGCGGAAAGGAAGTCCAATTGTTCGCGATTGGTGGAGCTATTGGTACTTGTATGTCTTTATGATTGTCGAGACAGAGATCCCGGATCTTACACTTCGAGCTGGAAAGACTGATGGCCATCACAGCGCTATACGTTCAAATGGGTTCAGCTCTCCCCAAGGGCGGACCGGCGAGCCTGTTCATCGCGTTCGTTATCTGGGGTGCGGTCATGTGGGCTGTTAACGAATGCTTTGCTGAGATGGTCTCCTACCTCCCAGTACCGTCCCCATTCATCCGCTTCGGAAGCGAATGGGTGGACGGCGCCCTCGGTTTTGCCATGGCTTGGAACTTCTTCTTGAACATGGCCATCCTGGTACCTTTCGAGATCGTCGCAATGAACATCATGATCACATTCTGGACAGACAAAGTCCCTGTCGAAGCGATCATAGTCGCGATGATTGTCATCTACGCCTTCCTCAACACGATTACCGTGCGATACTTTGGCATCAGCGAATTCTGGATGTCAATCTTCAAGGTGTTGCTGATTTTTATGCTCTTCATGTTCACATTCATTACCATGGTCGGAGGCAACCCTTTGCATGATGCTTATGGATTCCGCTACTGGAAAAATCCTGGAGCCTTTGTCGAACACTTAGCGCCAGGAAACACTGGAAGATTCCTCGGAGTTATCACGTGCTTGTACCAGGCCAGTTTCAGGTGGGTACCGGCCAATTGCTTCAATTCTTCTCTCAGCGACTAACTGCCTATAGTGTCACGGGGCCGGAATACATCGCAATTGTCGCTGCTGAGACCGAGAATCCACGCAAGATTCTGCCTCCGGCTTTCAAGTCCTTCGTCTGGCGAATTCTGGTGTTCTTCGTTGGATCTGCACTATGCATGGGCATAGTCATCCCCTACAATGACCCAACGCTTCTTGCCATTCTTGGTGGTGATGTTGGCGGCAGTGGTACCGGCGCAGCATCGTAAGTATTCATAATCGCAGAGTGGAGGAGTAACATCTGACTTGTGTCATAGTCCATATGTTATTGCCATGGAGCGACTTAAGATCTCTGGATTGCCGCATCTGGTCAATGCTCTCATCATGACCTCGATTCTCAGCGCTGGCAACGGACTGCTATACGCTGCAGCTCGAACTCTACACGGCATGTCGCTCGAGGGTCATGCGCCGAAAGTCTTCTCTCGTTGCACGAAGCAGGGCGTCCCAATCTGGGCCATCTGCTTTACCTTGTGCTTCTGCTTGTTGGCTTTCCTGCAAGTCAACAGCTCATCTGCTGTGGTCATGACTTACCTCGTCACTCTGATCACTTGCTGTCAGATGCTCAACTATGGATTCACGGCGCTGACATACAGACATTTCTACTCAGCCCTGAAGAAGCAAGGGATCTCCAGGGACACTCTTCCGTACAAGGGTAGATTCCAGCCCTATACGTCCTACGTCGCCATGGGGGGCACTCTATTCATGCTATTGGCCGGAGGTCATGACATCTTCCTCAGCGGACGCTGGTCAACAATGTGGTTCTTCCTTACTTACGCAATGATCGGTTTCTTCATTGTGGCATTTGTGTTCTGGAAGTTGGTGTTCAAGAGCACTTATGTTCGACCGGGAAACGCTGACCTGAGCCTCGGAGGCATGAGGGAGGAGATTGATAATTACGAGGCCAATTTCATTCCGAAAACTCACGGGAGGATTGGGAGAGTGATCGGCAAGGTGTTCGAGTAACCTCCATACAATCGACAGTCGTGAATGCAGATTTCCATTCCAAAGATCGCATTTCAAGGATCGCTATGATCTTGAATCAGTACGTCTCTCAAGGATGCTGTTGTGCAAATACTTTCGATGCTATGTCCATCATAGAGATTGCACTCTGCCCAGATGCATTTCAGCAATCATCAATATCTCAACCACTACTGAACAAATATTATTGCCTATGTATTTACAGTGAGAAATGCTTACCACTGAGAGAGATTTGAGTAGGTTACTCAATAATCTTTGTGCACATGCTGTCGATTTCATGACAGTCCCGAGGGATTTCTCCCATCGAGATGCCGCCTGGGATACACCGATACATAAGCGCTACGTGTGTGCAGTCCATCCATTGCATGTCTACAACGAACGAAGCACATCGCGGAGGAATCAGCATGCTGTACAGATGCGTGCTTTGACCCGAAATCATGCATAGATGGCTTAGGAACATCCCGACACATATGGAGTGCGAGCCTCCACATGGTGCGTGTATTCTAGCCATCCACCACAGCGATGCCTTTTACTTCCACGACAAATCGTGGATCTGGTAGGTTCTTTACGCCAATGGTCGCTCTAGCTGGCGCTACGCTCCTGCTTGCGAACACCTTGTTCCACTCTTCATTCATTCCTGCATAGTCGCGCTCCATTTCCGTCAGGTATACCACGGCATCGATCAAGTTCGCAATTCCTCCTCTTCCATTGGATGCGCCCTGAATTATGGTGTCGATGGTATTGAGGATTGTCGCGGTCTGCTTGCGAGCATCTGGAATTTGGCCTTCCTCGGCGCCAGCAACGGTGCCGTCTGGTAAGATGCTTGCGATGCCGGACACGTAAATCGTGTTGCTGTTGCTAGGAACTGATCTGGCTTGGGGGAATTTGGTTGGTCCTTCGGGGGCATCGGGGTTCAGTAGGAATGCTTCCCCATTGGGTGACATGGCGGCGATCTTGTTGGGTTTGGAATTCGGAGTGTTCACAGCAACAGGACGACTTTAGTTGAAAGCACTTTGTTCTTCACATGCACAAATATCATCGCAAGCAACGAGGGAGGCATTAGCCGGTTTAATGCCTGCGGTACAACGATAATGCCGGCGTAGGTCTAAGTACGAAGACCAGGAGAACCTGGAAGCTGCGATCGGAGCGTCCGACAACAATTGTGAGGTACCTTCCAAAGCTGGTCATCGCAATCGCGATGACCAGTGATAAAGACCAAACAGCACTGTCGCACATGATTGGGGCGCTCAACCGCCGTGATCTCTCGCGATGAGTGTGCGGCGGACCACTGTTAATCGGATTCGCCGTCTCCTAGATGCTCCGGAAACACTACAGTGCGCACAGCGTGCCTGTGTCAAGCAGGTGACAAGTGAAACTATTTAGGACTTCAAGGCGTACCCTGATCACCATACTAACCACACTTTGCCTACTTGACGTATTCCTCTCCGAAGATGGCGCCACTTCAAGCAGTGTACACAGACATTCTCCGCGAGAATAGCCTCTACATCGGCGGCGTCCTCGTCATTGGCCTCGCCTTTGTAATCTACTCAGTGAGCACAAACAGCTTGGCGTACCGCGATCTTAACTAACACAACCTTCAGTGGGCATACAGTACAGACATTAGCTACATCAAAGGCATTCCCGAGATTCCTGGAGCACTCCCGGTGTTTGGCCACTTGCTGAAGCTGGGCGAAGACCATGCATCCTCTTGCGAGAAATGGTGGCGCCAGTACGACCAGCCGGTATTCCAGATCAAGCTAGGCAATACTCGTGCCGTTGTGTTTAACTCCTTCGAGGCCTGCCGCGATATCTTGGTTAAACACCACAATGCCGTGATTGACCGCCCTAAGCTATACACCTTCCACGGAGTCATCAGCAGTACGCAGGGATTCACGATTGGAAGTAGTCCTTGGGACACCAGTTGTAAGAACAAGCGTAAAGCGGCTGGCACAGCTCTCTCGAGGCCTGCTATGCGCAATTACCATCCGATGTTCGACCTGGAGAGCTTTTGCATTGTCAGAGATATGCACAAGGACAGCAACTTCTCCGATCCTAATGTTGAGATCAGCATTAGGCCATACATCCAGCGTTTTGCTCTTAACACAACTCTAACACTATGTTACGGCATCCGGATGGACAATACCTACGATGAGCTTCTTCGCGAGATTCTACATGTGGGATCAGCAATCTCTCTGCTGCGCAGTGCTTCGGAAAATATGCAAGACTATGTTCCGGCACTTCGCTACCTGCCCAACAACGAGAAAGACGCTCGTTCTCGGGATCTTCGCTCTCGTCGCGATGCCTATCTAAATCTGTTGCTTGACAAAGTTCGCGGAATGATCAAGCAAGGCACAGACAAACCATGCATCAGCGCTGCGATTCTCAAAGATGAAGAGACCAAATTGACCGGCGTGGAAGTCTCGTCCATCTGCTTGTCCTTGGTCAGTGGTGGCTTTGAGACGATCCCGGGAACGCTCACATCCTGTCTCGGTTCTCTCTGCACTCCTGAAGGCCAGATCTTCCAAGAACGTGCCTACGCAGACATTCAGCGCCACTACCCAAACATTCGCGACGCCTGGGAGAACAGCTTCCAAGAGGAGAAGGTGCCATACCTTAGAGCGATCATCCAAGAAGCTGGTCGATACTACACAGTGAGCTCCATGAGCTTGCCACGTAAGACTGTGATGGAAGTGAATTGGAATGGCGCCATCATACCTCCGAAAACTATGATCCTGGTAAATGCCCAGGCTGGCAATCACGACACTGATCATTTCGGTCCCGACGCCGCAGTCTTCAACCCTGAGCGTTGGCTTGAGCCTATCACCAAAGAGAATGACATGGGGCCCTTCCAAGAGCGACACCTGACTTCACAGCCTCATTTGTCATTTGGAGCAGGCACTCGAGCTTGCAGCGGTCAGCTCATTGCTACGAGACTGCTCTACTCGGCTCTGATCCGTATCCTGGCCTCCTACAAGATCGTTGCGTCCGAGTCAGAGCCTCCCAACACAGATTACGTGGACTACAACCAGTTTAAGACTGCTTTGGTGGCGATTCCTCGTGACTTCAAAGTCAGGCTCATCCCCCGTGACAAGGCAGCTATGGAGGAGTGCATGCAAGCAGCACATGCCAGAACGGAGAAGCACTATAAGGAGGACATCAAGGGCTTGTAATTTAATTATCACACAAGTCATTTGATTGATGAATGAATGCATTTCCTCATCACGCACCATGTGGTAATTCCTTTGCATGACAACGATTTGCTGAACATGGTTGCCACTGAGAGACCACCTTCGTTCTACTTCATTGAAACCAATTACCATTCTTGCTTCACAGTTTCCATTACGTCCTTGGGCGGCGCAATCTAGTCCACCTATCTTTAACGAATGCGGGGATCTGGGTTTGTGAGCGGGGCGTTGAGTGTGAGCATCGCGGCAAGGCCGATAAGCGACTGAGTGGTCAGCATTTACCTAGACAGCGACCTGTGGACTCTCCGAACATGACTGAAGTCCGACACCATCGCCAACATGCCATGCGCGCCTCGCGTGTCGGTGCGTGCCAAAGTGTCATGCACCAGATGTCACCGTCGAAAGAAGAAATGTGATCGCGTCCTCCCGCATTGCAGCAATTGCATAGCCGCCTATCAACCCTGTAGTCTGGCAGACGAAGAGCATGAAAGTGCCACTTATCCGGTCGCGTAAGCAATTTCTTCCCCCAAAACCTGGTCAACAGTGCTGTAGCTAAGTCGATGTAGCTTTGTACAAAGCCTGGAAGAGCGCGTGCGAGAGCTCGAGGCTCAGCAGGCAGTTTCCTCGCCACAAGCCATCCAATATGTTGCAGATCAGGAAGCATTAGACCCTCGCGTCGACGACGGGTTTCATCAGATTGCAGATGATTCTGGCATGGGTGAACCTGTGTTACATCCAAGTGGCTCTTCACCAGCTCGTTCCCGAGAGGAGCAACATACCAACGCAGAACGAACGCCCACAAGAATCATGCCCGAGGCACGTGTCAACGTGCAAGACCCTCAGCAACGCACGCAAGAGACACTTGCAGAAAATTTGAGGAACGTGTCTCTTGCTGCTGTGGCAGAGCCTTACCTGGGCTCAATATCTGGTCTTACCTTCGCCAAACTCACGCAAGCGGTGCTTCGACGACTTTCGCCTGATGGTAGAGACTTTGTGTTTAGCCCTCAGCTCGGTGGCAATGCTGGTCCTATAGAGGGTGCTACGAACTTACATTTGGACTTCATGAACAATATCTATTTCGACTTCGACCAAGCCATCGACTTCAACTTGCTAATGGGCGAGGGGGCGCTTCCCGCAATTGATACCGAACTCCAGAACAGCATCAATGCACTGCCAGACCGCAACGAGGTGCTACGCCTTGCAACATTTTACTTCGATCATTCCCACACATTGTACCCTATCTTGCATCAGCGAGAGGTAATGTCAGACCTCCATACGATCTTACTCGATCCGGACCATCCGACAGTTCAGTCTCCGCCTTGCCTCTTTCGTATCTGGATGGTATTGGCCATCGGATCCACCACTCATTCTTCTATTACCCTGGCGGAGGAGTCAGTATCTCGGTTGTACTACGAGAAGGCAATGACATACTTTGAAAGCTCGATGGATCACGGCGATATCGTAAGTGTCCGTAGAACGGTAGTGAAGTTGAGCGACCGCTCACATCAAACAGGTCGCCCTCGAAGCCATCATGCTCCAGGTATCATATTCTTTCTTTAACCAACTGGGTCCAAGTAAGTCCACGTATCAGATTTGCAAGCGCTGCAAGCTAACGTCTTCCAAGATACATGGTTCCTTGTGGGCACCGCTGCGCGCTTAGCTATTGGTATGGGTCTTCATTGCGACCAAACCTTACAGAATCTGTCGAACGAGGAAGCTCAGAGACGTAAGCGGCTCTTCTTCTCAGTATACATGATGGATCGCTTGGTGTCAATCACACTAGGCAGACCGTTCGCAATTCACGAAGATGATATCGATATCGAGGTAAGCTAATGTATGAACTGTGTTTCTTGCATCGGCGCTAACAGGATTCACCCAAGTCATTCACCATCGATTCATGCGACGAGTTGGACAAAAGCCTTAACGTCCCACGCAGCTCTCTCTGCCAACCTCCAATGGCAATTACCGAACATATCTTGCGTCTTCGACGCATTGCCAACAACATCGCCACCGAAGTTTATTGCAAGAAGGTTGTCTCACGCTACTCAGCGGAACAGCGTCTTGAGGTCTTCAATTCAATCCATGGGGATCTGGTAGCGTGGCGACAAAGCGTTCCTTTTCCTTTGGCAAATCTACATCCCAACGTCCCGCAAGGTTGCTTGAGCTGGTACGATCTGAACTTTTACACCCACTTGACAACCCTCTATCGACCTTCACCACTCTTTCCTACACTGGATATAGCTCGGGTCAACATACTTACCGAAGCCGCGGCGATGGCCATAAGACACGCGAACTCAATGTACTTGCAGAAGCGCTTTGCTTTCAACTGGCTGAACCTCCTGACCATATACAACGCTGTGATAGCGCTTGTGTACTCTGTAACGGTACAGCCAGAAGACCTCGCTGCGTCATTACAACGCTTGCGTGCTGTGGACGATCTGGAACTTGCGACTGAGCTCTTCACCGTTCTCGGCGAGAAGTTCCCTGCGTCTAGAACGATCGGAGCAATGGTCAATCAGATCATCGAGAGATACAGACTTATGGGAAGCGGTGCACCTCAGTGAGCTGTAAACATCGGAGAGCTCGACGGACTAGCGTACTCTGGGCCGACGCTAGTCCGACATTCAAATCCCCAGGCAGAGCACATGGGTATCTAGTCATGGTAACACATCGACTTTGGCCAATGACAAGTCCATAGCTTGCGGATATCATCGCGATACTCTCTGATGTGTTCAAGATGACTATCTGGATCATATCTCGCCGTCGGCTATCTGACAGCTCCACCCCTCGGATATACACGGCCACAAGGGAACATGGCGTGAAGCTCGTGCCGGTTTGAAGCAGTGATCAATCGGTATCTGCAGACGCTCGTCAACTCAAGCACAGAACAAACAGTTCCTTATTCTCTTCTCGGATTATAGCCGCTATGACTTTTCAAGCCGTCTGCAATTCTCAAGATGTGCCGCAGAGAGTCGCACTGGTCACTGCAGGATCAGCCGGATTAGGCGCGCAGATTGCTAGGTGTCTAGCTCAAGATTTTCGTGTGGTGAGGCTCAGTAGTCTTCGCCGTATGTCGTAAAGGGCGCTGACTTTTGATACAGTGCATCAATTACATGAACAATGCTGAGCGAGCAAAAGCGCTGCTAGAAGAATTAAGCTCTACATACTCTCCTACTGAGGATGATGGGACGACTGACGCTACCTCGAAGTCGCCTCGTTTCCTTGCTCTACAGGCTGATGCAAGTAAGAAATCGTCTATCGAAGAGATGGTCCGCCAGGTGATCTCAGTGTTCGGTAGACTTGACGTAGTCGCTTCGAATTCTGGGTGGACTCGCATCACCAATTTCAACGACATGGACGAGAATGCCGACGAAGATCTCTGGAGCAAGACATACAGATGCAACGTAACGGCGCATTTCTGGCTTATGCATGCTGTCAAGGCACATCTGGAAGCCACCAAAGGCGCCTTCGTCACCACCGCTAGTGTAGCCGGCGTCCTACCCGGAGGTAGTAGTTCGCTGCCTTATGCTATCAGCAAAGCTGCTCAGATCTACTTGGTCAAAACGCTGTCGAGAGTCTGCGCGCCAAACATTCGCGTCAACAGCGTGAGCCCTGCTCTTATGTTGACGGATTGGGGATTGCAGTTCTCTGAAGAACAACAGCTTGCTCAGGCGGAGGCCACAAGCCTCAAGAGACTCATCAAAGTCGACGTTCGTATGTCCGGTATGGTTTAGGAAGCCTCAAGCTGACATCTTTCGCATAGGACGTCGCGGATGTCGTCCGGATGCTACTTCTTAACGAATCCATGACCGGTCAAAATATCGTGGTTGATTGTGAGAAAACATCTTGACCTCATTTCGATGCAATCTGCTAATTGCTGTCGAACAGGTGGCGCCTCCTCATAACAAATGCATCAAATGAATTGCCTGCACGAATGTTTGTGCATACGACAGTGCGTAACAGGAGCTATTATCGTTAGTTGACACCATATAAGTTTTCCCGTGGCGGCTATGATACTGCCAGTGAGAAAGGGGCGCGAAAGGACGACGGTAGCCACGGAGAATGTGTGCGCAGAAGTACAGCAATCGACAGTCGCGTTTACTATATTCACGACTCCTCCCGCATCATGGTTCCCCTCTCTGCTCCCCCCCCTTTAGAGCTTAAAATCTGGATTAAGGTGCTCCTCTAGCTTGTAGCTCGGCTGGGACTCAACGAACAGCGGCTCCTGCAATGATATGTCAGTAACGTACCTTCAGCGGCACATAATACAGACTTACGGGTTGGCTAGCCATGCGATACGTGTCGGCTGCTTCATCGTCTCCAACAAGAACCTTTGGCAGACCCGTTGCTTCAACCATGAGTTGTATGCGGCAGCTCTTCTCCAGAAGCGTGTAGAGGTAAGCTGCCTCATCAACCGTCTGGCCGACAGTAAGTAATCCATGGTTTACCAAGATGGCTGCTTTGTTATCACCAAGTGCACGTGCAATGCTAGTGCCCTCATCGGATTCGAATGCAATGCCGCCGTAACTGCGGTATACTGAGTGGGCTTTGTAGAAGTAGCAGACATCTTGGCTGATCATGTCCAGCTCGCGACCAAATGATGCCCAAGCCTTTCCGTACATCGAATGAGCGTGGCAGATGGCATGTGCATCCGGACGGGCGAGATGACATGCTGTATGAATGGAGACGCCGGCTGCGTTGGCTGGTATCGACTGAAATCACTGTAAGCGCTTTATCTCTAGTAGGGTCTGAAGTGGACGCTCACCCTGTTACCACCCACCACATTGCCTTGCGTGTCCAGACAAATCAGATCGCTCACTTTCATCATAGCGAAGTGCACAGCCAGAGGGTTGATCCAGAAGCGGTCGCTATGTTCAGGATCACGCACGGAAATGTGTCCAGCGATGCCTTCAGCATAGCCTTCGCGACCAAAGACTCTAAAGGCACCCGCAAGATGTTCGAGCGTCCACTGACGCTTCTCGGCATATGAGGTGAATTCTGGAATACCTTCGATGGACACACTCCCGTGGCCCATAGCAGCAAGTGGAGACGAAGGCTTTGAAGATTTGGTAAGAGACTCAGCCTTAGGATGTGACTCGTTGGCTTCGTATGCAGCCGGAGACGTCGTTACAGATGGAGACATGGTGTAGCTGCCAGAGTTCGGATATAGACGAATTTGCAAGATCAAGATATGTCAAGATGAGCACTTGATGTATTCCAAGTACTAATACGGCGAAGTCTAGCTGAGACTGTCGTTGATGTTGCTATATCGACAACCGCGGATGCATCGCAAATCATCACCTGGTGGCATATCCGCCCAATGGACGGTCGAGTATGTGTCGTGAAACAAACTTTGGCGGCCACGCCGACACGTTGTAGATTATGCCGATAAGCCAGGAAGATACCGGCCTCATGGCCAAGGTTTCACGATGTCACAGTCGGTCGCTATAAGCCTACACATTGTTCATCGATTCTCCCGACATCGTTTGGGGTCTCGTGTGTTCGGCTCCTATCTTCTCGTTGAAGTTCTGAGCGGTGTCCGAATCTTGTTTAGGAAATTGTCGAAGCAAGCATTTCCGGGCTGAGTCACTAGGTTTGTGCAGGAGGTGGCTTTCATCGGAGTAGCCAAACGGCCCTTCGTGCCAACATTGAGGCGCTTCACCTTCACACTACGTTTGGATTGTAATGAACTATTCAGGTAGGAGGTAGCTACGGTTCTGGCGCATAATAAGTTTGCCCATACTTCCACCTGTTTCCTTGGCGTTTGCTCCCCACAAACGATCTTGAACGGACCAAGGACCGACCCTACCTCCTATTGTAGGGAACGAGACTCCAACAAGGACATTTTGGGAAGTCATCTACGCCTTGCCGATACTGATACTGACTTCATCTTGCATCAAAACGAGCGTCGTTGTACAAGCGTTCTGCTACCCGAGGCCGATTCGCCGTGTGCAGTACTAATTGTTGAAGCCAAGTCAGCACGGATGAAGATCTCCTCTCTCTGATGTCAACAGACTCCAGACCGTTGTCGATCGCGGCTGTTGATCCGTTCAGAGTAGATCCAAGCCCACCTCTACCTCTCAGGAGGTATCCCGAGACGGCTGGTCGTGCTGGTAGGTACTTCCTCACACTCCTGCTACGAACGGGCTCAACGGGCTATGATATCAGCTTTGCCGCACTCCCGCGTAGGCATTGTGAAGTCCGAAAGTCAATGGCCGATAGCTCCAGATCTGGACAGCATCATCAGGCTCACAGATAACCAGTGCTTTCATGAATCCATGGGCACTGTTGTTAACGCTGACGCTTGATTTGACCTGGCATTCCACCGTGTTGGCTTGTCTGCTCTCTCAGCTGTCTGCTTCGGTAGGCTTTCGATCCGCGTACAGAGCACATGGGATGCGGCTCCAACGGTGCGATACACGTCATGATAATAACCGCGGAGATGCGATTACAATGCAGGATGAGGAGCTGATGCATCACGCTTCGTGCCGTGTCTTCCATGAAATGTACAAAACCCGCTCATAGCTTGTCTGTCCCAATTGTCAGCCAACTCATCATATCACATCGTCGTTTATAGCAAGGCAGTATCTGGTTAGCTGTCCTACATAAAGGATTCCATTCTCCGAATACATACAGCAAAGCATACGACCAGACGGCGCGATAGCAGCCATCAACACCTCGGATAAGGATTCCGTCACAATGGCAGGCCACGAAAGGATGGCCAGCATGCTCGGCATGCCCATAATCGAGACCCCAGTACTGATCATCGGCTCATCGATGGTTGGCATGACCCTCAGCGCACTCCTCGCCAAACATGGAATTCGGGACTGCATTACGATCGAGAAACATTCGGGTACCGCGATACACCCCCGAGCAGCACTCTTCCACCCTCGAACGATGCAAATTTACCGCGAGCTAGGCTTGTACGACGAGATGCATGCAGAGTCTCAGAAGCATTACGACAAGCATGCCGGCCTGCACATTGTCGAGACTCTAGCAGGGAAACAGCTAGGGACGTACATGAAGGATATCAACGAGTGGATCGAGGACATCTCTCCCACTCACAGGCTATTTTTGACGCAGCAGATGTTCGAGCCCTTGCTGCGACAGCATGCTGCGGACAATGGAGCTGTCCTGAGGTTCAGCACCGAGCTCGTGGACTTCCAGCATGATCAAGAAGGCGTAACGGCTCTGATAAGAAATGTCGAGACCGGCGAGAAGCAGCTTGTGCGGGCGAAGTATATGGTCGCCTGCGACGGCAATCGAAGCTCGGTACGCGAGAAGCTGGGGATCAAGTGGCAAGGACACGGCCTGCTAAGTCACTCGTTGACGATCTACTTCGATGCGGATCTCGGCAAGTTTGTCAAAAACAAGTATAATGGAGTCATATATGTCGAAAACGAGGATGTAAGAGGGTTCTTCCGATTGGACAAGACCGGCCGCGAAGGCTTCCTCGTAGTCAACACAGCGGGCAAGAGAGGCACTGAGGAGAGCAGACATCCCTCAATCGGGATCACCGAGGAGAAGGCAGGGGAAATGCTTCGCGCTGCCATTGGCGCAGACGTCGACTTCAAGATCACGCTCCTCTCACCTTGGGATGCCGAATGCAATGTTGCCGAGCGTTTCAACGATGGCAAAGTTTTACTCGCGGGAGACGCAGCCCACGTCGTAACACCTCACGGTACGAGACAAACCATATCCACCCATGATGTTTGAGACCAAGCTAACTTCTGATGTTCATTTTGTAGGTGGTTTCGGAGGCAACACCGGCATCCACGATGCCCACAACATAGCCTGGAAGTTGGCGCTCATTCTGAAGGGTAAAGCCGGCGAGGAGCTATTAACCAAGACGTACCACGACGAGCGTTACCCAGTCGCGAAGAAGACAGTCGACCAAGTGTTCGAGCGCTTCGTCGTTCGCGCAGCGCCAGATCTGTTTGCAGACGATGTGGAAGTGG
This sequence comes from Pseudopyrenochaeta terrestris, assembly GCA_022813475.1. NCBI lineage: Eukaryota > Fungi > Ascomycota > Dothideomycetes > Pleosporales > Pseudopyrenochaetaceae > Pseudopyrenochaeta > Pseudopyrenochaeta terrestris. Next base: position 78,399 of record JAKLMJ010000011.1, read on the forward strand.
AAGACGAGGTACCCGAACCGCATCTCGAGCTCGGATATCAATATCATTCGAGGGCATTGACGACAAACAAGCTAGGTTCTGTGACTTCAGATCCTGCTACAGCAAAAGCGAGGCCCGGAACTATGGCGCATCATGTCTTGATCAAGACAAAAGACCGCGAGGACGAGGCGTATCCAGTCGCTGACCTGCTGGGGACTGATTTCATCATTATCGCAGGCCACGAGGGTTCAGCTTGGCTGGACGCTGCAAAAGCAGCAATCAAGAACGACCCGACTCTTCCGGAACTCGCAACGCATCAGCTCACACAAGACAACATGGCATTCTACGAGAAATACGAGGTCACCACAGCCGGATGCGTCCTGATCAGACCTGATGGTTTCGTGGCTTGGTCAGAGGCAAAGTGTGCCACGAGCGGCTGGGGCGCAATGGGTGTGCCAGATGCCGAGCAAACCATCAAGTGTGTCTTGCAGCAGATTCTGTGCATCACGCCAGAGCGAAGCACCACCCGTGCGAGCAGCATGGCGAGCGCTGATAGCGCGATTGTGCTTCCCAAAGAGAATGATGATCCGGTGTCGATGGCTACAGCAGTCTTCAAGCGGGAGCGAGCGCTCCAGCAAGAGCACGACGGCCTGCAACGGCAGCTGCGCGACAACGAAGAGCGTCTCGCCGAGCTCCGGAAGTTTAGCGAGCTGCAGGATGAGATGGCGATGCTGGCGATGAGACTTGACTTGCACACCGTTGGTGTGGACGTGAAATGATTGTCAAAACGTGCTAGATACGTTTGGTGGGTTTCTTGGCCTAGTGTAGATTGTAGCTGGCTCGCGATCTCTAAAACGACTTGGACTATGGAAGTCCTTCTACACGTTTAATACGAAGCTGGAGACTCGTGATTCTGCTGGGTCCGACTTTGGCACTGAGGGCGCTTCATATAAAAGTGTCGCTGAGAACAAGAACAGCAGAAAAAAAAACACAAGCTCTGGGACCACACAAATCCAAAACGAAAGAAAAGATGCGTTTCCCGCATCGTACACGCATCTATAGCTACAATAAATATTTTCAAAGCTTCTCAAGCAACATCCTCGCGCCAGCATTGCCCTTGGGCGCCTCTGCGGCAGTCTTCTTGCCCTTCGTCTTCTCAGGCTTACTTCCACCCGCAGACTGAAGCTGCTTCTTACCCTTCTTCAGCGCCGCCATGACCTCTTTCCTCACGTCCGCGTCAACGTCCTCGCTCTCAGTGAGAGCGACAACGACAAAGCTGGATGAGCTGCACGCCCAGTCGAGGACGTGCGACTTGATGACAGGCCAAAGGGTGGCAGCGAAGCCGAGCTTTGGCTCAGCGAGCTTGACCTTCTTGGTCGCAGGGTCGAAAGCGCCGCCGAGTACGAGCGTCTTGAGCATGCGGCCGACGGGGGCGGAGTTGGCAATGTGAGATTCTGCCGTAGGATCGCCTTCCGCGAGGGCGGCGATGGCGGATTTGGCTGCTTCTTTGTCGCCGGAGAGCTCGAGGAGGGCTTCGGAGACGAATTGGCAGCCGGTTGTGGTTTGGGTGAGGTTGCTTGCGCGCTCGGCGATGAGCTCGAGGAGTGGCTTGGACATGTAGTCGATCAGGCCCTTTCGGCGGACTTCAGGGGCTTTTTTGCTGGTGGTCTTGCGCACTTCGAAGACTTCTTCCATCAGTGCTTTGTCGGAGTCTCTGGTGATGAGCCACTTTGCGGGACCGGCGATGGGGAAGAGTAAGGGAAGACGAGCGTTGAGGTCGCCGACGACGGTCTCGAGTTTGTTCAGCTTCTCCTCTTTGTCGTCGATCTTCTCGCCGAGCAGTTCTCTGTAGATGACCTTGGTGGTCATGGTTGTGTCGTCGGGGACCTCAAGACCAGCGACAAGGACTGTCTTGGCGTTGGTGTCAAAGGCCATCATGTCGACTGTCTCTTTGCTGAACACTCTGAGCAGAAGTTTCCTGTCCTTTGCGGTGCCGTGCGCCAGCGCAAGGCAAACCAGTCTGCTGCCGTTCTTTGTGAAAGCCAAGTTCTTGTAAAGATCTCCTCCACCGCCCTCCGACTCCGCATCAATGTCTCCCAACATCTCGTCCAAGAAAGCGCGCTGCTCCTCGCTTCCGGCGGGAAGGGCAAGGAAGTATTGCAGCATAGCGTCGTGAAGCATTGTGAAACCGGTCATCTTCTTTTGAATGAGGGAGTTGATCAGCTGGTGGAGGTATTGCAAGATGGGTCTGCGCTTCTCGGGGTTTGCCTCGAGAATCTTTGCCAGCTCTGCAGTTTCCTGGGTGCCAGCAGCCATAGGATCCTTCGCATTAGGCTTGCGGTGGAAGAGCGCAAACTCAGCGCCGTACCACTCGCGCAGCATAGCGTCCTTCTGCTCACGGCTTGCGACCTGGCGGTAGATGTCGTCCACGATCCATGAAGCCTCGGGGTGGTTGATCAGACGACGGACGTGTCCATAGAACTCAGGCACAATCATATCTCTTGTCTCCTGGTCGCCCTCGACAACCATCTTGGCAACCAAGAACTTGCCGTACCTGCTCTCAGCCAAGCTGCGGAGATCTCCCTGCAGCTCCTTTGTGATGTTCTTCCTCTGCTCCATGTTGGCGTACTTGAGCGCACACTGAATAACACGCACGCTGTCATGCTTGAAAACGAAGTCGCGGACGCGGCCATTGATGATAGTGAACAACTCGTTGACCAGCTCCTTGCGCTCCTCCTTAGGGACGTGCGACTTGCGACGCAGCCTCTCCCAGATCTTCTTCGAGCGACCGATGATGTCGGAGTTGGGTTTGGCGGCTTTGCGCTCTTTGGCGAGAGCACGCTGTTTCGCGTGTGCCTCGGCGGAAGATCCGTCCAGCTTGAACTCCTTGGGGTTTTCGTTGCCGTTGGCCTGTCGCTGTGGAGGCTTGCTGGTGTCCTCTATGCTCACGCCGCCCATGTCCTCATCCTCGTCTGAACTGTCCGGCTCCGGGAAGTGCTCCAGTTGTGCCTTTTTCGCCTTGGGCTCGGCCGTCTTGGGCTTCTTAGTCGACTTTGCGCCGCTTGACGGCGGCTCCTTGCGTTTGATTGCGCCCATTCTTGTGGTTTGTGAGTGTGTTGTGAAAATATCAAAGTCGCAGATACACCCAACCTAAAGTTCCATCTCCAGCTTAAAAAAATCCCAAAGTCCAACTTGCCGAGCGAGATGGCGCTAGGCTGCAATGGGCAGACCCTGACTTTCAGTAGACCATCGCCAGAATTAAATGAATTATGCGGTTCTCACGAGTATCGCAAGGTCACCGCTAATGATTTAAATGATAAGTTTGTATACTATAGAGCCCTAGGTGATATGGGGAATGTTGGTCGCGAGAAATTTGGCGGAAGGTCTCACTGTAAAGGCCTCAATCACGGCATTCAATCATTCTCATGTAGACAGGATTCAATAAAAAGCCTCTCTTTCATCTGGCTGCTGGATACCGTGCAATGACATCTATAATCTTTGCTACATTAAATGCGTAGCTTGAGGCTCTTTACTTCGTAAGAAACCCGCCAATAACCCAAGACACTTTTCGTCGCGCTGCGGCTGGCGAGCCGATGGCGGACAATTCCATCGTGAGCATCTTCCGCTCAAGGAAGCAAATGCTCAGGTCAGAAAACCTGAATCACTTCCGCGATCCATGCATCGTCCTCCTCGAGTCCCACGGACGGCGAACTCGTCCCATCTCATCTTTGCCGTTTTGCCACATATGTTACTCTACCCAGCCAGCCGAACGCCTCGCTATGCGCAAAATGAACGCCGGTCCCGTTTTCTTAACATTCGTCTCCTACTCAAGGTCGTTGGGCAGAAGGTTGCCCTTAACACCGAACATCTTCGCCGAGACGGTGGCGGAGAAGCCATCGACCTGGCGAGCGTACTGCTCGACTTGCCTGCCGATAAGCAGAGCTTCGAGCCTGCTGGGCTCAGTGGGCAGCTTGAAGAGCTTCTGCCACTCGTTCTCGTCAAGAGGGGCCTGCTTGCTGGCTGCGCGCGCGGCGTTCTCAGCCTTGCGCTTCTGTTGCCACGCGGTGATCTTCTGCTGCTCACGGCCAAGGGCGCGCTGCCAGTACTGGAAGTTATTCTGCTCGGTCTGGTGGTTCTCGATCGAGTCGAGCATCAGGTCGCAGCTCTTCTCGAGGAAGGGGTCGATGCTGAGATCCAGAGAGTCGAGGTTAGGCGCGAAAGGGTTGGAGCTGACATCGGGGTCGCGGGAAAGCTCTGCGAGAGATGAGGGGAAGTCGAGAGGAGCCTTTGCGGGAAGGGCCTGGGGAACCTGGTGCAGGAAGCTGGTGAGGAGGTGGGAGTTGTGGACCTTGATGGGGAGCTCGACAAGGATGTCCTGGTATCTGAGTTTCGACTTGAGGATGCTGCGCGATGTGTTAGTTTCTTCTCATCTCGCTCAACAATATTGCACGCCCGAGGCGAAAAATAAGCATACCTCTCGCTGGTGAATTTGCCCTCCTTGTATGCAGTCACGAAGCTGGGGCTAAGTCTGTATGCCTTCAATCCAAGGCTGCTGGCAGAGCTCCTGGACACGTCGAACACAAGGGCAACAGACTTCTCGTCGGATGCCTTCTGGTAGAAGTACTGGTTCTCCACGAAGCTCTGGCTGATGAAGTTGCCCATGTTGGTGCTCATGTACCATCCCACGCTCTGCGCATCCACGTTGACCTCGCGCAAAAGCTTGATCATCTCGTTCTGGTAGGGGACGTTGCTCTTGGCGCGCGGCGCGGCGGTCGCGAGAGTTGCGGCGTCGGGCTGGTGGTATGAGTCTTGCTGGTCCTTGTCCATGGGCGCGGCGGGCAAAGGGAAGCAGTTGGTGACCTGGAGCTGCGAGGCGACATCGGTACCGACGAGGAATCCGGTGGCAGGAGTCGGGAATGTGCTTGTCGCGTGCTTGATGATGCGCATGACCACGAGGGCCTCAATCTGAACCTCAGCCAGAGGCGAGGTGGTGTCCGGGGCGGTCGCCATGTTGTCTGAGACCGAGTCTGTCGATTTGGCCTGGGTGGTGCGGTGTCCGGTGGAGTGGTCGGAACTGGGTGCGGCGGCGGTGGGAGTAGATATCAGGCCCCGTATATTCACTGCCCCTCGTCGTTGTCGAAGTCGTCGCTCTCTAAAATTCGTGTGGACACCCTCCCAGTGCGGCGGAAAGCTCCCGCTCTCCCCGGCTTGATATGGCTGGCTCACCTTGACTTGCTATTGCAACTGTGACAACGACACTTCGACGTTCGGTCGACATATTCCATGGACTATCATGAAATGTTGACGGGATTTCTGGTTAGTGACGAAATCTGTAACAATAATGCAGGAAGTACGTGACGTGCGATGATTCTGGTCTCTATAGTACAGTCGTTGCTCAAAAATCTGCGAACAGCATCTCAGAGGCGACTTTCATCCTAAACAGCCGAGAGCTTAAGATAGGACTACATAGTAGTCAAGAAACCTTAGAGTTTTCTCGATCATCTCTATAAGACATTATACAAGATCTGAACCTATATCGGCCGATATTGGCATGAGACGGCATCGAGGTGTACGCAGACTTATGAGCTAGAAATGTAGCACAATTGTGACCACCCACGAGCTCATGCCCCATTCGTCAGGAAATGTAAGTGCCAATAAAAAAAAATTTCGTGACAGTATGCCCAAGAAAGCCATGAGATCGCTTCACAGGAAGTCAAAAAATAATTCGTGGTGTTCTGTCGAAGGCCGGATGAACGCGGGGCAACGAACCCATTGCATCATCTGTCGAATCGTGGGAGGATGACAGTAGTGAGCACATATATGTTCATCGACTCCTTCATCACCTTTGACTGCTTCCTCCTATCTGTCACTACGACTCATGTTTCTGGCAATACCTCGAACGACACGCCAAATCATCAAGCCAACTGTACTCAACCATAGTAAAGCATTTCGATCGTTAATCGCCACAACCCGCCTTACTCGATCAGCACCACCAACAGCCCGTACAGCAATATCCAGAATGTCAACCACCAACTCCGCGAGCAAGTCAGAGCTCGACCCCAACCAAGGAGGCGACCCCACAAAAAAGACATACAACAAGCAAGCCACCGGCCAAGCCTGGAAAACAGTCCAAGCCCACTCCTCCTCCCACGACCTCAAACTATACGGCTCCTGCTTCTGCCCTTTCGTCCACCGCGTCTGGATCTCTCTTGAGCACAAAGGTCTCGACTATGAATACGTCGAAGTCGACGTCTACCGCAAGCCGAAGCTGCTCCTAGACATCAACCCTCGCGGCCTGGTGCCGGCTCTGCGACACGGCGACTGGGGCTCGTACGAAAGCACAGTGCTGATGGAGTATCTGGAAGATTTGAACCAGGGCAAACCGCTGCTGCCCGCCGATCCGAAGCTGCGGGCTGATTCGCGGCTGTGGGCGGATCATATCAATCGCCACATCATCCCGCTATTCTACAAGTACTTGCAAGCGCAGGAGGCGAAAGACCAAGCCAGCTTCGCCGGCGAGCTCACTGAGCAGATCGGCAAACTTGTCGACGCCGCCGATCCGGCGGGACCTTTCTTCTTTGGCGAGGAGATGACTTTTGTGGATGTGCAGATCGCTCCTTGGGTTGTGCGGCTGCAGAAAGTGCTCAAGCCGTATCGCGGCTGGCCGGAGCCGGAGCCTGGTTCGAGGTGGGAGAAGTGGGTTCGTGCTATTGAGGATAATGCTGCCGTCAAGAACACGACAAGTGACGATCAGCTGTATCTTGACAGCTACGAGCGATATGCTGAGAATAGGCCCAATACCAGTCAGGTTCGAGAGGCGATCAATTCTGGGAGGGGGTTGCCTTGAGATGGCGCGTGGTCGCTGAGCCTGTTCCTTGAAGAAGTGGAAATTGCCCATGTGTATGTAGAATTCGATGGCTTGACATATAGCGATCATGCAGAGCTGTAGCCATTCTCAAGACCGTAAATCCTGGTCGGGGCAGAAAAGCTGTGTTCTTCATAATGGCCAGGTTTCAGTCCGCTCCTGTGCAGGCACAAGCCTAGGGATGAGTTGACACCAGCCTTCTCCCTCTTCATCATGTAGAGAATAAATATTGCTCTCGCGACTGCAGATTAATTAGTCAACATAACGAATTCTTAGCCCAAGACTCGTTGAACTCACCATTCAATCTCCTCGTGAAGCTCCACCCACTCTCCATCCATCCCGTTAGGTCTCAGCTTGATAGTCGCCACGACTTTACTCCGCTTCCGACTCGCCAGAATCCACGAATCGAACTCGAAAGAATGCACGCGCCGCCACTCCGGGATGTCTTCGCATCGAGGGTCTTCTTTCTCGCAGTCCCGTTCTTCCAGCTCGACGCATCTCTCCACGGCTTGGGTGATCGCGTCGACATGCCATGCCACTTGGCCTTCAGGCAGCTGCTTGAGCAAAGACAGCGCGCTGCGCCTCGTTCTGGAATCGCGACACTGCATTACTATGAAAGAAAGCGGACGCAGCATGCCGTCGTCGAGGCTGGCTGAGAGTAAGCGGTTGGAGGGATCTTCTGCATCCATGACGAACTGGCAGATCGAGAGCATCTGCTTCATTTCAGGCAAGTATCGATCGTGGAAGGATGCTTCGCGATATACACTGGCCGCGGCGATGATTCGGTTCTCCATCGCGAGGACCCGCAGCATGTTCAGTCCATGATGCTCGCGGAACGTGAGCTTCGCGTTCGATTTCCGCATGAACGACAGGATTAATTGGTCGATGGAGACGAAGACTTGCTCGAGCTTCTGCGCCTCGGCCAGCGATTCAAGCGCGAAGAAGCCAGGGGCGTCGAATCTGTATTTGTAGGCCATTTCGCGTAGAAATTTGAAGAGTCTGGAGGACCAGGTTATCACGAAGCTCCTTGCGTGCTCGAGGTCGGTGAAGAAGGCTGGCAGTTCGTTGTTGGTCGCTGATGTGATGAAGGACATGCTGGGGAGGCGTCCGTCTATGAAGAATGTACCCTGTAAATCAATGCGGATGAATGCGCGGATCAAGGACGGGTCTATGGTCTCGTTGCTCGGAGCCTGTGATGGGTCCAAGAGTCTCATCGCGTTCTCAGCATGGGTGAGGGCGGGGATGAATCGTTCTTGGAGAGATTCGTAGTGGACGCACAGGAGTGCGCACAGAAGCACAACGTTGATTGAAGCTTTCCCAGAGGACAACAGCTTCTGGAGACCAGCCAATGCTTTCGCGTACTGACGAACGGGAAAGTCTGACTGCACTAGACTGGTTTCCACGCCACCTTTAGAAGCATCTGCACGCAGTAATCGCTCTTCGTGCAATGCCCCGAGAGCGTTGACAGCATACCGGATCACAGGCTCCGTGTGCGATGCTTGTAAAGCAAGCCGTTCCCAGACAGGATCTTGGAAGTAGCCAGACATGCATGGCGCGGTCTTTGTGCGGAAGAAATCGAAAGTTCGTTTCTCCAGAGCACTGTAGTGTGCGCCGAATGCCAGACCTTTGGATGGGATCGGTTGCACGCGAACAATGCGCTTCTCTTGAGAGGCGGAGTCAGATGTGGCAGTATAACCGTCACACGTCCTGCCTGTACTCGTACATCGTTTGCATTCGGGCTTCGCTTCATCGCACTTTATCCTGCGGATCCTGATGTACGAGTTAGGATCGATTGGACGCCCTTGTACAATGTCGCAGGCTAAAGACTTACTTGCAAGTGACACATCCGCTCCTTACCTTGGGTGCATATCTTCGCTGCATCACGCGTTGTTCGCCCATTGCGGCTGTGAGAATGTGATTCTGCTAAATCATGCATTGGCTTCGTCAGAAGCGGCCTGCACCTGCAGGTGATGTTTGTACATTGCCGTACACGAGGCAACGTAATGAGCGGATGATAAAGCGTTTCATCATGTTCGGTTCGTGATTGCCTGGAGGCGGTGCCTCGCCGTAGGTTCCGGGAAGGATTCAAAGTCTGGTTGGCTGTTTCGTACACGCGCTCAAGCCTCAGAATGACCTGTGCCATACGAGCCAGCCAATAAAAACCCCTTCATTTCTCCAACTTCGCGCCACTGTAGTAGACTTCGTTATTGCCCTTCAGCCAACACTAGCCATACACTGTGATTTCCTCTCATCGGGGTGCTTATCAGAATGGAACCGGAGTATAAGAACAAGCACGTGACAGCTCGTGTTGCCATCATCAATCCTTTTAGCTGTATTGTCATGAATTTCGAAGACTGTCTATGAAGACACTCGTTCATGTATGCGCCTACATTTTTCACTCCTCCATCCATCACACATCCCACCATCATCAATACCGCTGCCTTGGAGGATAAGCATATCCGAGACTATCACTGCTGATACTCCCACGATTCCCATGAGACGGGATGCCGCAAATGTTCTGACCAAAAGTCACAGTGTTGGTGTTCCCTATGAACTGCCTCGGAACCTCGGATCATGCCAGTATGCTCGTTCAAAAACACGCCGTGTCGTCGATGAATGCTCTTGATTTGTAGAACTCTGTGGAGGAGGAGCTGTACTGTGCGGCAAGTCATCGTCAACACGAACCAACGGCCCAGCTGAAAGGCACTCCTTGTCGTCGTCAAAATGGCTGAACTGAATAAACCTGCGCTTCCCAGGCCCATCTTCTCGAAAAGCAGCAATAGACTGTAAAATCCAGTTCTCCAAAGTATCGGCACAGTCTTGACTCTTGAAGATACGCATAGCCAGTATGCGCTCGACAGAGCCCGGCGCGCCACCCGTGATCAGTGGAAGATAGTGAAAATAGGCACCGTCGTCATGGATGAACGTGTACAGGATAACACAAGTCTCCAGGTTGGAAAGCTGCAATCTCATATTTGCCATGGCCTGCGAGCTTCTGGCGAGGTTCCAAAGGTAGGCGCCATTGGAGGGCCAGCCACCCACTTCCAGTGCGAGGTAGCGAAGGAAATGTTCGCAGGATTGAAGCACTGGCGGAAACTCCAGAGTGTACTCCCTCGTGAAGCCTCCTATGATCCCAATAATCGACTGCGCAAGCAGAGCGCGAGCGGCTATCTCTCGTATCAAGCCGCGAGTCTGCCTGCTCATAGACTCTGGCCAGCGTGCAAAGATGAGATCCACGAATTTTCTTAGGGGTCGCCTACTGAGGATAAGGCACGGAGCTTGAGACCTCACAGTAGCTTCGATGACCAAGATCAAGACTTCCCTCGGAAAACAAGGATTGGTGAGGCGCGCCCAAGAATCTTTTACCAGTCGCTTTCTGTCGGCGTGAGCGCCTGCCTTGAACTCCAGGACAAACTTCAGGGCTGCTCTACACTGGCTATCTCTAAGAGCGAGATTGGCTTGCCAGGTCGCGAGCATTTCTACTTCTTCTTGGCCCATACGCTTAGGATCATCGCACAGAGAATCGAGTACTGCCTAAATCAACATCAGTGACGCTTCTCCTAGACACTGCAAGCCCTTGAAGGTACCTTCTCCTCGCACACCTCGTTGTCAAGGCGATCGAGCCATAACCACCAGCCATTCCTTTCCCCCCTCCGGGCCTGGGATGTGGCCTCGCGAGTATCGCGTTTCTGCTGCTTTTGCGTGTGGAGAAGTTCACCAAGAAGCTTTGCGGATTCTCTCCGGGCACTGTGGCGGTGGCACATTACGGTATGCAGGAGTGGGATTTTTTCGACGTACATCCATTTGCTGTTGTATTGGTCCTGTCACTCGTTAATTTCCTTTTGGGACACGGCGACGTGAAAATACTTGCCCAATGTTCATATGCTGCCTCCCAGTGTCGGATCAGGCTTTGCAATAGCGTCTCGGTTTCTGAGGCCGACATGGTGGCAATGGCGGCTTTTCGCTATCACTTGTTTGCGAGCTGGAAGCAGCGGTTTGGATACCGTGTCGTATGTATGCAGTCCGGTAGCCTATATAGCCTAGCTGATCCACACGCGATACGTTCTTGTGTAACGACAGCATGTACGATGACCTCAAGCCGCGCAAGGGAGGAGCGATGATGCCTGCAATGATAAAGGCGCAGTAGAGGTGGAGAGGAGATATCTCAGATAAATATTCTCGTGCTCAAATGCTGTCTAGCATGGCTCACTCATCAGGCCACGAGATGCGTAGTTCTTTTTGAAACTGATGGCCATTAACCTGCCATCCCGGCTTGTTGTAGTTGAGTCTTGCGTCCTGCTTGCCGCGTCTTTGATGGCTAGAGAATTGATGAGGTATACATGTTTACTCTGCACTGTGATATTACCGTAGGGTATAGGTAGCAACCTAGGCTTTACCGACAAATTCTGAGCATGTGTTGAGCACAAGCCGGGGTGGTCGTTGTCAACGATGAATTGAGGCTACCAGATGTATGACAAGAGGTCTAGTGTTATGTCTCTCACCGAAGCTGTTTCGACGACGGTAAGCCCAAGCGAATGGTCACTGCGACTCTCGAGGTCGTGCGTTGACGAATCGACCAAATACCTGGGAGTGGAGCATCCGGATACTGTGCGTCAATGCACGATGATGGAAGAGTGGTCGGATCAAGAGTATGCTGGAGACGGTACTGTTGATGCTAGTCGGGATGTTCCAGATAGAACTACTTTATGGTATTGATCAGCTGTTCGAGCAAGGTTTGCAACATCTCTATATAAGACTTATTGCTTTATCTTCCAATAATGGAGGACGAGAGGATTGTTACCTCTCCTAGGGCTGCGACGAGCCTCGGCTGAGTCTGCGTCGCGTCTTCTCTCACCGAACGCGTAAAGTGCTTGACACCAACTTGACAACCTTCCTTCAACCTGTAAGAATATTAAAGCGACAAACATCTTTTGACCGGATGCACTATCCCCATACAATCTCCATCAACCACAATGCCTGAGGTCAGACCATCCCATTAAAAACTCATACCGACAAGACATGCTAACAACCAACCCAGATCGGCGAAGTCGCCCGCGTCGTGCACTACCTACGCAAATACACCCTCAACCGCACCATCGCCTCCTGCACCGCCCACGACGACCCCATAGTCTACGGCAAAGTCGGCACCTCAGCTTCTGCTTTCCAAGATGCAGTCACAGGCAGGCGCGTCACAGGCGCCGCACAGCAAGGCAAATACTTCTACATGACATTCGACAAGAGCCCGCACGCCGTGATGCACCTCGGAATGACGGGGTGGGTCAAGTTCAGCAGCGAAGAGACGGGCTACTACAGGAGCAAGAAAGAGACGCAAGAGGAAGCGGAGTGGCCGCCCAAGTACTGCAAATTTTTGCTGAGGTTTGAGAAAGAGACTGTGCAAGGCGAGGAGAAGGATGAGGTTGAGGTTGCGTTCATTGATGCTAGAAGACTGGCGAGGATCAGGCTTGTTGAGTGTGAGGCTGAGGAGATTAGGAATCACTCGCCGCTCAAAGAGAATGGACCGGATCCTGTTGTTGACAAGGAGAAGTTCACTGTCGACTTCTTAAAGACGCTGTTGAGGAAGAAGAGAGTGCCTGTCAAAGCTCTTTTGCTCGATCAAGGAAACATATCTGGTAAGTCATTAACACGATTCACGCCGACATGGCCAGTCCGCGAAGCTAACGTTGAGGAACAGGAATCGGCAACTGGGTCGCAGACGAAGTCCTCTACCAAGCTCGCCTCCATCCAGGTAAACCTAACTGTATCTCCATCGACCATTTCTCCGCAGTTGTACTAACTTCAATGACAGAACAGTACAGCAACACATTCAGCGACGAACAAATCAAAACCCTCCACGACTCAATCACGACGGTCTGCACAACCGCATGCGAACTTCTCGCCGACTCAGAAAGGTTCCCTGAGAACTGGCTCATGAAATACCGCTGGGACAAAGGAAAGAAAGACTCCAACGTCCTGCCAAACGGAGAGAAGATCGTCCATCTGAAAGTCGGCGGAAGGACTTCAGCCATCGTACCAAGCGTACAGAAGAAGACTGCAGCCGTTGCTGGAGACGTCGATTCGGCCGACGTGTCGGAAGCTGAGAAGCCGGCAAAGGGAGGCAAACGCAAGGTCAAAGCAGAGGACGAGGATGGCGAGGACGAGAAGCCAGCAACGAAGAAGACTGCGACAAAGTCACAGGGGAAGGCCAAGGCTGTCAAGAATGAAGAGGATGATGAAGACGCTAACGGCGGAGCTGATGCTGGTGAAGATGTGAAGCCGAAGCAGAAGAAAGGTGGCGCGAAGAAGGAAGCGAAGCCTGCTACACCTGGTAGCCGCAGATCGACAAGGACGAAGGCGACATGAGAACAGTCGCCGATGACAGGACAACCGATTGTGTAGTCAATCATGGTTAGAGGCGGCATATGTCACGATACCCAGACTTTGTATAGTAGTGACTATGGATCGAAAGATAACAAAGCTCGTCCAGTGACCCGCTGCACAACCTCTTTGATGAACAGGTGACACCAAAGACTGACGGACTACACATGAAGCAAATACAATGTTTCCTGCCTAGCAAGGGTTGATTGAAATCACTATGCCAAAATTAACATTACGGTCGGTGGGAGCGGTTCATGAGATCGAGGCATGAACAGAAGCAAATCAGATGCCCTTCATTCATGCGCAGGTTTTTGGTGATTCATGTACCATTGTATGTTCACATTGACATCATCTAGGCCACGCCATGTCCTCGTAGAGACAAGACGTAAGAAGGTTTTCACATCCTCACTTACTTGCCATAAGGTCCCGTCATCTTCTCGACACCCTGCTTGATTCCTTGTACGCCAGCATGCACATAGCTTCCCTTGGCCGCGTCGAATGCTTGACCAAAAGCCTTCGGCACCGCGACCATATCCGTCATAGCACTGACCATGTTGAAGCCTTGATCCGCATATTGCCTCGCCTCCTCGCCGCTATTGCAGTAGATTCCACTCTTCTTGCCCGCCTCTTCCGCAGCCTTGTTGACCGATGTGATGGCTTCTACCAATTCTGGGTCGCGCTTGCTGGCAATAATCGGGTGGCCGATGTTGTTGCCGAGATCGAAGGGTCCGACGAAGAGGACGTCGATGCCTGGCACGGCAGCGATTTCTCGCACGTTCTGCAGCGCAGACTTGGTCTCGATTTGCACGGCGACGACGATGCTGTCGTTTGCTTGTTGCAGGTACTCCACGCTTGACAACTCTTTCACCGAGCTGCCGTGCGCGCTTTGCTCGACGAACTTCTCCATGCTGAACGGGCTGCCGAAGCCTCTGTTGCCAACGGGCGGGAACTTGGAGTAGCGCACAATGTTCTTTGCGTCTTCGACAGTCTCGAGAAGAGGGACGAGAATGCCGTGGGCACCGGCGTCGAGCGCTCGCTTGATCATCCAGTGCTGGCCGTCGGGGACGCGCACGATTGGTGAGACACCACATGCGGCGACTGAGGCGACGAGCTCGTGCATTGCATCGTCGGAAATGTTGCCATGCTCTTGGTCAATGAGTACCCAGTCGACATTGGGCGAGGAGCGGCAGATGGCTCGGCTGAGGTTGGTGCCGGGCAGCATCTGCCACGCGCCAAAGGTGGCGCCGCCTTTCTTGAGGGCTTTTTGGAGGCGGTTGGCAGCTTGCATTGTAGAGGTTGGCTTGAGGGTAGTGTTTGGTAGAGACGGCTATGGTCAGAGGGACATACAAGTACACAATGCCTCGAGCGGATTGCCCCACATGTCGTGTGAATGCACCCCTCATCGGACTGAAGTTGGCCGAGGGTGGAGCATCACATTCCGAAAAGGCGTAGGGCGTAGGGAAAGCGACCATGATGGATGCAAGTTGTCTCATTGGATCAATGGCCATAGGAGTCGGGCTCCTTCATGATTTCGTCGTCCATGAGCTTCTCGAGTTGCTTCTCGGTGAAGCGATGCATCAGCTTGCCGGCTGCGTGCGTCGTCTCAAAGTTTTGGCTGTTTTCGCGCACTTTGTCGACATGCACCTACGTGAGATTAGCATTGTTGCGCATTGAAATGCATTCGAGGACTTTCTTACCACAGGTGTGTCGAACTCATATAGGTTCTTCCACTTGGTCTGGCCGGCAGACATCACGTCGATCTCCGTGTACTCAAATGGTCTGCGGTCCCAGACCTTGGACATGACATCCTTTGCATCGGTGCACAGCGAGCAATTTTGGCGAATGAACAATGTCATGCGGAGGCTCCATTGCTGGCGAAGGATTGCTGATGCTCTCATCTTGGAAGGCAATGTTAAATTGTAAGGACAGCAATATCGCCATCAAACTCTAGGAGACGCTTCTCGAATGCAAGACAGGCACGCGTTCTGCCGCTTTACACCATACACCGCCCTGCTGACGTAGCCGCACGCCTGTACTTTTATCCCCGCCATTGTGATAGAGCGATAGAACACCGAAGAAACATTGCAGGTCATACCGAGAGCGACACAAACAAACAGCAACACCATGGCTTCCAAGTGTGTTCACCGCGGCTGCGGCAAGACTTTCTCCGATCCTGAAGAACAATGCAACTACCACCGTCCGTCCACTCCACCAAACCGCAAACCAAAGTCAATCAAACCCCACTGACACACGCAAACAGCTGGCGTCCCCGTCTTCCACGAAGGCCAAAAGGGCTATCGTTGCTGCAAACCTCGCGTCCTGACCTTTGACGAGTTCCTCACCATCACACCCTGTACCGAAGGCAAACACACCACCGTCGACGACACCCCACCTCCCACCGAGCAGAAACCCAGCGACGCCGATGTAGAAGCCAAGATCCAGGCTCAGGCCGCCAAAAAGACCGAAGAAGCCAACAACCTCCCTCCTCCCGTCGCCCGCCAACCTGTGGCAACTTCAGCGCCTCGTCCTACTGCCAGCCCTGCACCGCCCGAGGACGAGAGTGATGCTGAGGATGCCGCTGTGCCCGACAATGCCACCTGCAAGCGCAAAGGCTGCGGAAGCGTGTACAAGGCTGGCCAGAACAGGAGTGAAGAGCAGTGCATCCACCACCCAGGAAACGCAATATTCCACGAAGGAAGCAAGGGCTGGACATGCTGCAAGCGCCGCGTGCTAGAGTTTGACGAGTTCATGCGCATCGCCGGCTGCACCACCAAGGCCCGTCACTGCTTCGTGGGAAAGAAGAAGGATGAGCAGACCGAGGAAGCACTGTCAGAAGTCCGCAACGATTTCTACCAGACTGCCACGACCGTGATCGCCAGTCTGTATTTGAAGAAGATCGACAAGGAGATCAGCAAGGTGGAGTTCAAGGACCAGAACACGATTGAGCTGGACTTGCGCACATCGGACAAGAAGCGCTATCAAACGAGCATGCCTTTGTTCGGCGCTATCGACACCGAGAAGAGCGCTTTCAAGATCATGGGCACAAAGCTGGAGCTCACTCTTGCTAAAGCGGACGGACTTGGTTGGCCTGTCCTGAGAGCAGATGACAAGCACACCGGCGAGATCATCCAGGCTGGAAGGGCTGGTAGAGTCTGAATGGAGATATTTGTACATTTGGACGACATGTGAAGGCATCGGCATGCATATGGATGGCGTTATGGCGGGCAGTGGCAACATGAGAGGAAGCACGATGATAACACGAGTAGACGAGAACAACGGCATGGAAGAGGGAGCAGTCGAAGCAGAGCATCAAAATGTTAACGTATCATAGTGTTAAAGAAACACAGCCGGCCCAAGTGTCGCTTTCTCCAAATCACCAAACCGCCCTTCCGTTCCATCTTGCAGATTTCATCCGCGCCAGTTTGCAGGCTCGAAGTCTGCGCATATAACCAGCAGCAAACATGCAACAAAAAAGCCAATCGATCCACCCTGCTTTTCCCTAGATTAAATCGACCCTCCAAAAAGAAAACCCCGCCACAGTGCGCCAGATAGGAAAGAAGGAAAAGGCCAAAGATCTCCAGGAGGTACAACGAACATCAACCCCCTCACCTCACCGCAACCTCCCCGTTCGCAGAAACCTCTCTACAAACTCTCCTTACGAATCCCCCTCAACGCCCTGCCCAATCTCTTCTCATACGACGCCAGCATCCCATGTCCCCTCGCTGATGTTTTCTCACTATAGCGCCTCTCCGTCTCCATCGCGACCGCAACTGCCAGACGGCTCTGAGAAGCCATCACAGCTTGCAAAGAGCGTTGCGCAGGCGTTGGCTCTTCGGTCTTGGTCGTCGAGGTCGGGTCTGGTCGAAGAACCCAGTGCCCATTCCCATAGACAACAACGCCTTTCCTGATCGCCCCGAACGAGGGATCGATCTCTCGCTTTGGAAGAGTGGATTCACGCTCAGCGCGGGCGTGGATTTTGCTAACTTGTGGTGGTGCCAGGAGGGTGACTTGGCTCGGATGCACCGGACGGGCTGCTTTGTCCGTCGACGTGACGATGATTGTCTTCGAAGGCGAAGGCGAGGAAGGGAGGAGAGTATAGTGGTACTCTGAGAAAGGTTCCGGTCTCGCGGGTTCGAGGCCTTTGCCGCGTCCTTTGGCTTTCTTTGGGATAGGAATGGGAATGGGGATTGGGCGCGAGATGAGAGTTTCTGAGAGGTGGGATTGGCTGAGAGGGGTTCTGTAGTCGGGTCCAGGTTGGACGTTGGGTCTGTGTGTGGCAATGGGTTTTCTTGAGATGGCGCGGGTGTCGTTTTCGAACTCGGAGTTGATGTATCTCTGGGCTTGGTGGGAGATGACGGTGCGGCGGGCGAGCATGGTTTCTGCTGCTGTCGTCGTGGATGTTGTTGCTGTCGTCGTCGCCGCTGTGATTGGGAGGTGGTGGGTTGGCGGTGGCGGGTACATTTGTGATGTAGTGGTGATCTAGATCTGGATGTTGGTCGGGAGCTGGGTTGTGGATTGATCGTATCTGTCCGCTGGGCTGTGATCTTTTGACGGGAGATAGGAGGGATCTGCCGAAGAGAGGGGAGAGCATTATTATATATGGTGGCGATGGACCGTTGAAAGTCGCAGGCTCGTTGGCGAGCATTTAGTCTGCTGCTTTTAGCTTTCTGGTGTGAGGACATTGAGGACATTGGGGTGGACATTGAAGAGCTAGCCTTGGTTAATGTAAGATGCACATGTTTGCTGACCAGAGCTTATACCGGCTGGTGTCTCTCTTGTTGCAATGAGAACCTTGAACGAAACCATGTATTGGTGGTTCTGAGGACTGTTGTGTGGATTGTGGATCGCTTTGATGCCATCGAGTTGCGCTGTCTCATATTCTTACCTCTCGAGCTTGAGCCAACATTCAAGAGCGTCTTGCGTTATTGACGTCGATGCAGGCATGGCAGCTCGTTGTCCTCTTCACGAACAAAGTGACAATTCAGCAACCACATCAAGTCTTGAGTATCATCTCTGGTCGGGAAAGCCGTTCTTCGGTGGTGGAGGTAAACAGATTACTACATTTGGGTTCATGCTTACCTATCCAGTGGGCTGGAAGTCGACCAAGACGAGGACAAGCATAAGAATCTTGCCACCGAGTAACAAACTCCATTCATTGCTGGTGGTATCATAAAGCCATGAAACAAATCCGTCCTGAATGCGAGAACAAAGCATCGCAGACCGCGAGCCAGCGCGGTCTGCTCTTTCCAGCCAAGGATATCTACAATCAGGCCAACTCCAACCTTCCCACCACACTCTCGCGATCCCGCCCATACCCATCATCACCAGAGTTCCTGCTCCGCTGCCCTCTCACTCTTCGATCTCCCAGATCAGACTCTCCTGAGAAATCAAACTCGCTCACCTCCGACCAGCTCGGGTAATGCACCAGCGGACTATACCGGCGTGCCGGACTTCTAGAAGGAGGATGTATAGGGCTGACGACATCATCTGCTTCGTAGCGTTCGGGCTCGTGCTGGGTGAGTCGCTGTCGTTGCGCTAAATCTTCGTCTTCATCTGAGATGAACGGGTTGGTAGCTTGATGGGGTGGCAGAGAGGTCTGCAGCATCATCATAGGCGAGAATGGCGTTGGTGGGCGGGAGTTCCTCTCCTCTTCTTCGATAGTGCTGCATTGGGAATGTATCGACCGCCTGTGTGAGCTTTGCGAGCGTCTTGCGTCTGGTCTATAGGGCGCTTGCGGGACCACGTCTACGTTGAAGCCTGGCTTTGGGTAGCCAGGATGATACTCTTGTTGCTCGCTGCATCGACTGGTCTTTTCGTTCGACCGTGCTACAGGCGCAAAGAAGGGATTTGTTTCTGACGCAGCGCCAGCGTACTCAGTTTGCTGATGCATAAACGCCGGATGCAGGTGTGCGGGCGGCGTTTGCTGGTCTGCTAGACGGTTGTAGCGATCGACCCACTCACGCGGCTGGTGATTGCTGACTTGCGACATGGGGCCGGTGATTGTTGACACGAGCCCCATATGAGGATGGCGAGCGCGCCATGCGCCTACTTCGCTGTCTGTGGGCGATGTGGCGCGGCGTCTCCTGCTTGGGAAGAGACCAGTTCCGCCATGCCTCTTTTGTCGCCGGTCAACGCAACATAGAGCGAGGAGCATCACAGCCACAGCTAGTACGCCGAACACGACGCCCAAAGCAATTCCCAGTGTACGGTCCTTGGGTCGGTCCAGTTTCTTAGCCTCGCCTGAAGGTTCTGCTTCGCTTGTGCTACTGGTATCGGTGGCCAGAGGTCGACTGACATCTTGACTAGACGCTGGGACAGTGGCTAGTGTCGTCGGCGATGTTGTTGCTGGTATTTTTGATGATGCAGTTGGAGAATGTGTGTATGTCGACGACTCAATGACCACCACACTTGGCCAAGTGAGCGTTGCAACGTCTGATATTGATGTTGACGGGTAATAGCTTGACAGCAAAGAATTCGCGATGCTCCAGAGTTGCAAGGGAACATCAGTGGTTGCTGGACCTGATTCTGCTGAGCTGACATCGACGGTGGCAGACGTGGCTGTTGGCGCAACATCAATGCCGGTGGTTTGCTCCTGGGCCCAGGCAAATGCTGAGATGCTTGCGAGTAGGAAGCAAGCGGATAGCCGTTGCCTATGCCGACTTTTTGCCATTACAGCAGTGATCTGATGTTTCAGCCAGGTGAGTATAGCTAAGTGATTATCTATGTCGATGCTGTAGTATGCCGCTCACGGAGGTGTCGGCGCCTAGTATCTGAGTAGCATATAGTATACTTAGGAGAGACAGAAGGGATATTTGGTGACACAAAACGAGGATGCTCAATGTATGTCAGAGAACAAGAAGTCACCTTGACGGACACCGTTAAGCGATGTGCAAACCCACTCTAGACCTCCATCGAACAAGACAGGCTGTGCAAACGTGTGAAGATCCTCACTCTTTACCGCCAGCAAGACTGCACAGCAAACCGGGAGAGCATCTTCGGCTACAGGTGCAAAGGCAAGCCCTACCGACCCGGCAAGAACGTGGTGGTCAAGCTTCGCATTAGAGCGGTGGCAGGTCATGAGAGATGTGGCATATTCCTCGTGTGAATGGTCAAGACCATGACAACGGAGCATCCAAGCGACCGCCTTCAGGTACGAGATGCAGGGCAAGACCAGGAAGACGGATCGAGCGGCCGTGACAGCCACTGAAGATAGCGGACGTGGCTGCACGTGTGGCTGCGACATGATGACTCTAACTGTTATCAGTGCAAGATGTGGCGCTGATCACTATAAGGCAGGGATCTGGACTAATTGTCGCCTTCTGATCAGCGGTGTGCAGACCGTGTTCGGACTGGTATAGATCTATCGTCTTGGTTTGTGGCTGTGCTTGTAGGGATGTTGGTGTCGAAAGCAGGTTTCTGCAAGCGCGGGCTGACGTCCTGCTCTTCCAAGCCTCCACAACGTGTCCGCGGAGTAGCTTTCGTATCTGCTTGATCGCCTGCTACCTTGAGTTAGCCTACTGAGTAGTACTGTCCTAATGCCACGGTTGAAACATTCCGTGACGATCAGCCTTACGAGGCGCGGCAAGCTATGTTCGATTCAACAGCTTCGCTTCGAGGTCGAGCGAGACTACCACTGCTATGAACGATACGGCATTGCAGAAAACATTGGACACACGATTGCTATCGCTTCCGAGGAAATGTATTGTTAATTATGTCGATACTTTTCAGGCGTGTCGTTGCTCAAGGTACTTGTTCATATGTATGTAGTCTCCTCAAGTTGTTTGGCGGGCAAAGTGATGCTCCAGAATTACGACAGCTCGCTCAACGCGTCACGCATCCGACCAGCGACTCCAGAACATGGACGAGACTCACAAGCTCTTGATTGCTTATTTTCTTTGGGCCCACTACTGTTGGCTTGTCTATGTACATGTACACATATCTGTCATAGAGCCACTTCATATTTATATGTCTAACCCCATACCCTAGTCTAGTTCCTGCCTCAGGCCGTAATATCAAACCAGATCGCCGCTTTTTGCGTCGCCAATGGACGAGTTCCACCGGCGATAGTCAACATCGAATGAAACGATGGTACTCGACATAGGCCTACAAGATGGGCCCAAGCCTAAGTGCTACTTCGCACAAGCTGCGCTCCCGAGCTACATAGACAATGCGCATCCACCCACCAAAAACGAACCTTTCAAAACAGTCTTGGACCAGCAGTACAATCACACTGTGCGTCAGACAGGCATACAAAACAGGTCAAATGACATCACTCTGACTAACATCGACATCCAGACATCGCTTCTTCTGCCTGCGTCTGCAGTACAGCAAGCATTCCACGACAAAGTCACATCCACAGGCGATGGCTTTCTCCGCTATGCGCGCGTCTACATGAAGCCCTTGGAGATCATTTCTGGAGACTTCTTCAACTCCTACATCAAAGCTGGCAACATAGTCATGCTTTCCGAAGGACGCTCAGGGACTGATAACATCCTTTCGCTTTCGGAGGGTGTGCTGCGCATCGAGGTCGACAAGCCCACGTACGAGAAGATGGGTCTCGAGGGCAAAGCTGTGGGTGGCGATGGGAGGAAGCATGTGAAGGCCAGGTTTGGTGAGTTGACCCTGCTGAACTTATCTAAACTCGCAGATAAAGCGATAAGCAGCGCTAACATTATGCGAATTAGTAATCGAAGTCAACCTCCGCCTCCCATCAATGCTGCCCGGCAAAAAAGCCTTCGACCGCCTGAAGTGGGCGTTCAAGAACGTTCTCGACAGCTCTCTTGCTTGGCTATTCTACGACCTACGCTCGCCAGTCGTGGTCAACGGTGAAGTCCAAGGCGCTCTCGCGGCTCATGGACCTACCATCAAAGTCCTAGAACCCACGCCAGAGCCGCTTCAGCAAGCTCTCTGTCCCAGCTTGCGACTATCCGAAGGTACCAACGACGAAGACGCGCGCGAAGAAGCCACCGAACTTCTCGAATGGCTGAGTCTGGCTATGATGGGCTCGCCTCGAGTACTGAGGAGCGACGACGTGGATTCTTTCTTGTCCCGCTACCGTCCTGCCGAGAACAGCGTGGCCGTTGACCTCGTGCGCTATCAATGGCATGGTTTCGCGCCGGCTGCATTCGTGCTGAAAATCTTGCTTGCCTCTCTGAAAGCTTCTTCGTCTGCTTCTACCACCACCGAAGATGGATGGTTTGCTCTCAGTGGCGCTTCTTTTGAAGGCAAAGGCTACATGGTTCTGAAGCACGGGAGCGAAGTCATGACGTGGAATTATGCGGATTGATACAGAAATGCCTACTTGACGCCTTGGCTATTGGCTGAGCTTCTGCCAGGGTGTCGCGACACAATGCTCACTCTAAAATACAGTCAACCGCTCCAACGTCTGCTGGAGCGGGTCCAACACCTCCTCTGCGCCGGACCAGCGGTCGCCTGCCGTTTTGATTGCCTTTGCCAACAACGGGTAAAGATAAGACAAGTGTGCTCTCTCGCCTGAGGTAGCCTCGGCCTTGGTGTTAGGCAAGGCACCAGGATGTAATCTGAGCATTTCGATCTGCTCAAAGCAGAAGAGCAGCTCTTCTAATTCTGAGAGGGGCTGAGGAGCGCGGCCCCGAAGTGGCTGGTCAGCGATGTACGCTCTGATAGGGATGGCGAGGCGCAGGATCAACAAGGGCGCGGCCGCTTGGGCGAGGCGCTCATATTCAGGCGTGGAGTCGGTTCTCGTGCTGCTGAGCGCGATGAGCTCTTTGAAGCAAACATAGCTCATCTGCTCCCGCTGCGAGTACGGAACATTCATTCGCCCTCTGCGGATTGTGCCGATGCTGTCCAAAGCGGCGTGACCGGGTTCCGGATGTTCGCTCTTCTCGATCTGATGGATGATGGAAGCTTCAAATAGTGATTGCGCGTAAGCTTGTCGAATGCTGTCAGGAATGGCCTCATTGCCAAGACGAGGCACCATGATCTGCCGCAGGCTTTCGTATGCATTGATGTCGGAGAGCTGATCGTCGTAGATACGCTGGACGTCATTAAATGTATGCAAATCGTTGGCCTTCACTATCGCCGCAGAGATCTGCACAAACTCGCTCCACAGCGCAGTGGACGTGGATTTGGGAGTCTTGGCTGACTGTGTCCTATTCAGCACAGGTCGCGCTACTGCAACGGCAGCTGCAGTTGCGTGATGCCATAGCATCGCACCTTTGTAGTCTTGTCTTGTCGCGTACTTGCGAGAGACAACGATGCGGAGACTCTCAATAGCTTTGAGCATAGCATCGCTCGAGCTGAGCTCTTCGTCATCCGCAAATTGTGAGACGAGTTGCTGCAACCAAGCAATAGACTCTCCCGCAAGTGCAATGTACGAAGGTCGACCAGACTTGCTATTCTGGTCAGCAGTCTCTGTGTGCAGCAGAAGCGCAGCAGCCGCGGTAGACACAAGGCGGGATTTGGAACCAGGAACGTCTGCCCTGACTGACTGCAGAAGCGTCAAAACTTTACTTTGGACAGGGCTCATGCTATGTGCGTCGGCGAGGTAATAGGACGCCTTAGACTCCCGGACACATGCAAAGAGGTTGTCGATCATGATACCTGTCTGTTGTCCCGTAAGGTCTTGTTTCGACAGACGGTACAAGTCATTTGCGAGGTCGGCGTATGCTGCGTATGCAGCTTGATTATCCTGCTTCGCATTGGCCTGCGTGGGCATCGGGGGTATATGACTCGCCCACAACATGAACGTGCGCTGAACGGGCTCCTGCCATTTCTCGAGTGGTAGATTGATTGTACCAAGGATCATCGTCAGACTTCGGTATACAGCTGCGGAAGTGGCGTAGTCGCTGTGGCTGAGAAGTGTATCAAGAGTGTCCGTGAGCAAGTCCCATACGCGTGGGAGCTCCACGATAGTTTCAATGACACGCACATGCTGCACAATGACAGCAGATGTACCCTCCAGGATAGTCTCCGTCATCTCCCTCGCAGTTTGGGTGTTATCATCATTGGCGGGGTTTTCCGTGTTACCTGATACTGCGATAGCATTGTCGCAAACGATCCCGATCAAGACAGTGTGAAGAAGTACATCCCAAGAGCCAGCTGACAGCTGAGCGCCATGGCTTTTGCAAATGCTACAGATGATCTGGAAGGCAGCTTTACGTGCCTCCTTTTGACCGGATTTGACAGTATGACGAAGCCGGATGAGTACAAGTAACCATTGCGCAGCCCGGTGGTCACTCACGGTATCTCGAAGTCGAGCTTCGATTTGTGATAGCTCGGTTGTGCAGACGTCCAGCGTCTCGAGTGCCGACGAGTGCTCCTCATCGAACAAAGCGTCAGAAGTGTTCCAAGTCATAGTGATGGCAGTCAAGCTAAGGTTGAGATCATCCCTCTGACCCATGAAGCGATGCAATAGCTCGATCAAAGCGGGAACGTCGTTTGACGGTAGGAGGTTGAAGAAGTCCGAACAGATCAGCTGCACTGCCGTAAATGCTTCACGGCCCAGCCGCACCGCCATGAACTCGTGGGTGACCTGTAACCAGTCGATGTTGGTTGTTTCGTCGTGATCTGCAATTGTGAAAGCGCTCTCGCTGTCAAATACGCTGCTGATGAGCGCGAGTATTTTGCTCCAGCCAGCGACGAGCGATTCACCAGAGCGCTCAAGGATGTGCTTTACGGCATCCAATACCTGCACCTGAACCTCAACATCTGCAGCGGAGAGTTCGCCGTCTTCGGCGTAGATGCCTTCCACTATACGCGGCAGAACTCCAAGAGCGCGCCGCTGAACGACACCTCGAATCTGAGTGTCTTCCTCCTCGACTTCTGCAATACAAGCTGTGCAAAGCTTGCAAAGAAGATCTGTGGCAGCTTTGCGTGCAATGGCTGGGCTACTACTAGCGACAGCCACTTTGATAACTTCTTCGACGATGAGATTCCACCCGCTTTCCTCTGGCTGATTGGTGACGAACCGAGACACGTTCAGCGCAGCGAGACTGCCTAATTTGGGTATAATGAATTGGTAGTCACGAGCTTGCATCTCAGCAAGCGTACTCAGGCCCGGGAGACCAGAAGTTTTCCTGCGCTGAAGATTAGGCGTCGTGGGAGGTGAAAGATCATCAGGTCTCGGAGACATCATGGCTGTTGGTATCCTGCCACGTAAAAGTCGACAAAATGTCTCAACTATTGTGATGAAAGCGTCGTTCGGGTAGTCCGCGGTACTCTCCAGAAGTCTGGACGCAGCCGCTTCCACTGCAGCGACCTCAGAGCTGAAGGCATGTAACGCAGATGGTGACTCGTTATCCAGATTGTGTGAGCTCGCTCCATATCGAGATACTTGTTGAGGGGATGCAGTACTCAACACCATATCCGCCTGCTTGAGGACATCAATCACAAGCCGAAAAGCGGGACCCAGCGTCGGACCCAAAGCAATGGCAAGATTGAGAAGAGCTCTAAGGCAAAGCAAATTTCGAATCGTCAGAGTCGGTCTGCCGATGTCGACTGATGAGCGGCGATCTCTTTCAGTAGAAGCAGCAGAGCTCTGGCTCACAAAACTGTCAACACTAAGCAGATGTCTTGGATTCGAGAACACGCGCGGGCTTTCGATGCTCGGCGAGCGCATAGGCTCTGCCGTTGAAGCGCTGAGCACGTGAGGTGGTACTGCAGCTTTTCCAAGGGTGGTCATCAAGGCGTCGCGGGGTGTGGTCAGCCTTAGAAGACCAGCAACCTGAGCAAATCGCTGATACGCTTTGATCAGGCTGCGATAGTAATTATCATCAAGCGCTGCATTGAGGAACGTGGATGATGTCGCAAGCACGGCCGGCCAGCACGATTCTATCAGGCTGGCAATTGCCTTGATCCTGGGCTGTGAAGGTCCTTCTATATGCAGAGGATTTAGTGGCACGGCTCGCTTACGGAACGATTGCGATCTTTCGGACCGTGTTTGTTGAGCCTCGTCAGCTGTGTTGACTTTGGTTTGTTTGGAATTCCTGTTCCTGGACTTCTCGTGTTGAACAGTAAAAGGCAGCACAACCTTTGCTAGATTGTCCGACAGACTGTTCAGGCATTCCAGAACCAAGCTGTATGCGTATGTCTCAGGAAGAACGGGAGGCTCGCTTTTATCTAGTTGATCCAAGCATGCAGTCCGGGGAACACTCCACTCCGCACTTATGCCAGGAACACTGGACTCGGCTACACCGAACGCCGAACTGATCACTCCCGCCATACCGCCAGCAGCCTCAATTGCAGCTTGGTCAGATGCCTGATCTCTAGCGGAGGACGGACCGATCGGTATGGTTGATTGCTGGCCGAGACCAATGATAGCTGGCTTTTCTGTAGAGAGACGAACAAAAGCTGACATGATGTCTTGTACAACGGGTTTGCCACCTGTTGCGGCGTCGAATGCCATAGTAGCTGTAACCACTAAATTTGAATCGTCGAAGAAGTTGCGCAACACTTCCAGATAAAGACTGCGCTTCCAGATCTGCGACGGGTCTGCTTCAAGGCCGTGAGCAAGCATCCCCAGAACGACCTCGCATTCTTCCACAAACTTTGCGAAGTGTCTAATCAATACGAGGTTGACTATGCGAACACATCGTAAGGTCACAGGAAAATTAGGTCGTTCCGACAAAGCTTGTGTGACAAATGGCAAGACATTTGAACGTACGATGCTGCTGAACTCGGCATGCTTGTTGATTAAGCTTGGATTGGCATCGATACATGAAAAGATGAGCTCCAGGCTGGCTTCTTTTGTTAAAGACGTCAAATCAACGAATTTGGCTTTGCGATCTTCGACGGCGAGGACTAGGTCCCGAAAGATCCTATAAGCATCGTATGCTGCTGGCCTAATAGGGATCGGACCTTTGACTCCAGGGATCTCCGATACTGGTGAGATGTCTTGAGCTCTCAGGTCCTCGGCAGCCACTCTCTCGAAAACAGTCGTGACGAGTTGTTGTAAAGTTGCTGCGGCGACTCCGCTGACAGTCTGCACCTTGGCTGCTTGTAATGAGGAACATACTTGCAGGGTACCACTCAGCAAGTCTCCCTTCAAGTCGTCCGAGTAGTTCTGTACCAATGATGGTAGAGCTTGTAAGACCTTGAGTTGGACATCGAAGCCGAGATCAGTGCATGTATGGAAAGCCTCGACGGCCTCTCCAAGTCGGCTTCTCGGAAGCCCGCGAGAGACAATCAGACGCTGTAAGCACGTCACGCCACTTCCGACAAGTTTTGGTGTACGTGTAGCACACGCAAGCAGGAATGGCTCGACGAATTCTGGTCGACGGCTCAGATCGGCAGCCAGCTGCTGTTCTGAAGTTACCGAGAGTGATTTGAGTTCCTGTAATGATTTCTCGGCAGCATGTCGAAGCTCTGATTGTTTTCTTTTGGCTTCGGATATTATGCTTGAGAGCTCATTGGCAAGCAGAGTCGCACTCATCTTGGCTCCGTCCAATGTTCATACGATCGGCGTAGATAATTTGTCAAGCCATAATCCAGGAGGCGTTTCCGGATCGTCTATAGATTGAGTTTCCCTTGCAGAATTGTGTGATTACGCGTCAATCTCGTCCTGGTATCTCCGCGCAATTTCAAAAGTTGGAATCAGTTTCAATACCTGTTGTATTCACTTGTTGTCGTGAATGCAAGGTGTTTGGATGGCGAGACATGTGCTCGGACCCTCCCGCCAAGCATGCCTCAGTCGTGCCTGACTGACGTTGCCCTCTCAAGCTCGCGGTTACCTCGCCTCGCCGCATCATCATCACAACCAACAGTCCCGCTTCAAACAATACAAGCACACGACACACAATACTCTCTCTGCGAAACTCAATCGGACAACAAATAAGACCGCACGAGAAAATCATCCAAGATGTCCGGCGCCGCCCAAGGAAGCGCAAACACAACCAAAGCCGTGACCTCAGACTCGAAAGACACCAGCCAACCGCTGCAACCGCAAAAGCCCGCCGCCCAGCTGGAAGAGGACGATGAGTTTGAGGATTTCCCAGTAGAAGGTACGTAACCTTTGAACAAGCCTAAACAAATGGGATCAACCTAAGCTAATGCGCCGTCCAGACTGGACCAAAGACGAGGAAGTCGGATCACAGGCCGGAGCCACGCATCTGTGGGAGGAGAGCTGGGACGACGATGACACGAGCGACGACTTTTCGGTACAGCTGAAAGCGGAGCTGGAGAAGGCGGGTTCGCAGAGGAAGAGCTGAGCGGGCAATTGATGGGATAATGAAGAAACACTAGAAGGACATCACATGGGCATGGAAACGGGAATCGAAAGCGCATCAGCGTGGCTTCAGGCGCACGCAGTTGGCACTGATTCGCCGCATGAGACAGGGGGAATTCATGAAATTGAGAAGGCATACACTTGCGGATAGCTTATGGTTATGATTCAAGGCTCGAAAAGGCTTTATTGCTCGAGCGAGACTACGTCCGGCAGCTCGGCGATGTCCAGCGTCTGCCTTGACTCCAAATCTATCAATTTGATTGTTCCGAAATCGAGAACGCCTGTGCTCATCACGCGGTATTTCAGACTTGTCTCGAAGCATGCTCCTGCTGTCAGAGGCCCTATCCGAATATCTGGAGTCAACGTGAGTACCCCATGCTGTTGCTCCGTCGTCTCGTGATGTCTGGTATCGCGCGTTGCCGCTATGATCGCAATATCATTAGATGCGGCACGTTTCGAGAAGCGTGGCTTCCCTGAAGCGGTAGAGCCTCTCCGCTGCGCTGTTACTAATGCGAATCTCCGACTTCGGTTGCTCTTGTTCAGGCACTGTATTTGGATTTCGACAGTAGAGTCTTGCTTTGTGGTAGGCGGAGCTGTGAATGTGAAGATGATCTCTCCTTCTTTGTGTGCAACTTCGTGCATCGACGGCCTGGAACTGGTCTGTGATAAGTTTCGTCGATGAGCAGCGTTTCCGGTGCTTAAAGGCCTCGCCCACTTGTGAGGCGTAGGCTTCTGTATTTGCGACATGTCGATTTGCGCATGCCATTGAGTCTCGATTTGTACAGAGCAGTCGGCATCCATGTGTGCTGTGGCTTCGATCGTAATCGCGGCTAAGTCAGAGGCGGTCGAGGTTGCTGGAGCTGAAGTCGAATTCTCCATGCGATATAGTAGTACCACCTCATCGTTGGCTTTCGACCGCTGTGGCCAGATAGCTTCATTGAGCCCGTGGACTTTCGTGCCTGGCATTTCTACGCGGACATTATCGAGTTTTACTTCGCCTGTGACAAGCGGTGAGACCTCGACGTGTAGACTTGCAATGATTGCATCTGGGATACTTGATTGACCAATACGCATGAAGAATGCCGGTACAGCAGGAAACGCCCGTTTGGAGGCACCTCGCAATGGCCTTGGTGTTTGTTCAAGCTGTGCGGCTGAGGGAGATACCTTAGTGACCCTTGTCTCCGAGACGTGTATTTGGCGAGCGGAGGCGCCAAGTGATGGATCGTGGTGTAATGATTCCAGAACATTTGCGGGCAGAGGTTCGAAGCTGGGCAAATACTGCTTCTGAGGAGCCGAAACGGCTGCATGCGTGCTACTCGCGATACCCAGATTTGCTGTGAAGTATACAGCTGGTCGTTGTAGCCGTACTCGCGGCCGGACGAGATGAAGTGTTGGTTTCCAGATGACGTACGTGTGCTCCTTTACGTTGACCAGGTCGACGTCTTCAGAAGCCGGAGCTTTCGTAGAGGCGATATCATGTTTCCCAGAAGCTGCAGCAGAGTTGCCCGGGCCTTCGGGCACAGCGTTGGTTGCATGGGCAGAGATGGTGAGCTCGAGCGATGGCAAAAGCTTGCGCACTGCGTCTTCTGAAACTGATGTTCGCAGTACGATTTGAAAGCTAGTCTTTTCGTCTATCACACAGTAAGCGATGCGATATTTGCTAAGATAAGATTCAACACGAACCCAAGAAAAGATGCTTCCTCAATGTTGCCCTTTTGATCTCTTCTGTTTTCCCTGCCTGTAGAAGTGCTACTGCGTCAAATGTCCCGGTAGCAGGCAACAGCACTTCCAGAAGAGCCCCTTTTGACAGCTCCTCGAAATCATTGTTGGTACTCATAATGAATATGGCGACCACGAGGTCATCTCAATACTGTATCTTGATTGGGGGCGTATCTACAGGAAGCGGTGACACGTGACACAAGTCGTGGCATGGAAGCCGAGGCGCCCTGAGCTGCGCACCGGCGGTCTCCCCATACGACTTCTGGGAATGTACAATAACCGCTATTCTGAGTTGCAATTCTATGTCTTACTAAAGCAGACATGGATGAATCAACCTCACTGATAGACTGCGTATCTTCCCAGTCATCGCTGACCAACCAGCCCATAAATGCCTCGGTTCTATTATTACGCGTGGACAAGGCGAAGGGGAAACGGAGTTCCGCATGCAATTCACGATCACAGGGAGGGAGCATGCACAAGTACCGCCACGTCATGACAGCATAGTATGTATCTCGTGAAAGGGGCCAGTATCACCCCTATACGTGCGCGATAATCAGGCACAATGTTGGAAATGTCAGACTGCCGGACATGTTGGGTTGCACTGGGGTTGGGTATAATGAACCCTGAAACCAACAGGCAGACCCCGTATGGAGGCGCAGTTCACTGGGATCGACCATGGTGTTTCAAAACGAAGCGGTGTTCATACGACTCGCTCATACCGGTGAGGTCAAACGAAGGTTCAAACACACTTTTGACGCCAGATTGCGATGTCCCAGACCCACCCGGCGCTCGACGTCGTATCCGTGCTGGAGTCGCCGAGGATATGGCCGAGTGGTGATTTTGTAGTGTCAAATAATCGCTGTGATGCGCGAAAGGGAAGCAGTGGCAATTGACGGTGTCCCAATGGTGGTGGTGTCTTAAAATACAGAAAGGACAGCATTTGCTAGATCAGTCCAATTTGACAGGTCATGACGGCTAGTACGGCGCGGAGCCTCCGCAACAAGATACTCCGGAAGTGCGTGCCACGTGGGTCTAGGATCAAACGGCCGACCCCGGTGAGATGGTTAGAGTTGGGGTTTTAGTAACGTTGAGATGGAAGGCAAGAAGATGTTGTTTGTCAGACGTATCGGACTATGTCAGATATAGATTGATGATCGCTGGCAAGGACAGGTCATGCCCTCCCGCCGCTTATGCAGGCATTGCGCGATGTAACAAGATGACAACCAAGGTCGGCCGGATAATCAATTGAGGCTAAGCCCTTGGGAGCGTGCTCTGTGCTCGGCGCCAGCGTCGTCTCTCCGAATCTGCAGGCTCGCAGCTCATTTGGGCACCAGCTGGCGAGCACACCAGGAAGCTGATTGATCGCGCCACGCCGTTCTTACGTGGACTGCCCAGCGTGAACAGCACATCGTCCTAATTAGATGTCGCATGCAGCGGATATAGAGCGTAGTGTTGGCGGTACCGCTTCCTCCGAGCACACACGGATGATGTTTGGTTCGCCTGGCGCGCTTGGGGGCGCGGCAATCCGCCTGCCCTGGTTTGCGACCCTTAGCGTATCCTCCCTCCCCCACTCCCACGATACAGGAGCACATAGGGCGACGCTTCCCTCGACCAGCCTCTCTTCTCCTCACTACGTGCCTTGAGCTGTTCGGTGTTTGTGTGAAGTCGTGTGGCCACGAGATACGCTGGGAAAGAGCGTCATTGCCGAAGCGAGGGACTCGGTGTCGGAGCCCGTGGATCTGGACCCAAGCCACACCGCGCATACACTGTACCTTGACGGCACACGCATTGAGCCTTTGCAGTCACATACTACTGCTTGTGCGAGGACGAACATACCAACAACTACGATACAGACCTCACATTGTGCCGAACTTCCAGCAGACTTTCTCCCAGCCACGCAGATTGCCGTATCTTCTCCTGTCTCAGCCAAGCGACCGAAAGGCAGGGACTCGAAAGCATATACGCAGCGCACACAGGCAACCGGCCTTGCTTCCCGTACACAGACGTGATCTCCTCTCGTGGTCAGAATGTGTGCTGAAGTGCGCAATCTCAACAGACCTGGAACACAAAACTTCCGCGAAACACCAGTATCACGATAGCCTTTCGTTTCTCGAGACACCAGATCATGTCTGTCTGGCGAGGCATACAGTCCGTCATCTTCTTCTACCTGTCATGTGCGCCATGCTCAGACGCAACGACCCGCAAAAAGCGGAACCGACAAGCAGTACACGACGAGCGAATACGCACCGAGCTCGAGGCAGCGCACCCAGATTACCCGTCGCAAGCACCACCGGGCTCCGTCAACCCACACTGGCAGGTGGAAATCGACTCCGGACCAATGACTATGAGCAAGAGACGCACCAACGAGAGCGATATGAGGCGCACGCGATCAAGAGACTTGAACAAGACGGAGAGGAGGGACAGCAAGAGAGAGCTGAAGCCAAGCCTCACACATGCCAGCACAGCCAGCAGCAAGATGCAGAGTGCTGTGGATGTAACATACACACAACGACACCTCATGGTCTACCAAAGACCGGACGAAGAACTCTGGGGCGCTCCATCATCATCTACCGTAAATCTACCCACACGACCCGGCACAGCACGAACAAAGAGTTCGGCGACCAATATCTACAACCAAGCACGCCATCCAGCAGTCAATGACCAACATCCACCAACGACTCGCAAGGTCGCTGACCGCGAAGAAGTCGCCTGGATGCTGCAGCCTCTACCAAGTGCTGCTGTCATGAGTGGCAAAGAGCAACCCCAAGCTTCGATTAGCAGATCCAACAGCGACGTTAGCGGCCCATCACCAAGAAGCACGAAGAGCATACCCGCACCACTCACACCAATCGAAGCTTCTTACCAGTCAGAAGAGACCATTGTCCACACACCAGATTCACCAGAGCATCATCTGATCAAAGCAGAAGACTGGATCTGGGAGACGACCAAGAGAGATGTCTCCGCGAGAAGAAGTCTCGAGTGGTGATTACTGAAATCCTGGAACACGGCACGAATGTTTCTTTCTTTTTCTTTTCTCTTCTTGTCATGTGCATATTGGAGCGTTCAAAGCATGGAGTCATGGGGAATAATTTCATTACGAATTTGATCAACGGCATTGTCATTTCTTGGGTATCTTTGGTTTTTTGACTTTGCCAGTAGGGCCGTTTTTGTTTCCTTAGTCCAGGGCGGATCATTGGAGTAAAAGTCCACCAAATCTAAACAGCACTACTGTCGCTGAGACCGTCCAATAACAAAAATGTCCCAGCACTCATTCTGTCAAGTGAACCCAATTCCAAGTGTCTATTTCCACCCGGTGGCGGCAAAAGCACTTCAATAGGGCTCCGCCGACACTCGTCAGTCATCGTCATTATCAGCGCGACGAGCGGGATAATAATAAAACCTGAAAGCTCGCTCGAGCACTTGCTCTTTGACATTCGACCCTGCCATGATGGGTGCAAGTGTGCACATGAGATGTGTGACGTTCGTCGCGTCCTCACAGCGCGGCTCGCATCATGCGCCATTGGTATCTTTGTCACTGAAGAACCGCATGTCGATCACCATTGAGTGTTCGCGAGCGAATTGGTCGATGCAGCCATTCGCCTCTCGGACTACGGCCAACGGCTGATGCATCCAATCGACTGACGTCCTTGGGTTGATGCGTTCGTTGGTGTTTGCGTCTTTGGAATAGAGCATGATTCTCGCGTATTGAACACGAATTTGTCGCTGGTCCAGGCCTTTGCGGGATAAACGGTTGGCGCGTGCTTGGGCAGCGAGATCGGTCGGAAGTATTTCGATGCTAGGCAGAGGGTTTGCACTTATACGCTCCGACTTGCGACCAGGATACAGCCAATGGACCTGGTCGTATACGGTCCTCATACGACTTACAAGTGCTGATTTCCAGTACATAGGGTCATCAGTATAGGCTTTACGCGTTACTGAGTTCGAACAGGACGGCTGGGTGAGATGGAAAAGGTCGTCCAAATGCTCTCGAATCCCCGACTGGAGGTTGGGCGATGGGTGCTTGTTAAGGATGTGGCCAACAAAGGTGTTGCTGTTGTGGGGGAAGACGAGAGAGACTTCAACCTGTTGTGACGGCAGATAGCCCGGTTGATCGATCAAGAAGATGACGTACTCCTTTAGGACGATAGGACTGTTGTTTTGATGAAGGACATGGTCCACAGCTGAATCAAACTCGGCTGTGTCGAGGTTGGCTTCAAAGTCACATGCATAGCCAGTCCGGATGAATGGTTTCCGAGGCATGGGTAGGAGTGAGGGAAGACGACCACGGGTGTCGAGCAGCTCTGGAGCAGGGAAATGACGTTGGTCATTGTGGTCGCATGATGAAAGGTGCCTCTCGACATAGCGTGCTAATGCATCTGAATACTCGTCGCGACACTGGCGTGAAGTCCGAAGAAGGCTGTTGTCCGACGAGATGAGTTGCTGGGGCTTTGTGTGTTCTTGGAGCCCGATGATTATGTGGATATCTATGTCACAAGTGACCACATCGTCCAAGATTTGGTCGCGTAGCTCTCGCGGCAGATCGAAGAGTGCATTCCGGTTTGTGTTGTGGGCAAGCTGCTGCGCGCTGGCTTCGAGATCTTGTAATGGCTGTGAGCCTTCTGTGTTTTGCGTTTCCATGTCGCTCTGCGCTTCCTCCCTGGTTGTCATCGTGCGAAAAGAAGCTTAGTCTGTCTTTGTTTCGCTGGATAAGAAGTGGTGATGGATGAGAGCGAGCTCCTCGATAGTTTTGTATGTGCGTAGTATAGCTTAAAAGTAGTGAAAGCGGTGAATCAGGAATGTCGCTAAAGGAATCATGTGACTGGTGGGTCTTGCCGCGTTATGCATGTGACTGTCGCACGTGCATCGCAATTAAAGTTTGATGGACGAAGTGAAGTCTACTTTTTGATGAAATGAGTTCACCCGTTGTTCAGTTCGGGCACCTTTCATTCCTCACATTTGCCTGTAGGCTACAAGCATCTACCTACCATCCAGCTGATTTTGGAACTCGAAGTAAATGATGGCTAACCGTAGCACCGTCCTGCTCATTCTTCCTGCGACAAACACGTCCTGGATACGATGCTCTCAGTCTCTACCCATCAATTCAGCGACTTTTCTCCAATTCCCCACTCGATCGAAGCGATAAGCTAGATCAAGAACTTGGCCACCAACGTCCGCTCCTTCGACTCCAGCGCTCTGCTTGTGTCCAACCTCGGCTGCAGCCTTCATAACATCAACGAGAGGCCCAACTGACGAGGCAATCTTGCCTCGCTCGTGGGAAAGCTCTTCGCGAAAACGAACAAATCTACGCTTTCCCGGCCCGCTAGCTTGAAAAGCAGCAATGCACTTGTTCAACGACACTTTTAGAGTCTCCATGCGCGTGAAAGTCGTGCGATTGAAAAGGCCCAGCATCTTGGGCGCGAAGGCTCGGCGTATATCAGACTCCTGGAAGAAGAAAGATAAGACGCAGACTTCGAGGCGTGGGAACAAATCTTTTATGGACTCCATGTTGGCGAGGGTCTTGTTCAGCTCGCGCTGGTAAGCAGTGTTGCGGTTGTCGAGGCGTAAATTGATTACCAGACGGCGAACACGATTTTGTTCGTGGCCTTGCAGGATCTTCGGGATTTCGAGCCTGGTGACAGAGTCTTGCACGGTGAAGCGTGTGGGAAGCTCGATCAGAGCTGTTTTGCAAAGCAAGAAGGCAGCTCTCGAGTTCAACATCTGTCGCTTTTCCGGCGCGAGAGTGGCCGGCCAGGCAAAGAATTTATCGACTGCTGATTCGAGGCAGGTTTCTGCTGACAAGCGCCACGAAAGGCCTTCAAATCTTATGGCCGACTCGAGGATCATGTCGACTAACTCTCCCGGCAGCTCTGTCACGCGGTCGATGACAGCGGCGATCTGGGCTCGCTGAACATGAATGTCGTCGATTCGAGTGTTGTTGTTCATGGCCATGAGACCAAGGTGCTGGCGTAGAGTGATCGGAGATTCGTTGTTGTTGGCTTCGCTCTGAGACGACATGCTGGGCAATAAGCCTGGGCTGGGCTTTGTTGTTGAGGAGGACTTGGTCGTGGATGATAGCGGAGCCCGTGTTGTCCCTTTATGTGATGGAGGGAAAGGGGAGATAGTAATTGATATCCAGGCTTTTATCTAATGACAAGAGCAAGACGACACCTGACGTGTGATGTTCGAATTTGGCGGATCTTTGTCCTGTGGGAAGTGAATTGTCGATCAAAGAACTACAAACAGTGAAGAGGAATGTGTGGAGGCAGCAGCAATGCATCGATGCAGGTTCCCGCAACAAACACCATGCTCTAGGCAAGCACTTGCAACGCGCTTCATTTGAATCATTATTACAATAGCAAATCTGCAGTTTGCTTGCGCGGAATTATGCTCGCCAGCTTTCACGAGCCGATCTGAAGGCCATGCGCGCTCTTGAATCTGCATGCAATCTCACGACCGCCATTTCCGTGCCTTTCCCTCCCGGTGATAGCTAAAGGCTCGCTCAAGCACCTTCTCCTCAACGTTGAAGCCTTCCTGAACATTTGTTGCGTCGGTAGCGGCAGCATGGCTTGCTTGACAGGGTAGATTTGCCGCAACGCTCGAAATGTCAACAAGAGGTCCGTAGATCGAGAAGTCCTTAGAATCTCTGCTGGCGTCCTGGCCAAAGCGGATGAATTTGCGAGCTCCAGGCCCTTTCGAATGAAAAGCACTGATCAGCCTCGATAGCGAGATGCCTATAGTCTCCGTCTGATTGAAGCCCGTGCGATGACGTCGGTTCAGTATTTGTACGTCGAAAGCCAATTCACTCGGTGTTTCAACATATCTGAAGAAGACGCAGATGACGCACGATCTCAGTGCTGGGAATAGCTTCTTCAGATCCTCCATGTATCTGATCATCCTGTTGAGGTCGCACTGGTAGTTGTAGTCACGTCCAACAATCACGTCGAAGACCAGGTGCCGAACTTGGTCCTCGATCCCCCGGAGTGCCATAGGTACGTCGAAGCGCATTGCAGAATCTTGGGGTAAGAACCTCGCCGGGAGCTCGACAATGGCTCTCCTGAGAAAGATGGGAGCCGCCCTTGCATTCAGAATATTTCGGTCTGCCAGACCAACGGTAGGCGGCCATCTGAAAAATCCTTCGATAGACGATTCGAGTGACGGTTGTGACGACAGCCAGGTGTAGTTGTATTTCGGAGAATCCGTTGGTCGCCACAAAAGCCATCCCATAGCGGTCTTGAGGACCAGATCGAACAGCTCGGCGGGCCTTTCCTTCATACAGTTGATGATAGACATGGTGTGTGCTTTTTGCGTAAGGAGCTCTTCGAGAGCGATCGATCGAGGCAGCGTGTTGGAGTTCTGTTTTTCCGCCGATGTGCCCTGCCGCTCAACAGATAATTTAGTAGGAGTTGGTTGACGCATCACCGCAAGGTCCTCGTTGTCCATTTCGTCCTATCGTGAAACGTTCTCTGGAGGCCTATGAGCCGGTCTGGTAATGCGGAAAGAACCAGGCAACTGCTGGTACGTGTTGTTATGGTTCAGTGCGCTACATATAGACGCTAGACCGGAAAAGCTTTGTAAAACTTGGCCCTGTTCACTCACTCATCTCGATTCGCGACAATCCGGGTCGCCATGCACTGTTACTATTCTCCTGATGATGGAAGTCCCAGGAGACAGCTTTGCCATGTTATCGTCACGAAAAACGCAGTTCCTCTGCGTCATTTCACCGTCAATTTGACCAGTTTATCTTGTAACACAGCGATGACCAGGAAGTGAACGAAGAATTCAACAGACGATGATCAATGCTGTAGACAAAAATTCGGCCCAGTACCACATTGAGACATTAATGAATGAGGAACAAGGCCTGCACATATTTGATTGAATTGTTTGCAAAGCTGTTAATTTGCTATCAACCTCTCAGAACTTGTTGGCAAATTTCTCCATGCATACTTCTAGCTCAGCTCACAGCAAGAGCATCGTACACCCTTGGATTTGAGCAAAACTTTCAACAACAAACGCGCTTCGTGGCCTGGAAAGCTCCGTTGTAGACAGTCCATCTGAGAGCATTCCAAAGCATACAAAGTATGCACATTATCCTGCAAACATCACCCCAGATCTGTGCGATCCTCCCCATCGCGAGAGTAAACGTAAGCTCGCTGGAGCACTTGTTCTGCGAGGCTCGAGCCCGCCTCAGCATCAGCTGGGCTAGACCCGTCACTGCATTTGCCTGAAATCTGCGCCGCAATGCTGTTGACATCAACGAGAGGCCCAAAACGAGATCTGTTGAAGGGTCCAATGTGCTGGCCGAGTCGGACAAGTTTGTGAGAACCAGGTCCTCTGGTGTGGAAGGTGTTGACGAGCTTATACAGTGAGACACGCAGAGATTCACTCTGAGTGTAGCTCATTTGGTTGGCGCGGTCCAACGTCTGAGCGTCGAAGAGCGAGTACGAGGACAAGCTGATGAAGTTGACGCATATGACGCAAGATTGAAGGTTCGGAAAGAGTTCCTTTATGTCACCCATATGAGTGATCATCCTGTTGAGCCCAGCCTGGTATGCGCCGCGACGAGCGATCAGCACGTCGGAGACGGCGTATCGAACGTCATGTTCGTGTCCTCGAATTGCCCTGGGTACGTCGAGAACCATGGTAGATCCTTGCATCGTGAAGCGCGCAGGAAGCTCGATGATAGCTTTTCTGAGGAATATCGGAGCCGCCCTCTGGTTGAACACCTGCCGCACTGCTGGTTCGATATCAAGTGGCCATTCGAAGCAGTCGTTAAGGCCCATTTCCATGGAAGGCTCCATCCATGCCCACCTGTGATGGCAGCCTCGCGGACAGTCTGATGGACGCCACAGGACCCTGGTCGATGCCATTATAGCCTTGAGAACCTCATCTAGCAGCTCCGGAGGGTGTTCTTTCAGACCGTTGATGATAGACATGGCCTGCGCTTGTTGTACCCGAAGTCTCTTGCACCATTCCGGTTCATACGCTACGGCGGTGTCTTGCCCATCGTCCGTCGACATGCTGTTGAGAGGTGTTTGTTGGAAGTTGATGAGCGATTCTTGTGTTGTGGATTAGATACCGGGGTTCCAAACGCACGTGCGCCTCTTGATGCTGCATGCATGCAGGAAGCTAAACCGGAAGTGAAGCTTTGTGACACGTGATTCTGTTTGCTCACTCTTGTCCAGTCGCTCATTTCAGATGACGAGACATGTCTGGTACAAGAGGACATCAACAAAGGAATCGTCATTGCAGTTTTCAGATTCAGCGACAATTCACTCCTTTAATGTCACTCGGCCCACAAAGTGGCATATGACCCTTTGTTCATGTGCCTAGGCGCCGACCCTGAAGTGGGTAGAGTCTTGTGAATCCTGCTGGCAATCATCCACCTCCGACACTGCAAGTACAAGCTCAGCATCCCTACACCACACAGACGCCCTCGACAAACAGAACTCTCATTCCAATTTGCAAACGCATCATACTCCACGGCAAAAGTAACAGCGCACACTCGGGTGCTATGGCGATGACGGATTTCAACTCGCAGCAGTCGCATAACGATGAGGACTGGGTTGACAGGATGCTTGCAATGGGTGGTAATATGACAACACGGTCATATGAGCTCACTTTTCTCGACAAGAAAAATCAGGTACGATGTTCCACCATATTGGGAGGAACGAGAAACTGACGGTTGTCAGGCCATTATTCACAATGAGAAAAATGTTCTCATGCACGTCTTCGATCAGTCCACCATAGAGGTCATCGACGAGAGGTACAGAGCTCGCAAGGCTTCTACACGCGACTGGGAGGCCTTCGTCCGATTGATTGGTCCTTGGAGTCAGTTGACCGTCAAACAACGTGAGGCTGTTGAAGATGAAGTATTTGAGCGATGCGAGTGGCTACAGAAAGCGGAAGGCGAGCTTGCTGAGGAAAGTGTAAGTATACTCCTTCGGCTCTGACCGGACACATCGCTCATTTCTCTTCAGGCCATCATCCACTCCCACTGCACACAGTATGTTAGCGAGCGGGTACAGAGAGAACAAAAGATCGCAGCCTGGAAGGCCGAGCTTGATGCCAAACAAGAGCGTCAGAGAAGAGACAGAGAGCTTCGCTTGAAGTCCACTGCCGAGAAAACAGCCCGTCGGCAGGCGCACATTGTGAGCTTAATGAACCGAGTTGCGGACGCCTCCTTCCTC
Source organism: Pseudopyrenochaeta terrestris (assembly GCA_022813475.1). NCBI lineage: Eukaryota > Fungi > Ascomycota > Dothideomycetes > Pleosporales > Pseudopyrenochaetaceae > Pseudopyrenochaeta > Pseudopyrenochaeta terrestris. The sequence continues at coordinate 118,726 of JAKLMJ010000011.1, forward strand.
CCCGAATTGCGCCTTCAAATCGTGGAGCACGTCGTCAGGTCTCGAATGCCATATTGGCCCGTTATCGAGTCCGATAGGCTCGACACACTCGCCGAGAAATGCTTCACCTGGCCGAAAGGTGTCACCGAGACTGTCCGCAATACACTCCGCCGGACAGCCGAAGAGGTGTTATTCAACGTTTGTATCATCAAATTGCAACTTACCTTCCCACATCCAGGCATCTTCGCGATACCGTCGCCGCTACTCGACAACCTCCAAAACATTCGCCGACTGGTTTTGGAGGCTGATATCGTGCTCCACGACACATATCATCGCGACCTCAACAGGAGCATCGAGGGGATGTCAAGCTTGGCAACGCTTTTCCCACGGCTTAAGGTGTGTGTGATGATAGTGCTCGTGCAAAGCCACAAGGCAGGAGACTCAACGACTTTCAACAATCTATTCTCGCACTACCGCAACCTCAAGTACGACACGAACAGCTCAAAGTTCGTGAATGTCCCACTTGAGGAATCCATTGTCAAGATCATCGCGTCTTTCATTCGAGTTGGTCCAGGAAGTCGCAATCTGGTTCGGCTCAAGCTCCAAGGGCAACCGCGTGACTCAGAGTTCTTAGCTCCCCTCTCTGAAGTCGACGATCTCGTTTCTACCGAAAGTGAGGAGGAGCGCGGTGAGGACCTTGCCAGCGAGAATGGTGTTGCTCCCAGGGAGTGGGAGGAGAAGAGGCGCGAGGCCACGATCGTTGCCAACGCCAAACGCATCTTTGACCAAACGATGCGCGCTCATTTACACTAGCAAGACTCAAAACCCATCCCACAGCCCGGACATGAGATGCTTGGACGTTGTTCTCAACTTGGAGAGTACAAGAAGCTTTGCATAAGCTGGAGTTCTGGCGTCTACGAATCATGTTCATCAAACAACAGGCCTCACAAGCTCCCGACAGTCGAAATGGATGCTTAAGACGGCTAGTTGAGGAGTCTCGCGCGGCAGGTTGAGATTCGACGTGTATGCCGCAGGGATTGCCGGCGAACGATTGGGTAGGAACGGCATAAGCAGCTCGCGACCTACGATTCTGTCCTTTACTCAGCTCGACGTGAGGACGTAAGGACCACTGCAGTACAGTATATTAGTGATGTCCATCCATGGCACGTTGCTGAAGACATCGTACCACTCGTGCCATCAAAGTGTTGTGCGTCAGTGCGTTCTTCTGGCGATTGGACCCGCTCAAGTCCGACCCCACGTGCATGGATGATGATGCTCGCTGACCGACTAAGCCGAAGGCTGCCTTTCCACGGAGTGCGGTCTATGGGTGCCTTGAGAGGATTACATTGGAGGCGTGATTTGAGTAAACTCTGTGAATGTATCTCTTTCTTCGGAGAATTGAGCGTTTTGGCACGTCCGTAGAAAATATGTCTCCGAAGAAGAGATCTACATGATGAAAGATTGAGACGAAGAGGGGTTAGATCGCCGAGCGAGGGTCAAGTCAAGACCCTGTGGACTTGAAAGATTCAGGCACGAACTCGTCGCTTTGGCGGTGTTTCGATAGCATAGTGACTTTTGCGTACGACTGGATGCATAAAAGAACATGATCTGGTCAGGTTGGAATTGTCTACCTCCATTTCATACCACGTAGCAAAGTGTAGTCCGTGAGTCCTCAGTATTGGTGCTATGCAAGAGGTTGTCCATCACAACGAGCTGATGAGCACGGACGTTGGTGAGAATGTGAGGGTTTAGCGCGGGGCGGCAGTTGGATTTTTCTTGGGCGTAGGCGCCCCGCCATGCTCGCAGTATTCTCGCTGGCACTGGTATACATATCCTTTCCATTGTTCTCTCTCCTCTGTTTCCTCCTCCCACTCCTACACCTCACAACCCCATACCCCCAACAACACCACAACCATGTCTTCCGAGCCCGCCAAGCAGTACAAGGTCGCCGACATCAACCTCGCGGCCTTCGGTCGCCGCGAGATTGAGCTCGCCGAGCAGGAGATGCCCGGTCTCATGGCCACCCGTGAGAAGTTCGGTGCTGAGCAGCCTCTGGCCGGTGCCCGCATTGCTGGCTGCCTTCACATGAGTGAGTATATCGTGTAGCTCGTCTTCAGCGAGTGACAAGCTCTTTCGCGGCACAAACGCTGACCTACTCCCCTCACAGCCATCCAGACCGCCGTCCTCATCGAGACCCTCAAGGCCCTCGGTGCCGAGATCACCTGGTCTTCCTGCAACATCTTCTCCACCCAGGACCACGCCGCCGCCGCCATCGCCGCCGCCGGTGTCCCCGTCTTCGCCTGGAAGGGCGAGACCGAGGAGGAGTACAACTGGTGCCTCGAGCAGCAGCTCAAGTCTTTCCCCTCCGGCAAGCCCCTCAACTTGATCCTCGACGACGGTGGAGATCTTACTGCTCTCGTCCACAACAAGTTCCCTGAGATGCTTAAGGGCTGCTACGGTCTCTCCGAGGAGACCACCACCGGTGTGCACCACCTCTACCGCATGCTCAAGAACGTCGGCAAGGAGCACGGCCTTCTCGTCCCCGCCATCAACGTCAACGACTCCGTCACCAAGTCCAAGTTCGACAACCTTTACGGCTGCCGCGAGTCCCTCGTCGACGGCATCAAGCGTGCCACCGATGTCATGATTGCTGGCAAGATCGCCGTTGTCGCCGGTTTCGGTGATGTCGGCAAGGGCTGCGCTGATGCCCTTGCCTCCATGGGTGCCCGCGTTCTCGTCACTGAGATCGACCCCATCAACGCCCTCCAGGCCGCCATGGCCGGCTACCAGGTCATCACCATGGAGGACGCCGCTCCCCAGGGTCAGGTCTTCGTGACCACTACTGGCTGCCGTGACATCCTTGTTGGCAAGCACTTCGAGGCCATGCGCGAGGACGCCATTGTCTGCAACATTGGTCACTTCGACATCGAGATCGACGTTGCGTGGCTCAAGGCCAACGCCGCCGAGAAGGTCACCATCAAGCCCCAGGTTGACCGCTTCACCATGAAGTCTGGCCGTCACATCATCCTCCTCGCTGAGGGCCGTCTTGTCAACCTTGGCTGCGCCACTGGCCACAGCTCTTTCGTCATGTCCTGCTCCTTCACCAACCAGGTCCTTGCCCAGATCATGCTGTACAAGGCCGGTGACAAGGAGTTCGCCAAGAAGTACGTCGAGTTCGCCCGCGCCATCGAGGGTGAGGCCGATGAGGTCACTGGCCTGGTGAAGAAGGTCGACGAGAACCAGGTCAAGTCTGATGTCAAGCGCATGGACGTTGGCGTCTACGTTCTCCCCAAGATCCTCGACGAGCAGGTCGCCCTTCTCCACCTCGACCACGTCAACGCCAAGCTCACCAAGATGACCCCCGCCCAGGTCGAGTACATGTCCCTCCCCGTCGAGGGTCCCTACAAGCCCGACATGTACCGCTACTAGATGTATCGCCTTTACGATACCATCTTTCAGCGACTACATTTCTTGTTTAATTAGGTTACGCATGACTTCTCTTCTTCCAAGGAGAAGTCACACGATTCAACAAACGACTCCTTTTGCACGATACCATGTGGGGGAATTTTCTGTCTTCAACGGCATTTGACCGCAAGCAAAACCTTGCGTGTCATGGGGAATTTTAAAAAATAAAAGCATCGCATGGCGTCGTCGGAGTTTCAACAACAAGCTACTCTACACTTGTTCTTTCCCTCTTTGTTTTTGGTTTAGATGATTAGATGACGAAGGAGACGACAGCACCTTTCTCATAGTACCTGGCTTCAACCCAGACTGAGGAGGGCTGGGATTGGGTTCAGATAGATGATCATTATCGAACTCCATTGTTGGCGGTCAATCGCCGACCAACACCACATTTTGAAGTGCCTCTTTCTTTTTCATGCATCACCTTGCTGTATCATCGGCCTAGTCCCATCTAAATGTCCAGCTGAAAAGTCGCTTGCCTCTCCATGCGAAGGTACATTTCGTTTTCACGGTAGTGAGCCAGATACTAAACTCCCTCAAAAAGCCGCGATCTGAGACTCTGAGCCAGGTTTGTCGCAGATGCTCGAAGTGTGCAATGCTATTTACTACCTGCGACTACCTGACCTTATAGACAGCTATCATATTCCATCGCCGGGCCCCCAAGCTTCAGAAAGCATCTCTTGGCAACCTCTTATCTCCCATTATCGCTGCATCGATAGCCATCTCCGCAACACCCGATACCGCAGCGGCGGCCAACGTCCGCCCACGGCCAAAGTTGTCGCTCCCAACTGGCTAAAACCTGCCATCGGCCAACTTCAGTCCGAATATTGCTTCGCCCTATCAAGGCGCGCCAAGCTGGGCGATCTTGAGAAGATTCGACCTTCCTTTTTCGGTCACGAGGTAGTACTGTACGTCCTGGTATCTACTACTTCTTCCACGTTGTATGTCTGCAGTGGCGATCAGCACGGCGGCTGCGGTCTTGTTCCCCTCTTCAGATAGACGGCTATGCGGCTCTGGGATGCTTGGTTGATGGGATGATTGGAGTGGGGTCCGGGATGTGGTGGTTGGGTTTGGTCGGTCACCAGAGTACTTAAAGAATGTTGCAGGTACCTTGCCGTTATACAACTGAGCTTTTTTGGACTCTATTGAGCTTTCCTTCTTGTGCGATCGTGCGTTTGCTACATTTCGCGCTCACCATGGCGCCTGAGAACGACGTTGTCTACCGCACCCATTCTACGGCAGAAGAGTCTGTCGAGAAGCCGACTTTCAAGGATGGCGATAAAGCGCTGGATTTCTTGCGCACGGAGGCGGAAGAGGGAGAGACGGATCTTATTGATGAGAAACAGCTGGTGAGGAAGATTGATTTCATGATCGTGTAAGTCGCATTCATCTATATGCCTCCCGTACGCAGCATCCTAACCAGTGTTATTATGTAGGCCTATCATGTTCGGCTGCTACTGCCTCCAATACCTCGACAAGAGTCTACTCAACTACGCCTCCGTCATGGGCATTCTTGAGGACGCCAACCTCACCACCGAACAGTATGGAACCCTGTCGCTCATCTTCTACGTCGCCTTTCTGGCCTTCGAGATGCCACATGCATACTGCCTGCAACGCTTTCCTACAGCCAAGTATCTCGGCACGATGGTATGCTGCTGGGGCGCGGTCGTAGCATGCACATCTGCTTGCAACTCGTATGCTTCCCTTGTGGCGACGAGATTCCTGCTCGGCATGTTTGAGAGCTGCATTAGTCCTTCGTTGATCTTGATCACATCCATGTGGTAAGTGAGGTTCTATGCAATTGGCTGTGTGCACTAGCTTATTCATGTACAGGTACAAGCGTGACGAACAGCCCAAGCGTGTCGGCTTCTGGTACATTGGTGTAGGCTGTGCCACAGTCATCGGCTCCGTCATGTCCTTCGGCTTCCAACATTACACCGGCAAGATCTTCAGTGCCTGGCAGATCATGTTTCTGGTCGTCGGTCTGATAACAGTCGGCATGGGAGCAATAGTCATCCTCTTCTTGCCTGACAACCCCATGTCCGCCCGCAAACTATCTCACGCCGAGAAAGTAGCAGCCGTCGAAAGATTGCGCGAGAACCAGACGGGTGTCGAGAACAAGCACTTCAAACCTTATCAAGTCATGCAGTGCCTGACCGACCCGCAAACGTGGATGCTTTCGATCATCACCGTGGCGGCTTCTATTCCCAATGGAGCAGTCGGCAGTTTCCAGTCGATCTTGATCAAAGGTTTCGGCTTCACCAGCTACGAGACTGCATTGCTGCAGATTCCCGGTGGTGTGATTGCAGTCATAAGTGTTCTACTGGCAACTTGGAGTGCGGCGAAATTCAATGCCCGCGCTCTGAACATCATCTTCTGGTCTTTGCTCGGAGGCATACTGGGTGGAAGTCTGTTGGCCTTCACTGCAGAAGACAATCGTCCGGCCAAGATGGCGGGTAACTATCTCACTCACGTCGTCGGGTAAGTCAACCATCTCCCTCGTGCCAACATTGAGATTATGTGGCCAATTATTTTTTGCTAGATCTTTCCTACCATGCGCCTACTCCTTTGCAGCTGCGAACCAAGGTGGACACACCAAGAAGGTCACAATGAACGCCATTCTGCTCATGAGTTTCTGTCTTGTAAGCCTGAGCAAATATTCTCAATTCTCGTGGCATGGCATTGACTAATTGAACCCTACAGGGCAACATTCTCGGCCCACTGACCTTCCGCAATGAGGATGCACCCCGATACATTCCCGCAAAGCTATCAATTGTTGTCGTGGACTCAGTGGCGATCGCGACAACAGTGGCATTGCTTCTATACTACAGATGGCAGAACAAGAAGCGCGATGCCATGCATGTGGAGCACACGAGGGATGTAGAATTCTCGGACAGAACGGACAGAGAGAACAAAGAATTCAGATACAAGTATTGAGTAGATCTGAAATAGAAGTTTCTTGGCAGATCGCCATGACTGGTGTGATCCTGTGCACATGAATTGAATGCATTGCTTGGCCATGCCCTTGATGTGAATCTAACCGCGGTTTCTCTTGGTATAATTCGATCTCTAGTAGGTAGGTGAAGGATAGCTTCATCACACGAAATCACTAGAGCCCATGCGATGTATACAGATGAGATCAGAGATGAAGAGACCCATTTCAAACGGAGCTCACGCCCCCACAATTCGATGGCATTACATCCATCCATTCGTGCTCTTATGACGTCGTGTCGATCACTGGCAGACATATAACGTTATGTATACAGTCAATAGACATCTTACGGTAGACACATCCTCAACATTTGCACAATTGTAGATATATTTTTATCACGCCGCGACGAGCGTCTTGATCAACCTACCAGCTCTTGACATTGATTATAAGCCAACCCTGAGAACACCAGGAAACAATGTCTGCAGCACCTCACACCTCCCTCAACCCCACCACGGAAACGCCCTCAACATCAGAGACTGGTGGCGAAACCCTGTACTCGAAAGATAGAGTGCCGGCTACAGATGCTTCCGCTCAAGAGAGCAAAGTTGGACAGAATGAAGTGAAGCGAGGCAGTGCCGAGCAAGCAGCTGAGAAGCTTTACGAAAGTAGGTCTCTAACATTGGGCTTGGAAACGTTGAAGCCATGACTGACATCGGCGTAGAGAGGATTGAAGATGAGTACGCCAAGCGTGAGGGCGGTGCCTAGACCTTGAATGTGTTGCCAAGGTTCATGATCTTGTGAGGCTAAGATGGATAACACAGTGGGAACTCGGCAGATGGAAGTTGTCGACATGAGGTATTACATAATGCCTAAGTGCAAGTACTTCATATTTCAAGATCTACAACCAAAAAGACAAGCAAGCCATCGTGTGGTCGAAGTCCAACAGGGATCTTGACAGTCTAGGCTTCAAACAATCGCATCTCATGAAACATGATCATGAAAACCAAACATTCAATCCCCAGAATAAGTAGAAGATCGGCACATCGCTCAAAAGCATCAAGAATCTAGACACGCAGGGCATGCTTCCCACCCAATTAGCCCTCAAATGCAGGCAGACAAGTTTCAATCCAAGAAGGTTAAAGATCCATTAGAGAGATCCGAGATTGAGGCTGCAACGCAAACCATCGAGGGTCTGCAATCCAGAAAGTCAAAGCGCAGTGTTCTCAGGCCAGAGTGAGAAAACAATGATACGAATATCGCTAGGATCATTCGTTCGTCGAATCAAGCCGCAGATTGTGGACGGGGAGCAATGATCCTCAGGACTGCATCAGAGGTCCCCAGGTAATCCAAGCATCTGTTTCTCACTGTTCCATCGTGTCGTGGGAGTCAGAGCGGCTCTCAACGATAGCCTCGTGGCTGCGAGAATCGTCACGTTCTTCTAACGAACTCTCGTGGCCGTCAGCGCTTGCAGTCTGAGTCTTGGCTGCGCTTCCAGTTCTTGTCGAAGATTTCTTGCCTGAATCAGGTCTCACCCCGATACGGTTGTTGATCAACATGTCCGGGTCGTTCGGGTCGAGGGTCACAGTCTTGTAGATAGGGTCGTTGAGGGAGGGTGGAGAGGACGGCAGAGGCTTCGATGTTATTTGAGCGGTCTTGGAGCTAGAAGGCGATTTGGGACGCCCGCTCGTGGCTGCGGATGTCGATTTGACTGTCTTCGAGCTCGACCGCGATGAGGGACGACCAGTGGTGGACACAGATGTTGTTTGGGCAATCTTCGAGCCGGAGCGCGACGAAGACCGCCCGATGGTAGTCACGGATGTCGTTTTGGCTGTCTTGGAACCGGAGCGCGTTGTGGAGGTCTTGGGTAGTGTCTGGCCTTTCTTGGCCCTAGTCGCAAATTGTGTCACTGTAGTACGTTGCACATCAGAGTTCGTAGCCACGCGGGTTGAGTTGCGCGACTGAGTCAAGCGGTATGGGTTTCCGTTGACACCGTGAACTCGAGGAGCACTTGAGGCAGTACCAGTACGGGTTCGAGAGCAAGCCGACAACTTGGGAGGTGCTGGCTTGGTACTGGCAGATGTCTTGGTTTGTTTGCTGCCCTTCCTGGCTCCTGTGCTGGTACTGGTAGATGTCTTCGTTTGCTTGCTGCCTTTCTTGAGTCCTGTGCTGGTACTGGCAGATGTCTTGGTTTGCTTGCTGCCCTTCTTCGCTCCTGTGCTGGTCTTGCCAGACGTCTTGGTTTTCTTAGCATTCTTGAACACAGTCCTTGTGATGACAGAGGTCTGGAAAGTGCTCGGGTTTCCAACGGTAGCTTTCGAAATGGGGACTTCGACCAATCTCTCATGTAGCGAGCCATCCGCAACGATGGCTGGACCATCAGTGGCCATTGCAGCCTCGCGAGGGTGCTTCACAGATTGCGATGGAGCGACTGAAACAGACGTGGTGATGTCAACCGGGTTTCCCTCGAAGCAGTCATCAAAGCAGCGCTCCAAGACTGGTCCACTGTCAACGTGATCGATGCCGCGCTTTGCCAGATTGCCTTCAGACACGAAGTTGCCCTGGATAGCAGTGGTCACCGGCTCGTGGCTTGCTTCAATCCCACGGGCGTCTCTCTCAGCCACGCCCATCCCGGGGAAAGTCGACATGGTGCTGAGAGCTGCAAGAGCAGATGCCACCGCTCTTGCGTTCAACAATACAGGCTCCTGGTTGTCGGATCTGCGGACTCTGCTTCTGCGGGTAGCCTTGCCAGAAGCCGGCGGTGCTGGAGGTAGTTGAGGTACTGGACCTGGCGGGGAAAAGTATTGAATCTGTGGTGCCGACGCTTGTTGTCCACCTTGACTTCCACCTCCGCCCAGAAAACCAGCGAATGGACCAAGGAGTCCTCCAAACAAACCCTTGCCAAAGCCGCCCATGACTTGACCTGCAGTGCTTGCAGCGTTGTTGGCTCTCTTCATAAGCATTGGACGACCATTGCCCGCGGCTCCTGCAGCACCGGCGACCTGTCCTCCCGGACCGGCTTGGTATGGCATGTAAGGTTGGTTCGGCTGTGCTTGAACAGTCTGAGGACGCGGCTTTTGGAGAAGAGGAGCCAGACCCTGTTGGAACGCTTGGGGAATGGCAGTGAGAAATGCGAGAGGGCCAAATCCTCTCTCCTCGATCGGAACGTCTCTGGCATACAACTGTGGTCCTGGAAGCTGGGCATACTGTGGTTGCGGCGGTGGAGCAGCTTGACTTGATCCGCCGAGCCCCAAGAAGCCCAGGCCGAGATTCTTGAAAAAGTCTTTGGCCCCATCGCTGGCCCTGCTCCTCTCCTCAAGTGACAGATCTCTGGCGTTCAGAGGTGCATCGGAGGGCAAATGAGCAGTGACGGGAATTGTGAGTCTGTTCAGTTTCCTCAGGTAGTCGGCCAAGTCAGTGTCCTGACTTCTCTCCATGAGTGACGGATCCCTGACAAACATGTTCACAACAGCGGCAGCCTGCTCCGCAATGTCGGATTGTGAGCCTGGCACTTGCAGTGGCTCAGCATCGCGAGCCATCACACCACCGCCACTGAAGCCACCGAATGCACCTTGGAGGAAGTCAAGGAACTCATCACCAGCCTTGCTCCTCTCTTCAAGTGACAGATCTCTCGCGACGTTCGTGGCAGCAGGGGCAGCTTGTCCTGCCGGAAGCGTTTGCGGTGTAGAAGCAGCTTGGTCTTCTCTGGGTCCTTTCTTCTGTCGGGCAGCAGCATCGAGGGCGACAAGATCGTCGAATAGCTGATCAGGCGTGCGATCCGGCTCGGGGCTCCTCTCTTCGAGTGACAGATCTCTGGCAATCACAGTCGCAGCAGGAATCGGCTGTCCGGCAGCGTCGGCTTGCGGCATGAAAGCAGTGTGTCTGAAAGCGTTTCCAATGATCCTACCAGCGTCGCCAGCGTCGCTTCTTTCTTCGGCCATGGTCGATTGGTGGTCCCAAGTCACGATCAACGTGTGTTCGGGAAGTCAAGAAAGGAAATGAGGTAGGATGGTTGTGGTGGTGAGTAGTTGTGGAGCAGATGTGGGAGTGTAGGTAAGAGAAGTAGTTGTTGTTGGTGGATGCGTAGGATAAATATGCAGTTCAACGGAGGCGGGAGGGAGTTTATATGACTGCATGATCGCGGAATGGAACGCTCTGCAGCGTTCGAATAAGGCAGATGGACATTGTGAGAATGTGCTTCGAAACTGTTGGGAAGTCCTTTTCGGGTCAATATGAGTAAGCCCAGAATGTTCTTTCGTTTGCGATATGTGACCAGAGATTAGCCCACGATACAATTGTCGTCCATACAATCGAAGATCTATCCTGCTTGTTCTTTAGTCTACTATACGCCACCAAAGATCAGCCTGCAACGCCTTCGCCGTCCAGAAACTTGCCGAAGGCTCCTGCTTCGATGTCGCGACGCTTGTCGACATTACCGACTGTGTCTTCGTGGAACCTTCATACTACGACAGAAGTGATCAGCAAATATGTCGAAAAGCAATATCATGCAATTTTCGCCTCCCAGAGATCAATACACAAGTCTCAGACTTGCCTTTGAAAATCATAGCCGCGCTCCGCAGCCAAACCACAACCTGCACATAACATGCAGGAGGGCTTGATCTGCAGAGCTTTGTTTCCTTGTAGGGCGGCTCGAAAGTATCTGAGAAGGGCACACCGAAGTATGTCCAACCCATCATCACTGTGTACTTTGGGGGAGAAGGAAAGCAAAGTTTGATACATACCTCTCGGGCTTGAAGAGTGGTTCAAGACAGCAGCGTCGTGCCTTTGGACTTGCCAGTCGTCATCTTGGCCGTGCGAGCGCCGAATTGTATCTGCGCAATGTCAGCTGCCGCTTTCCTCGCATCAAACAGGCCATACATACAGCACGTTTCTTCTCGGATGCGACCTTGCACATGCCCAGCCGCCAAGCGAGACACCTGAGGACCTTCTTGCAAGATTCGAGTTTGGCACTAGGATCGCTTTCGTCGTTGGTGGCAGCGCCGAAATCGCACTTGTCGGAGACGGGCGCAGCAAGAGCCCAAGCTACAAGCTTCTCGTCGAGGAATGGGAATCGAGCCTCCTTTCCCCAATTCGTGATGACGCGATCGTCGCGCCCAAGATTCCGCTTCCCGAGTCTGCCAATGTCAAGATCCAGCTCATCTATCAAGCCCTGGAAACCATGGCGGTTGTAGGCGGTAGCGTGTCGTGTGTAGCCGGCGAAAAGTTCGTCTGCGCCAAGACCCGAGAGCAAGACGCGAGCATGCGTGGTATATGATATAGCTTTACCTCTTCCTTCCGAGGACATCATGCCCATACCACGCGCTGCAAAGTACAAAGCACTTGCTATGCTGAGATCCATCTCGGTGTTATGGGGATGCATGAGCGTAATGATACTTTCCTGGTGCTCCATAGTCTCGGTGTATGGTATGTTGATTGCAACGAAGCGCCACTGCCTGTCTGGACATACTTTGCAGAGTTCAGCATATGACGCTCGACCTGTAATGCGATCTGGACATGACTCCAAGGCAGCTTCAAACGCTTTTGCATCGTCATTCGCAGCTTTGTGTATGCGAGGATTTTGAAAGGCTACATTGAGCAGATCAATCGGCTCTGAAGAGGGAAGCAGCTCGTGCGACAGCCGTGCGAGAACCGTACAGTCAAGTCCGCCAGAGAATAGAATCGCCAAGCGTGTGGGTGAAAGACCTTCCTCCTTTGCTGCTGACCCAGGTAGGAGCGGAGGATCGGGGATGTTGAGCACACGAGGCGCGAGAGAGTCGCGAAGTAACCGCTTTAGACGTTCGACAGATGGAGAAGCCTGCGTGAGCTGGACATGACTTCCCACTAATTCTTCATTGAGAGACAGAGATGGAATCGCCTACCTTGCCATGAGCTTGTGCCGCTCACGTGGGTCACTGGGTACCTACAGATGATGTTTCAATCAACAAGCCATCGGTGCCAACAGTAGCGACCTGATATGGCAGTTGCGAGATCGCAAAGCTACTGTTGATACCCGGAAGTGAGTCCGGGTCGTTTTGCTGTACAGGTGTGGCATTAACATCGATGCAATAAATTCCATCGGCTTCGACTTCAGTCCAAGCGTTGTCGTGTGATCCAGAAGTGACGCTGCTGATAAGGAGATCGCCGGATGCGTTCGTTCTCCATAAAAGAGCTCGCCTACCAAGGAAGTCGCGTCCAAGATACACTTTTCCAGCGGGTTTGTCGTAGAACACAAACGCGTATGGCCCTGCGACTGTAGCCATGCACCGCGCGACAGTGATTATAGGCGTGGTCAGATCAGAGTCCAAATGATGCGAGCCAGACAATGCAGATGTGAGCAATTCGAAGACTGCCTCGGTATCATTGCCTGTCGCAGGCTGGCCAGCTATTGACCATGCTTCTCCGTTCCAGCAGAGAACATGTGAATTATCCGCGTCTTGCAGAGGCTGGGTGACAGTCTGCGAGCCTCGGAGCGATAGCACTGTGGAGATAAAGTTCAGGAAGACATTACCGTCACTTTCTTGATGTAGCGAAATCGCCTCGCGGGCAGGGCAGTGGGTGAGTTGCGCGCATGATGTGCTGTCCGGCCCTCTCCGTTGCAGCAACTTTAGTACATCTTCGTCCGGGGCCACATGCGATGTCCTGCTGAGCGAGCAAAAAATGCCGCACATGCTGAGCCAAAGGTGAGTCTCTCGAGCAGCGAGCAGAAGGCGCTGTGTTGCAGCCTCAAATCCATCTCGGAAGGAGCTGCGTCGGCACGTGCGCGCGCTTGGATCGTCATCCCGCCAAATCGAAGCGCAACCAGGGTACAGGGGAGTATTGTTTGGAGCAGATGATCAACAACTCACATAGACAGGCGAACTTTTGATCGATCAACTGAGCCGCCATACCACCTCCCTATATCGACAATTCCAGCAGGATACGGAATGCCTGCTGCTACACTTACTGCCAACCTACACCGATACGAGTAAATCGTCTATGTCCAGCCCAACCCGGCAGCCGGAACAAACAGACGAACGGGAGGATGGTCAGCTAGTGGACACAAACCTGCCTGGTAAGGAGGCCCAAGGTGTGAAAGATCTGCCAGAGAAAGCGACGGAGGCCGAAGAAGACAGCCAGCATGCCACCACACCAGCGGAAGCTGCCCAGGCGGCAACAGTAATTCCTTCAGACACCGAAACACCAACCACGGAATCCAAGCAGAACCCGCTTGGCATCTCGCTGCCGACTGAACCAGATACCGCTACAGAAGAGGACAACGCCGAGTCGCGCAGAGAGATCGAGGACGAAGCAACGCTACACCTCGCCCAAAGAGCCGCAGCTATGAATCTGGATCAGGAAAGCGGAGCGGCTGCGGAAACGAGCACAGTGGACGAGGAACAAGAAGACCTACCAGCAAGCCCGCCACCTCCTCCGGTTCCTCAGAAGGACGATGTGCATCAGCCAGGCAAGAGGAAAGAGAAGGTAGTGAATGGTTCTGATACCGAGGAGAAGAACACATCAGAGGACAGCGACAGTCAAGAGGTACCTGAGGCGCCTCAGGGCACGGCGGAACAGACGGGCGAGGAGATCCAGACAATAATGCACCAATTCCAAGAAGGCGAAGCATTGGGCGAGCAAGAGATCATGTCGCCCAGACTGGAGAAGCAGCAGCCTATATTCCACCTTCCTCCGCGTACGTCAAGTCTGGAGAACCAAGAGAAGTTCAACGAGGAACCCAAGGTAGGAATTGAGCGTCGGGCGACGGAGACTTTTTTCGGATCCCCCATAGCGACAAGAGCATCTTCTGTGGCCTCTCCTCATCCGGAGAGTAAAGAGTCAGCAGATGACAATGCTTCGATCACGTCACGAAGAACATCTCTGTTCCAACCGCCTCCTCCTTCGCCAGATCCCGAGCCTCCAGCAGTCTTTGATTTTCACAAATTCCTCGAGCAGCTAAGACACCGTACCGCCGATCCCGTAGCCCGGTACTTGCGCTCGTTCTTGCAAGAATTCGTTAAAAAGCAATGGGCAGTCCACGAGCAAGTCAAGATCATTGGGGACTTCCTCGAGTTCATCACAAAGAAAATGGCCCAGTGCGAGGTCTGGGCTGCACTGAATGACGATGAATTCGACAACGCCCGAGAGGGTATGGAGAAATTGGTCATGAATCGATTGTACAGTCAAACATTCTCACCCGCCATTCCACCTGCAACTCCCGGCACTCCTAGAAAAGGTCGCAGTAGTCGCCAGGCTACTGATGCTGCGAATCCTAATGGCCCAGGTCGTAGAGGGCAACACGAAGAGGACGTCGAGCGCGATGCCGTGATCGCGCAAAAGATGCGAATCTACGGCTGGATCAAGCCGGAGCACCTCGACATCCAACCTGTCACGGGCGAGAAGCCTCTGAAATTTCTTAAAATGGCACAGCAAGAGCTCCTCAAGATCAACACCTATCGTGCACCACGCGATAAAGTCATTTGCGTTCTCAATACCTGCAAAGTGCTGTTCGGCTTCCTCAAAAACAGCAAAGCAGATCAGTCAGCTGACGCATTCGTACCTTTACTGATCTACATTGTCCTACGCGCCGCGCCCGAACATCTTGTCAGTAACGTTCAATACATCTGGCGTTTCCGCAACCAGGACAAGCTCGGTGGCGAGGCTGGCTACTACATGTCCTCCCTCATGGGTGTAGTCACCTTCATCGAGGGCCTCGACCGCACAAGCTTGACCATCTCAGACGAAGAATTTGAGCACAACGTCGAACAAGCCGTCAGCGCTATCGCCGAAGGTCATAGAGCAGAAGAGCGACCTACTCAGCCTACGGGACACGTCCCAGGCCTCCATCACTTGAGCGAGAAATCCACCCCGAGCAGACCAGAAGTCACTCCGCGGAACTCACAGGACGGCGAACGCTCCTCGCCACGCAAAAGCAACAGCCAAAAACGTTCCGCCACACCTCGCCAACAAACACCTCAGCCCTCTTCCGACACAATCTACGGCACCGGCATGCAAGACGAGGAGTTCGACGCTGTCGGCGGTCTGCTACGCTCGATCCAGAAACCTTTGTCCAGCATCGGCCGCATCTTCTCCGACGATGGGGATAGCAGTAATAAGCAAACACCTCCACCCATGCCACCTCGGTCTACTACAAGTCCTTTCCCAGGCAACAATGCCAACTCTTCTCAGCCCCGCGAGCGCACAGACGAAGAACGGCAGCACGCGCGTGCAGAGCGAGAAGCCCTCAAACGGGCGAGTGTAGAAGCGGAGGAAGGGCGGAAAGCGAGGGCTAGGGAGTTGAGGTTGGTTGTTGAGTGAGTGCTTCCTATATCTCTTACCTGATTGTGTCTTTTCGTGCTAACAAGTTTTTCCTTGTAGGACACTACAGGGCATGTTCCCCAATCTCGACAAAGAAGTCATCGTTGACGTCGTGCGGGCACAAGACGGACACGTGGGCCGGGCGGTGGATGCATGTTTGGCGTTGACGACTACGTGAGACAATGCGTAGAAGCAACGAAGCTCTGTGCAGTCTATCTGGCATTTTGGCAGCAGTCGGTGAAGACCATTTTAGTCAATAATAGAAGGGCGAACCTGTGAATAGAGAACCTAATCTCTGCCATGGAAGGACTTTCGTTGCGGCTACATTTAAGGCAGGTATGCAACCAAGTCTTCTGTCGGAACTACTCGTCGTTCATTATGCGTGTCGGACACTGACGAGAATCTTCGAAATGCTGCAGCTTGGAAGGTGATGTGGGCGACGACGAGTGCCACTCATAGCTTTGGCTAGTCATTACAAACGAATGGATACTAGCTATGTGCCTTTGATACGAGCTATACAACTTAATTCTTTAATGTTCTAAACGTATTAAACGAAGCTAGTTATCAGTTGAATTAAGTTGAGTCTGGACATCCAGATTTATACCACTATGATTAAGAGTGATTTGACGTAAACCACCCTAGTGGCAATGCAGGGTGGAATCAGAAGACTCAATTCAATTCAGAAGGTTGTATTTGTGTGTTTCGCTTAGTCTAAACAATGATCACTTCCCAGGCTTCCAGCATCTAGTCGATATCCATTGGTCGAACCTCTTATTTATCATCACACTGTAGACTGACTATCACCCGTGGCATAAGGACTTCTCGCTCTCAGGACTGCCCCGTATTTCCATAGAAGAATGGGGAATGGTAGCCCAAGTCCAATAGCAATGAATGCGAGCAGACTAGTACCCCAGCCGTAGTCCAAAGTATCGTAAAGCTGCCTTACAATAAGAGGAAGGATGAAGGCGAGGATGCATCTTCCAAAAGCGACCGCGGCCAGTGCAGATGCCGCATATGTCGTGTAGACGTCGATGAGATAGGTTTGGATGCACTGGAACCCAAGAATGCCGCCGCATGAATATATTAAGATGCCAATGTTGGGTACGATCCAGTGCGTGTGAGCCTGTGCACTCCAGCCATACCAAAGTAATCCAATAGGGACCATCACACTGCCAATGAACATGAGTGGAAGGCGATACTCGGGCCGTTCCGTACCATTGTTCCTCCTCTTCAGTCGACAGTAAATGCGATCGTTGACAAGGGCAGAGATCTGGGCTCCTAGAATTGGCCCAAGACCCAGGGATATGTAGTTCAAACCAGATATTCCGCGGGTCTCTTGATACCTTTGCACCCAAAGGTTGGAGTAATCTCCCAGGACGAGGTCTACCAGATTGAGTCAGCGCCTAGCAAATAGAAGAGGAAAGATGAGATTGTGATGGAGCTTACAGTATAAGCCGTACAGATATGCCATGTAAAGACCGAGACACTGAACGATGGGTTGTGTACCTAACACGACAAAAGGCCGAGAGAATCCCCTCTTCAAAACGACAGTGATGTCCAAATTTGCCCGTTCTCCAGCTGTTTGATAGTGGGGGTTTCCAGTCTCTTTACGGAGCTGTGCTGCTTTGCGGCGAAGTAAAGTGGGCGCGAAAGTTTCTCTAAGATATTTGAGGGCCGTAAGTTGGATGAACACATCGACGATCGAGGGAGCCCAAAGGGCCCATCTCCATGTCGTGTATTCAGCAATCCAAGCACCGGTGATTGGTCCAACAGCGGGACCTACGAGTGGACCGAGGGAGTAGATAGATAGGGCTGCAGCTCGTTCTTCTGTGCGCCAGAGATCTCCTAGGACTCCACCACCGACCTTTCTTCGTTAGCAATGACTCGGAACAGCGAAAGTGTAGGTGGCATACAGCGAGAGGGGCACTGCCGCCTAGTCCGGACAGAAAACGAAACGCAATCAGCTCTGCAGTGTTCCTACTGAATCCAGCAGCTGTGTTGAAGATGAGGTAAAAGAGATTGGCAATTTGCAAGACTCTCGATCTTCCATAGATCTCTGACAGAGGACTAAGGAAGAGAGGGCCAAATGCGTAGCCAAGGACGAAGATGCTATAGCTGATCTGGCCGACGGAAGAATTCGTGATACCCAGACTTGCAGAGATCTTTTCTGTGGCAGGAGCGATGATTGACGATGAAACGGGTGAGATGAAGGTGAACGACGCAACCGCCTGCATTCGATACCGGTCAGCAACGGTCAATAATGCATTTCAACGAGACATGCTTACAAGAGTTGCGGCCCATTTCTGTCGCTTCGTCCAGTTTTTGGGATCCTCAGGATCATCCTCATCTTTCCAAGTCACGAGGAATGGGTCTCTATCAAGTGCTTCTGTCGTTTTCTCGTGGTCTTCACTGCCACTTTGCACGGTCGCCGGCAGTCGGCCCTCTTCAGCGGCTGTATCTTCGTGATTGATCATGTTGGCGAAGGCGGCAGACAATGATGACAATGGAAGCCATCATCTGAAAAGGAACAAGCAGTATATAAGAGCCCAAGGAGAGTATGCTGACGTACTCCCACATGACAACCGACGGCCTGTAGATTCTGTTAGAAGCCGGGCCGGAACCGGACGTGTGTAGAGTCGCCGCTTGTGCCAGACATGTTTGGAGTAGTTAAACTCAATTATATATGTGCCCCGAGGGGCTTATCAGTCGAAGTCTGAGTGGCCCTCGAGCGTGCAGCAAGGGTTGACTACTCGCCGGAACCGGTCAAAGTCCGGTCAAGCCCGGCGAATATCACCGCAAGCCACCGAACGGCCCAACTACGTCAAGAGGAGTCCAAATGCATATGTATAAGAAGCTCGGTCTTAGCTGCCCGAGTCTTAACTTCATCACAAGCTCAATCTGTTCCCACCCATACCCTCAAGATGCCTCAACACAGCAAGGTGCGTGCAAGAAATGACAGGCGAAGGACTTCACTTGCTAATCGAACCAGGCTTGTTGCGACATCGCGCCGAAGGCCTCCCCGGTGTATACTTGCAAGGGTTTGTTTGTTGAAAATGATGGTCTCAAGATGTGTTCGTTGTTCTGGTATGGAAGGTCTCGCTCAGAACGTCGCTTACGCCATCCAGACAAGACCGGACCTCCCTCAGCGAAGAAGGCGATTCTTATCGTATACGACATCTTTGGATTCAGTCCGCAGTCCTTGCAAGGTGCTGACTTGCTTGCTTATGGTAACGAACGGGAGCAGTATCAAGTCTACGTGCCTGACTTGCTTCTTGGCCAATATGCACAACATGCTTGGTTCCCTGCCGATACTGCGGAAAAGAGCCAAGCGATGAACGCGTTTTTCCAAGGTCCCGCAAATCCCACAGTTGCTGTCGAGAGAATTCCCACTATCGTACAAGTCATCACTAAGCAATCGTCTAACATCATCGAGGACTGGGCGATTGTGGGCAAATGCTGGGGTGGCAAGGTATGTTCACATGCAGCCTGGGAATGGGAAAGGTGACTTACTGATGTTTTTAGGTTGTTTCGTTCTCGTGCGGCGATGGTACGCCATTTAAGGCTGCCGCCGAGGTTCACCCTTCAATGATTGATCCCAACGACGCTCCGGGCATAACGATTCCCATCGCAGTCTTGGCCTCGGGAGACGAGAACGTGGACGATGTCAGAAGCTTCTTGGACGCTCTCAAGGTTCCCCACTACAGTGAGACTTTTGGTGACCAAGTCCACGTGAGTGAAGTCGTGATCTTTAATGGAACTCTTGCTGATGATTTCGCCAGGGCTGGATGGCTGCACGGTATAATGAATCTGCGTTCGAGATCATGAGTGCTGACTAACAGAAAGCGACAGGGGCGACCTTTCTAACGAACGTTCCAAGGCCGAGTATGAGCGTGGTTATGCCACCCTTCTCAATTTCTTGTAAGACGTTATCGGGAATCATTAGTCAAGATCGTACAGTCACTGACTTGTACAGCGCCGAGCACTTCTAGTGATGTTGTGGGTAGGGCTCGTGTAAGACCGGAGCAGTCTTTCCATTTGTTAGATGTGTCGTAGTGCGAATGCGAGGTCATAAGACACTAAATTCGCGGAAATGGTTCTGTCTACTATAATATAGCAATGCGTACTGTATCATCATTACGTTACTCTCTACATCTCTTAAGGAGGGCCTCGACGATGGTTACTTGACTTACCACTGATCATACGGGCCGTACCGCCTGACCACGCTGCGGGCCTATGTGGGGATCAGTCGAGCGAACACGTCATCCATTTTCTGGGTTGCTTGGAATCAAATCATTGCGGTTACCTCCTACGAGTAGGAAATAGTCATCTTGTAACGATGTCAGTGGTGGGAATCCACCAATGGAGCGTAAAAAGGCATGTGATGCTTGCCGGCAACTCAAAGTAAGCAAGATACGCACACGAGACTGATCAGGCTCGTCAATTTGCCTTTGGTCACTCGGCTACTGATCAAGGTCGTACTCTAGATGCGATGTGATGCTCACACACAGTCACCGGAAATGTGTACAAGATGCGTTAAAGCTGGTCGAGCGTGTCTGTTTTCCAGCAACTTCAAGCCGCAAGCGCGGAGGACGTGAGTCCCGTTCTCTCGAGCCGGCGCACCGTTACATCCTGACTTGTTTCCGCTCCCAGTAAAGCAGATCTAGAGCGGGAACTGGAAGATTTACGTACTCAGCAATCGGTAGACCTCTTATCTACCGTACAAGCTCCCCAGCAACTTCCGAACGAATTCGATCGCCCTGTCCAAGCGAGATCGCTCACGTCGACCACTCCGAGCCACGCCATACCGGGAAATCTCGAGCCAGAATCGTATCCAAGTTTCAAAACTGACATAGCGTCCTCGAGGTCTCTTGGTAGTCTATATATAGATGGCCCTAAAATCGCAGGCTGCTTTCAACAGTATGATCCAGCTGATCATACGTGAGATCATATGAAGACTGATTCCGAGTGTAGGTTCTTCAAATACTATGAACCTGTTGTGCCAGGTATCATACAGAGCTCTCTCTCCAACCCCGACGATGTATTTGGGTATAGCGAGATTTTGTTCTGGGCAATCGTGTCTACTGGTGCACGCAAGTACCAGTGCGATCCTACACTGCTTGAGTCACTTCAAAATCCTGTGGCAAGACTAGCTCAGCATTCACTTTTGATTCCCGATCATGCTACTGCCAACATACAGGCGGCTATAATCCTGTGTCTTTGGCCTCTACCTATGGAGACATTGTTTGGAGATCCTAGTCATGCAATCGCAGGTGCGGCTATGCAGTTGGCTGTTCAAATTGGCCTGCCGTACTCCAAGAGTCGACAAGATTTTATCCGTACAGCTATACAGAATTCTGCCAACGATGAAGGTTTCCGTGATCGGCTGTGGGTTTATTGCACCATAGTCTTCCAAAGGTTCGCTGCGCTGCTGATCGAAAAATACCCGCCTTCACTAACTGTATTACATTCACAGTGTAAGCTTGATTGATGGATACCCAACACTTACTTTCGCAAGTCTACCTAGACACGAGTGCTATCTCCCTGCCAGTATAAGCCTCTGGTTAAGTTTACATTCAATCACAACAGATGCTTTTAAGTCTGTACAATATACACGGAATTGCTTCAACATCGACGAAGGGAGCCTCAGTCATACGATGGTGGGCTATTTCGATGTTCAGGCACAACGCATTGGCCAATCTGTAAAGGAAGGTGAAGGTAAGCTATCATTCGAAAGCCCTGTTCGCTCTCCAGCTCTGGTTCTCGAGCCAAAATTCCAAATTGACCGACGACGTAGGGTACTTCATGCTTTTGAGCGCCCGACTCATGATTCGTTCGTTTCAATTTCTATGCGACAATAGTATCGAACGAGATCTTGGAATGATTGAGATTTACGCAATATCATGCAAGCTCATCGATACAGCAAGTCAGCTACAGCAGACTTCCGCATTTGCAGAACATTGCACATACGGACAAGCTCGGATGGTTGGTCTCGCGGCTGTGTGTATCTTACGGATAGTACGCAGCGACCTCGCTCAGCGGCTCGACGTGGAACAAGGCGAGCGGGGATATTTTGAAGCAATTCGATTCTCACGATCGCGATCTATGAAAGGTAGCGACTTGGACAGCAGAAACGCAGGAATTCTCACCCAGCTCTGGTCCTGCAAAAGTCTGTTCAAATTCAAGGACGGCACCGTGGACAGCCTTCGTATCTTGCTACGTGGTCGTCTGGTGCGTATATCTCGTGATCAATCGCTTGTAGGGAAGCAACCCTGACTCATCTTCTAGTCCATGAGTGTGTTCTTCGACTGCCTCTGGTGGTGGCGCGCAGAATTCGACAACAAAGCGAATCCTTATGCAGAAGCCGGCGCTGACCCGTCATCAGTGTTGCCTGGTAGTTATACAGGCTTGCGGCCAACGACCAGTGAAAGGCAGGATCCGACCATCGATAGCACAACATTCGACCTGTCTCACGTTCCCGACTGGGACTGGGACATTCTATGCAATACCCATTGGGATTGGCAGGCAAGCGTCTGATTGGGAATCAAGAAGGCTGCGACTGAGACCAGTGAAACCTCGAAGGATCGTATTCTCCATCGATATACCAACCTAGAACCAGGATTGTACACTAAGTTAACCCTACTGCCTCTTACTTATAGCCTGAACTAGTGATCTGCGAGTCCTGTAATTGGCAGCGGAGACGTTTTATTGTACCACGGCGGAGCGTTACTGGCAATGCTCAGAACAGTGTATCGGTTTTGCCGCATCGCTGTCTTCAAGCTGGAGTTATGTGGCGACGGGTGGCAAAGCCATTCTGAGGTTGAGGGTGTATTGCAGTTAATTAAGGAGGCGCCTCATATTATCCAACGAGGATGGCGAGTAGAGTGCAATATGATCGCGAACAAATGGTTGTACACAGAACCAGATCAATTGCGGCGGACTGCCAAGTGGCCAGTTCGGACAGGATGGCGTATCGACACTGGACGCTATAGCGCCCTTCTAGACTACATTTAAGAGATCTCTCCGCGATCTAGTACGCTATAAGGGTCTAGCGTCTAATAATCTTACGCCTTTCAGCCATAGCTTAGTTATCATTAGTTGTACACGCTACAGAACTTTGTACGATTTCCGCTCTTCTGCTTCTTTACATCTCTTAGTTTTACGATAGTAGAGTCGACCTAACAGAAGGGTATAGATCTTATCACCCAGTAGTCGAATTCTCACTCCAGATTGTATCTCCGGGGATGCTGCCCGTATATGCAGCGCAGTTGTGTGGGCCCTCGAAGTCTAATTGGTAATCGAGGAGGTTGTGGTTGGTTAAAATCCTCCCACTGAGTCTCCTTTCATTGAAGGCGACAACCAATTCATATCGGGAGTGACTACCACCATGCTCTGCCAGCGTGTTGAGCCGAAAGAATGTCAGAGCTACCTTCAGTTCATGTCGTACGAATGGCTCAGAATCTTCGTTGCCAGCTTCCGATACCCAACAGACCATTCCCGCCGTGAGGGCGATGTTGACGTCGTATGTGTCGCCAACACCTGACTCCAGCAGATGTCTTGCATCGCGTTCCTGGTTGAGGTAGTCGAAGAGCGTTCTATGCAAGAATGTCACGACCATTGAACTCGAATTTCTGTCACCTGCAAGAACGCACTCAAGAAGCCCAGGACATCGCGCGGCCAGCCGACTCCGAAAGGTTGCTTTGATTGCCTTGAGGTTTGGAACTCCAGAAGTTGCTAGTTCGCAAGATTGCGCATACGTAGACGCCTGCTGTGCAGTGATCAAGGTCGTGTCGTATAAAGCTACTGGAGCGGTGAGTACCAGTCCGACTGTTCTTCAATCACATTCCAATGCAACGCAGCCAAGAGATACCTGAAAGCTTCTTCTTGACAATGCTTTGGAATGCGTCGGTACAGAACATGTTTGAACAAATTGTTAATTTCCTCAGGTAGTAGCATTATACGGTTGCGTATCACCCTGATGTCCTTGAAGCTGTTGATACCATCAAGAGCTATGTCCAGGACTATTGCGACCCATAAGAAGACGCCGTATGCGTGCTCGATGACATATCCCTCAATCCAAATAATACTATGCTCGTCATATTCGTTGAGTTCCCTCAAAGAGGGATTAGACCACAGTCGTGCTTTGACGAACGAAAGTATGTCAAGCTCTGTCATACTCTCTAGTCGAACAGTCGGGCAGTGACGTAGACTACTCTGGAAGACCGAGACTGCCTCTGGCCAGCTTAACACCAAGAGTTTGACTCTTTTGGCTCGCGCGGAATCCAGAAAGATCTGGGCAAAATCCTTTTCCATAGCTCGGTTCCCCTACAAACTCTATAGACTACAGAGTCCTCCGCATACTAATATTCTACTAGGCGAAGCGCAGGTATTGCCGCTCATCTTGACCCAAACTACACTATAAGCTTTCGCGCTAGTGCTAGAAGCCGATCACATCTCGTAGCCTAGATGGGAGTAACATCGACCCAGAAGCGCGTGTTATCCGACTGATATTTGCTGTCGCTGTCGATCTGGGACTGGATCCAGTATACAGCTTCCTTGTAGGCTGTCGACATATACGTCAGAATGCCATCCATTCTCATAAATACGAGCATAGAGACTCACTTTTGATGTCCTCAGTATCCGGATTCTCTAGCCCCGTAGCGCCATTGCGGTGGCCAGCAAACCACTTGTCGTTGCCGTAGTACTCCACGCAATCCGAGCGAGCCGTAATGTCGGCCTCGAGTTCGGAGCTGTCCTAGATTCAGTATGCGACTCGCCACGTATTTTCGTTTCTATAGCCACTCACTTCAAGACAGCGCCATTGTTGAAGTCCTCAGCAACTTCTCCTTGAAACTGCTTCGAGCACTCGCGAAGTAGACCCCAGTTCTGCTTGAAAATGCCAAAGTTCGCGGCGTCGCCGCTTTTGTTGTCGCCTGTAAAGACAATTGATATCAGCGAGAAGCGTGTGGGATGAATCGGAGGGCGCGAACTGACCATAGGCGTAATCAGTGCCCATGTTGTCACTTTCGAGCATAGCAATGGCAAGATCAAGAGTTCCGCCGCCAGCGTTCAAGATCTCTTGCTTGCGAGATCCAAGTCCGTCGACGCTGTATGAGCCTTTATCGCCTGCGGCTGCGATGCATGCGGCGACCATGCTGAGGAAGAGGGTGGTGTGTTTCATGATCGTGTCGTAAAATAACAAATGAATCCGCGGGACAGAGAGGGAGAGACGCGGAATCGATGTACTTGTCCGTCTGAACCTATAGTCGTGGGGAATGAAGAACTTAGAAGAGAAGGAGAAGGCTTCCACTGAAATACCTGGTCAACCCCTGCCCATGAGCAGAACATATGAGCAAGTTTTCCAACTATATAGATGGATCAGCGCCGCAAGGAGAGGCCCTAAGACTGCAGCCGTTTCAGAGAGACATTTGCGTGGGAGACAGCACACTTCACGGAGCATGACCCGATCATTAAAGGACAGCCTAGAACAATTATTTTTGCCAACATACACTGTAAAAACGTGGTCTTGTTAGCTCGAGTCGCTGCGTCGACCTAGTGAGTCAAGTTTATATGCGCGTCGAAGGCATCGTTGCTCTTGCCGCAAAAGCCCTAAGTCGCAAGATCGTGCCAACTGCCATAGGAGTTGTTGCTTCATGCTTGGGTTCTCCGAAAGCGGGGACCGACATAGGGCAGCGTATAGGGCAGCGTATGGGATTAAATGACGCCTTGGTCCCTGTAAGACTGACGGGAATATGATCAAATCAAATCAGATCAAATCATATCAAATCAAATCAATCCCGCCAGCGAGGCGGTGGATATCACGTCGGTGTGCTTGCACTGGACTTAAGCTATGCTTCAGATTGATATGATCGATGACCTTGTCTGTGACAAAGGCGAAAAGAATTCTCAAGTTAGCCATATGCGTTGCTCACAATGACTCATAAAACCAAGATTACTGATGGTTGTGGTTTGCGCACGAGGTCATGGCATTCAAAATCCTAGCTGATCCGTCCGCGTTCCAATTCTGTCCGTCTTATCACACAATTGCACACCACACATCACGAGCGATAAGATGACTACGATAGTTTTGATCACTGGTGCGAACCGCGGTCTGGGCAAAGGTTAGGTTTACTCGAGCTTTATCTCGCAAAACCTTTCCATACCGTCATCGCTGCGAACCGCGACCCAACTCACCCGACATCGCAAAATCTCTTCGAGATTCCAACAGCCCAAAACACCAAACTCGTCGTCGTCAAAAACGACGTTACCCTAAAGTCTGACGCTTTCGACGCAGTCAAGAAACTCAAGAGCCTTGGCATCGAACACCTCGATATCGTCATTGCTAATGCTGGCGTGTATACATTTGCCCCACTGGTGCGAGACCTCGAGACCGACGTTCTGCAACAGCATCTTGTGCCCAATGTACAAGGTGTTGTGACATTGTACCAAGCGACTCGATCGCTGCTTCTCAACTCTGCAGAGCCGAAATTCGTCACGATGGGATTGTCCGCAGGATTCTTGACCAACCAGCCTCCCGTTCCCAATGCTACATATGGACCAACCAAGGCTGCTATGCATTGGTTGACCAAGAGAATCGATGCGGAAGAACCCCAAAATGCTTCATGGATTCTGGAACCTGGGTACGTCTTTTCATCTAAGTTATCTTTTCTCGCGGCAAAAAAAGAAATCAACGCTATCAGCGCGTAAGCAGCCAAATCATCAATGCATCCAAGCAGGCCAAGCTGTGGTTTGTTTTACAAGCCATTACAAAGCATGTCGGCAAAGTTATTGTAACCAACTAATTTATCGACAACAGTTGGGTTCAGACAGACATGGGAAACGCCGGTGCCGCCGTCCATGGAATCGGAAAGCCTCCTTCGTCGATAGCCGAGTCAGCAGCAGGTCTGGAAAAGGTTATCTCGGGCGGAAAGAAAGTCACTCATGGTGGAGGTTTTTGGAGCGATAATGGCGAACAACAACAGTGGTAGGTTCAGCCTACTATGATTCTTCCCTAGAATCCTAAGCAACAGAATCGGTCACTCCCGTCTTGATAGGTAACGTATAGCAAAGAGCAAGGCAGGCTTTAACACGTTGCCTCAGTAAACTCAGACGCTCGCTCATTAGTAATTGTAGCGTAGCACTTCTCTATCCGTCAAACACACTTTCTAACCCCTTGATTTCTCTGTCAAAATGTTCTACCTGGCACCGCGGCTCTATTATGTATCTGCTCTTACAAAGTCTTCACTGCAGCCTGACTAGCCTTCAGCGCGCCAACAACAGCAAAGCAAATAAGCGGCGAAACGGCGTAAGAGACCTAGGTGATCACAACAGTCAGTATGCGAAATGTCCGCTATTAATAGCTAAGGCCTCTCGAGCAGGTATAATCTTACCGTCAAAAACTTCGCAATACTCAGCTTCTGCGTCTCATCCGCGCCGCTGACATCTGCCATAGCCGTGATACTCAGCGCCGGCGGGCCAGTCGGCATAAGCATCATGGCGAACCACAAAATAGGATCTTGATCCAGGGTTCCCGTCCTCGTCGCAAAAGCGTAAATGAGCGGGATTGCGATGGCCGGCCACAGAACGAAGCGCACAAGCGTGACGACCACCCAAGGACCCCAGAGCATGTGGCCGGACGACTCGCCTTTCTTCCATTTTAGCAAAGAGGAGGAGAGTTTGATGCCGACGACGATGACTTGCAGCGCGGCGAAGAGCTCGCCCACGTTTTTGAGGGCGGCGGTTAGCCAGGCGTTGAGGTAGCCGCCGTGTTGTTGGTCTTCGAAGAAGAGGGTGTGTAGCGCGGGGACGAGACCTATTAGGGCGCCAATGCAGGTGCCGATGAAGGGCGGGTTAAGGAACATGGAGAGGAAGGAGAGAGTCTCTTGGACGGGATTCGGGAGGGCGGCGAAAGCTGTTTGGCAGCGGGCGAGTATGGAGTAGGCACCGCGAGTGGTGTGGCGGGCGGCGCATTGGGGGAGGAGGGAGGTCTCTTCGTTGGCCTGCACGTCTTCTTCTTGTTGCGATTCCAGTTCTTCGGCGTGGTCACGATTGTTCATGGGGTCCTTGGGGTCAGAACCTTCGATGTCGTCTGGGCAGTCGAGGAATTTAGGACCCAAGGCGAAGGTGAGGGAGTTGGATATCATGGCGTTGACCAAAAAGTAGGACTTGGCTCGGTCGACGACACCTGAGGTTGAGTCGAGACCGGAGAGAATGCCGGCTGCATCGAGAGACTGGACCAGCAGGAGAGGAAGGCTGGTCGTGTTGTTGAAGGCGAATGCTGGTGTTACCCATTTTGGGAGTTTGAAGAACTTTGAAGCTGCTACTCCGATTGCAAGGGAGGCGAGTTGGTAGAAGATGGACCAGATGACGATGGGAACATAGCGGAAGGCCTGGTGAGTGTGTTAGTATGTACGTGAATGTCAAGTGTGAACATGTCTCCTTGGCATAATGATAGATTGATGTTGCTATATATATCAACGGCCTCATACATACAGTGTCAGAGTGGAGTTGGCTTCCGACATTGACAATCAGCAATGCTGGCAAGAACAACCGCACAGCGACCTTCGAAATTTCTTTCGAAGAGTCGATACCGATCAATTGGAATTGGGAGGCGATGACTCCAACAGAAATGGTTAGTAAGACGGCTATAGACGCTTGCAGCGCGCCCAAAAAGGGAATGAGCAGTTCTTGGGTGGCTTGACCCATGGTGAAGGGACAAAAGGCTTGTTTTACAAGCAAGACAAGACAAGTGGAGCGGTCGCAGTGTGGTAGAAAGAGGGACTAATGCAAGAGATTGGCAAGGGTCGGACAGAAGCAATAATGGTACAGACGTGGTAGAGATAAGGCAGGAGAGGAGGTGAAGTTAATTCGTGAGACGCGATAGTGAGCGTTTGGTGGACGTCATGCCTACGATCCTTTTCTGCCAAGTTTGGCTCTGGAGAATCTCGATTGATCGAGAGAAGCAGGATGGGTTGTTCAAGCTTGACGAGCAAGACGGTGAAATGTAGTGTATGTTGTCGAGATAGACGTCCTTTATGGCAGTGAAGATCGTACAACGCTAGTTTCAACGTCACGGGGGTTCTTGATGCGTCGTAGTGCTTACTAGGTTTGCTGGCACTGCAATAATGGCGGCACAGAAGTCCGTATATCGCATTTAGACTTCCGGCTATCGACTATCTCGCTTACGACGGCAGATCCACCGGGCTTGTGGGGGGATACCCTTCGTCTTATGCATGTTGCCTTACACCTCGTCTCAAGACGCAGATACCGCTGTCTCGTCGTATGCGACACTCTGCTCCTCCTCTCACACCCGCTGTTTCATTCCACTGCTATTCCTGTCGCATGCGATAGAGACATCTCAGCATATAAGACAGCCACTCTCCTGGGCCGATCTGTTCCACTTGCGCACGAGCCGGAAGTCAACATCCATTGCATCACTACTCTCTCACACACCACCCATTCACCCCTAGAAGACTACCCGCGTCACCAGTCTCGATTTTTCCCGCGAAAATGGTTGTCAACGAGACTCGAAAACGCCTCTTACGGCAACTGAACTCGCGCTGGATCAAGGGTCGAATTGTAAGAGCTGCCGGCACATCGCAACCCGGGCGCAGATACCACGGCGCGTGCTGCTTGCGCTCCCCAAAGCCCGCCACATGACGGAAGTTACACAGACTGTACTGTTATCGCGACTTTGGGAGCTTTGAGCAAGCAGGCGCTGTGGTGGAAAGCGAGCTTCACACATGGAATGTACAAGCTGACAACCACCGCTTTCACAGCCACTTCTCCACACCATCATCTTCCTCATACAGATGACCATGGTCTCCCTACTCGTGCGCAAGTTCAACGCTTACTATGCCGCCCGCCCACTTCTCACGACCATGATCACGAACGCCGTATGATACACGACCCGCTCCGATCATACCACAGCACGCTGCTAACACAAGAGTAAGGTCCTCGGTGGAATCGCAGACACAGTCGCACAAACACTCACAGCCACGCGCATGCGCCAAGCCCGCCGCGATTCGATGGGACCTCAAGGCGCCGATGGACACAAAGATGACTTCTTCAATGTGGAGATTCACGAGCTGGAAGGCAAAGTGCCATGGCCGAACGAGCCGGATCTCCTCTCGCCGAAGGCTCAGAAAACGCTGCCGCCTCCCTTCGATTTCGAGAGAATGGTCAGATTTATGGCATACCCGTGTATAATGGCGCCGGTGCAGCTCAGGTGGTTCGCCTTCTTGAACAGCACATTCCCTATCGGCGTCGCTGGTGCTAGCAACACATTCGCTGCTTTGAAGCGTGTTGCTTTTGACCAATTCATTTTTGCGCCTGTTGGTAAGATTTGCGTTAATTGCCCAGACTTGCACAACTTTTCACTGACAATTGATTAGGTCTGGGATGCTTCTTTACATTCATGACCGTCTGCGAAGGCGGCGGCAAGCGTGCCATCACGCGCAAGTTCCAGGACGTCTACGTGCCAGCGCTGAAGGCGAACTTCATCGTCTGGCCTGCAGTACAGCTCATCAACTTCCGCATCATGCCGATACAGTTCCAAATCGTGAGTACTGCAAAAACTGATGGGAAACAATGGAAACGATCGCTAACACATGTTTCAATCAGCCCTTCGTCTCCACCGTCGGTATCGCATGGACAGCCTACCTCTCCCTCACAAACTCAGCCGAGGAAGCCACGACGCCCTAGGAAGACTCGTCGAACGACTACTCCTGCCTTTCATTGTACGAACCTTGACAACACCTTTGGACCTTGGACTAGACCGGAGTTCTCTCTTTTCTGCATATATTCTGGCACACCCTGCTTGCGAGTAGGGCTACGCACTGCCACGGGGAGTTTTGTTTCTTGATAAATTGTATGGCGCTGGAGGAGTAATTTGCTTTTCGTGCTCACTCTCCGTGCGAGGGGAAGAGTTTGGGTGGTGGAGGGATTTGAGACCTGCGTTTCTGCAGCGAGGTAGTGCATTGTTGGCATTCGAACTATGATACCCTGTGTGATTCGTATGGATTCTTTAGTTCTCATCAAACTTTGATGTCGCCTTTTGAAGTGCTTAGTGTATACGATAGGCGAGACTTGGGAGTGTCACATTGTCATGTTGCAAGACGGCATATATGCGGAGGCGCCTCACGGTTTTCCAAGAAGTGTTCATGCAGACCACCACTTCACTTAGCTCACACGGTTTCTCACAAAACAGACGATCTGGGCACGCGGTCTTGATAGTAGACAATTCGTCAGGACGTAAAATTCTTCATAATATTTTTCTCATGCTCCGTTTATGTAATGCCTCTTCTCTTCATTTTCATTTCTCAGGAAGACGACAACATTTACTTACTGGACAGAGCAGTGACACCGGGCAGGTCCTTGCCCTCGAGCAACTCCAAGCTGGCTCCGCCGCCGGTGGAGACGTGGCTGAGCTGGTCCTCGACCTTGTAGTTGGCAGCAACAGTAGCGGTGTCACCACCACCGATGATGACAGTCTTGCCGGCCTTGGTAGCCTTGAGCGCCGCGTCCATGGTCTTCTTGGTGCCGTTGGCGAACTTGTCCATCTCGAAGACGCCGGGAGGGCCGTTCCACAGGATGGTCTCGGCCTTGTTGATGGCGGCCTCGTAGAGCTTGATCGACTCCTCACCGCAGTCGAGACCCATCCAGCCTTCGGGAATGCCGTCCTTGTCGGTGGCGGTAGAGGTGTTGGCGGTGGCGCTGAAAGCGTCGGCGGTAATGTAGTCGCAGGGCAGGACGAGCTCAACGTTGTTCTTCTTGGCCTTCTCGACGAGACCGGCGACCTTGGTAGCGCCGTCCTTGTCGAAGAGAGAGTCGCCGATGCTGACGTTCTCGAGAGTCTTCTTGAAGGTGAAGGCCATGCCGCCGCAGACGATGAGCATGTTGACCTTGTCGAGGAGGTTGTCGATCAGCTGGATCTTGTCGCTGACCTTGGCGCCGCCGAGGATGGCAAGGAAGGGACGCTTGGGCGACTCGAGGGCCTGGGCGAAGTAGTCGAGCTCCTTCTTCATGAGGAAGCCGGAGGCCTTCTGGGGGAGATCGACGCCCACCATGGAGCTGTGTGCGCGGTGGGCAGTGCCGAAGGCGTCGTTGATGAAGACGTCGCCGAGAGCGGTAAGGCCCTTGCGGAACTTCTCGACATCAGCCTTGTCAGCCTTGACCTTCTTTCCCTCGGCGTCCTTGCTGCTGCCCTCCTCCTCGGCGTGGAAGCGCAGGTTCTCGAGGAGCACGACACCGCCATCGGTGGTCTCGTTGACGGTCTTCTCGGCGGCCTCGCCAACGCAGTCGTCGGTGAAGGTGACCTTCTTGCCGCCAAGGAGCTTCTCGAGCTCGGCGACGACGGGCTTGAGGGAGTACTTGGGGTTGGGCTTGCCGTCCGGGCGGCCGAGGTGGGACATCAGGACAACGGCTTTGGCGCCATTGTCAATGGCGTACTTGATGGTGGGCACGGCGCCGGCGATGCGCTGGTTGTTGGTGATCTTGGAGTTGGTCTCCTTATCGAGGGGCACGTTGAAGTCAACCTGTAATGGACCTGGTCAGTATTGTCGTTTGTGGACTGCTTTGAGTGTTTGGGGTAGTCATACGCGGATGAGCACCCTCTTGCCCTTGAGGTCGACGTCCTGGATGGAGAGCTTATTGGAGAGAGACATGATTGCTATGCCGTATCAGTTCCTTGGGTGGTCTCGTATGTAGCAAGTTCGAATGGCCTAACCTGTATGATGTATGACAATGTTGTACCAGAGAGAAAAGTGTTGAACTTCAAGCCGATCTCTCAAAACCGCCGACCCCTCCACGCCCCGCCAAACGTTACGGAGCTCGCAGACGGGCCGACTCCGATGTCACCCATGAGCTGCCGGGAAAACACGGGGTATTAGCAAGAACCATCACGGTAGTGCAAGTAAACACGAGAATCAATAGGCTCGCAATAGTAATGCCGGGGTAGCAGTCGTGGGGGTGGAGAGTAAGGCGGGGAGTAGTATGGCATCAAAGTGGTGCTCGAGGGACACAGCAAAGTCACACATTAGCGTGGTTCAACGATAAAAGAGGTTGATACTGACCGTATATGCAAGTCGATTGAAGAGTCGTTCGAAGCATGCGTACATCTACCAGCCGATCACAATCTTTTCGAATGGCTCGGTCTATGCTCACAACCGTTCACGATACCCCATCTCAAACCCTCGAACACAATTATGATTCTCGAATCTTTGTCTATTGTCTATTGTCTTGATGCGTGCATGTGTACATGTAGATTGGGGACTTGTAGCGTAGTAGTGTTAGACGGTTGATCCAACCGAAGGAAACTTATATCACTGTAACAGCATGGTTTGGATTCATCTTTACAGTCTCGAAGATTCTTCGAAGCTGTCACCTCGACTGCGCTGACACCCTAGCCAGGGATTTTGCAAAATATAACACACCATATACGGAGGATACATGACACGCCCTTCTAGATGTATTCTTCCTCAGGGGTCATGAAAGGTTTGATTTTGATGCCTCATTTCTATATCCGTGTAGACTCCCTCAGACTCTCAACCGAGTACTCTAATCACACTCAACTCCTCTCAATGGCAATCAAGCAAGCAATACACCGCTCAAGCGCGCCAATCTGTCTTTTTCCATCCTGAGTCGATCTTCAACTGGATTGGTGCAGTAGCCTAGCGAGAAAACGTCGACCAGATCGTCTGCTATCGCTACCCTCCTGCGGTGTGGTGACCTCTTCAGACGTCTCTGCTAAGACTTCTTCGAAAGGAAGGTCTGGCTCGATTGGATTCTTAGCATACCATTCTTTGACCACATGGATGGCCTGAGAGATGGGATATCGTGCCTTGACAGAGTCAGAATATTCAGACGAAACCTTGTGGGAAAGTGACGAAAAGTTAAATTCCGAGCACATCACGATCATGCTCTCGTGATCTTGCGTGTATGTATGACCCGCGCTGTCAAAAGTCTCACATGGCTCTTTGTGAGTGGGAAGAACGGTAGGATGTTGCTCAGAGCATGGGAGACATAAGCAAGACAAGCTTCCGCACTCGATGCACCAAACAGCCAGAGAAGGTCGCGCACCTGGCGCGTCCCGGGGTGTCTCCTTGCAAATGCAGCAAATGGCATTCGATGAATTCAGACCGATCATGCCCTCAATTGATTGTGTATGTAATTGTCGCATTGCTTCTTCTGGTGTGGACATCGTCTCTCGACGCAGTGAAATGTTTACACTCAGGCTCTCTTCGGAAGTGATCAGAGATCTGGCAGCTCTCCTACGTTGATTGCGACGTAGTGTGTAGATCCACCTTCTTCTGGCACACGACTTGCGTAGTGCCTGGAGTTTCGGTATGCGGTCGGTGGGAACGAGGGCCTCTAAGACTTCTTGGAAGCTGATCTTCTTGCATTGACCTCCATAGTCATGGCCACTTATGCAGAAGGTACAACAAGGATCGGCTCCGTGACGCAGAAGCAGTTCCACCATGTCGCCAATTTTCTGCTGTGAAGTGAGGAGCCTTGCAGGTGAGGATTTGCCGTGATTGTGGTTCGCGACTCCGATATACGACTTTGACTTTGACTGCAAGTATAACTCGGCCAGCCACGCTTCCCAATGCGTACGCCTATGCGAAGCACCTGATAGATGGGATCGAAACCCAAGACTTGCCCAAATCTGCCAATCGTCTCTCAATGCATTCGGGTTGCTACCACAGTCCAGAATCTTACGTAGCGAGATACATCGAGAACTTTGGATGGCAACGACATCGGTCGCCTGTAGTGCTGATCCCACAAGATTCATGACGGCATAGTCTCGACGCCCATTTTCGCAGATCGCTAGATGAGGCATGAGAGCGAGCTCGTCGCAGATGAAATCATCGAACCCCGCGGTCATCAATTGAACAGTGGGATCTTCTCTGCTTGATAGATGGCTGAGTCCATAACAGGTACAAATATCGCGTATCTGAGAGCTCACCAATTCCTCGCATGCTATGACCCAAGGTGCGGTGTAGACAAGGTCATCTTGGCAAAACATCGAACTTAATGTGTTCACCAGCCAACCACAGTCTGCGTATCCTTCGCGAAGAAGGCAGATACAGCGTAGCCTTGCGAGTTCGGTCAGAAAGTCAGCATCACCAAAATGATTTGGCGAGTTCTGAACCAAGGAATTGTCGTTAGTCAGGTAGTCATATACAGTGCGATGGAAGAAATCTACGTTCTTTGATTGAGGGGATATGACCAGTAGCTCATTGCAAGCTTCTTCGAGAAACCTTGCGGTTTGTTTGATCATTCGCTCGGAAGAAGGCTGAGATATGTGCCGATAGTCCTCCCAGGAGAATCCAGCGTCTAGGTGACGGCTGCTCAGAAGCCAGAAATTGATGAGGTTACGCGCAAATGGAAAAGCACTCCGTAGACCTTTAAGGCTTTTCTTTCCCTCCGAGAGATGAATCTCCATAGCGAGCCTCAAAGCAGCGGCTGTGTCCATTGCGTTCTGCTGGGATCTCCCAATACGTTCAAATATGAGCTTATGAAAATAGTCATCGAGATCACTCGGAATGCGGGTCAGAATTTTGTCGAGCATTTTGATGCTTCTCCCTTTGCGCAATTCGCTACACAACTCGTTTGTTGCAAGCTTTGTCCAGAGAAACACCCCTTCTGCGGCATTGACAACTCGCCAGATGAATCGCTTTGCAGCAAGATTTTCATCGCGAATCTCGGTTTGAAGATCACAAAATGCTTCTGCGACGAGAAGCTGGGACCGAACGTATGTCTCCATGTCGCGATAAGTCAATTGATCCAAGCGCAGAGTTTCACATTCCGCGAAGCTATTGGCAAACACCTTCCACGGCCGACAAGAGACACAGATCTTGATATTGGCCAGATGCGATATGCGCACGATTTCATCTGCGAGAGCGGAAAGACGATCTTGTGGCTCGCACTCGTCCAGGCCATCAATGAGGAGAAAAGTCCTGATTCCATCCAGAGATGAGAGTCGGCTGAGCATGGATTTCAGCTCGTCGCAGCTCCATGCGCCGTGTGTGTTCTCTGAAATCCAACGATCACCACATATGTGCTTGATCGCCTCGATGTTTTCAGAGATAGCTTTTGCCAAGCTACGCAACACTGAGCGCAGTAAATTTCGCAGCATGCCTTCCATGGATTTCTGCATTGGCAAGCCAGTGACCCAGAACCAATGATCGGCACGGAGAAGGATACATTCAGCAGTCCAGTCTTTCAACAAGCGTTCCACTTTATTATTTAAGGCAAGGCTTTTCCTGGTCTTAAGATTAGTCACTCGCCCATCATGAAGCGACAAAACATGCAATCAGCATCCGGGCATCTTACATGAAAACGGACTTCCCCGAGCCTGGCTTGCCAGTGAAGTAGAACAGCCCCTGACTGTCGTCCTGTAGCCATGTCTTGAAGTTCATTCGAATCGACGAAGTATAAGCCTCTTCTGTCAACAAGAAGCGTTTGGTGACAAAATCCGTATCACCATCCAAGAAAGCCCAGTCGAAAGTGCCTTCATGTGCTTCTGCCAAGACATCTCTACGGTCGTTCATGCCAGGATAGCTGAGACTGTCAAGGATATCATTCAAAATTCGCTCGTCAGGTGACGGCCCATAGTTGTAGTGTACGTCGCCCAAGTGCGCGCGGCCGCTGCCACCAACGCGTACATCATGGTAGCCATGTCCAGAACGCGATGTTGATTCCATGCTCGTGCTGAGATGCGAGTGCTTCAACGAGATCGATTGCAAGGCTTCTTATGGCTTGTATAGCTCTTTCATGAATCAGCGTCGTGGCGTAATTCCAGAGATAGTCGCTAGTATCCAGTCAAGACAGATCTGCTCGAACAGGCAGGGGTGCATCTGCGTCAGAGCGCGGGCAACTCAGGACCTCCACGACGGCAGCGTTCAAGTAAAACTTATCCCAAGCGTCTCTCGAGGCAGGTGTCGACGTGCTTACCATGTTGCGAAAAAACGACGAAGACATCAGACCGAGGGTCAAGGCGATCTCACCTGATCCCGCTCCGCGCGTGATGCCAGCTCACCGTGGCGCGGAACAGCTGTAAGCCTTTGCCAATCGATCATCAAGGCATGAATCCAAGCCTGATAGCGGCTGAACATCCTTGTCGCCAGAGCTGATGCGTCGTACGGGTGAGACGTGAGGTGTCGGGACCGGGGCTGCTCATACGCACCTGCCGTGCCACGATACAGCCTGAACCGAGGTCATGCATGCAAAGGTACCAGAGATGGTGCCCGAAGGTGGAAAGATGTTTCATTGCACATTGTGCTACATACCTACAATTCCCGTACAAGAACACATCATCCCCTCCCCATTTTTCTAAGCTATATATGATCTGTCCATCGTTCTTACACTACACAGCGCAAATAGTCTAGAAAAACAACATTGCAAAACGCGTAATCCACAGGCACTTTCCGTCTAATACAACTCCCCATACTTGTACACAATGACCAAGAGCAGGGGGAGAGGAGGGGGATATATCCGCACTGCACAGAAAAGACAAGCTCTCAAAGGAAAAGATGGCGCAATTGCTGTCCTCCACGAGGGACTGAACGATGATAGCAAAGCAAGATGAGGACAGCGTTGGCGCGGTTGCGAAGTCAGGATTGCCGGGATACCTGCTCGCTTCATCGTGGTGGGTGCTCGCTTTGTCGTGCGAGTGTTATGCACCGTGAACATCCACTGTCGTGTCGCGCGCACATTCTCAATTCCGGCGAAGCGGGCCAGCCACACGAGCTATGCCGTAGTCTTGTAACGGCATCAGAGTTGCGCGGATGTCAATTCCGCGTTCATGCAGTCGGGGAAGGTGATGAAGAGTAGCTGCTGACCTCCGAAAGGTAGCGTTGGTGATCTTGCTCTGCGATGGTCTCGTATTTCTAAGGGCGCAAATCGTTAGCTGCTTGTTCCACCACAGATGGGTCTCGGGTTCATAGTTGGGGGCCTTACCTTTTTCTCATCTGCAGATAGAGCCTTCCATTCCTGACCGATAAGCTTTGCGCCTTCGATTATGGTAATGCCATTGAAATCACCACTCGCTCGGCGATTCACGTTGAAAGCGAGGTAAGGGGTCATGCCTCTCTTGGGTGCCCGCTCGTCGACAATGTGGCGCCACTTGTTCAATGACTTTGGAGCCGTCTGCTTCAAGCGGCGTCGCAGGGTCTTACGTGCAGCGTTGGCAAGCTTGATTTCTTCGGGATTGAGGCTCTCAACCCAGCGTTTGTATTCCGCAATGCTTGCCTGCTTTTCTGTGTTCGCCGCATGGTTGTAGTGCTGCAGAAGCGGTCAGTGGGAGATTCTGGTCAAGTAAAACCAGCTTAACATACCTCGCGATTACTGGGAGATATGTCCTTCCAGAGAGCGGCGTTTAGCTTGCCGACCTGCGCAATTCGTGCCCTGATGCCAGCCACGCCTGGTTCGCCGTTGCTGGAAGCCGCAGCGAAGGTCTCTTTGCCCTTCTCGCGCGTGAAGACAGTATAAGCACTGACATGAGTTTTCGGGAACGGCGGGTCGAGGGCGACCTTCTTGAGCTCCTTGTTTTCAGCATTCAGAAGTGCCAACCTCTTCTTTGCGACCTGCTCGGGTTTCAAGGCGAGCTGCTTGGCTTTCTTCGCAT
The DNA here is from genome assembly GCA_022813475.1 of Pseudopyrenochaeta terrestris. Classification (NCBI taxonomy): domain Eukaryota; kingdom Fungi; phylum Ascomycota; class Dothideomycetes; order Pleosporales; family Pseudopyrenochaetaceae; genus Pseudopyrenochaeta; species Pseudopyrenochaeta terrestris. The sequence continues at coordinate 157,014 of JAKLMJ010000011.1, forward strand.
CAGCGGCCTTCTTCGTCTTTGCCTTCTGTGCCCTCTCTTTGTCGGCAGCCTTCTTCTTCAGTGCCTTCTCCTTCGCGAGACGCTGCTTCTCCTTTGCGGCAACCTTCTTCGCAGCAGCATCGGCCTTGACAGTAGCAGGGTCCTTTGCTGCTTTCTTTACAGCACGCTTCACGGGGCGGCTTGGCTCGCCGACTGCCTTCCGAGGACGGCCGGCAGACTCAAGTAGACGAGGAGCATAGCTGAATGTGCGGATGCAGAGATTGAAGGGCGTTTGAGGAGCTGCCGTGATACGGAGACGCGCGTGGAGCGGCCGGCGGAAGGCGGCCGTGACCTGACGGCCGAGCATGGTGAATTGGTGAATAAAAATTGGTCTGGTGTAATCCGGTGATATATGCGACTGCGATGCCAGGTGAGTTGGCGGACGGTGAAGGGGTGGTGTGGTGTATGTCGCAGTGTTGTTTCAAGGCACAAGCAGTGTTTGAGTCGCGTGGAGCTTGGGCCATACACAGTTGCGCTGGCCACGTGACCGTGATATACTCTGGCCAAGCGGCACGAGCAAAGGCAGGATCGCCGCATCTTATAGGCAGGCAAAGTGTCTTATTGAGGCTTCAGTTCTCTCGAGGCAGTCATTATAAGGAGATCTGAGGTGTAGTGTAGCTGCTACATGGTTACTGCATAGCTAGGCGTGTAGCAATGACGACGATTGACTGGAGATTCGCTAGATTCGCTACCAAGCCTCGTTTGCGGGGAGAGTTAAAGATAGAGCGAGTATAAAGTGGTGTCCGTGCGTATGGTCGGGACAATCTTCACTGACATCCGTGATACGTCGCAAGGCATCAAGTTGCCTGCGCCTGACTTGCGACTCACCAAAGCTGGCTGAGGCGTCGTGACTTAAGAACCTCAGCAGACTTTCTCGCAGCAACAATACCACCAACACCACTGAGCGCCTGAGAGGCTTGACGCGCAGGCCGGAGCAGGATCTGGCAGAACACAGGTGCACAGCAGCAGGACAGAAGAGCAAAAGTACGAGCAGTCGCACTGGTACAGCGAGACCACCACTTGCGGCGGCAATAATGGCGTACTCACCATCCCGCAGAAGCGAAGACCGCCATGTGCGCGACCGCCGCGACGATCGCGGCACCAGGCGTCGCTCTCGCAGCAGAGAGGTGCGTAGCTACAGGCGCGGCTCGCCGGAACGCCATTTTTCTTCCCGTATCTCCCATAACCTAACCTCTACCCAGCGCGACCGCGATTCCTACAGAAGGCGCGACCGCTCCTACGACCGCTACGATGACCGCCGCGACGATAGGCGTCCCGCTCGCCGCGACCGTTCGAGAGACCGAGACAGAGACCGCAAGAGATCGCGCGACAGAAGTCCGGTGAGAGACAGGCGCGACGAGAGAGACCGCTACCGTGACTCTCGCGATTCCTACGATAACCGGGACAGGAAGCGACCCAGGCGCAGCCCTTCACCCAGGCGTGACGATCGTGCTCGTGATGCGGGCAGAGACAGAGACAGGAGAACCCCAGCAAGGACGAGTGAGAGGGGCAGCGAGGTATGTTCGGGCATGGTCTCCATAGGAGGGTCGAAATCGCTAACAGCGCAGACCCCTCGACCTGCAACCGCAAATGTCGATACCGCCGCTGCTGAGAAACAGGCCGAGGAGAAGAAGAAACAGGAGGAAAGACGTGCTAGAATGGAAGCCTGGAAAGCGAAGCTGCTTGCTGATAAGGCGCAAGGCCCTGGAACCACGTCCACTCCGCCACCCGCAGCGGCTGCTGATACACCTTCAAACGATTCGACGCCCGCAAGCAGACCTGACCCAAAAGAGATCCAGAAGAGGGTTCGAGCAGCAAAGGCGAAGCAAGAAGACGCAAAGAATATACCACTCGGTGGCGACGTAGCTATTCCGGTCCCTGTACCAGAGCAAGTCACCAAAGCACCTACACACGGCTCTTCAAATGCTACACCCGAGCCTGCGAAGCTTCCTACCAAGGTTGCAGGATTTGGCCTGAACAAAGTCGCTGAGAAGTCCGAGCTGCAAGGACCTCGGGCTGCATCTCAACTGGACGAAGAAGAGACATCAGTGCGCAAGCTAGGAAAGCTGCCTCATTTGCCAACAGCTGATATCTCTATGGACGCAATCCCTGAGCATGCTGACGACGATGATGAAGAAAACAACGATCTCCGAAGTGACGATGAAGCTGATGAGGCTGATCGTCAGGCTGCTCAAAAGCGTGCTCTGCAGGTTGAGCAGACGGCCACTCAGAATTCGTCCTTGGCTAACGACAACTCGACAGCAAACCACACAAGCGGAGCCATGGACGTGGATGACGACGACGACGTGGATCCACTCGATGCATTCATGAGCTCACTTGAAGCGCCGGTAGAGTCAGATCCTCTCGACAATATCAATTCTGGTAGGCAGGAGGCTGTGGTCTTCAACAGCGACGACGAGCCTGAACTTGATGCGATGGGCGATGCTTCTGACGACATCGCCGCGATGATCAAGAAGAGCAAGAAGAAAGAAATCGGACAAGTCAACCATTCCAAGATGAACTATCAGCCTTTCCGCAAGAATTTTTACTCTGAGTCAACCGAAATCGCCGACATGACCGAAGAGGAAGTCGACGAATTGCGTGCTGATCTGGAGAACATCACAGTCAAGGGCAAGAATCCACCTAGGCCTATTCAGAAATTCGCACAAGGTGGTTTCGGCGCGCAAATCATGCAGATCATCAACTCACTGCAGTTCAGCACTCCTAGTTCCATTCAATCGCAGGCTTTACCCGCCATCATGTCTGGTCGCGATACCATCGGTGTCGCAAAGACTGGATCTGGCAAGACCATGGCGTTTGTCCTGCCTATGTTCCGTCATATAAAGGATCAGCCTCCACTCGAGACGATGGATGGTCCAATTGGTATGATCATGGCTCCCACGCGTGAGTTGGCTGTTCAAATCCACCGCGACTGCAAGCCATTCTTGAAAGCTCTCAACCTTCGTGCTGTCTGTGCCTACGGCGGTGCTCCTATCAAGGACCAGATTGCCGAGCTGAAGCGCGGTGCCGAAATTGTGGTCTGTACACCTGGTCGCATGATCGATCTCCTTGCTGCGAACAATGGACGTGTCACCAACTTGCGCCGCGTTACCTACGTTGTGATGGACGAAGCCGATCGCATGTTCGATATGGGTTTCGAGCCACAGATCACAAAGATCCTCATGAACGTCCGACCTGACCGTCAAACCATTCTGTTCTCTGCCACGTTCCCACCAAAGATGGAGATCATGGCCCGCAAGGCCCTGAAGAACCCAGTCGAAATCTTGGTCGGAGGTAAGAGCGTTGTTGCCGCAGAAATTACTCAAATTGTCGAGGTAAGAGAGGCCAACACTCGCTTTACCCGTCTCTTACAACTACTTGGCGAGTTGTTTTATGAGGACGACGATATTCGTTGCCTTGTATTTGTGGAGAGACAGGAGACTGCGGACGAGTTGTTCAAGGAACTCAGCAAGAGAGCCTACGCTTCAGTGTCCATTCACGGTGGGCGCGAGCAAATCGATCGTGATGAAGCGATTCAGAACTTCAAACAGGGTGTATTCCCTATCATGATTGCCACCTCTGTGGCTGCAAGAGGTCTCGATGTCAAGCAGCTCAAGATGGTGGTCAACTTTGACTGCCCGAACCACAACGAAGACTACGTACACCGATGTGGTCGTACTGGCCGTGCAGGCAACACCGGTACTGCAGTCACGTTTGTTATGCCAGATCAAGATCGCTTTGCTGCATTCTTAGTCAAATCACTGACTGAAAGCAAGCAAGAGGTTCCTGAGGACCTCAAGGCAATGGCTGAGAAGTTCAACAAGAAAGTCGAAGCTGGCGAGACGAAGAAGTACGGCGGTGGCTTCGGTGGCAAAGGCATCGAGCGATTGGATGCTGCTCGCCAGGCAGAGGAAGGCCGCATGCGCAAGCAGTATCGCACTGAAGACCAACCAGAGGAAGAGGAGACGACAGAGACCACCAAGAAGGAGAACGGCAAGGAGGAGACTACAACCAAGGCCGTCGAGGCAGCCGAGTCCATGGTTCCTGCCCATCTTGCTTCGATCTTGAGGAATGCAATGAATGTGCAAAAGGCCGAACCCCCAGCACCAGCTGCAAATGAGGGTGCAGGCAAGTCTGGAGGCCGCGCCAAAGCCCTTGACCCTGTGGAAGCAGCCAAACAAGCCGCTCTGAACATTGCAAATCGCGTTGGCGGAAACAAAGGTACGTCGTCTATCATGAGGATTTCATTCTACGTTCAGACAATTGTATACTAACAAACCCATCACAGGCGCCGCCCGCGCAGGCCAACACGTCGACAATCACGGCCCCGACGCCGGCGCTTTCCACGCGACCCTTGAGATCAACGACTTCCCTCAGCGCGCTCGCTGGGCTGTCACTAATCGCACCAACACTTCTAAGATTCTCGACACCGCCCAGGTATCGATCACGACGAAGGGTAACTACTACGCGCCACCCAAGGTGCCCGAAGAAGGCGAGCTGCCCAAGCTCTACATTCTTGTTGAGGGCCCGACGAAGATCATCGTTGAGGACTCGATGGCGGAGCTGGTCAGGTTGTTGAAGGAGGGCACTATTGCTGCGCTCGAGGGAGAGGCGAGCAAGCCGCAGGCGGCTGGAAGGTACAGCGTTGTCTGATCGGGAGCTTAGTGTGTATGTCTATGTCTACTGGTGCGGCAGGTTGATGTACAATGCGGATGCCTGGTCTGGCAATACAGTTTTCATTATCCCTCGTTGCATCGTTGCTCGTCTTCTCGTTATGCCTGAAAGTAAGTGACAACTTCGGTTGCACTGCACACCCAAGGATTTAACCCCTGAAAATGACGAACCATGCCAATACCCACCTATTCAGCGTAAAGCAATCATCTTGAAGGCGAAGTGCAATCAAAGTCGACGATACGTCCATGCCAGAACAACTCCCTGCCAAACATGTTCCTGCATCCCCCGCTCCTTGGCACCGCATAATCACTTTCCAACTCGCACGCGCAGTCCCTGGTCTTCCTCGTCTTGGAAGCGACGTAATGTTGCTTGTTGCCATGGCCAAACTAAAGCAGAACGGGCAGGAGCCTCTGCCTTGGAGCTGCCGTTATCTGCACCATGAGACGCGGATCTTCAAATCAACTGCTGAGCCACGCGACATGGCGGGCTAACATTGTGCGATCGGCATTGACTACCATCAATAATATCTGGCATTCGAAGCTGCGGGCCTACTTTGTGCAGTGCTTGGGACCAAGATACTAGCATGTCACCTACCGGATTCGATCTTGCGCGGTGGTGAGAGTTGATGGCTGAGCGTCCGAGGCTGTCTGACAACACCTATATAAGTATTAATATCTGGAAGTCGAGCTACTCGCCAGACCTCACTGATCGAATCCTGGTATTCCGATTTCTGCTCATCATGAAGACCACTCTCCTCAGCGCTCTGCTCGTCTCAGCAGCAGCCGCTGCGCCTCATCTTGCTCCCAGGGCTGCGAGGTACGAAGGCTACAAAGTTCTGCGCATGGACACTGGCGACAAGCTGGAAGAAGTCAAACAGATGCTGTCTGGACTTGACTATGAGGAGTGGAGTCACGACACTTCCAAGCACATCGACTTCTCCCTTCCTGCGGATCAGGCGAGGAAGCTGAAGAAACTGGGTGCAAAGTTCAAGGAGATGCACAGCAACTTGGGCAAGGATATTGCTTATGAGGGAAAGCCGTGCGATTATAAGGGTATGATTGACGATTCAACACCCTCAGGAAGTGCGTGAGCTGATATGATGTCGGCAGGCAAGGATAAGCCAGAGGATCTGCCTGACCTTTCCTGGTTTGATGGCTACCACTCCTACGACGAACATCTGCAGTACCTGGAAGACCTCTCGGAGGCTTTCCCCAAGAACTCTGAGGTATTCGTCGCTGGCGAGTCCCTCGAGGGCCGCGAGCAGAAAGGCATCCACATCTGGGGCAAGGGTGGCAAAGACAAGAACACTGCCATCCTCTGGCACGGGTAAGTGGACATCCGTGGCATTCACACGCTTTCAAACAGATCTGACTTGTCACCAGTACTGTCCATGCCCGCGAGTGGGTCACCACGATGACAGTCGAGTACCTGGCATACCAACTCATTGCCGGCTACGGCAAGGACTCCAACGTCACGTCCTTCGTTGATGACTACGACTTCTACCTCATTCCAGTCGTAAACCCCGATGGTAAACTCAAACATCCAACTCCATACCAAACCAAACCAACCTCACTAACCAACGCTTTTGCAGGCTTCGTCTACTCCCAAACCCAAGACCGCCTGTGGCGTAAAAATCGCCAACCTCCCCTTGCAGGCGCCAACACCTCTCACCCCTGCTGGGGCGTCGATCTCAACCGCAACTGGCCGCACGAATGGGAAGGCGTCGGCTCTTCCAACAATTCCTGCACCCAGACCTACCGCGGTGCGTCACCCGGCTCCGAGCCCGAAATGAGCGGAATGCAGCACTTCGCAGATAAGCTGGCCGAGTCACACGGATTGAAACTCTTCATCGACTGGCACAGCTACTCACAACTCATCCTCAGCCCATACGGATATAGTTGTGAAGCTGTGGCGGAGACGAACGAAGAACATATCGACCTCATGTCCGCAACGGCTGACGCGATCGAATCAGTCTATGGCACGCAGTACACGACTGGCCCGACTTGTCAGACTATCTACGCTACGAACGGAGGCAGCTCGGACTACGTCTACGACATCTCGGGATCTGAATGGAGTCTGGCGTTCGAGTTGAGGGACACAGGAGACTATGGCTTCATCCTTCCGCCTGAGCAAATCTTGCCGAATTGCGAGGAAGTGTGGGCGGGCATGCAGGTGATGTTGTCGATGATTTGAAACATTTGACAGGAATCCTGTGCGCAAAGTTGTACGAGGAGGAAGATTAGAATAAAGATGAATAGTTCATGCACATAACGATCAATGCGCGACAAGAACGAGGAGGGATGGACGACGTCGTGGAATAGTCTTGTACGAGAACCACACACAGAGTCTCTCGTCTCAATCTCTACCAAGCCCACACAGTAGCGAAGATCACCAACCCGCATTCTTTGCTCGACATTTTCTCATTCTCACTGCGTTCACCTTCGCCTCCGCTAGAAAACTTCCTTCATTCTCAGGCTCAATCCTGTCCAACGACAAGTGACGACGGACGAACGAAAAAAGCTGGGAAAAAAGGAGCCGAGAAGCAGACAATAAAAAAAAGCTTTCACAATGATGGTGGATATCTACAAGCTCCCAAAATGATAAAAAGAAAAACGAATAAGCGTTGCCTGCCCTTCTGGGTACCCGTCCTGTTTGTCCCATTCTTTCTCTCCCTCAGGTTTTGACTTATAGCAGTCTTCGAAGACCTTTCGCTCCGATATCGTCTCCTGCTCTCAAGCCTTTTCTCTCCCTCTGAATAACGATGAACGCCTGGCGCTGATGCAAATAAAAATATGTGTGGGTGTTTTGTGATTGTGGCTGGTGTTGAAAAGTGTGTTTAGCCACTGGCCTGTTGCTTACTGATCACGATTATGGATGAAGTTCTGTTTTCACGCCTTCTTGTCCTCGCCCTTCTTACCATCCTCAGCAGCAGGCTGGTCGCCGAAAGGTCCAAAGCCGAAAGCAGGCGTCGTGCCCGTCGCCTGGCTGGGCGGATCTCTGCTGCCAGACTCGAGAGGGTCGTTGACGATCACAGGGTCGTTCTGGCGAGTGTCCGGGTGCACTTCGCCAGACCTGCGCACCTCGCGGCTGAGATCAGACTTGGAGCGGTCGCGGGAGATCGGTAGCTGATCGTCGCGACCACGCTCGATAGGCGACCAGCCGCCGATGGAACCAGCGACAATACCGGCCATGGCTGCACCGGCGAAAGCGACGTTGGATCCTGAGCGCGAGCGGTTGCGACTGCGACGGCGGCGGGACTCGGGCGTGGGAGGTGCTGGCGAGTGCGACATCTGTGAGGCGGCGTCGTCCATGTGTGGCGTACCGGGTGCCTCAGAAGACGCGCGACTACGACTAGGAGAGCGTGATCCGAGAAGGAGCTCCTTCGGGTGGGCGACGGCAAACTTGAGGCTGCGCAGACGGCCGCCCTTGTATTTTCTGAGCCAGGCAAGTTCCTCCTTGATATCCATGAGGCCTTGGTTGAATTGCCATGGATTCTCCTCGTCTGTGATGACAAGCTCGTCTTTCTTTGGTTTATTGACGTAGCGCTTGATGAATCCAGGGCAAAGTTTGGAGGCAAATTCGTCAGGGATAAGACGAATGACGATGCCGACGGGGATGGAGATGGCGCCGAGTACTATCGCGACACCCCATTGATCACCGAACTGCCTGTGGACATGGAATGCTTGGCCACCAACGAAGATGATCAAAGTTTGACCGCCGACCATGATGAGGAAGATTCCGCAGAAGAACCAGTTACGTTGGATGCCCTCAAAGATATTGAACTTGTTGTCAAGACGACGGTTGTTCAGCGAGTTGAAAATTTGCATCCAGACGAAAGTGTTGAAGACCATGGTCTGCAGTTGATCCATCTCATCCTTGCCCGAGTATTTGAAGATAGAAGGTCCGGCGAAGTAGAGAATAAGAGTGATGACGAGCTGATAGATCGCTTGCCCGATGATCATCTTCCACATGTTCACCGAGATCAGTGCCGCGGACTTGGGATCAGGCTTACGTTCAAGAATCTTGCGGGTCGGAGGGTCTGTTGCCAGCGCAAGTGCGGCCATGGTGTCCATGATCAAGTTCACCCAAAGAAGCTGGACGGCAGTGAGGACGGACGATTCAGTGCTGGAAGAGACAGCGGTAATGAAGGCGAGCAGGACTGCAGTAATGTTGACAGTGATTTGGAACTGCAGGAACTTCCTCACAGCATCGTTGACCGCACGACCCCACATGAGAGCCTTAACAATACTAGTGAAGTTGTCGTCCATGAGAATGATGTCGGAAGCCTCTTTCGCAACTTCTGTTCCAGCGATGTTCATGGAGAAACCGACGTCGGCAGCCTTGAGAGCTGGAGCGTCGTTGGTACCGTCGCCAGTCACAGCCACAGTCTCGCCCATCTCTTTCAAACGTCGAACGAGGATGCGCTTATCCTCAGGAGATGAGCGTGCCAGAACTTGCAACTTGGGAATAACCTCGCGCTGTTCGTGCTTGCTCATCTTGCGGAATTCAGGACCTTCCATGGCGAGACCGCCAGCAGTGTAGATTCCACACTCCTTAGCGATAGCCTTGGCGGTGTTGATGTTGTCACCAGTGACCATGCGAGGGAACACTCCAGCCTTGATACAATCAGCGACAGATTCCGAAACACCAGGTCGCAGAGGGTCCTGGATGCCGACGAGCCCAAGGAAGGTCATGTCCTTGCAGACGTCTTCAAATACAGCCTGAGTCCTGTCATCCTCAGCACGGCGCGCTCCCCTAGGCGGCCATGATTCGAAGTCGCGGTGGATGAATCCGATAGTGCGCAGTGATCTTGAAGCGTAGGCATCAATGAGGTGTTCGAGCATCTCCTTGTTAGATCCGGAAAGTGACATTGACTCGATGCCGGTGGTAGGGTCCTTGATGATACTGTTGCAGTACCTGAGCATAATCTCACTGGCACCCTTGACAAGCAATCTGTAGCGGCCGTTGGGCAGTTTGATGACGACGCCCATACATTTGCGTCCAGAGTCGAAAGGAATAAGTTGAGCAACTTCGCTGTTACCGCGTTCGATGCCGATCTTGTCCATTCCCAAGAAGTCACGAGCGAATCCAAGAAGAGCAGTTTCGGTCTTCGATCCCATGTATACAAGCTTGCCATCCTCTTCAGCTTCGAAAGCGGTTGAGTTGATGGCGATTGAATCTTTCCAGAGCGCAGTCGTGTCCTTTGCCAGAGTCTTCGCGAATTCAGGAGCTGACACGTCGTCGACGTCGTCGTGTTGCTGCGCAGCGTTTTCGCCGTTTTCCACTTGTACATTAGCACGGTTGCTAAATCTGCTAGAAGTTCCAATGGTACCAGCGACGACAGTCATGACGTTCTGGGTGAGCGTACCCGTCTTGTCTGAGCAGACACAGGTAGCATTACCCATGGTCTCGCAAGATCGCATAACGCGGACGAGGTTGTTGTCCTTGAGCATGCGCTTGGTCGCGAAAGCCAGAGCCAAAGTGACAGCGAGAGGCAGACCCTCAGGTACCGCGACCACAACGATGGTCACGGCAACAATAAGAATGTCCAAGAATCGCTGACCCTTCGCAGCGGGAGTCGATTTGTCATTAGGGAGTTGTGCCAGGAACTTGATCAGCAAAACAATGAACAGAAGCAATGCAGCAGCACTACCAAGCTTGGCAATGTACTCTGCCAAGTTGTTGAGCTTCATTTGAAGAGGAGTAGCCTCGTTGTCTTCGCGAAGAGCGAGCATGGTCTTGCCGTACGATGAGTGAATGCCAGTAGCAGTGACAATCATGCGGCCGAAGCCTTCGGTGACCTTGGCTCCAGAGATCATGAATGGGTCCATCTTTCTAAGGTTTTCGTTCTTCTCCATGGCCTTGTAGACGTCTTCCGCGGGAGATTTCTTGATCACATCTGATTCGCCAGTTGCCGATGATTCGTCGCATTTCACACTATGTCCTGCGACGAAGATACCGTCAACAGGCAGAATGTCACCTGGTTCAATGACCATGAGATCACCGACGAGCAGATCATGGACGCTGATTTCCTGAGCCTTTCCAGAGCGGATGACCTGGACATTCCTTGCATCTTTCTTCTTGTTCAACTTGACGAATTGTCTCTCTTTCTGCCAGTCGTTTACCGCACCAACCGAAACCACAACCACAATAGCGACGATAATGGCGACACCCTCCACCCATTCTACACCAGCCTCTCCATCTGGATGTGGCTGAGTTGACTGGTAGATTCCTAGTGCGAGCGCAATGATAGCTGCTACTGTAAGCAGAATCAGGATCTTGTCGTTGTATGCCATCCACGCTAGCTGGAAGATATTCTTGGCCTTCCGCTCCGGCAAACGATTATCGTCAAATATCCTCTTGCGATCCTCGAAAGATCCTAGCTTCCCAGTGCCAGAATGAGATGCCGACCGGGGAGGATTCGTCCGGGTCGCGTCGGAGTCTGCGGGACTCGCTGCGGCGGCAGTAGCTTCGTCAAAAGTCACATTGCCATCCAGCTCTTGTTCGTCCACACTAAGGCCGCTATTTCGATCCGTCCTGAGACCCTTCTCCAACCCGACCAGACCACCCAAAGCGTGGAACGCGCCCAAGCTCTTCGGGTTTAGCAACTTTGTCATGTGTCCAGGCGCAAATGCGAACGGGTTGTTGTCCCTCTCGAAATCGCCTTCGGTTCCAGGATCCGGTACAAGGGCGTCCTTATCAGATAGAACAGGGTGGTCGCCGGCGCCGTGCTTTACGTCGTCGCCGCTAAAAGCTTTAGATTGGCTGTCTGTACCAACGTAGGTCGTATCGGTGGTAGAGATAGTATCGCCGCCATCGGTATCGACGCTGGAACCTCGCTTTCGTTGTACGGGAACGGCGAGGAAGTTTTGAGGGTGGCTAATCTGTGTAGGTGATGAGATGTTATGTGGGCTAGTTGGCCGTGATTCGCGGCTCTCGAAGCTACCACTTTTACGCAGTTCTGGAGGCGTCGACTGCCCCGTTGACGTTGGTCGTAGCATTGGTGATGATCCGCCGTTACTCGTACTATTTTGATCGTGATCGGGTTGCACCAAGTTCTCAGATGATCGACCGACGGCAGATGTGTCGATTGTGATGGTGGGTGCTCTAGGGCGACGACCCTGCCCGGCAGCAGGCGGAGTAGACATGGTGACGAGTATGCAAGGCGAAGCTCCCGTGCCTGTAAGCGAGGAGGGTGACTGAATGCCTGGGTAAGCTTCAAGGGATGTGCGGCTGCAAGTCCATGTGTTACGCCGTATTAAGCTGGAGAGGAATGTTGGTGGAACCGGTCAGCGACTTGCTGCGGTATATGGTGCGCCGCAATCGAGGCGAAGCAAAAATTAGCGGTGTCGTGCGTAGGCAGCACACGTATGTAGGTCGTGGGTGCGAAGAGGCGATTACCACTCCAGTCAAGGAAGGCTCAAGCCGGAATCGGGATGCGAGATGGGCTATGCGAAGGCGAAGAACGCGGTCGAGATCTACACTCCAGCACACGTTGGAATAGTGAAGATAGGAGATGACAATAATGCGACCGTCGGCCGGTGGCGTGCGGCGAGTAGATTATTGTCGCTTCGATTCGCTCTACCTTGTTGATTCGCGCGGGCGAAGGAGGCTGTGCAAAGCAGTTGAGCACCGACAGTCCGGACGGTTGGCCTAAGCGCTCTCAAAGAAACGGTATAAGTCAAGAGAGGCAGATGAGTCTCTGCACGGTGCTGCTTCTTCTACTGCCAGAGTCGCAGTGGCAATCTTGCTCGACAGCGTTAATGCTGTGCGCTGGGCGCTGGGTAGCAATTGGTGAAAGCTTCGTGGCTAGCACAGCCCGAGCTAGCTTGCAAGCACCTTGCTATATAGCTGCCCCTCGGTGAACAGCGCCAACGCGGCAAGAGTCGGGCAGTCTTGGGTCAAGGTGATAGATATGAATTTCTTGACAAAACAAACAGCAGCAGTATTGCCTGCAGCGGAGGCGACCAGGGGAAGTGCAGAATCGTTCCAGCACGGAATCTAGGGTGTCGCTGTGAGTGGATGCGCATGAGGTCTAGAAGGGAGCCAAGCATTTACACAGCCTCAATCGGCGGCAAGCTTATATCTCGGCTGACAGTCGCAAATATGAGCCAAGCATCGTGACAGCGTTGGTACAAAACTCGCGCAAGCCATCGTGGTTTGGCGTTTGCCTGTGCAAGCACCTCCGAGAGATTTTCATTGTTACAGAAGAAGGCCAAGGGCGGGTGTGGTTCATCAGACACATGGCGCTGCTTGCAATCTCTCCTGCGTCATTATCTAACGACCACCCTTGAAACATCCTGCGCTTGGTCCACGAGCGCAGAATGGGGTTGCTAGCGCTCACTTTTCGCTGGGGAACGGGTCGCGCTTCTACACTTCCGCGCTGTCTTCTCCAGGGGATACCCATTCGAGCGAAATCACTCGTTAGATTACCGTCGGCTACAAATTGTGCCATCATAATGTCCTAAAGCGATGCTTCCGCCGATAATCGATGCTTAGCAACATGATCGATCAGCAGCAGCACCAGCCAGCCGTATCACCACACTCAGCTTCCACCGTCGGTCATCATTGACGCCAGCGGCTGTTGCTGAGAGCACATGGCTTCGTTTGTATGCACAATGCAACGTCCGGAGTGCATGGTGTAATGGCCAAGCCCGCACTATGCCTGGAGTCGACCAACTGCAACGTGAAGTGCTCTGGCAACGGTCGACTTGCATACTGGAATGCTTGGATTCTTCTTGGAAACTTAATCCGAGCAACAGAATTCTTCCACTCCCACCACAATAGGAAGTTGCGGATAACTTGCATAGTGGTCACTGTTAAATGACATGTCTGCAGGCACACAGCATGGTCACAATCTCTCTAACATCATCGGACAAGGCATGCAGAATCAAAATGCGACTCGTTTGTCCATCCCTGAGTACTTGGCGTGATCGAGGATCGCTATGCTCTAAGCATTAGTGGTGTAACTCTACTCCAGCGCAGCGAATTTCAGCCGCGATCATTCATCCTTCGGAGAGAAGCGGATACACATGACCACACAAGGAGAAGAAATGAATGGTCCGAATTGATAAGAAATTTCCAGATACATCGTCTCTATGACCCAAAAGCCAAACTTCATCGATCGACTCTATCGCCATCAAAAGAGAAAAAAAAAAAATACCAAAACACAGAAGAACCGAAATCCCAAAATCCTCACAAAACACCATCAAAATCATCAACATCATCATCCACACAATGCCTTCCCATGCCTAACAACCTCACCTCCTCCCCTTCTTCCCTCCCGCCCTCGTACCAGCAGTTCTCCTCCCGCCACCAACCACAGCAACACCGCGATACTCTCCCTCAACTTCCTGCGCAGCGCAGGCCGCACAATCGTTCTCCATCCTGACCGTCGCCCAGATCTCGCCACTCTTGCAAGCACGCTGCGTCAGCGCCGCGGACGGACACGAAGCGGCGAAGACGGTCTTGGTGTGCCCGCAGGGGTGGGTGTGGGCGTAGAATTTGCACATGGTTGTGGTTTGGGCTGCGGTCCGATGGTAAGGTTAGTGGGAGGGTGAGCTTGCAGGTAGGTGTGGGTCAGGACGTACTTTGATGATTTGCTTGGTTTCGTTGTGAACCTGATAGTATTCTTGATGTCAGAGGCTTTGTTGAGGTTTTGCGTCGCTGACTCTGGACTCGTATGACTGATGTTGCTGATGCTGGTGGATAGCGCAGACTGAGTGTCGCCACACCTCACTCTTATACCATTCTCGATCAGCCTTCGATTGATCCATTGAAGACATTCTGTTTGCGCTCTCACAGCCCAAAGACTTTGTCGTCGCAACCAAAGCAATCCGTACAACCTCTCACAATGGCCATTGCACTGTCGCAACAGCCCAAGTTCCTGCTGCCGAGATGGTTTAGCCAAACAACAGGCCGAGGTCACCGCATTGCGGAATCTCAATGCCGCTTCAACACGCCTCCGGCCTAAGACTGGTCGTGCACCAGGGAAGGATGAGAGTATGTTGAGCAAACCTCAGACAGAGCCCTGAAGAGAGATACCTCGGAAGTTGTTCGCCGCGCCGAAGGAACTGTGTCCTTAGAATATCGTGCACAAGGTCCTCCGGCTCATGTCTTCGGGTACGCTGCCGGTTGGCAAGATGCAGTCCGGGTATCGGGCGGCCTCCATGCGAGCCATTGTTGAAAGACGGGTGTGCACTTGTCCGCTGTTACCGGTGTCACGAACATGGGTATGCCATGTCAGGGGAGGTGTGTAGCCGTTCCACGAGGAACGTGTATCTGGGAGGCCTTGAGAGACACGACGGGTTGTTCTGGGCTCGGGGAACAGAGGCAGATTGAAACGCAAACATTGAAATGCGAGGCAGGTGAGAATTTGCAAGCAGCGACAAGCTACTGTGGCCAAAATGGACTGATGGTTCGAGCACTCAATTCCGGAAGCTGTACATGCTTCCTTGGGTACGCAACAGGAATCGCAATGCCGTGGGATGGTTGCATGATCGTTCCGGTGCAGCGTAAGGCGGTGAGTCTTGTTTGCGAGCACTGGAAGGCTTTTTGGAACAGTTTGATTGCCTTTCAGTCGCAGTAGAAATCCTTTGAGGAATATCAGCCCATCAGTAAAAGTCCAAAATACGATAATTTGCATATTCGCTGTGAGGTTATACAGAGATTATGGCTAGACTATGGTTCCGTGATGCCTCGATTGATGCACATTGACTTCAAGATTCCAAGTTGGCGTACACTCTTGAGCATCAGACACCATATTGCACCCTCGACATTGAGATCTATACAATGGCTTGAAGATAGCAATTCAATTGACCATGTCTCTATTAAGAATGATACCACTACATGTCTCCAGCGAATATTTCTGTCCATTTCTTGCGGTTGAGATGCTGCATCTAATAGTCCGTGGCGCTCACCTTACCCCAAGGTACCTACTTTAGGGTTAATATGCAGCACGAAATCACGTGTCTCACCGCTCAAACCCAACCCGCGTGGCTGATGATATGGGAACCAGCAGTACGGGACGCCTAAGATCATGCATGCATAAAACACAAACGCAATATACCGAAGCGAGATGATGTATCGCGTCAATACGCGCGCACTATACTTGTTCGGCGCCCCAGGCCGATTCCCAGATCACGTCGGCTGGGATTCAACATTGTTGGATTGAATGATGGATCGACTCGCTACTACAATTGCGACTGGTCGAGTAGGAAGCAGCCACGTCGAAAAGTACGTACATACAGAGGCGCAATGGTCGAGCAATTGCTCGGCAGTTGCGGCGTTAGACGGGATTGCTATTGGGCGGCGTGGGAGGTATAGTTTGCATGTACCTGTGAGCACAGCATTTGCCGCGCATTGGTGCCTGCAGTGGAATAATGGCTTGGTTCTGGCTCTGTCTTGGTTTGGCGATTGGAAGTGAACTGGTCGTTCGAATTGTTCTAGTCGCGTGGATTTTCGAGGAGCTCGTGGACGGTGGATCCGTGCACTGGGAATGTCTCACTCTGAATCGTGGACGTGCCGTGATCATAGAGCTATCTACCGACCCCTGCCGACATCACCTCATCAGTTCAATGCGGTGACGATATCTCGTCCATTCTATCAGCGCACACGATAGCAGGTCTGCGCATGCCCGCAGCCGTGCTCGGGGCCGTCCATCAGACTTCCGCCCAGCATCACACCGACAAGCGCGCCCAAACCGAGATCCTTGTCGCAAGTCGGTCTGCAAACGGCAGGGCGAGGAATTGACTCAGCAATGGCGACGTCACCTCCGCAGCTCTGGCCAACATCACTCTATGGAAAACGAGGCGCTCGCAATCCTCCCAGCGGGCTGTGAGTGCCTTTTGTGCTGGTCCGAGGCGGCACGAGCGTATGCATGCCCTATGTGCTGTCAAATGCGACATGTGCGCGGAGGCAGCACCTCGTCTGGCAAGCCACGCCACGTAGCACAACACTTGAGTAGCGAGTGGAGCCCGGTTATGCAGGTATGCAGCTATCCGCGATTGCGCGCACGACTGGACTGGACTTGCGCCTCTCGCCGGCGCACATCCATTCGCCAATGCGCATTGCGCTCGGAGGTCTGTTCTGATTTCTGATTTCCTCGTCGCGCGTTTGCCTGGCCCTGCCTGTCTTGCTTTGCTTTCATATGTTTCCACGCCGCCGTTTGCCTCTTCCCCGCTGTCGTTACTGGCGAGAAAACATGCTGGGTCGGCGCTGGTGAAATTCTTCGGCTGTCCTACGCGCGCGGGAATACGAAAACAACGTGAGCCTTCGTCTTGCAGCAGCGGAGACGCTAAGTTTTCTGGACGCTGCATGGACGCTTCAGCCCAAGTATTTTGGACGAAAGAGCGTCGTGAGCGCACGCCGCTATATTGGGCGCAGAGAGCCCATTGGACTGCAAGCTCATTCCTCCGGAGTTGGACTACGACAAAAAGCACTACGCCACGCCATCTGCGAACCCCAAACTTTAGGCGCGACGCCAGCGAAGCAATCCGCTGTACCATGAGCCTGCGCCTCGACATCATTGCCCGACTCACACCTCGCTGCCTCGCATTCCACGTGCGACGTCCTGCCACTCCAGGCCGCCACGCAGCATTTCCGGCTCAGCAACTTGGCCATTGGCTCTTCGCACTCCATCTGCCACGAATCGCAGCGCTGCTCGCTTCGCTTCCATCGTGACAGGTGCATTAGACCCTACTGTGGGTACGCTTGAAGAGAACGCGACTCGCACCAGGATTGGGGCGCTGCTATTGCTCCATTAAACCAGGATATTGTGGTCTTACGGGATCCACAAAGCACGCATTGTCATTGACCTTGCGCCACTCAGCTGTCGCTTTCTTGTGTCATACAGCTGTCGTCGCTCTTTTGGCGTCTCTTGTTGCTTGTTTGGCTGGCTGTGTACATACCTCTCTGCATTGGTTCTGGATCGCGGATGCAAGGCACTGACGTTGTTCACTCGCTTTTCTCTGGGCTTGTTCGCATTCGACTCTGCATGCGACCTTAGCGATTGAGCTTTTCATGCACTGTACAGAATTCGACTTTGTCTCACGCTGACGAATACACGACATTGAAGAGTCACGACTGCACGCCCACCGTCATAATACTAATAAACGAGACGTCACGATCGGCTGGTTCACCCAGCCGACCGACGACATGGCCATCTCCCAGATTGAGGAGAAAATCCTGGGAAAGCTGGCAAGACAAACCGAAGCAACCAATCCTCTACTGGCAGCGAACTTGTACCAGGTCCTCGGACTTTCTATTTTGCTTTCGCAAAAGTTGTACCGAGCAAAGAAGCTTCGCAAGCTCGACACTACACGCGACACCAAATCTTTACAACTATATCACCAGATTATCTGGCTTGCACGAGAAGGTCTGTCCATCACAGAAATATATATCCTGCCATACTGCCAGGAAGGCGAGCAAGGTCCAGAATGTAGAGTGATGGCGGCGAAGCTTCGCGCTTCACTCTACCATATCTTCTGCTTGTTTCACAACCATCCGCCCATCAATGGCACGAGAAGGTATTCTAGCTCATCGAGCAGCCCGCCCTCAAGTAAGCGCTCACCCAAACAGAACAAGGATCAGTCAACGCGACCTTCCAGTAAGTCACCTGGCAATGGCAAAGGCGGTGACACCACTAGAAGACGCAAGACTAGCAAAAATGGTTTGCGTGATCCAATACCTTCGATGACGTCCGATGCATCGTATATCACAAATCCTTATGCATCGCCCGCATCGCCACCTCCTGCTGCATCGTTGCCTCCACTACCACCTGAGGCGAGCAGAACACCATCAAGACCACCAGGGCTCAAACCTATCAAGATTCCCTCTCCTCAAGCTGCTGCATCGTTCCTTCTGCCGCCATTGAACTTTGTACCAATGGCACGCGAGCACTTTGAGGCTACTCAACACCTGGCCACTACTCTGCTTCCGCCGGCGCACGCTTTGCGTTTGGCAGTATCCCTCGAACATGCCATATTCATGTGGGATTGCCTGAAGGATCACGAACAGGCGCGATCTCTCGCCGCTCGCACTATCAAGAAAGTGTACTCTTCCAGCGAAGGCTTGGATGATGATGAGTTTGCTGATGCAGCAGCGATTGTGCAAGCTTTGGGTGGCATTGTCAAACGCGGCTCAAACGAGCCAAGTCCAGATCCTAACAAACATAACACCAAAGCTCAAGTCTCACAGCCTCGCGCAACGCCGAATTTCCCTCTGATCGATCGGACAATCGCCATTTCTCCACCATCTACTTCCACAGCAGACACCGCACGACGCCCATCGCTCGACCCTTCGCCTATCGTCCACTACCGCAGTACGCCAGATCGTCTTTCCACTGTCCCCGAAGATCCTTCACAGGAGACCTCCGAACGCGAGAACGATCGCGCGACCACAACGGCGCCCACAACCCTGTCTCCGTCAGCAAGCAGACTCAGCAGCCGTGCGAGTGGCAAAACAGGCATAAGCTCGCAGACCGACAAAGCGGCCAAGCGCCGCGCGTTGGAAGCTGCAGAGCAGGAAATCTACAGACGGCGAAGCCAAAGCGCAGGCAGTCGTCAGACCACGCCAGTCGAAGGGTATGTGCGCCCTCGGCAGCAGTAATTGCGAGAAACGAGGGTTTCTCAGGATTGCAATGTATGAACACGGTAGGGAAAGCGGTGCTGATTTCTTAGTAGAATCAGCGCCCCTACTGCAGCCGATCGTCTCGAGCAGAATTCTAAGCAGACTAAGCATGACAAGAAGGCCGATGCAGCCACTGCAAAGCCAGCAGTTCCCACTGCCAACAAAGAAGAGGCGAAACGTCGCCGCCAGCCATCGCAACAGAAGAAAGACCGAGCCAAACTTCCTCCTCCGCTGGTGATCCCTATGAGGGCCGACAGTGATCCGCGCCGTGACTTTGTCGATCGGCGGAGAGCTGTTCTACGCGCGTTGGAAGTCATTGCGTCGTCATCAAAAGTGCTGGAGCCGAAGCATAAGCATCGTGCGGCGAGGAGGGTTGGTGTGGAATGATCATGTGCTTTTAAGAGGGAGGAGGATTGAGCAATCGGCACTGCGAGAATATCGACATTTTGACATGCATGAAGCGCTATTGGTGGTGATACCCGAGATGCAAACACTCCCAAGCATCGAATCAAGAGGAGGGAAAGTACAAAAAGGTCGACAAACTTTCTATAGAACGTACTAAAACGAGTCCAAAACAGACCCTTACCCAAACAAGAAGAAGAACCCTTCAGGGATATATATGTGAGACACGATGCAACCTGCCCGTAACACCTCTAGAACGCCCAAAACAACCCGAATCCACAGGCTGAACCCTTACAGTAAGACTTCAATTTCAGGCATCCTCCCTCATCACACCTTCCACCGTATCGGCAGCCAACGCCTTAACCTCCTCACTCGACCCTCCCGCTTCCACTCCAAGAACATCCGTCTCATCCTCCGCCGGCGCCTCAAGACTCTCAAACTGACTCCTCACCATATAATCCTTCATATAATGGTTCTTCCGCGCCCTGACGCGATCCATCAACAGCGCCTCGGAAGCCCGCAGGAAAATAAAGTGCACGTGGATCGAAGGGTTCTTGAGCGACGCGAGGCGCAGGATGTCGCGGTATTTACGCTTCAGGGCGGAGCAGGTCAGGATCACGCCTGTGGGTGCTGTGGTGGTGTGGTTTTGCAGGGCAGGATGGGAGGGTTGCGGTTGTTGTTTGAGGGTCTTGATCGCTTCGTCGCGCAGCAGGATCAGCCAGTCCCAGCGGTCGGCGTCTGTGAGGGGTTCGCCGCGGGCCATTTTGGCGACGTTGGCGGGGGTGTGGTACTAGATGGACATGGGTTGTTAGATTACTTCTTTTTTTGGGGAGGTACATATGCCGAAACATAGGTAGACGTAGATGTAGATGTAGATGTAGATGTCGCAAGCCCGGTACGTCATAGGACATGAGATTCTCGATGGCAAGAAGATCCAGTCAGGTGCACTTACAGTATCGCCCTCGAGATAAGGCATTTTGTAGGTCTGGTGCAGGTGCTCGGCGACAGAAGTCTTGCCGCAGCCTGCGGGACCGGTGATGATCCAGATGTGCTGGTGTTCTGATGAAGGCGGTGGGATGGCGGCGTTCGAAGGCGCGTGGGCAGTCGCCATGTTGGTCATTCCTTTTGTCGCCATGGGAAAAGCGTTCTCATTCGGAGGTGTGGGAGGTAAGACGGCGGCAGACATGGTGTGGATTTTTTGATTGTGAATGGCAGTCACTAGGGACGGTTTCGTTTAGAGTGTATCGGCTTTATATTTGGGTTTCTGGGGTTGCGACGACGATGTCTGATGGCGAAGTGATAGGAGTAGGAGGCAAGTCAGGCAAGCACAAATGGCACGGCACGTGATGCAAAACGACAGGAAGTGAAGTCGAATGACGGCAGTGCCTGGTCAGGCGGCAGTGGTGAGGGTTTTATTGCTCTTTATCGGCTACGCCATGGGTTTTGTTCAAAGACCGACGGCAGGCAGTCCCGCCGATGGAGAAACTGGAGAAGTGGGGGGTTGTCTCTCGACCTGTTGTGAAGCCTGTGATTGGCCGTGTGCTCTCACCTTCTGCCACCGCCGAGATCGACGGAATTGCTTTGGGAAATTTTGGGAGACGTGCGTTGGGTGCTTTCTGTGAAGAGGCTCAGATATTGTTCTCTTGGATGCACTTCTCTCCGCTTGCGACTTCTTTGGTGGTGGCAGAGAGTCAAGACGATCACTTTCCGCATACACAATACTCCAGGTACCATGCGACGGGTGCCTGGAGGCGGGCCATGGGGTGCATGCCAGCGTGGCTCCCATGTGGGCCGGATCATGTGGAGGAGATGCCCATTGCGCTGCGGAGGTTCGGGCGTGGTGGTGAGAGACACCCTACGCCCACGACAAACATTCGGAGTGGAAATGGGTTCTGGCGCGCGGTTCTTCGTTTTGGTACAACATTTCATGCTGCAAGCAGACTTCATCTACTGCTACCTTCTATCTTCACGTCCGGCTGAACATCTTTCGAAGGAAATCTTGAACCTTGAGGGCTTTGACCGAATGGAAGGCAAATGTACTGCTAGCCTTACAATTATCTGACAATAACCAGCGCCTAATAAACCACGATCCTCCGATCTCCGAGTAGGGGACTGCATAAGACTTCACACGGCAATTCTCGCACCAAGAAATTGACAGCAAATCTCGGCGACTGGTCAGCCGAGCTGCCGGCTTTGATCATGCCAGGGTAAAAGCATCAACCTACCTTGCACAATGAGCATTTCGAATGTTGTAATGAACATTGCTATATCTTCGCTTTATCACTCTACACAAGACAACGGCGGTATTGAGCAACACGGGACACGAAGTCGCCTGACATGCTTGTGGAAGGTGTGGGTGAGGACCACAGCCGAATATTCACAAGTTGAACACGAGATTCAAGTGATGGACTCATCAATGACGAATGCAGATATACTGTTCACATGATAAAGATGAGTTTCACTAGGCCTGACTTGTTTGCTCCGTCACAATGAAAATGCCTTTCCCAAATACTTTGCTCTACTCAAGAGCTTTTTTGTCTGCATCCACTTGCTGCAACATCTCTCTTTGCCACTTTCTTACTTCGCACACACTACCAGACTCTTGTCGCAAGATCAGGAAAACCAGCGCGGACATGTCTTCCGCACGCGGCGCTGGCCATAGCCACAATTCCTCCCCAAGTGAGGATGGCAGCTCCGGGTTTAGAGCTCCAGAGTCCGGGACAGTCTTCGAAGCGGTCACCGACTCAAGTGCACCAAAAGACAAACCAGGTCATTATGGAAACAGAACTGAACACGACCAGAACGAGGGCATGACAATGCACAGAAACACTATACTGGACGAATCCAATTCTCCGTCCGTTGGCCAACAGCCAAGTTCCCAGGATACACCACTCGACGATCATACTGAGAGTTCAAAACCCTATGAAGCCCGTGATTATGAATCAGACCGGGAGCTTCCATCTGTATCTGCGCCCGAGCCTGAGAGAAGAGCAGTTCCTCGGGTGGGTGCAGACGGGAAGACAACATATGCGTACATGACATATTACGGTATATCATCCCACCTGACAGGCAGTTTGAATATAGACTGACAACGACACAGAGTGGCGCAAACTTCTCTGGAGTGCGAAAACAGCGCAGGCACCACCGTACCCCCATCCGTTTCGCCTCGCGCCAAGTGAGCCTGCGAAAGCCGAAACAACCTCAGTCGTGCGAACGAGCTCGCCTACGACTTCGCCAGGCTCTGGCTTCGAGTTCACCGGGCTGTCCATACGACCGAAGCGGAAAGCTTCGAGTAGCCCAAGCGGCGGTGATGATCGTGAGTACATCGGGAGGAATCTTTTGCAATGTGAGGTAGCTAATGTGATTCGCACAGAATCTCCTGCTTTCGACGAAAGTTCTGCGAAACATGGGACTACGCACTTGAGCACTTCTACTGCGGAGGGCGGAAGATCGAACAAGAGGCCACGCCTTCCCGAAGGCATTAAGATGCCACGGAGCCGAAAAATGCCTTCATGGTTTGACTGCCCCTTGCTCTCCCCGGAACAGGTCCGAGAGGCTCAACAGAAAGCTCACGTCGACAAGAAGGCGATCGATACCTCTGTAGATGGCGCAGGCAAGTTCATAGCTCGCAGCGGTGATTGTGAGCAGCACGAGTTACTGTCTGATCAATAAGGCGACTCTGATTGAGCGAACCATTAGGAGAGACAAGGATAAGCGTGCTTCGTGACGAAAGACTCAGAATATGGAGAGTTGCCGATACAGAAGGCGCAAGAAGAATACGACTTCAGTCAGACCTATTGTGTCGGGAGCTGGGTGTAGCGGTACAAATTGAATTTGTAAAAACGTAGGCTATGGCGATAGGCAGAGCCGAACATCAAGGCATCTTCGGACACAAAGAAGTCTTGTCTGCAAGCATATCAAATCTAGCTTCTAGACGCACTATCTTTCCAATCGCTTCGGAAGATTGTGGGTGCTAGAAGCATTGGTAAAGTCTTGCGCTGAATCAGATGGTTTTTCTTTTTCGCTCTGATTGACTCAAGCTCTTGAGAATCTTTGAAAGCGAGAAACACGACTCGGGCCATCTCCGACGACACAGCGCTCACGCTGGAATGAAAGTCCACTGTTAGGAGATCAAGCTCCCTCCACCCTTACGAGTCCGTCGGCTCGACACTCTTAGGGTGCTCATCGCTGGCGAAAACTTTGATGTGTCCCAGAATGGGATGGTAGACGTTGACTGCGGGCTGCGGGTTAGCTTGGATCAGAGCAGTAGGACATGCCACGCTACAGTACCTGACGGCGGAGTCTGCTTCTTCTCCCTGACGGTGGAGCTGGAAGGTGTTGCGCCTTCCTGTGTGATCGGATGCTCATTGTCTTGACGCCGATCCGTCATCTCGGCATTGATGCGATCGCTGAATCCGTCCCGCATGCCCGATGAGACCTGTGGCCTACAAAATTCTGACGTGTCAGCAGTCATCCTATCTTGAAATGAACCAGAGGGACCAACCTGTTTCGCTGGGCTTCTTTGCTCGGTTGGACGGGACACGTTTGCTCTTGGTCGTCTTGCCGCGAGCTGCAGCGCCTCGACCGCCAGCAGAGGCGCGAGCCTGAGTCTTCGAACGCGATGGCTGTTTAGCTGTATGCGAGTCCCGCATAGTCTGCAGGGGCAAAGGAGCGACCAGATTTTGGTAAACACCTTGATCTACAATCTGTCAGTGATGCACATGTGAGCTACGTACTCAGTCTCCGACATACCTTCAGCATAGCTTCCGAGGGCTGCACGGAGCTGATCGCAAGATCTCATCTTCTTGGTTCTCTTGGAATTTCCATCAGGCCGTTCCCAATCCAGCCATTGGACTCCCTCCTTACGGCTGAAATCCCTTCTGATGAGCGATAGGAGCTGGAACACGTAGTACGTTTGCCATTTGTCCATGCCGTGATAGTAATGATGAAATTGCAGCGTTCTACCAGAAAGTGGGTCGTCTTCTTCTTCTGCGCCCGGCGGGCGGATCCAGTGTGCGACTTGGTAGATAGCTTTCACAGCAAGCCTGCGGACGTCTTTAGTACGGAAAGCGTCTTGCAGTTCGGCAGTTGTTGGATTGTAGTCACCATCTTCGATAGAAGCAATAGTGTCATCGTATACAGCCTCGATAGCATTCCACTTCGGCAGTCGCGCACCAAAGATGCTGACAACCGGGGTCAAGAGACAGATGAGCAAGGCTGCTAGAGCTTTACACTCTTGTGCCATTCGGACGATGCCTTTGTCTAGGTCATCGACGTTCTTTAGACACAAGGAGGCCGCGGTAGCCTTCTTCGAGTAGCCTCCAGTTGCAATGTTCACCTCCCCTTTGTCAAGAGTACAGCCTTCCGGAGGAAGTGCCTCGTTGTACGGGTTGATAGGCATCCCCTCGCTTGTGACTTCGTACGTTGTAGCGTTTTCCATGATGATTATGTCCGCTTGCGCGGGCAATAGATGATGACCGGAGAACGCCAAAGGAGAGTTGCTGAGATGGTCAATGAGACGGTCTGTCTGTGTGTGAGGTTGCAGGTTGTAGTCGTGCAGTCTGATTGACATGTTTTGTTTTGTCGCGCGAGTGGGCGTCCGTGCACAGTGGGTCGAGCTCGTGACCTAAGTGAAAGGTACTCGAGAGATGTAACGTGGCAACGCAAACGGCGAACAGCTGGCATCACTCAACCACCCATCAAAATGCTTTCTGGCGCGGAAACAAGGTGCTCTTACATGTCCGCGATAGCTGAGTAGCCGTTCAATGTGAGTGTGGCGTGATCCTTGCACGCTCTTCGGTCGGTAGATCTTTCGTAGCTGTGTTTCTGTGGGCTTTCGCACGCACATGTTTCATCTGTATCTCACAACGGCAAGCAATGATTT
Organism: Pseudopyrenochaeta terrestris; assembly: GCA_022813475.1. Lineage (NCBI taxonomy): Eukaryota > Fungi > Ascomycota > Dothideomycetes > Pleosporales > Pseudopyrenochaetaceae > Pseudopyrenochaeta > Pseudopyrenochaeta terrestris. Next base: position 182,641 of record JAKLMJ010000011.1, read on the forward strand.
TGCCACTGCCTCACTGTATCTCTCTCTCGTCCACAGCCTTTGCCTCTCTCCAGCTATCCTCATTGCAAGGTGGACATTGATCCACCGATGCTAATTAGAAAGCTACTCTGGCCGGGAATTCAGGAACAGAAAGCGTGCCTGCCGAAAACTTCAACACCTCTTCGAAAATGAATCTCAATGCCGCACAATCAGAGACGAAAGGCATGGTTTGCGCCATTTGGCCCTAGTGTTTCATATTCCTGATGGGCATACAGCGGAGCAGAATTTCCAGCAATCGACTTTCCCGTTAAACGTATAGCTTTTAGTTTCAATAAGAGCTTGGGGCCAGTGAACACTGGTCACCAGTGACCAGTCTCATCTGATTCTATCATCCGGATTCTATCATCCATGATACTAATATGCGAAAACATCAATTTTCTGAAGGTAAGATGGGTCAAGCTAGGGGACGATATCTCGAAGCTGATCTCAGTGCTATACGCCGAGAAGATACTTCGTCGGGACTGTAATGTGCAGCGTTGAACGGTCATAAGAGTAGTGGCCTCAATGTCGGGCGATTTGGGTCCTGTGACAGTGTGTTCGAATCAAGTATCAAGATACTCTTGGCAACACGGCGCTGGTTTCCAGCACTTCGATGTTCACTCATTTGACATCACCATATTCCTTGTAGTCCAGACCGTGACTCCAGGCGTGATGGGCTGCTGAATCACTTGCTCGCGGGGAACATTCTCACTGAGCACACATGCATTTATATGCTTGGCTCTTCTCTCCTGCGCTGTCTTTAGTGGACGTGTCCTGGTAGCATGGGAATTCAAGACAGACCAGGGATCGCCCTATGTGTGCTATTCATGCCGGAATGGTAGCTCTTGAAAACATCGTACCACGATGCCAGGCCTTGGCAACTGTATCATGGGATACATAATGAGGCAAAATCAAAGACTGATCCTGCAAGTTTCTTGTGAGAGCCATGTTCGGGGCGCCAGTTTGCTCTGCCGTTGGATGGACAATCGCACAAGAGACCCTCAAGCTTTCACACTAGAGACATTCGACAGCACTTCAATTGCACAAACCGAAGTGGCGCCTTGTGGCCTTCACCTGGACCCTTCGCTACCCCAGGGTTAGAGCTCTTGCTACCCTCTCCCATACGCACTAATTGTTGACGACTGGCTGGAAGACTGCCTGGGTACTCGTCTCAGGAGTAGGTCTAGTGGATGCAAGGATCACAGACTAGCCTGGCTAGAGCACAGTGGAGGCAGTGCATCCACGTGTTTGACCACACATGCCGGGGCGAACAATGGTTCTCGATCAGTGCAGATCGTCTCGAGTCCATCGCCGGTTCGTCCAGTAGCTTGTCACAGGGTTAAGAAGGCCAGCATCATTCCATGCTGTACGATACGGATTATGATCAGGAAGAAGAGGATGTGACGAGGAAGACCACGAACAGTGAAGCAGCAAGTCTTTGCGCCGAAGTCGACCCTCTTATGCCGTGGAAGATGTTCATCCGACATCTGGGCCCTAGCGCTGCGGCATGCACGTATTGGGTCATCTTCATTTTTTCTTATTGGGTGTTGGCTTTCGTACGGCTCGTATCACGGTCTCGCTCCACGATCGATTTTTGCCAGCTCCCCGGACTGTGCTGAAAGGCGTTATACTGCCATGACCATCATACGAGGACGGCATACATTACATATGGTCATTGACACAGACTTACACGTAAGGTTTGCGTGAATGGCGACAGCGCCGGGCACAAGTCTGCATCGACGAGTAATCATTCTCAGCCGAGGAGGCCGTTAGAGCTTCGAAACTCGTCGTCCGAGAATACAGCGGGCTTCGGCTTTATGCCGGTGGGAGAGAATTTGAGTAGTCTCGACTTCACGTGTGGTTTTGTGGGAGTCTTAAATGATTCCATGTAAGGCATGATGTAGAGCGTGCAAGTACATGTGTACTCTCTCAATTTCAAAATGGCATTGGAGTGAAGTGAGTAAGATAGGGTAGCTTAGCTAACACTGCTTAGCGCACGACGTGATATGGAGTGCTTGTCAGTTGTCGGGCAATTCTAGCGCTTGGCTCGGCGTTGACACACATCTAAGCAACGTCCCTTCGATAAACACGAGTCATACCGAGAGCGCTTCATGAAGTTTACTGGATTCCAACAGCTGATGGCGGCCATCTGGCTGGCAACAAAGCCGCGCCCAAGCGTCGTTGAGTGCCGCAATCGGTAACTGCAAGTAAAGATCAAGGCTTCTCATCATCCGTGCTCAAACCACGATCCGGACGGCCGTTTGCCAAGCACTCCTTCTTCAGTTTCGACGAGTTCGAAGCATACAAGGCACTGTCGCGGCAAGGCATGAATGTGGAGGACTGTAGGCGGAACCGCTACGCTAGAATGCCGGGACACTTTGTGCGCTCTGGCCATCCGATCAGAACCTCTCCGTCTTTTGGTGCGAAGGGAACATGAAACAAGGGTTCTGGCTGGTTTCAGGAACGAGATGGGATGTTGATATTGAGCGAAACTGGGAGCGGCTGTCTTCTATTCTGTAAAAGCATCACGGTCTGCATATGCCATTTCTAAGCCTGAGCCTGCTAATCGCCTCACGCCTACACCCCTAGTGCCCGGCAGTTGAAACCCCATACGATGTTGGTACAAGTGCACGGGACCCGAGAAATCGGGTTTCTGGCCCCTGTGAAGATCACTCTAGCGGCCGTTGTATGTGAAGCATCATGGGCTACTCATGAACGCCTTTAGCGGCCAGATCGGCGAACTATCTCGGATCTCCACCACCCTCACAGGCTTACCCTCGATTCCAGGGATGTTCACTAGGAATCGTGGTGATACTTAACGTGGGCGGTTCCAGTGGTCCGGTTCTCGGAACCCTCTACATCTGTCGAAGAGCCTCGCTTCATTATGGTGTTGTCTGCTAATATTCTCGATCAAACGCCAGACGTTATCGCCAAATGGCCCAAGGCAAACTATGTCAACCCGGATCAACTGACATGGATGCCCATCTACTCTTCCATATGGTTTGCTGCCGCGACTATCATGGTAGCGATGCGATTCTGGCTTCGTTTACGAGGACATGCTGGCAAATTAGGCTTGGATGATGTAAGTGGTGCGCCTGCAACATCGGCATAGAGCCTGATACTAATGTGCCTCAGTGCTTACTACTACCCGCCTGGCTTGCGTCAGCAATGTTCACCGCTGTCTCCATTGTTTTCACGGAGAGAGCCAACGGGGGACGTCATGTCTGGGACGTCAAGCCGGATTTGCGATCGTATGCTGTACTATGCATGTGGCTGGCCCAGTTCTCCTTCCTGATCTGCAGTGGATGCACCAAGGTCTCGATTCTCTTCTTCTACCGCCGTCTGGTCGGAGGCACGTACTCGAAGAAATGGTACTACTGCGTCTGGTTTGCAATCCTTTTCACGATTGCTTATACGCTCGCCTTCTGCATCATGCTGCTGGTTGACTGCAAGCCTACCAAGGCTTACTGGATGGCATTTGACATCAAGTACGCTCTCACGGCCGACTATCGCTGTCTTGAGGACAGTAATGTCATCAATGCTGTTGCTGGAGTTTGCGCAGTAGTCAGTGATCTATACGCCGTGGCACTACCCTGCGTCATCACATGGCATCATGCTGTGCCAAAGCGCCAGAGAATTGCGCTCAATGCAATTTTCTGTCTCGGATTCGTGGTGGTTGCTGCTGGTGCCGTGCGCACTTATTGGCTGATCAGTAAGTCTTGGCTACCCGATTGTAGTTATTCTTTGTTGTGCTAATCCGCATTACAGTGACCAGCACATCTCGAGACGTGATCCGATCCGCCTTCATGCTCTTCGTCTGGGCTCAATTCGAACTGCAAGTCGGCATTATGTGCGCCTCCGCACCGGCCCTCCGGGTCTTCTTCCGTCGCTACCTCACTGGCAGTCAGGGTTCTACGAATGCATCATACAACACTACGCAGCCGAAGTCAATCGCTGTCACGCGAGACACGACTGTTGACTTCGAGACAAACGCTTCTGGGGCGCGCGCGTTAGAAAAGAATCAATACTATGAGCTGCATGATCTCGCAGCGACGCCGTCGGAGGAGGCAGTAGATGGTTTATCGACTTCTACAAGGACAAAAGAGCGTGATCTCACACGTTATTCACATGAGGAAGAGTTGATCGCAAGGACACGACAATAAAACCTGTGTGCTCGTACATAGGTCGAGACGTGAAGTGGATAATTGCAAGGGTTTTCACTTGACAGACATCATTACTGAAAAGATCGCAAAGCTGCGTAAATCGTACCATGAATGTCTGCATCAAGCGATGTCAATGTCGACAACATCATCGTCGCTTCCGCCTCCACTTCCGCCAGATCCACGCTTAGCGATATCGATATCTACAACATCGTCGTCACTGCCACCTCCGCTACCTCCGCCGGATCCCCTTCGTGCGATGTCGACGTCCACGACATCATCGTCGCTACCACCTTTACCAGAACCACGCTTGGCAATATCAACATCGACAACATCATCATCACTGCCACCTCCACGCTTAGCGATGTCGACATCAACAACATCGTCGTCACTTCCACCTCCGCCTCGGCGGGCGATGATGCCACCAAGGTCAATGCCGGCTTCCCGCTGAATCATGGCGGGACTTTCGGCGATACCGCGCATCTGCTGGACATATTAGACACGTCGTTCGGACATGACAGATTCATGACATTGGTGTCTACTTACAGCAATGTCTGTTGCACTACCAATTGGAGCGGCAGAGACCGCGGCAGCGAGGAAGGCGATGGCTAGGGTGTAACGCATTTTGAAATTGTATTCAATGCCTAGATGGAACGATGAAATTGATGGCCAGAAAAGGTGAGTCTGGCAGGGCAGAATGTGAGAAGTTGCGAGATAGGGGCTTAGGTCTACGACAATGCTGAAATTTGGAGACTGATTTATAGACGTAAGGTCACGAGGAAAGAGTTTTTAACCCCAGACCGCGATGGTGTGCGACGACTTGAGCTCTCATTTGGGTTCTGGAGCTGCAATGAGCAATCGTACCCACCCACCACTACGTTGACCAATGCAAGACGCATGATGCTCTTGTGAGACGGCATACATATCACGACTGATGATGTGCTTGGGTGACTGACGTGCTCCAAGAGACAGCGACCATGGTGCAAAGCTGTCGAGCTGATATGTGTTCATGGGATACCCAATGCCGAGCTCGATTGCGGCGTCACTCGCATTGCAGCAAAGTCATGTAACGCTTGGCATTCTCTTGATACCTTTGCAATCGTAGAAGAAAGGCTAGATCGACCGTTGGTGATTAGCGCATTTCAACGGTACATGTCTCACGTACGAGGGGTTCCAAAGACATATCTCTCGCTACCTGGACCTGGTTGGGTGGACCGTAAACTTATCTGGGGAAGGAACCGGCAGATGTCTCAGGATTGTTTCATACCAGCCTGGGTAAAGCATCACCACACTCAGGCCAGCGGCTCGACGCAAGAGAGGAAAGGTAACGCAGAATGTGAACCACTGACAGCAAGAAGATCGCACGTACGATATGGTTTTGTGTGCTTGCTTCCCCCTTGGTACCGCAGCACGCAAACTGGCCCTCGATCGAGAACAAGACAGCTATGCGCGTCCGGATGTGCCGGATGACTGTCAAAGTCTGTCATTGTGATCGAGCTCCCTAGCAAAAAAGAGAGGACAGAGGTCGATGCTGTAAATAGGTCTTGTTCTTTTCCAAGCGTGCAATCCAAACGTGAAGCTCGAAAACACAGTATTCCGCAACACGTGCAAGTACGACATCCACACATCGTGCCAGCACAACTTACACCAATGGAACACGGCTCGCTAGATATCAAGAAGTCCGAAGCTGCTGCACTCATAGGTGGCGATGGAGAAGCAGATGTCACTTCTTTCTCACGACGACAAGGATCAATTTGGCCTTGGATCGTCCTGACCGGATTCAATCTCCTTCTGACCTCAACGATGATTTTCTACTTCCTCCGTCCATCCAAGTTACAGCATGGACCAATCTGGGCAACGGATATGCAGGATGCCCACAGTGTGATCGAATACGAACAACGAAAATATACGGGTGCTCTCACGTACGACTACGAGAAGAAAGAGATGATCAGGGAAGCCGATGGCGAGTTGGAATTCTTTGGACCACCGGGACCTGAGGTTGATGCTGCGTGGCATACCTTGCTACATGGTGAGTACCAACGTTCGGGGAAAGATGAAACTTGAAAGCCTGCACTGACTGAACAACCAAAGGACAATTCCCAACCATGTCAGAAAAAGAAGCAGCGCCTTTTAAGCCCGATCTTACACGATTACCTAGCGACAACGAGTACCATTTCGAGTACGTAAAGCTCGCTCACAACGCCACACCCTACTAACAAGTCCCAGACCGGACATGTTCCACTCTCTGCACTGCATCAACGCAATCCGCAAAGAGCTCTCTCGAACTCTCTACAATGGCACCGGATATCTAGAAGACCACAAACACCAGCTGCCTGCTTTCATTTTCGGCGGCAATTGGCAAGCAACGCACTTCGACCACTGTCTCGATCGTCTCAGGCAAGCGGTCATGTGTCATGGTGATTTGACGCCGTCGCCGCTGTATAGCTTCCAAGGGTATCCGCTTGTTCTTGGAAGATCTGGCGTACACACTTGTCGCAAGTTCGAGCCGATCAGAAGGTGGATGGATGTGAGAGGAAGTGACGGGAAAGCTCATCAGGGTTTCGATTAGATAGAAGCCTGCTGTACAGAGACAAGTGCTGACTTGATATATTGGTGTTGAAATTGATTCAATCCCTTTGCATGGCCTTTGTGATGTGCCCGACCAAAATAATGTCTACGTGAAGCCGGGCTAATACATACTCCAAGCTATTCTCTACCGGCAAGTACAGTCTTTACTCTTAAGTCTAAGCATGACGATCCAGCGGCAATAATAATTGCTGTATGGGCAATAGCTGAAGTTAGGATCGCACCAGTACTGTGAGCCTACTGTTGGCATTCTATGATCTTTACGAGATATAAGGTTTGAGGCCTACGCCCAAGATCGCCGACACTGGCACATTGCAAGACTGTGATCTCGAGGTATGCGAAGATTTTCGAGCTAATGCTGGGACAGGCTTCGACACGTGACGATGGAGCAGACCTCATGGGCCATCATCTGCACCGTCAAGAATAAAGAACGAAGACTCGTACCTTGACTTTTGCCACATTATCTGGCGGCAAAGCAATTGTGACAAACTCTCAAGTTGTAGCCTTCTCCGAGAGCGGTGGTGGGAGCCGAAATACTACCTAGGTAGTAAAGCCAGGAACCTGGTCAGAAACTCTCCTCCAGGCCTCGCGGCGTTGGCATACATCGGCAAACACAGTATACAGATGATCAATGAATTCGTATCACCAAAATCTAAGCGGACCAATGCCAGTCCGACCTCATCCAACGTGCTTGGCAAATGCTTGGTAAAGCTTCAACCCTAAGCTTGTCGGGCCGTATGGCGGCGTTGCGCTCAGGGTTTCGCAGGCTAACATCCTTCCAGTGGAGTCCTCCACCACGATAACGCTCATCTCAGCCGCGTGCCAGCCACGAGCAGCCTTATCAGAGGATGCGTTGCACCGCGTGGGTGGCACGCCTGCCGCTTGTGACTTCCTGCCTTGCCGCTTGTGTCCTATGAGAGTGCTAGCTCGAGCGCCGCAACGTCAATTGGGACTGCGTGGCGAGACTGGCTTTCGCTGCCACCAGGCCGCTTAGCCGGTGGTGCAGATCATTCGCCTACTTAAGCCTTGTACACGGCAGCTTGAAGATCTCCCCTCACGCGACACTCTTCGCACTTTCTTGGCCGCTGATCTTGTGTTCCTTGGACCTTCCGTCTGCCCCAGACATCGACTTCTAAGCCGGCTCATCAACCGCGCAAACTGGTCAGGTCCTGAGCAGTCATCATGGACTCCCAAGCTCATACTGGAGGCAAAGAGCCCTACGCAGCAGATGTACCCGAGGTCGACAACCGCCGCGGCAGCATCGCCAACACCGACAAGTCGCAGTGGGATCGCCTGTGGCCAGTCATCGCCTGCGGCGCTGGTCTCTTCTCGGATGGCTACCTCAACGGCGTCATTGGGTCTGTCAACACTATGCTAGCACAGATATACCCTGATCAATACAAAGGCAGTTCGGCGCAGGCCAATGTCTCTTCTATCACGTTCGCTGGTACCGTTGTCGGTATGCTGATTTTTGGCTACACAAGCGATGCCATCTCGCGGAAGTGGTCTCTGTTCGTCAGCACCATTATTGTCCTGGTCTTCGCTGCTCTTTGTGCCGGATCTTATGGTGCAGGTGGCAGTATTGGCGGCCTCTTCTCAGCGCTGGCGGCATACCGATTCTTCCTCGGCATCGGAATCGGAGGCGAGTACCCTGCAGGCAGTGTTGGCTGCTCGGAGAGTACTGGCGAGCTCAAGTCTGGTACCCGCAACCGGTGGTTTGTACTGTTCACCAACGTGCAGATCGACTTCGGCTTTGTCGTCGCTGCTATCGTGCCCATGATCGTAGTTCTGATCACAACGGAAAGCCATCTTCGCGTAGCCTGGAGAATCTGTCTCGGCTTGGGCGTCATCCCGCCGCTTTCGCTCTTGTATCTGCGGTTGAAGCTGTCTGAGCCCGAATCCTACAAACGGGAGTCTATGGCCAAGACGAAGACACCCTGGTTGCTTGCGATCAAGTACTACTGGTTTCGCCTGGCAGTCGTGAGCTTGATCTGGTTCACTTACGACTTCAGCGGCTACTCATTTGGCATTTTCAGCTCTACGATCGTCGCCAACCTTCTAGGTCCTAATACTGCGCTCTGGAAGTCCTTCGGCTGGAACACCTTGATTACCTTCTTCTACATGCCGGGCTGCATTGCAGGAGCATATGTGGCCGACTGGATTGGACCACGCAAGACTCTGGCATACGGCATCACGGCCCAAGCCATTGTCGGCTTCATAATGGCAGGCTGCTACTCCTTCCTCGCCAAGACAGAATACGTCGGCGGCTTCGTCGTAGTCTACGGCGTCTTCCTTGCGCTTGGCGAGCTCGGTCCTGGCGACAACATCGGCCTCATAGCCTCCAAGACATGCGCGACAGGCATTCGTGGTAAATATTACGGTATCGCAGCCGCAATTGGCAAGATCGGCGCGTTCGTTGGCACGCATGTACTTGACATTCTGTACACCAAGTACGAAGACACCGACCCCATCAAGGCTGGTCAGTATCCGTTCTTCATCTCATCCGCGTTATGCATTTTCTCAGCAGGTCTGGCTTGGTTCTTGCTGCCGGAGATCGGGCAGGATACTATCGACCATGAGGACAGGGCTTTCAGAGAGTATTTGGAAGCGAATGGATATGATGTCAGCCAGCTTGGTCTGCATACCAGTAGTACTCTTGAGAGTGATGTTGAGCAGGGTAGGGATGAGAAGAACTTGTAGGCTCTTATACCCACATGTATATCATCGCAATGAGAATACTTTTCAGCCTTGCTGCGGGTTTCCTCATGCTGTGGTCTACTCCTCAAAGCATACATATGCGCATTTCAATCTGGCAGCAGTCCGCAAATCACATGACGTACCTCGACACTGCAGGATATGTGACACCCGAAACACGATAAATATACGTGTGCTGGTCGTTGCTGCGTGAAAAGAGCACAGAGAAATGCACCTCATTAGTCATTTTGCTAGCGTGGATGCTGCATGCCGCAGTCACTACACTTCATTCGTAGAAGCCACGATCCTCCCGCTTGCCACCACCGCCGAACATCGCGGCGGACCTTCGAGATGGTGGACATAGCAGAGGACCGACCAGTTGGACCTGAACAAACGCTCAGGCGCATTGCAAGATCGTACCCAGGAGCATGACGCTCCGCCATCTGCCCTGCAGCTACTCGCCTACTTCGCCGCACTTACGATTATGCTTGTGCTTAGACGCTGTGCCTATTCTGACGTCTCTATAATCCTCGCCATCCTGTATCTGAGTGGCTGCTCGCAGATGCATCAATTTCCAGCGATAGTGCCATGCGGCTCTCCTGGCGCATGTATTCTAGAGATATAGGAGACCCTCTGGAATGATTCCCCATTGGCGTCACGGTAAAAGGCGACCATCAGCGATCTTCCAGGTAGCCGGAGTGACCGACGGCAAAGCAATCTTGCTGCCATCGTATGATCAGCAAACACCTGCAGACGTCTGGAATCGAACTCCGGCCCTCCGACAGCGGGATCCAATGGCCTTACAGATTCGCTCACAGGCACTCCCGACGGACCGCATTGCGCCCGACCAAGATCCTCACCCAGAACAGGTCATTGGACATGGCCCAAAGGAACCATCTCGGCAGGAATGTTAAGCGTTTGATAAGGTTCGGAGAGATCATCTCTAGTCGAAACTCATATACAGTAGCCTTATCTCTGCAGGACGCAAGAAATGACAGCGGAGGTGCGAGCACCACTCGTTTCCGCCGCCGCCAAGCAATCCTCCTGTTGCCAAGCCGTCCGATACTGGGCCAAGGCCAGTAGCCCTGCCTCCGCAACCAATCCTGCGAGCGAACAGATCTCGCGCTCGCCGTAGAGTAGACAACCTTCCGCTTGTGGCAAAGGCGCACTATCCACTCGCTGTGCAACCTTCCCTTCGTGGCGACCGACCGCGAAACTACCAGTGTATATTCGCGACTTCGACATCACGCGTGCACATCATTTGCCCAAGTCGTATGAGCGTCCGGCCAGCCAAGAGCATTCACCATGTGCACGAGCTGCTATCTGTTGCGAAAGTTCGCCGCGCGCTCTGCGACGAGACCAGACCGCAGCAGTAGACAGCCTCCGTATAGCGAGATATAAGACCAAAGGTAGGCGCTCACATCATGTCTCAGATCCATCCCAGCCTCATCAAGACTACACTCGCTCAAGTCTCACCTCACATCCACCCACCATCGTTCACACAACATGAAGTTCACCACTTTCACTCTCGCCGCCGCAGCGGCAAGCTTCGCCGACGCCTACATCCGATGTGCCATCGACCACCCTGAGGAGGCAGTCGTCAACTCGCTCAATGAACACGCCAGAATCGGCGCCGCCAACCAGGAGATCAGCCGCGTCGCAGCACGCACCGTTCCCGTCTATGTTCACGTCGTCACCACTTCTGCCAAGAAGGGCAAATACTCCCAGACCATGATCAACAACCAGATCGCCACCATGAACGACGCCTACTCCGGCATGGGCATCACTTTCAGCCTCAAGTCCACTGACTTCACCGTCAACGCCCAGTGGGCTGCTGCCGATCTTGGCTCCACCGCTGAGAAGAACATGAAGACTGCTCTCAAGAAGGGTCGCTACAGCGAGCTCGACCTTTACTTCGCCACTGACATTCCCGGCGGCACTCTTGGATGGTAAGTGATTGTTGCATCATCTCACCCTTCTCGACCAATCCACTAACATCCCACCCAGGTGCTACTTCCCCTCCGCCTCCCCCTCGGCCTCCGATAAGACTCTCGACGGCTGCGTCAACCTCGCAGACTCTCTGCCCGGTGGCTCCGCCGCTCCCTTCAACGAGGGCGCCACCGCCACCCACGAAGTCGGCCACTGGCTCGGCCTCTACCACGTCTTCCAGGGCGGCTGCTCCGGCACCGGCGACTCTGTCGCTGACACTCCTCCCCAGAAGACTGTCACTTCCGGCTGCCCGGTTGGCCAGGATTCTTGCTCTGGTGGCGGCGTTGACTCCATCCACAACTGGATGGATTACAGCGATGATTCGTGCATGGATAGGTTCACTGATGGACAGGTTACTAGGGCTACTGCACTTTTCGACCAGCTTAGGGCTGGCAAATAGATGGGGTGTTTTTGTTGTTGGTGATGCGATGATGAGTGGATGTGCATGTGAGATGATGAGATATGAGCTGAGATGAATGTAGAATAGATGAAATGTAGATCATGACGAGCAAAGCATTGACTAAAGAGCGAGTAGTACATTGTGATGTCTTCGAACTTCCCTTCAGAATCCTGCCCTTTAGCAAGTGGATTGTCATCCATCAATCCGAAGATAGAGCAAAGAGGCGGCGCCCTTAGCGCGTGTTGGCTCGGAAGCCACGAAGACATGGAGAAGCTGCCCACCTAAGACCAGACAGATACGATCACCAGGTGAAAGAAGCTTGCGAGAGTACCCGAAGGTTCCTGTGGCCGTCCTAAAGACGCATGTGTTGTCCAAAATTCTTGTTCAGGCAACAATGGTTACTGGCAAGTAAGTTCGACAGTTCCCGTGTGGCTGTGTACATTCATAGTCTACAGGGTCTTGCATCTCATCAAATTGTCGATCTCAATGTCAGCTCTCGAAGTATGAAAGCCGGTGTTGCTCCTCCGATCGTGCGAGAGGAATGTATCGAGAACGGAAGCAGGAGCATAGTGCTCAGCGGGCTCAATGTGCAGTGGAAAAGTTCCAAGTTTGTGACAGAAACACTTATGGGTCCATAGTGGTGAGCGTAGCAGCCGTTTGGCGGTTGAAGAGCCCATGTGTGATGTCGGGGGTGACAAAATCTACTCGACGCAGTACGTTGAAAGCCATCGTTGTAGAATTCTGCTGCAGCGACTAAAGCCAATAGGTTCTGGGCAAAAGGGAACAGAGCTCTATCGCAATTTGGGAGACACTGACAGGAATATGGTGATATCAAAGGCTGCTCCAGGCCTCCAACCCCCAATGATACCCAAGACAAGATGCACACTCAGAGCGTTTCCCGATGTTTCGAAAGGCAGATATCTCTGTGTTTTTTCAAAAGACTATGTACGCACCAAGACTTGGCAATCTCCAGTTGCTTAGGGAACATTCAAATCGATGTCATGATGCTCCGATTCTTTTTTTGCCCTTTCGTTGATCAATTCGTCAAACTCCTTCGCCACTCTGTCTTGGAATGATAGCCCGGGCACTTTCTCACACTCTGCAAAGTACCGTGTCATCAGATCCATCACTGATTTCTTGTATCCAAGATCAAACAACACGATAGAAAGGTTTCGCATGGTGCTGAGTGTCGCCTTGTGGTCTGCTCCAAGGACTCGTAATTGAATCTCAAATGCTTCCTCGCCCAAACTCTTTGCTTTATCAAGATACCCATTGAGATAATAGACAACGGCCAAATCTGCCGCCACTTCAAGACTGTTTGGGCCTTCCTCTGTCAGTATCTTTCTCACCGATTCCAGAGTTGGCTCCAAATGAGCGATTGCCGCCTCGTATCGTTTGCTGAAAGCGTAGTACTTTCCGAGTACATGTTTGTCTCTGAGTATACCAAGATGCTCGGGGCCTTCTATTGTCGCTCGCGTTCTCATCACGCCTGATATATATTCTTCCGCTTGAGATGAGGGTTGCGATTTTAGACAGATTATCAGCAGCTCGAGTAGGGCTCGCGATGCGGAAGAATCGTCAAATCCGAATAGATTTCCGCGAAGGCCCCAAGCTTGCAGCCGGAGGTCTCTGGCCTCTTCAAATCGACTTGCAGCAGCGCAAGCCTCCCCAAGGGTCTCTACGGTCAAGATTCGACAGAGGGGGTCGCCACCATGTAATTGCTCTTGTCTATCAATTGCTTTTAGAAGGGTTTTCGCCTCACTCAAGTGTCCCTTGCTGATCCAAACCGTTGCAAGGTTACACATCGATTTCAGTATGAATGGGTGTTCGTCTCCGTAGACCCATTTCGAGATACCGAGTACTCTCGAATGTAGATCAAATGCATCGTCGTGACGGCCTTGAGAATGGTAGACCACAGCGAGATTATCCATGTACGCCAACGTTCTAGGGTGTATAAACCCCAATGTTCGCCTTGAGATATCCAATACGTGGCTGTGGGTCTCTGTTGACTCCTTTATTCGACCTTGATGACGATATATGATTCCTAAGCTGTTCAGAGCCCCGAGTGTCACAGCGTGTTCTTCTCCGCCCAGCTTCTGCAGCGTCGGGAGGCATCGAAGGAGCAATTCTTCGGCGGTCTCGTACTGGCCATTGTAGCCGTGGTACGACGCACAACCACTTGTCAATATCGCTTGCATCCAGAGCATGGCTCTATCAACCACCTCCAGCTGCGAGATTACCATGACATGTGGAATCAAAGGTTGAAATCGCTGTGAATATGCCCAGTCGAGTCCTGACGAGGGCCCTTCCAGAAACGGACGCACTGAATGTAGATGCACTATCGCCAATCGCATGAGAGTATCGTAACGCCCACTCTTTCGGAGCCATTCTTGCGTGCCCAGCTGCACAATTGCGTGCATTTTAAATGTCTTTGTTTCTGTGATGACTGATATGAAGGAAAAGTCTCTCAAGAGCTGAATGTCGTCCTCCAGAGTATCTTCTGAATACACCTGGGAGCCTCTAATGACATCACGTCCGATTTGAAAAGCTTCCGCGGAAGTGAATTGGTCAATGTCAAGCGCTACCGGTTCATCGTCCGACTGTCGCGGCTGATCAGGATCTGGCCGTAAGGCGTGCTCGATTTCAGCCGTCAGTAGTGAGTCAGGAATTGACTGGCAGTCATAGAAGCTCATCAATCCCAGAATTTGTGCAGCAGAGGGTCTTGCTCGTCTGATGTATTCAAATGAGATCTGCCACGTCTGTATTATGGAGTTGCTCGCCTTTCGGTCTCGTTGCGAATCCGACATATTGGTGCTCAGTAGATTCAATTTCGCTTGACGACTCTGCTCTAAACGGTCGAGGTATCCACGCACCGAACATCGGGGGAATCTGTGACTGATATACGCTGCAGCTTGCGCCATCGCAAGTGGCATACAGTCCAATGCGATCGCAAGCTGTGTTATCTCCTCTTCTGATTCTTGTGTTCGTAGCTTCTTGCGCATCAGAGTAGACGCCAAATCTCTGCTCATCGTGCTCACATTTATTATGCCGTCTTGACGCACCAGCCGCGCTGCTACATCCATGTTCCGCGTAGTTATGAGCACGGAGCCGTGGTCACATACGGGTATGTGATCGAAACGCACATCTGAGTCGTCCTCGATAGAGGCAGTGGAAGGCCCGAGTATATGAGCAACTTCATCGGCATTGTCAATGATCACCAGCCATGGGTGACCACGCATCAGCCAACTCCGGAGAACTTGATAATCATCTTTGCCTGGGTCTTTTCCTCTGTCGATCCTCAAAATGTCCAGTATGTTGCGCACACCCTGGTCAATGCGGGCAGCAGTGCCAGCATGCAGCCAGAATACATATAGCTCTGGTGTTTCCGCTCTTCTTGTGTAGGCATACTCGATGGCAAGCTGAGACTTTCTATTTTCGCGTAAGCGCTGCCCTCCACAAAATCGCATCCTACGATGCTCACCCAACTCCTCCCAGACCCACAAGCGCAACTCTGGCGCCAGGCGTCCCTAGCTTGGTACGCAGCTCGTCACTCAGAGCGCCACGATCAACATGGCCCGGGTCGCGCTGGAAGGGAACAGTGGAAAAGGGAATAGGCGGCGTCACCGGGCGCTCTGGGAATCAGTGGTAAGCGGAAGTCTCCCATAAGCTGTTTGTGACCTACGAGGCTCGGCTTGACCGTAGATGTTTCCTACGTGCACTCTCGCATTTCCGCTGATGTCGGAATTTCGCAAAGACTGCTCGAGGCTCTGCATGCTTCAAGACGGATACTGCGAGTAGCATATGCTCGTGTCAAGCAAGCTTCATGATACAGCGCGCGACGTTCAAGATGATAACAAGATGCACCCCGCGATGCTGACTCTGGAGCTTGAATCAGGTGATACCCGTAGCTCTCATCATGCAAGCGAGCCCAAAATAGCCGATCATGCATAACCCGCGTACACCCAAGCCTTGTAGCCGCTTAAGCTCGAGCAAATAGTTGGTGTCACGAGATACTGGTGGATGTGCAACAATCATATATGAGTTCTACTGCATTTGGCAGTCTTGGACGGCATTTGTAGTGTCTGAGCAAAGTTCATATGCAATGAAACGATCAGTAGCAGTGGTGAGATATGGTTTCTGTCATGACATGAGCCAACTTACAATTTCTGCCCGCCGCCTTCGCCATTGAACCATTCATCCATCGCCCGGTAGAGTTTTGATTCCAAGAGGTTTTTTGCAACGATAATCTATGCGACCCCGGGCTTGAAGCATTCAATGCCAAGACTCAATACTTCCAGATGCATGTAGACACATGCGTTGCGGGATCCCAGAGGATCGAAAGATTCATGGCGGATGACATGTGGTCATCTCAGCACTGACTAGAGATCGCTGGGTTCCATGATCAAGAATTTCAGAAATGGAGCTCGGAAAGTATAAACGATGTGAAAGCGAATAGTCTGGCGACGTGGGAGGCAGTGTCGGCTGTCTTGAAACATCTGATCAAGAGGAGTCCGATAACTGCTTTACCGGCCGCGAAGTACAATCGAATAATATCAAGAAAAGGCTAAAGGCCCCTAAGAAGGGCAAGTTGCAAGACTTATGATCGCGAGACCAACAGTACATGCGTGCTGTAGATCACTGATATGTCACTAGCTAGTAGTGGTCAATGCGGTGAGGATACCTTGAATGATCAAAGCAGGTGCTGCTATTGCGCTGCAAGGCAGAGTGGGCATTGAATACCTCACAGTTGGACACAGTGAATGATGGGTTCGACGCAGGTACTTATTCAAGAGCTCAAGCTTACACCTTCAGAATAAATCTTTCTGTCGGCCAACCAAGATACTCAGATTTCTCTGCTACATCTTATCATACCCACGTGTCCACACAAAGCCAGGCTGGCCTCAAAACCGCAAGAGTCAAGACAAAGCATCAGCAGATGTAAGTACAATCACTGTCTGTCGAACAGCACGTGGACTAGCCATCTGCAGAAGCTGCGAAGACCACGAAAATCGTTGTACCATCTTGCCAGACCAGAGTGTTCAGGCAGGGAACAAGAGAGAAGGAAGCAATAAAGGGAGCGATAAAGGAAGCGTCAAATCCTCAGAGTACAGTGGCACTTCACAGTCGGGAAAGACGGCGGATAAGCACGTTGTGATCGACCCACACAAGGCCAAATCGGCGATCACTTCTGGAGAGCGTGCGAAAGCGGACAGAGAGAAGAGGAGAGAGACGGCGAAGAAGACAAGGGAGGCACAGAAGGGCAAGTGATAGCAGTTTCGGTTTGGGGGAATGATTTCGTTTTAGTCTTCAATTGATGAGTGACGAGGGGAGACAATCGTTGGCCTAAGTTGCATCATGATCTTCGAAGTGTCTTCCAAGATCATCGTTGTATTTGACTTTGTCACGAAGCTTTTACTCCACGACAGCGCTAGAGTCCGCCGAACATGTTGCAGGGAGAATCTTCGCATAGCGTGTTTCTTCATCAAATGAAGGCTCGTAATCAAGGACTTTGTACAAGTGATCTTCCACATAATAGCCCATGCCATCGATGGACGTGAAGCAGCTGTAGAACCAGCATAGATGTGTCTTCCAGGCATCGTCCATGCGTGAGGCGAGAGAGACATCATGCTCGGCATTGTAGTTCCCTTCCGCGTGCCGTAATATGTTTAAGAAGAGCTTGTGTATTTTGCCAAATTCATCGATTCTATGGCTCACCTCATCGATCGCATCGACTAAGAGCCAGTATGGCGTGCGCAGCATGTCGGGAGGCAAAGCGCAGACAAATCCGAGGTCGATGAGCGCGACTATGTTCCACTCCGCATCAACGAAGATATTACCGGCGTGGAAGTCTGTGAATTGAAGTACGAACGGCCCTCGGTAGTGGTGGTCAACGAAATGCGGCTTCATACGTCGCAGCAGGGTCATCTGGCACATCTGCAAGTAGCAATCTTCCTCGTCGTTGACAGCATTTCGTTGCGCACGAAAAGCTTCTTTCCGAAACCGCAGCATGTCATCGAGAAAGCCTCCACTCGTCGCATATTGTTTGTTCACAACTTTGGGTGCTCCCTCGCTTTCCAGAACAACATTTGCGCAGAACAATGGACGGCTCGCAAGCGTGATGGAACCATCATCATCGAACCAAAGTGAGCCGATACGTGGCTGTGCTTGGCTGGCGAGGGAAATCATGATTTTACTGATGCCTCGGATCAGATTCTGTCATTTGTTTAAATCGGTCTCGCGGAACTCTGTCAGGGTGTCTGAGAGCATCATGCCTTTGTCGCTGCCGATGAAATCCAAAGGCATGTACGGTCGATCGAGTTCAATGTGCGAGGGATCCAGATCGAAGCCTGTGCCTTGTCAACAATGGGTAAACTGTGAGTATCGTGTCAGCGGCGGACCGAGTTACGTTTAGCACAATCTCAAGATTTTGCATGTAGACTAGGCGAGAGTCCAAACCCGCGCAAGCCTGGAATTGGAACCTCGGGACAATTGGCTTCGATGCAGGCATACGTCGCTACTTCCGCTCTCGATTTCTCATCCATTGCTCCAGGCGAGTGTTGTTCCCTACTTTATGGGGTATCGGACAGCGGAACACCATCTTGGAAGTCGTAGCACCGTCACGACAGACATGGATGATGATGCAGACATTGAACTGACCCATCAACCAAGTATTTGTCCCTTGCACCTGGCAGCTAGAGGGTCTGTCAAGTCGGAGATGGTGTGCCACGACTTGTTCAACCGCTGCTCCTTCACGCCACAGCTCGTAAAATAGCGGCTGTTTCGTCGCATGAGATTGCTGTAGTCTGGCGAGGATGTTGCGTTCGCACTTCCTCGCTGCGCTCAGCGTGAATGATTCGCCATCAGAAGTCGACAGAGGCATTTGTCGGCGGCCAAGAACGAGCTGACTAGGTATGGTATATCTGTGATGAGCAATTGACTGCGGTGAGGACTGGATCGCTGCTCCTGAGTGCCTGAACTAGGTTCACAGAACTCAGGTGGCGCGTCTTGCCAAGCAAGTGATCTGGACACCTTAGGCACCAGAGATTGCAGCGAAGTGAATGTGAGTGTTGCTAAGAGACCGGTACTGCACATTGGGCCGTACATGAGCTCGAGAATAAATGCTCCCATCCGCAGATTGGACATTTTGGGTCAGTCAAAATGTGTCAATATAAGTGTATGAAATTGATCTGCGGGAGGGACATCATTATATGCTTTTGTGGTCCTCAGCAGTGTAAGGAGAAGACTGCGTGAGTACCCATCACCAAGGTTTGGTGCCACATGCAAGACGTGAAATTGTTTCAGAATTGCAAAGTTCTCTGGTCGTCCGATTTTCGCCTTTATGTATGCTAATACTAGGTAAGGTATCGAAACCCCTGTCTTACTGCTCGAAGCTCATCCTGCGAAAGTGCACCTTGGTCATTGGTCGCCTGGCAGGCAAGAGCCTCCAGTCGGCTGTTAGCTTTCGTCAATACAACCCGCAGCGCTATCATAGCGCCAAGGGCAAGCGCCATGAAAGCTATGATACATATCCACGACACCGTATACTGGGGCTCATACTCGTCTAGCCAGAAGTAATTGCCATAGAAGCTGGCCAGATTGGCCAGACTATTCGCGAGTCCTATAGCGACGGCTCGCTTTTCAGGCGGGGCAGGGATTGTAGAAGACAACCAGGTATAGGTTGTGCTGTATACGCCGTAAGTGCCACTGGTTATGAGGAATGTCATCGCGTAGCGGGGCCATCGCTGTACGTCTGGCAGAGAAACGGTAATTACCACACCGACGAGAGCAATCGACATTGACATGATGGCTAAGCTTGACCGAATTTGTTTCCTGTCTGCGATCCAAGCGCAGGAGAGAGCCCAGATGAGTGCGAGTACATATGGTGGCGAGGTGAGCAGAAGTGTTTCGGTCGAATCGTGGAAGCCGAGCTCCTGGATCAAAGTCGGGAAAAAGTGCGAGTAAGAGATGGATGCAGTCGTAGCCATCTGCATGCACGCAAACAGCCATACTCGATAGTCTCTCGCCGCCATAACGATGCTCTCCCAGACAGAAATCCTCTCTTCGTCCAAAATTTGCTCGCTCCCAACGTCGATGGCAAGGCGTGCTTCGGCCACCATTCTCTCGGCTTCAGAGAGCCATTTCGTGTTCCCTGGGTAGTCTGCCAGCAGAAGTATTGCACACACGGCAACAAAGATCGTCGCAAGGGCCTCCAGAATGAACAGCCAGCGCCAAGCTGCAAGATGGCCAACGCCTTGCATGCCTTTGAGTATGCCAGCAGCGATAAGGCCGGCGAAAGCGTTAGACAAGATCAGTCCGCAAACCAGCACAGCCATGCGGAAACCCAACTCTCGCCTTCGATACCAGCATGAAAGGTAGTAGATCGCTCCTGGGAAGAATGGAGCCTCTACAATTCCTAAGAACTGCAAGGTTCACATGTCAGTAAAGTTTCAGGACAATCATTGGATGCCACGTGGAGGCTCACGAATCGAACGGCTAGCAGACCTCCCGGGCTGTTGACAGCCGCGGTACAACCAGAAACAATAGCCCACACAATCATGCAGATGGGCTGTTGTCGCGTCAGTGCCCTGGAAACTGCTGCATGGTCAAGCGAAAGACTCACAAGAAACAGCGATGGCCTCAGCCTCGATATCATTATTGTTGCAGGCACCTGCATGGCTGTTGCGAAGCTCATAAGTTAGCTGGAGGCGTGGCTGTTCTACTGCAGGATGATACCAACCAATGTAACCCACACTGAGTATGCTGATGGAGGTCTGCCACATCGCACCTGATACGTGAGCATCTTGTTCCAGGCCGTATAAACGAGCTTGGGTGATGGAATTGCGATCGAGCTTTGAGGTGGTCAGCACTAGTACCATGTTGTATGCCGCAGGTCTTGACGAACGTAGTTGAGTGTATAGATGACGAGCAATGGTGGAAGGATACGCTGGAGCCAAGATTAGCTATCCATGATGAGAAAGCTGATCTCCAGGATCGCATGTCCCTTGGACGTACCAGATCCAATTTGCGAACCAGTGCAGTCTCTATAGCCGTCTGCTCATCGATTGACAAGCCTTGATAAAACGCAAGTGAAGCATTGTTCTCAGCATCCACCACCTGCTCAATCTGTCGACTCTCGCTCTTTTTCTTGTCTGGTTCCATCGGTTGAAATCTCGTCAGTATCCCTCGCCCAGGATCGATGAGGAGCCGAGAAACACACGCATTCAAATCGTAGAGAAACGATGACAACGAGAGGACTCCCTTTAAGCCAAGAGTTGGCGTTAAAGCTTAGCAAAGCTTCTCCACGCTGTTTATCGAACCGAAGCTTTTCGGATGTGGGTTAGCATAAGCGGAGAATTTGCGTGGCTGGATTCCGCAGAGGAACGGCCCCATACCGACAGACTCAGGCCGATGATACCTCCAGCTTCGGGTGTGGTCCGACATTGCTCAATGCGGAGGTAGATTATTGCGGGGAATTCTGTCGGACATGGACAGATAATCTTCAGGCCGATGCGACTGCCGATATTTATCCAGAGTTGAGCCTGGAGACTTGATCGGTCTTGATGAACGACCACACGCTCTGCAGGATCTTGGCACATGGACACAGAGTCGGATGTCGTTTCCGTGTGAAGAGTCTTCGGTTCTTGGCGATCTCAAGGTGTTGTCGTACGTTGACATATAAGATGCGAAACCCTTGAAGAAGCCTTAACGTTGCTTCGTTATAACTTGTGTTTCACTTGCGGCTTCATAGGTTATGCATATCATCAGCTCTCTTGCATTTGTCGGCCTAGCGCTTCGAGGTGTCATGAGCCATCCGCAACCCTCCCCGCTAGCATGGGACACTCATTGCCACATTCTCGATCCGGAGAACTTCCCCTACTCTCCAAACCGGACCTATACGCCCAGAGCAGCAAACGCGACCGAGCTGCTCGCCGACTCGCCAGGCAAAAGCTTCCTCCTCGTCCAAGCATCTGTGGAAAACGGCCGTGATGGCCTCTTCGCTCACATGAAAGACCTCGGGTCACGCTTGGAAGACAACAATGTCGTGCGCGGCGAGATCATTTATGGCGAACATACC
Organism: Pseudopyrenochaeta terrestris; assembly: GCA_022813475.1. Taxonomy (NCBI): domain Eukaryota; kingdom Fungi; phylum Ascomycota; class Dothideomycetes; order Pleosporales; family Pseudopyrenochaetaceae; genus Pseudopyrenochaeta; species Pseudopyrenochaeta terrestris. The sequence continues at coordinate 204,563 of JAKLMJ010000011.1, forward strand.
AAACTTTCTGACGAGGAGCTGGAGCGATTACACACTGCTGGTGTTCGTGTCCTACGTGGATATGCCCGAACCTCCACAGACCCTGCCGCAACTGCAGACGAGTTGAGGCGATTGCTCAAAGGATCCATGGGATGCATAGCTCGCAAATACGGGTGGATCATTTCTTTCCAGATGGCACCAGCAGTATGGACTCTGCTTGAGGACTTTCCATGGCACGAAGAACTCCCTGGTGTGCCGATAATCGCAGAGCATCTCGGGTCTGTCGACGTCCCGATGGATGACGAGTCACGCCGTGGCCTGGAGACCTTAGTGAAGCTCATGCGTGAAGATGTCTTGACTGTTAAGATCAATGCACTTCACCGTCGTGGTCTGGAAGGTCACGAGGCCGAGATGATGGGTGTCGTATCTCGGTTGGCAGAGACTGCACCGGATCGGCTGATCTGGGGTTCAGACTGGCCACATGTCAATACATCAGCGCCCGTATCAGAAACGCCGGAGTTTTTGCCAGTCAACGCAACCGCGGAGCTATCGTGGCTACATAGCTTTTTACCAAGCCAGACTTATAGGGATATGGTGTCAAGGAACCCTACTCGCCTATTCTATTAGTCGAAGAAATTAGACTAGGTGTAGGACGAATTCCGAATCAGGACTTCATCAGAGTCGACATGTAGTCTGCTTGGCGTGAGTAAGACTACGTTCTCTCGATGGCATGCTTAGCTTGACTGGGGATTTCCTGCAGTCGTGTCAGATTTATCTTTGGTGCGCTGATCATTTGCAGCTATAGTACTATTGTTCCGGGGTGCTACATATCCTCACATGTTTGGAGTCCCTGATCTCGTGTTCGCTGCCAAATAACGAATCGTCCGATAGCATATCAATGTTAGCTACAGCAGAACACCTCACAAGCCATGTTAGTACTGCTTTCGCGAAATGGTTTCCCCAGAATGAGGCACTCAGGATATAAGTTGAGATGAGCTTCGCATGCCGGACAGGATCTCTGAGGCCCCCACCACACGCCCTGGGCGTATCAGATGTCATTGCTCTGATAGTAAAGAGAAGAGGTCCATTGAAGTATCTTTTACTGCCACCACTTCAGCGTTGTAGGTTGACTGTGAGTAGGAGGTAGCCTGTCAGAATCAACCCACTTATCGTCACATTCTTTTCTGTTTCCAGTCAAAATGTATGCGCAGTCGTAGAGAAGGATTCTGGAATATCAGTCAGGCGGGAATGTACGCTGACCCTGATTGTTCGGCTTAGCTCCAACCGAGCCGAAGCACGCTTATTTCAGCGCAAGCCTCGTCAAGCATCATGCAAAGGAGTGGAGTCGTTGAGCACATTAGGGGTGAAGGATGAAGGATTCAGGAGCGCCACTAGCGCAACTCTAATCCGAGCTCCGCGTTTAAGTGTGAATGTAAAGATAAGGGCTTCCGACTTCAAACAGACTGCATTGACCTGAGATAGGCTGAGGCAAATCACTGTAAATCTGGAACAATCTTCATGACTCTTTGCTATCTAGATCCGGTAAGAAGAAATGGCGTTTCGGTCTGCCCTCGCACCCACACCATCTTCCTCTTCGAATGTCCTCACAGACCAACTAATGTCCTTCCGGATTCCATTGCCACTGTTGTCTTCAGACTCGTTCTGCGACACGACATGCGATCCATATCCAATTGCATCGCCTCGATGCGAGCGCGATTGAAGTTCGTTGTTGAGAGGAATCTCGTCCTCTTCGATCACGTACTTTCTTTGTTTGGTAGCCTCCGGTCGTGAGGCACGGCTGACCTGAGGGTCCGACCCAGGTCTTTTCCTGGGATCTGTATCACTCAGTTCGTAGCATGCACTCTTTGTGGCATCTCGTTCCAGCGTGTACTTTGATATAGCCGTACTCGTAGCATATGACCCGAAAGTTGCTTGATCGAAAGGCTTCAGTACCGGCTTGAGACAGGTGGCCGATGCAAGGACGATAGCAAAACAAAGAATAGTCTGTGTGAACAGATCTTCGGGGTGACTGCGAGAGTCGAAGCTGTGCGGTGCAAGATAGTACAAGCGGAATGCGATCGGTATGGCAATTCTGCTACAATGTAAGCGAGCGGGCCCAGCAAATGCGACAAAAGGGTTACTTGCACTAGACGACAACTTAGAGTCACGCAGACCACAATCTTCTTGAACACTGTCATGTGTAATGCAGAGACCAGTATCGAGACTACGATGGCGCCGAGGACATCCAGGACCATTCCTGAGGATTCGATTGCAAGCCATCGAATAAACTGCAGGAACGAATTAGCAATGCGCCTCCTACGTATCACTGCTTGCCAACTCACGAATTGTTTAGAACCATCCATGGTGTTCCATGGTTCTGCGAGGTTCCCTCTGAGTGAGATGACCATGACTGAACCTACAGTCCAAGCAGAATAGAGAATCGTGATTGCTTGTGCCATTTGAATCTTTTTCGCATCCCGCGTAAGCACGCTGCTTACAAAAATTCCAGCTGATAGTTTCGTACAGCCAACACAGAGGACGTAGAATATTTGACTGGCGTAGAGAGACTGTATGACATCCTCGTAAGCGCTTGTCAAATGTGAACCCGTTGACGGTTGTCTTACCTGTTGAATTTGGACTTTGTCTCTGTCATCCAGCACATGCCATGCGCTACCGTATCCTTGATGGATTGCATAGCAGACGCAAACGAGCTGTGCAAGGGAGGCGAGCTAGAGAAGTTCTTCTGTCAGCAAAGAAAAATATTCGAACAGCGGAGCGTCTTACCACTGCTCCGCTCATAGCAGCGTCGTCTCCACTCCAGCCAGTACTCTTGTGTATTTTCACATAGAGCCTGATGGCGTACGCTATCAGTGCCCAGATAAACATCATAATGGTGACAGTTGTCAGCACAGGCGCAGTGTTACCTGTGCCAACTGCTGTAGTCATCTTTGAAGGCGAAAAGCTGATGATGCTACGCTGATGTGTGTAGGGTGATTGTAGATGAATACAGTCCGATCGGTGATCATTCGTGTTGCTTGGAGGATGCAATCTTGCCCCAGATGATTTCAGAGATCATCAAAAGCCGTGTGGAGCGCTTTGCTCGATGACAGCAGTCAGGCTTAACTTAACCGTGAGATTCGAGTGTATCATCACACTTCCATGTGACCCGTCCAGTGTGGTGGGCTCATACTCCAGAGTTTCATGGGATGGTCACTCCTGTGGCACTATCGAATCAAAGTTTGTTTGACAAAGTGGCGTAGAGCTTTCACTATGGGACACTTTTCCGGATGATTCGAGCACGGTACATCCCCCTTGGCGGATTTTGAGCAGTCTTGAAGCGCTGCTCCTTGGTGGACCACTTCAAACTCTCTGGAACCTTGTCTGAATGGGTACATTGATAACATCGCATTCAGCACAAGTACCTTATGGTATCGTGGGGAAGTCAGATCATATGTCCAAAGTTCCCGGATACACCACTACGTGCTACTCCGACAATCGTGAATCGCATATTAGGTTTCGTACCCTGCAGATGCTTGCAAGCGCTTGCAGACGAGGCGTGCAGATTGATATCGCTTGCCATTAGCCTGACTTCCAGACTTCAGGCCCACCCCCGCTTGGACACCTGGAAAACGCCCAATCCTCCACAGTCCAATGAGGACCGGATCCGCCATGATCGGCTTGGACTCCGCCCCTGCCTCGCCAAGTAGCGTAGAACTCTGATAGAAAGAGAGCAGAACAAGAACACAGGGCTCGCGCTACAATCTGTTCCGGCATTTGCACAGCCAAGGTTAAAACAGAATGCCCTGCTGCAGTTGTAACCCTCTCTCTCGTAGTTGAGCTTCATTCGTACACATCATCCATTGAAGATCCTCCCTCAATCCATGTCATTTCCTCAAAGCACCACTTGCATGTTCTAAATTGCCTCTTGACATGAACGTACCCATGGAGTTGGTGACGGGTGTCACTATGAAGTCAGGAACAAACGTCGACTCCAAAGCAATCACCAGCACGTTCGCTAAGGACGTTGAGCCTGGTGAGGGTTCTGAAGATGCATCTGGCTCGAGTATTGCACAGCAAACAGATACAGATGCCCAGGATATGCGCCGCATGGGACGATCGCAACAGTTCAACCGCACCTTCCGTCAAGCGTCAATCACATCTTTCGTCGCCCTTGCGACTGCTTCATGGGAGATTGGCCTATTCGTGGTGTCTCCGGCACTTGTGAACGGAGGTCGAGCAGGCTTGATATGGAGTCTGTTATGGAATTGGGTGGGCTTCTTGCCAATATATTTGAGCATGGTATGTTCAAGACAAGCTGTCAGAGGGTTTGGGGATCCCGAAAATGTGATGAGCTGACCATACCCTTCTGTGCAGGCTGAGATGGCTAGTATGGCCCCAATTGCGGGTGCTCAGTACCATTGGGTCTCTGAGTTCGCACCAGAAAACTGTCAAAAGTTCTTGAGCTACATTACTGGGTATCTTCTGAATCCTGACATCGAGATGGTGGAAGCGGACTAATTAGCTTCCAGGTGGATCTCAACTATTGCCTGGCAAGCGGGTAATGCTATGGGCGTCTTCCTTGCTGGCAGCGTCGTGCAAGTAATCATCTTAGTCAACAACGAGAACTATGCAGCTCCTGCATATCACGGAGCTCTCCTTGCGATCGGCATCGCAGCTCTCGCTTATGTCGTAACGATCTACACCTCGAGAGCGATCCCATACTGGCAGAATGCTTTCTTCCTGCTTCACGTTCTGGCGTATTTCGCATACATCATTCCAATCTGGGTTAGTGCGCCAACAGCTACTCACTCACAAGTGTGGACATCGCTCAACAACGAGGGTGGCTGGCCGTCTATGACACTGGCAGTTCTGGTTGGACAGCTCACAGCTGTGAGCGCACAAGTTGGCATGGATACTGTAAGTCTTACTCTTCCTTCGGCTCGTACCCCGACTGACAATGCCTTAGACGGCACACATGTCTGAAGAAGTCAAGAACGCCGGCAGAGTAATCCCGATAACGATGCTGTCGGTTTATGTGATCAACTTTGTGTTGCTGTTCCCCGCCATCTTAACAGTCTGCTATCACATCACAGACCTTGACACTGCACTTGCGGATCCGACGACTTACCCATCGATCTACGTCATGCGCCAGGCATTATCGACTACCTGGTTGACCGTAATATTGACTGTGATAGTCTTGATATTGACAGTATCTGCCATCAACTACTTCGCAGCAGTTACGCGAGACCTGTTCGCTTTCGCACGAGACCACGGAGTACCCTTATCCAGCTGGCTCAGCAAGATGCATCCACGAAAACGCCTACCTGTCAACGCCAGCAAGGTCTCTTTCTTGATCGCTGCCATGCTGAGCCTGATCTACATTGGGAGTCCAGTTGCATTCTACGCCATCACCTCGCTTTCGACAGTCTCCTTACTGATGTGCTACATCTTGTCGATCGGCTCCATACTTTGGCGAAGGATCAACGCACCGCACACTCTTCCTCCGGCTCAGTTTGAGCTCGGAAAGCCTTGGGGTGTCATTTGTAATAGCGTTGCAGTTGTTTACGGGACATGGGCATGCTTTTGGAGCTTCTGGCCTTCCTCGACACCTGTCACAGCAGCAGGGTTTAACTGGGCTTCTCCTATCTTTGGGAGTGCTCTGGTTTTCTCATTGCTGTACTACCTGTTCAAAGGCAGGAAATCGTACTCGGGCCCGGTCAAGAGAGTCCAAGGACGATAGCTTTTGTAGATGTGGAGGTATCTATCAAGTCCATTCTAAACAGTCTGCTTTTATAGATACAGCCTGAAGTAGTCAATAAAATCACTGAACAGGGCATCTTTACAGAGATCAGGTATCTGAACTTGATAATTGACATTTCTTTTTCTGAATTCACTCAACAACTGATATTTCGTAACAAGAGAACAGATATTGAGGTTATAGTCTTCGACTGTAACCTGGATTTTCAGTCTGATATAGATCATTTCGAAGTCTTTGAGGCAGCTAGCTTAGATCGAATCATCTCACTGCGGACAGCAACTCAATCTTGTTACAGTCTCGTGCTTTTGAGTCTCACTGGGAGCATAGTGAAGAGCCGATGATACCAGTAGTTTTGAAAGCATACGGAGGCAAAAGCTTCGCAGAAGGCGGCCCCCTTGAAGTTCGTGATCGCGCTTTGATACTCGATCACTCGATACAGTGCTGTCAAGGGAGTGGAGGGTCGCCTATTGAGCCTGTCGCCTCGCTCACGATAACGAGATCTATAAACAGTCATTAGCAATGATCTAAAGCACTTATGAAGTCATTGTCCTGAGACTTACTGTAGTTGATGACATAGTTGTTCGTGACATGGTGATGCGTGTCCCCTAGCACCGCTCTAGCATTGTCTGCGAGGGACACGTTGTTGTATGATTGATTCATCACAGACGGAGGCAAGCTTGCGCCGAGGAGTTCTGTTTGCAAGCTCTCTATATTGGCTGCATATTGCTCGATGATTTCTAGAGTGGCTGTGGCGTTGTGCTCGGCGCTTCCCCAAGATACAATAGATCGTCGGTCCTCTGGAATCCAAGTAATGGGTACAGAAAGTACGGAGCGCCTCGAAGCCGTGATGGTTGGTCGAAAGCTGTGTGTTCTGCTGGTGATAGTCGCGTTGTCCATAAGCGAGGATGCTCGTAGCAAAGCCCGTCTGTCAAGATGAGTATAAACCCATGTCCCACTAAGTGTTTCTTCAAAGTTGTTCGAGGCCCGGGCTTGCTCCTCTTGGGTGATCATCAGTTTTGACTCTGTGCCCGCCTCAACATCTTCTTGCACTGAGCTTCCTCCCTCTTCCTCCCGGACCGATCGCAGCCTGGCAGGCTCACGATGACCCTGCAGTCTCTCACGAAATGCAAAGATCTTCTTGGAAAGGCCGAAGATCGAGCCGCTGAGATTAAGAGTCCGTAGCGAAGGTACCAAAGCCGCCGACGGCTGTTCGACTCTGGCTGCTACCACGCCTAACCCCGCGAGGAGCGCTTCGGCGAAAACCTCTCGAATGCCATGGTTCAGTTTTGAAGAACACTCAAGGTACTTGATAGTGCCCAACTCTGCCGCTGTGTTGATAGCTTGCTCTTTGGTCACTGGTGGTTTAAATGAGTCCGTGATCTCCTCTCGTTGATCTGACTGCAGTCCAATAATGAGGAACTGCGCCTCAGGACAAGGCCCTCGGATCTCCGGGAGCCAGACGTCTCGGATGTTTTGTAAGCCCTCGGATCTCATGACACTGAAGCAGAGCAGAAAGATGTCGATGCCGGGGTACAAGAAACGTCGCCATCTGCTCCATTCCTCAAGTCCGTTCACGTCAAATATTGATAGGAGATGCAGCGCATCATCAGTCTTGTAAAACGATTGGCATCATTGCAGGCAATAGAGGTGATGATGTCTTACCTGTATGTCACTTGATACTCCTCTCCAATGGTGGGCTCATACTCCAGTTGTGGTTCGCCACTGAGAAAGGTTTGCACCAGGCTGCTCTTCCCATCACAGTCGCCAACAAGCACGCATCTAAGAGGCTGTCAGTGACTACCCACCAGCACTGAGGCTTGTTTGTAGGTACTTGATGGTCTTCTTGTCGCCTTGCTGCAAGCCTTCTGCTACTTGCGAAGCATTCTGCAAAATTCTGTGAGGGTAGCCGGCTGGTTTGTCCTCCTGCTCAAACGTTTGCATCGCAGCACTCCGCAAATATGGAACTCTGATTCTACGATAATAATGGATTATCGCCATTGAAAAGAGCTGCTACGCCTGGCTACGTGCTGGACGAAGATTTCAAATCGTGAGGCTTGTGTGATGAGAAGGCAGGTGGCTGTACTCTGCAGCTCTTGTGATGATTTGGCACGTGTGAAGTCGACAGTCAATATGCAGATAGTGGCGTGATGTGGCGGCGTCTAGATTTAGAAGCGCAGTACAACGCCACCCGACACAGAGTACTATCTCAACCAGGATATATGGAACCAGCAACAGGACATCGCACTGATGGGCGACGAATATGTGGTCTCTAGCAATGGCCATCAAGAATATGGGTTTAAGATCCGTCATTTTTCTTTTGCTTGCACACACAGTCGCATCCTCCAATCAAGCACGCTCGCATTCGCAAAGCTGCTGCTCCACAATTCCACCACGCTGACTCAACAACCACCACCGCCGCTCACTCATCGGTCTCCCGACATATCTTGCCTGTAGCGTCCAAAGAGGGCTACTTGACGCTAACTTATACATAGTCATTGTGCAGCGTATGGATCTTTGAAAGCTGACGCGAACGCGAATGCGAACCCAATCCCTTCTTGGCTACCTAAAACTACAAGGCTGGATAGGCAGTCGTAGAAAGGAAAAAATTATGTCTGTATATATTCAAGTCTCTCTCCCATGGAAGGAGAGATCTCTCTAGACACTACATCTTGCTGCTTATCAATGCAACAAATCTGTTTTACTCGACATACAACCTTACTGCGGCAAATCCATCAATCCGTTAGCATCAATTTTCGGATAGTAGATCAAGTCACTCTTCATCTTGCAGAGCCTGCTTGATCATCCATTTACCCAATTCACAATGGTCTTCACCGTCATGGTTTTCGCCAACCGCAAACAAGGCATCACCCACGAGACTTTCAAGACCCGCTACGAGCAACACATGCTCATGATCTCAGACCTCTGTGGCGATGCCGCTCCGCTCTCACACTCGAGGTTTTATCCCAAGCACGACAATCTCACCAATAAGCCAAATCTGCTGGCAGGTGATGCGAATGAGAATTTCTACTCGGTCGTTGTTATGATGGGGTTCAAGGATGAAGAAGCCTGGCAGAAGTTCTGTGCGGTCTTGGGGACCGAGAGTGCTAATCAGAAGGTTCTGGACGACGAGGCTGGGTTTTGGGAGAGGGAGGGGATGAAGGTTGTGGTTGTTGACAAATGTGGGAATTGATGGGACACTCAGAAGACTCTTTCTTATTCAGTTCTCCATCGATGATCGATCCCTACCCGTTGAACGACCGGCAAGCAATTGAGGCGAATCATTTGCTGACATGGCACGCAAAACTGTCTATGATTCAGGATGTCAGCGCGCGCTCAATTCCACTTCGTTCGAGCCGTTCGTAGCGTCCGCGGTTACGTCTGTCTCATCAATCTCTCCTGCGCTGCTGCTCTGTACCAGCATGAACAGTGCTGCGACTAGGCCGCAGGCGCTGATGCCAGTATACATCTTCCACATCTCGCGTAGGCTGGACACGTATGCAGCTTTGACGACTATCTGTTGCAGCGACGGAAGTGTTTGCACGACTGTGACACTCGACGTGGCATTTGTTGCCGAGAAGTTCTGCACTAGCGACGGATCTCCCAGGGCACTCTTTAGTATGCTGCTATGCGCGCTGATAGCATTTTGGAACACTATACCGCCGATGACCAGAGAGATCGACGTTGACAGGCTTCGGACAAATCCGAATAGTGCAGTCGCCATGGCCATGTCGGCAGAATCCACGGCAGCTTGGTATGCGACCAGCGGTGCCTGAAAGACCGCACCGATGCCCGTTGCAGCGACGATCTCGATTGCAATCAGGCCTGGGAGGGTTGTCTTTGTGCCGAATGTGATGAACAAACCGAAGCCGAGAGTTGTCAAAGCCATACCTGTACAGATTATTCGGCGAACACAACCGTAGCGATAGATGAGGCCGCCCACTCCGACTCCAACAAGCGCTTGGACTACTACGATGGGTATGAGTAGCAAGCCAGATCGGACCGGAGTGGCGCCACGAACAGCTTGGAAGTACAGTGGCAGGAAGTACCACGATGAGACGTTTACCTTAGCAGGATCAGCTATGCGACTCTTCCATAGGTGTAATGTCACTTACAATTCCATGTGTGAAGCACACGACTAACGGACTGATCTTAGATACGCTGTCCAGTAGTCGTGCAGGTATCAGTGGGTGGGTGGCGCCCTCGGCCTCCCAAATGACGAACGCGACAAGCATGACAAGCCCTGACACTAGAATGCTGATGACCTTGGGCGAGTTCCAAGGAAATGCCACGCCACCAAAGTCAAGACTCAGAAGTGTCAGAATCGTCATACTCATGATCGCCACAGTTCCGATCCAATCAATATTTCTGCGCTCTGAAGAATCAACGTTCTGCGTATCGTTTGCATTGAGAAAGAAGTACAGGATCACCGCAGCTGCGAAGCAGCAAGGAAGATTGATCCAGAAGACCCAGCGCCAGTTGAGATACTGCGTGAATACACCGCCGAGAAGAGGACCAACGCCAGCAGAGATAGCCCAGACGAGGCCAGTGGTTGCCAGAAACATACCGCGATGGCTGCAAATTATTAGCTTCTCGAAATCCGAGCATGTCTAGATGTCGTACCGGGCACTCCACATATCACTGATCGAGATATTGACCAACACAATGATCCCACCAGATCCCGACCCTTGAACAGCACGACCGGTGATCAATTGTGCTACCGTGCTAGACCAGCCACAGATGGCAGAGCCTGCGAACAAGAGTGTAATGGCACAGAGTACGGATGCCTTACGTCCCCAGACGTCAGCCGCCATGCCATAGATAGGTGCTACGGCAGCGCTTGCCAGCAAATATGCTGAGCCGATCCATACTGAGGCTGTCTGTGATCTTAATTGATGCGAAATGGATGGGAGAGCTGTAGTGATGATGGAAAAGTCCAGTGCTGCAAGGAATAATGTAAACTATTAAGTGTACAATGAATGTTAGACTGCGCACAAGACAAGTGTAGCCGGGCAATGGAAATACACACCAGTAACATGCACAAAGTGATGGAGCTTCGGATTCCAGATGGCGTCATGATGTTTTGCACGTGCTGTAAAACATCCGTCTCTGGGAGGCCATCTGGCCCACTCTTATGCTCGTGAGCAATGTAGCGGTGGCCTTTCTTAGTCTGGTACGGAAGTCGTCCACCCTGCATGAACATATTTAACCTAATTGCCGACCGGGGAGGGCGGACCGGCTTGTAGGATTTGGGGTAGGTTTAGCAATTGGAGCTTTGTCCCTGGTATCCGGCTGCGTTGCATGCATATCCGCGGAACTTTGAAGAACATTCAGGCTGCGAATGGAGCCATTCGACGGTAAGGTAAGACTCAGTATGTGTTACAACAGCCTTAGGTGGTATGCGCTGCACTGTATCAAAATTGTCAGGAAGCTGTCTCCAGCTAGAATGCGTTGAGGTCCAAAAGAGTGTATCAATGAAATATATTCTGTGTGATGCGAAATCCACCCATCTGAATTGAAACAGTGGCGGGTGCTTGACAACATTTTTCTGTGCGCAGGTACCCTCCGTACCTCTGACCCCCGGCACCGACGGGACTGTTGCCACCGCTTCGAGCATGGCTAGCAAATGTCCAAGGAAGACTGTCACTCGTAGGTCTACCCATGCCTACTCGAGGTCTGGAAGGCCTTGGTCCATGCATGGTACGGCACAATCACCTCCCAGCATAGCAGCCTTAGAGAAGTCACCATTGCGACGACCAATGTAGCAAAGCCCACCACATTCTTCGCCACCCGAGTACTGACAGCTCGAAACGCGTCCCTGAGACTCCCACGTATTGAGTATGATCTCATAGCCATCGCGGTAGAAGACGACTTGCGGGTGGCATAGGTATTCTTGACTGCACTTGACGGTACCGGGAATGCCACCCCAAGCAGCGCGGTCGGTGGCGGTGTACTGCACAGTGTACTTTCCAATTTCTTTGCTCTCGCCAGTGAAGACTGGTGGACCGGCAGCATCGTCTTCGGCAGGGTTGCTCCACGAGCAAGTATCCCATTTGTTGAGCTCAGTGGCTGCCCATTGTCCGCGAGGAGAAACGTTTCTGCGAGGAGACCAGGTCAGCCTTCATCGTTCGTACGTCAGAACAGCATATCATCGTTATCATCTCTGATGATAGCGAACAGATGAATGCCAAAGCCATGGTACCTGGAAGGTAGAACTCACTGTGAATGTGTTAGCAAGATAAAGATATGTCCAGGATAAATCACGACTTACCACATGGCAGTCAGCACCTCCAACATTCTGGAAGTACATACGACAGTGACGATCGTCGTTCCAAATTTCGTCGACTTGAGCTTTCATAGCAAACTTCAAGTTTCTACCAACTGCCTTCGACAGAGCAGCGCCGGCGTTGAGCGAGATGCCCGCAAGAGCGATGAACGGGATGAACCTGCGCTCAAGATCACGGCCATTGAGAGACGGCTCAATGGCAGGAGAGACGATAGACCCGTTGTGCTGAGCCTCGAGGACATCGAGGTGACGACGAAAGAGCTCAGAATCCTCGACTGGATCCAACGGACGAAGATTTTCAGTGGGGATGGCGGCCACGAGAGGCAAAAAAGTGGCGAGAAGTCCGAATTTCATGATTGCGATTGTCTGTTGCTGGATGAGTTGCAAAAACGAGGTGGGATTGCGATACACAAGCAAGATGCTAGCAAGATGAAGATGCTAAAGGAGCGCGGACGACAAGTTGTCTGCTGGTGTACTGTCTCCATCGTACCAGATGTCGTCGCATTCTTATAGCCCGGGTTGATCCTACTCAATGATAGTTTCAATCTTGAGCAGACGTCAGTGATGTTGCATTCTTGACATGAGTCGCTGACACAATATAACAAATCCTTTGCCAAACCTATACGACGCTTGGCTAATGAGCTGCTTGGCGATCCTTTGGATGAGCTGGTCTCAAGATTGCTAGTAGGCCTCCACGAATAACTTTTCCAAGAACCACTTACAAGGCTTAGCGAGCTGCGGTACTACTAAGTTGTACGAAGGATTCCTTGTGTCCATCCACGTGGAGGACCCGGGCCCTCAGCGATGGTACGCGACACCCAGCACGGTGCATAGAATCCTTCAGCGCGGTTCTTGCCGACGACTCGTCAATGCGCACAGCGGTGTGGTATCATCGATGAATGATTCGCCTAGGTCGTGAATGCCAAAAGGATTCTTCTCAGGGGCGATGGCCATCACTGCTTACGCGTCGCTTCAAGGACTCTCATTTCGCAAAGAACTCCGTTGAAAGAAGCATCCACATTTCCAAGCGAGGATCCGATCCCGGAGCAGCATTCGAGTCGTGCAAACAGCAGTTGAATCTGGAGTGATACCAATAAAGTACATCATACCGATGTTACCGACATAAGAGTTCAACTAGACGTTTTGCGAGTAGCGAGGGAAGACACAATCGATCAGTAAGTCCTATTCGAACGCCGACAAACGTTTGGTGAGCGTCGGCAGGGTCCATAATCGCTGTCGGGCTTTTGCGGGCTGTTTGGTAAGCCGAATGCCGCGCCAAAAGACAAAAAGAATCATCTGTTACAAACCCCCGGAATCGAACCGGGAACCTTCTGTGCTGCCAATCGAGCTCATGTTGTAACTGAGTGTTAGACAGAAATCATAACCGCTAGACCAGGCTTGCTTGTTGATGATATTCACGAGCATCATGTCCATATATAGCTTGTTGTTACTCTCAGAAGCCAGGCGATACCCGCTAGATCAGGCTAAGTCGCAAAACAGCATATTTGTGACGACCTAATCACCGCTCGGCTACGCTTGTCTGAATAACAAGATCACTTGCTTAGATCAGATATATCGACCAATCGCACTGAGGAGAGGACTGCTTCTTAAAGCTTGCTTAAGAGCCTTCGATCGGCCTCAATTATAGTCATTGTTTGTTTGTTGGATGTTAGACGAGCTCAGCCTTGTCTCCTATAATCATGCAGAAAGATTGTAGATATACTGATAGATGTGCAGGAAGGCGTCTGGATGTGCGACTATGTCAAGCTTGTCCTTGGATATTTATTTTTCATAAGTATACAAATAGCTTCTCGGTGACTGCTAGACCAGGCTTGCTTATTGATGTTTTGGCTGATTTGATTTCGTATATATCGCTTTGCAAAACAAGCTGGAAGCCAGGCGCACCCGCTAGACCAGGCTAAGTCACAAAAGAGCATTTTTGGGACAACCATATCACTGCTGGACTAGGCTTGTCTTGATCATGACAGTACTTGCTATATTGAGGATATCGATCGATCGAACTATTCACAGGACCGCTATATCAAGCCTGTTCTAGTGTCTTCGATCAGCCCCGATCAAAGTTCCTGGTTGTTTGTTAGATGTCGAACGAGCTTTGCCCTGTACTCTCATGGCTATGCTGTAAGACTGTAGATATGGGCAAATATCAGAAAGACGCCCGGATATACATTTATACAAGGCTGGTCTTCAGACTATCATCTCAGTGGGTGCTATAGTGCTTCCTAATCTGGTGTCTGCTCTTAAAATTGTAATGCTCACCATGGACCCAGTGAAGCTTTCTAGGCTTCTCGGCGGATTTAGAAGCTGGAATTGGATTGCTAGCCCCGGGGCAAAACGTGACGATCGATGTAAGAGCAGCAAGTTTTCTATAGCATCTCAATGGTCTACACACCTAGATTGATAGCGGCAGCTACTGGCAGAAGTATCACACTCACCGGAAGACAGAGATGGTTTCATAGCACCTCAATAGCACACTTAGCCAGAGTTGCATTCGTAGCTACTGACAGGAGCATCGTGAAATGCAATTTTACTCGCAGACTTGTGCGTAGGGCTATAAGTTAAAAGACACGCACCGCTGCATAAGCGATAACTCACAGAGGACTTGAGGCTATTATTGAGATGACTTTATGATTTCCCCAGCTGCTATTGACCTCATCTCGTCTAATACACATACTCGAAATTAGGATTCTCCTTATCAGTCATATCATTGAACGCCGTGGCATTCAGCTCATCCGCCACACCATCTCCGCTTTCTCTCAGAGCACTCCGCAGCTGCTCCTTGCGCCTATTCTCCCACTTGAAAGCATATCGCAGAATAAAGAACAAGGCAAGCTCAATACAATTGGCGACAAGGATTGAACCAATGCCAAGCTGGTAGGTAGGTGCCTGTTCGGCACGGTAGAAGAACGGGCTGGCGATGTTGCCGACGCAAGCACCGAGCCAGATCATGCCGGACACGATCATCTTCTTCGACTGACCTCCGGTATTTGAGGTGATGAGGGAGAGGCAGATAACGAAAGAAGCTTGGTAGGAGCCTGTGAGGTAGCTGGAGAATATGTTAGCATACCTTCAGATCAACGACAACCTAATGCCAGACTTACAAGCAGATCAGACGGCCGACGTAAGCATCAGCGGGTGCCAGCAAGAAGCCAAGTGCGCCAGCAATAGTCGGCAGCATGAAAATGGCGCTGACAAGTGTACGACTGTTTGCCGGCATGTACCTATTGGCGAGAGCACCAAGCGCAATCCAGATAGCAACCAGAGCACCTTGCGGAATACCTAGTAGGGCAGTGTGCAATGTATCGAACCCAAGTCCTTTGATGACCAGAGTCGAGAAGTTTGAGATCCCCCCGTTTGGCACATTAGAGACGAATCCTAGCAAAGTGAACAGCCACGTCTTGTAGTCCAGGTAGGCTTCTTTGATCTGTCCCCAGTTGATGCCACGGTTCTCAATACCAGTCTGGTTGCGTCGCATACGCGCGATCAAAATGAGCTTCTCCTCGCGGTCGAAACCCCAGATCGTTCGAGGAGAATTTGGAACCAAGAATATGAGAGCGATTGCCCAAGCAGCGCAGAAGGCGCCAACGATGAGAAACTCGTAGCGCCACGATTGCAAAGCGCCTTGGATGTTGCCGATGCCATAGCCTGTCATGAGCTGTCAGCTATGCTTGTCTCGGAGTATGAGACATGGACTACTTACCAATTAATCCACCACCAGCGACACCCACCCCATTGAAAGCATACCAAATCGAAATCCTCGTCGGCTGCTCCTCACGAGTGAAATACATCGAAGTGATCAACATGAAAGCCGGATCAGCAATGGCCTCGAAAGCTCCAGACAAGATGCGCAGAGCAAGCAGGCCGGCGAAATTCTTAGCAGCAGCTTGTGCCATGAGAAGTGCTCCCCACATGAAGATGTTGAAAGCAAGGTAATAGCCCGGAGGCGATCGCTGCATCAAGAGGTTGGATGGAATAGCCCAGACGAGCCAACCAAAGTAGAAACTGCTTGACAGCCATGAGTACTCTTCGCCTTTGAGGGCAAGATCGTCTCGGAGGCCGAAGATGGCGGCGTAAGATCTGGGTGTATTATATTAGTATGTCATAGATGACGCCTCTTTTGTGATTGTACTGACAGAGTGGTCTTATCGACATAGTAGAAGAAATAACAGATTCCCAGCACAGGCAGTATGCGAAATTCCAATTTTCTGCGTACTTTGTTCTCGTCCCTCGAATCAATGCATTCGTCGTTTGGGTAACGTGCTAGAGCTTCGGCATAGAGATCATTGCCCTCGCCATCGACTGGTAATCCTTCGACTACAGTGAACTTGTCGGGCTTTTGGTCATCTTCCACTATCTCGTAACGACTGACATCACTCTTGCGCGAATGCTTGTCTGTTTCATCGTGCGGTGTAGTGTTTTGGAGAGAGCTAGGATTGTTCATGATTGGTCAGAATAAGTATGAACATAAGCGAGATGCAATTAGCGTAGCCTTCATAGCCAGACTACTGTCGAGGCATGTGGTTGTATTTGTGCATATCTACAGCACTAGCTGTTTCTCGCATTTACAGCACTAGCTGTTTCTCGCATTATCAATTGCCGAAGAGAACTGTAACAGATCTTGTCATCTCATTGATGGAAGCCAGACATGCCAGGTACCGAAGGGATATTCCACCAATGACCATTCGCTCTAAAGAGCGTCCGACAGGCGAAACAATGACAACTTCCCCGAGCGAGTGGATTCTCATCGTCAAGCGGGATAACCGTATTGAGTATAACCCTGTGCGAAACACCTGTCAGTTTGCCTGAAATTTCTCAGGCAGGAAGGAAGGAAGAATTTCCCCGCATATCTGCTTAGATGGGAAGGTACTAGTATACGAAGAGCTTAGTAAAGCTGTCTTCTAGCTTCCACGTGATTTCACGTGATATCAGTGCTAATCGATAAGAAACTGGCACGTTATTTAGATAGAGAAACCTCAGGCCCAAGCCTGACTCAAATATCACGCTAACTGACAGGTGTTTCGCACCTCATTGTAATTCGGGCGGAAAATCGATCTTGATGCGGAGAACGAGATTCTGGGGAATCAGCTTTGTCTCCACAAGCCCTAATAGTTCGATCCTCGTCTCGGTGTTCTGCAGAAAGTCTCAAACACAAACGCCGAGTCGCAGACATCCGAGGATTTGGCGAATGTACATGTTATTGTTCGCAGTCGATATGTCCTGCGGCGGAAGATTCATCGTTACTGACTGTGGCATGCTACGCCCTCCATTCATAGCCGACCACCTTCTACGGCTTTTTCGTCGTTCAAAGAATCGGAAAGCGTCGAGGCGACATCGTCATGATAATCCCAACCAGCAGGCATCATGCCGTCCAAGAAACGATCCTGGTGCTCAATCAAAAAGCTAAGAATATCCTGCGACAGCTGCTTCTCTGTCGCAGAAAAGCTGTGCTGGTCGTAAGATAAGATTGTTGGCTCGAACACAGCAGCTAGCCTTGGTATGGTCATCTTGTTTATTTCCGAGTTGGCTGCGAAGACAGCAAGCAAATCCAAGAGATAGAGCAACAGGTGTCGATTGGGCGCTGGCAGTTCGGCAATTAAAGTCTGATAGGCGTGTATCGCGATGTCAAGGGCAGAGTCTTGAGGAGACTGTCTGTCATGAGATCCAATGAAAGCGAGGGTTCTTGCTTTATAGTCCTCTAGAGGTTTGCGGAAAAGATTGTAGAAGGCTGAAGGGATGACTGGCTCTGGGAGATGTAGGAGATAGCGGAGCAATACGTTTGCGGCATCATAAACGGTGTAGGCGGTCCAGTCCAGCCTCCCCCAAGAGCACTCGACAGTGTTCAAGGCGGCTTCCAAAGCTTGAACTCCCTGGGGAGACCATCCTGTTGCGAAAACATTCTCGATATCGGTTGCTAAAAGAACGTTAGCAGATGAAGGTATCGGCTGTGTAAAAAGGAGGAGTCATACCCATTTCTTTCAGAAAGACGCATATCAACCCCACCGCCAGCGGGACATAGCCGAAGACGCTTTGTTGTCCTTCATCGTTGGTAAGAGTAATGGCTACTTCAGCATGTTGTTTTGATACGTCCAGCGGTACGTCAAAGGTAGCAAGCCTGGGCATGTCTTCAAGCTCAAGATCCATCTCATCA
Organism: Pseudopyrenochaeta terrestris; assembly: GCA_022813475.1. Lineage (NCBI taxonomy): Eukaryota > Fungi > Ascomycota > Dothideomycetes > Pleosporales > Pseudopyrenochaetaceae > Pseudopyrenochaeta > Pseudopyrenochaeta terrestris. The sequence continues at coordinate 222,749 of JAKLMJ010000011.1, forward strand.
AACTTCGTGCGAACTGGTCGTACTTTTGCTGGAGCAGATGCGGTAAGGCTTCGTGATTTCTCGTGGGACATTCTGCTGTATGTCAGCGAGCGTAAGGAACGAACATATTCTTTGGATCACCTTACACTTGACTGGTCGCAATATGTGTTGTATCGTCCACCGGCCATGCAAAAGTATAAGCCTCCGAATTCGAGAGCTCATCAGCAAAGATCGGAAGAGCAAAGACTGAGATCTTCGATACTTCGTCCAGCGTCAACGACGACGACATAGATAGCGCAAGAGCGCTGCGGCCGTCGACGGTAAGAGAAGACTCGGAGTGATTGGCTTGAGCACGCCTATAGACTCGCGACCAATTCAGCTGCTCCTCGAATGCTGATGCGCGCAGGGGGCCATAGTTGTGAGGCTGTGTGGTAGACGGGTCCATGTGAGCTGCCGCATGAGGTTGGGTCAAGACACCTACGTATACGTGACTCTTTGCCGAACTTGAAGAGTCAAGCGATGATCTGTTGGTGCGCCGCGGTGAGCCAGAAGCTAGTAGGTGTTCCAGGTTTCGCAGACGAGCAGAGAGAGCTCTATTCTCGCTCAGAAGCAGCTCTACTCGCTCGCAGACACGGTCCATGCTCCTCTCAGCCTCCTGCGCAGAGTCACTTCGCACCACGTCAGAAATGCTTTCCACTGTCTCACTCACATCACTCACCATTGCAGGATGTTCAGCATGCAGGCGAAAGTCATCTTATGGTTCTGAATGCTCGTAACCAACTTCTGAATACTATCCCGCTTTATGGACCATACTGCTCGCTCCCAGACTTTCAATCCAGAGTCAGCATGGAGCGCCTGTAGGGTCTCATCGAGTTCCGAGTACGTCAGAACGCAAGCAGTCAACGAGGCTGTTATTTGTTCCACAGTGATCAGCCGGAGTCTTTCCGGATTTGCATGCAGTCGGCCAAGAATATATGTCTGCAATCCCTGAAGGACAACACTCATACCAGCGACCTCTGTCGCCGCCGCTTGAGCATCTTTATTTGCTTCTGTGATCGCCAAGCCAAGGTTGTACAAAGCCGGCACAAGCTTGCTGGTCAATTGAATTAGTCCGGCGACGGAGGCAGCGACTGATAGGGGATCCATGGAGAAATGGTGTTGGAAAGTTCAAACCGAGGGATGTCATGTTAGAAGGGTGTGTAGCTTTACCACGTGCTTCTGTAAGGCTGAGGCTGAGTCCTGCAGCCGAGCTCGCCAAACGGACGCTAGTAATGCAGTGCGGCCGTGGCGTAGGATGCCGTGGGAGTGATAGCAGGGCAGTGCTTGACATGGCGGGCTTCCATCGCCTGTATCAGGTACCGAGGCGCGATGTCTGGCAAATGTCGCTGGGGCGAATCGATATTTGTAATTAAGGCATTAGGCAGACATGTAGAAAAGACAGCACCATGTGTGAGCAATACCGTGGTTTAGGAGCACGACGGCATGTGAATCTGGTTTTTGCCAATTGAGCAGTGCCCTCTGCAACATTTAAGTTCGTAACGAGGCGCAGCAATGCGCAAGCGTCGTTCAGCCTGCGAGACACCGAGCAACGATTCTCAAATCTCACATCTCCTCACCTGAACCACCAATTGACCGAGCCGTTCATGTCATCGCCCACTCCCTTAACGCTGTGCCACCAGCCCTTCGGAATGAACAAGGCATCACCGGCGTCGAGCTCCGCCTGCCAAGCACCGTCTATTGTGTCCTGACTGTCACTCCAAACCTCAGTCTCCAGAAGCTCCTTCTCTTTGCCTTGCATCATCTCCTCGCCTCTCATAGTTGCGCTCGCACTGCCACCAATCTGCTCCTGGACCTTGGAGAAAATCGCATTGCCGACCCGCGGCGCATAAAGTCTCACGATCTTCTTTCCACCCAGCTGCACAAATAAGTTCGGATTGGGGTCCCTGTGCAATGGTGTGTAGGTCGGTGCCTGGCCAAGCCAAATGCTGCTGTCGTAGATGTCCCCTTTGCCAGCCTTCAGCACAAGCTCGGGTGTGGGAAGATCAGCCCGCATCAAAGGAGGTAGGTCGGACAAGCTTGCTTGAGCTATGTAGATCCGCGCAGTCGGAGTGGGATGGGCACTAGGAGGAGGGTCAGCTCCAGTTCCTTGCGTGCTGGAATTGGGCTCAGCATAGATATTGGAGTATGACTGCTTTGCGTGGGTGAAAGTAGAGTCGGAGGCGTACACAAAGTCCAAGAAGAAGCCCATAGTATTTTCAATCCGCACAAACTCGTCGTTGTTGGTGATTTCCATGGGAAACGTGGCACTCCTCCACCTTGAGAGGTACTCGGTGCTGTACATTGTGAGGAACAACTTGTTCTCCACGGACGCTTCTCTTCTGAAAGTTGTCTGCTGAAACCACTTGTTCACAGCAGGCATATCCGCTTGACATCCTTTGGGTAAGAGAGCCGGGACCGCAGGCTCGAAGGCATGTTGGCGGAAGGTTTCGACTGTCGTGTCTGGGAGTGTAGGTACGGCACGTGCAGCCTTGGAGGAGTAGCACCTAGCGTGGTACGAAAGGCCGCGCCATGCTACCTTTCGGAGCATAGCAATCTCCAGAGTTGTGGACTAAGGACATGCGCGTGAAGTGTTACTGACGATCACGATGCACGTGTTATAGCTTGTTCGTGTGTACTACATTGAACTTGAAGCTTGGAGGCTCCTCCGCTGGTCGCGTGTTGATGTGATGTCACGGACGACCCTGGCCCCACAATAATAGACTCAATTGGGGAGCATTGAATTTCAATTTATGTCCACGTTCTTGTTGGTTGATCTTGATCGTCCTGTCTGATAGAACCTGTACTACACGCAAGATTTTATTCATGGCCTTTGTACATGTAGGTGTCCACCACGAACGATAGGTTATGTCGAAACTCAACACAGGAGGCCAGCAGCGGCGCAGTCTTCACAGCCCCAATTAGCGTTGGACGTCATAGCCTCTAAGGTTTGATCCTACCAACTGTAACACACCTGTTTAGTTTGAATATCAAGTCAAGTCTACTTCCTTCCCTGCTAGACTTCACAGACAGATCCAGTATATCGGGGTGAAACCATTCGAGCTATGGATGGGGACGATCCGCCAGCTTTTGCCTCGAGGCCACCTTCTTACAGAGCCGCGGCAGCACGCGACTCATCTGGTCCACGACAGCAAGATACAACTGACCGCGTCCCTACATCGTTATGTTTCGACCGTACCAAGCATGGTATCCAGATTCTTGACGCATCCTCCACCAACAAGTCTCGCTACTACGTGGGAAGATTCCGAGTGCTCGATCATCCCGACGTTGTGCTCTATCGCGGCGGCGACACAAAGGGTCCAGTCGTCGGACAAGCTACGTTCGACAGGGTAGAAAAGGACTTTCTCATCACCATTAGTGAATCGAGAGCAGCTCCGATCAGCCAAGAAGAGGTCGTGAGATGCATCAACAACCAGGCATTCTTTGGTCACGACAATTATCAGTTCGTGGTTCCCAGGAATGCCGACTCTGGCGAAATCAGTGGTCAAGCGCCTTCAATCACAACATACACCTGGCGACGTACGCACAACACTAGCCTAGGGTCCTCACGATGGAAGTCCAAGGACTTTAAGCTTGTAGACGAGGCGACTGGCGAGGTCGTAGCCGTATATAACCATTTGAGCGAGGCGGAAGATGAGATGGGTAAGCTCGAGTGGAAACTGTCTCGCTCGCTTGGGCATGAGATACGGGCGCTTCTTGTGCTGATGGCTTTATTTGAGAGGACGCGAAGGTCGAAGAAGCAAGCCAGCCGAGCAAACGTGGTCGGAGCACCGCAAGGACCTGGTAGAGGCCGAAATTATTAGTGATCGTATATTTTGTCCGAATTGGATGAAGACAACGACTCCAGGATTACAATTGTAAGCCCCATCTTTTGGAGATCTTCAAAATCAGAGCAATATCTACTGAATCGCGACACTGGACGCAGCTACAAGCAGCAAAAGCATCTGAAAGTAATTATCCTGTAATTCTGAACCCTAGAAGATCAGATAATGTCGAAGATAAATCATATAAGGCGTTCAAGAACATTCAATGGTGATCGTGCACTTTTCCATTGAACCCCAAACACGAACCCTGCGAGTGTTTTGAGACTTCCGATCTCGGCAAATTGACGTCATCCTGAGCTCCGCGGTCGCATCGAGGAATTGAGGATATCTCTAAGGTATCGAGGGTATGCACAGAAAAGATATACATTTACTTGCCTCTTCAAGAATGCTAATTGTGCATGTCCCATCTGCATCTCTCTGAGGCTGTGTGTACAACAGCGCCCTCCTTGGCTCTCTCGATGTAAACGGCTAGCCAGTATACTGCATCTCCAATTGGATGGGCACATGACAACGCAACTTCTAGCCGCTGGCACACCGGCGTAGCCTGCAGCCAAAGGCAGAACAGGCCGCAGCGATGCCAGCGGCTAGGGTGCAAACATGCATTCGTTCGACTTTTAGGCCTCGTGCCTCCCAGTTTGGAGTTACTTCCATTTCATATCGGACGCTGAGTCGGCTTCAAGGGCTGCAACATTACCACGATTACACTCACAACAATGAGGCTACTACGCACGGATACGGGGCCTGACGAGGCGCCGAAGCTTCTCCCATACGATCGAAAAGGTCGAAAATATGCAATCCTATCTCACCGCGCGTGTAACAGCGAAGTTGGTTTCGAGCATATCCAAGGAGAGACCGGTCGAGATCGCCTAGAGTCATATTCAAAAATCATCAACGCTATTCGACAAGCTGCCAGCGACGGGCATGAATATATCTGGATCGACAGCTGCTGTATCGATCAGTCAAGCAGTGCAGAGCACCAGGAAGCCCTCAACTCCATGTATACGTGGTACCAGAAAGCACAAGTATGCTATGCAATCCTTGCAGACGTCCCGGAGGCGAGTGACGAGAATTTTGAGACCGCCTTCGGAAAGAGCGACTGGTTCGCGAGAGGCTGGACCTTGCAAGAGCTTCTGGCGCCGGAGCGCATGCAATTTTTCGGAAAAAGTAAAGCAGGGGCATGGGTACCTCTTGGGTCGCGAAAGGAGCTGAGTAACCTCATTTCGAGGGTCACAGCCATCCATCCAAAATATCTGACAGGCCAGCCGAAGTTGCATGAAGCCAGCATAGCGCAAAGAATGTCTTGGGCCGCCAAGCGAGAAACCACACGCGAGGAAGACATGGCCTATGCATTACTAGGCGTGTTCTCAGTGAATATGCCGATGCTTTATGGCGAGGGTAAATCACGGGCTTTCAGGCGACTACAAGAGGAGATCATGAAGATTTCAGATGACCAGTCGATATTCGCGTGGATGGAGGCAACCGCAGCAACAGGGGACGAAAGGTGTGAATTCGAAGCGATCGGCAAACGCAAGTTCTGGAAAGAGGAACAGATCTGGACATCGAACACAAGCGGAAAGACTCTTTCCTTTCGATCTTTCGCCGAGCACGGTCTGCTTGCCAATAGCCCGAGCGCATTCTCACAATCTGACCTGATCATACCCATGAGATTCCCGACCAAAGAGCAGGTACCCTATCAAATGACAAACAGAGGACTGAGCATTAATCTGAAGCTCACTCGAGTTTCCAAGCCTCCCAACTCCTCTGTGTTTGTAGCAGAACTAGATTGCTCTTTCAACGATCCTGACTACGGAGACGAAGCCGAAATTCTACCCATCGGTGTTTATCTTCTTCCGACACGTTCAGGCCCAAACCAGTACGCCAGGATTCGAAGCGACAAGCTGGTCACGTTTCCACACGACGATGCAGCCGGCGTTCCGACGGACCTTTTTGTCCGTCAGCCTAGAACCTAGGAGTATGACGGTCTCTGCGCTGCTGATGTTCCAAGGTCAACTCTCAGCATCTACCATGCCAGGATTCGGCAATTGAGGTGCACGATACTAGCAAAGTCAGGCAAGCTTTGCCTTACACACACCTACTCTATGTCAAGATAGCGAGAGTTCAAGAGCACGCATCTTGCAGTGGCGATCTCCCGCGTTTCGTGAGAATGGCGAGGTGCAATACAGCTGATCAGATGTATTTCGGAACAGAAAGAGATTCCGGAAACGTTAAGCTAGATATACCACCACCGAAGCATCTCTTCCATGGAACACAACCATTAGCGACAACCTCGCTACAATCCCCAATGGTCTAGTGGCTATGATTTCCGCTTGTCATTCGCACCGACAAGCCGCGGGAGACCAGGGTTCGATTCCCTGTTGAGGAGCATCTCAGAATTCTGACAGTTCTTCAAACGTCAAAAGTCTTCCGGCGCTGGCTAACCAGCGTCGTTCAATTATATTTTTCTTTTTTGTGGTTTTGTGGTATATGATTTTGTGGATGGAGATGCGTCGCAAAGGTCGAGGTTGAGAGATTGCGAGCTCGAGTGTATCACGTGATCGTCCCCTCAATTGTCATGAACATGCAGCAGCAGCAGCTTCATACAGCAGCCCCAGCACCAGACAAGCACACGCACTCCATATACACGCATGAGTTGAGTGTGGCTGCATTGATGTCGCCACTGTCTTGGGACACAGCATAAGGTATTGTACAGAGAGGCAGCGGCAGGCTCCATCGCGGGCTCGGGATACTGCTGATACCCTTTGCCTCTTCTCATATCTCAATCTTCCCCATGTCACCAACATAACAATCAATCCCCTTACACACATCCTAAAATGCCGGCAGACAGGACGCTCAAGTCTCGGCCTCCTCGTACGGTGCCGTATGAGCAAGTCGTTCCCTTGGAAGCTCCTCCGGCTCCTCCTCCACCGGCCAATGCTTCTTCAATGGCACATCTGGTTTCCCAAACCCAACAAGCACCCCAGGCACCACATCCATACTCGCACCCAGCCTACCAGCATTATCCTCCTCCGGTCTATCCTTATCCACCGCAACCGCAGTATCATCCATCCTACCATTACACCCAGCAGCACGTACCGGTACCTCCACCTTACGTCCGCTATCCTTTGAACGGCCAGAACCCTCCTGCGCAACCACCCGCTCCGGCGCCGGCGCCGGCTCCGCCTCAATCTCAATCTCAACCTCAAACACGCCCACACCCATCGCCTTCCACAGCCGAGAACGTTCCCCCGCCCGCGCAGCAAGAGGCGGACCCTCCGTCCAATGCTCGTCCCCATTGGGAAAGACGGGCACTCACCGAGGATGAAGACACTAAGCTTGTGCGATGCGCGCTGCGCTGGGTATTCGTTCGCGATCCGGCTGTCTCTCTGCAACTTTTCTGGCACGACGTGACAAAGTCGTTCGAGCGAATATCTGGCAGGCATTTCGCAACATGCAAGAGAAGGGTCGGCATTCTCGAAGATCAGTGGCGCGCAAAGTTCGCAGCCAGAAATGCGCAGGGTGGGCTGCCTGGGAACAATAACTCAGATCTGGGAAGGGCTATGCGCGCTTGGATTGATTTCAGAGACGACGAGGAACGCGCGAAGAAAGAGATCGAAGAGGATGTGAAGGCTCTGGATGTGCGCCGGAGGAGGATGCACGAGTTGGAGATCGAACGCCTTGGGCAGACCGATGTGTGCCGTTATGAGACAACAGCAGTGGCAGAGGAAGAAGAGATCGGTCCTCAGGGCATTGAGACGACAGTAGTTCCACAAACAAATGGCAGCACTGCCCATGCTGACTCGCCGGAGGACGAATTCAGCACAGAGTCTCGAAATCGGCCCAATGACTTCAATTTGCCCGTCGATTTGGAACGTTCTGAATCCGGCAAACATCCCAAAGCTACCGATCAAGTAGCGATCATCGCCGAGCTCCTTCGCAAGCGGCAGCGAGACGAGAGAGAAGAAGCGGACATTAGGCGGGAGGAACAAGTTCTTCTGAACAAACGGCTGGCTATGATGGAGGAGCAGATGCAGATGTTGAGCAAGCTTATCAAAATCAACACACAGCGTGAGGATGACCCGCTGCCGGCATCGCCTCCTCAGCAAAATGCTGGGTCCACGAACAAGGATCCAGAGTCTGCGAATGCATCTGAAACCGGGGCTGGCGCTGCACAGACGCGTGGTGTTACTGTAATCGACGATGCGCCTGAAGACAAAGTAACGCATGAGGATGAACAAATTACTGTCGAACCCAAAGCGTTGGCGGGAGCAGTTGAAATAGGCGATGGCACTCACGAGACGAATGGGCCGACGGATGTCACCGCAGACGACACTATGGATGAGACTGCAGATACGTCCATCGAGCTTGGAGCGATGACTGGATCAGCGGATATGGGCGAAGGAACGAGCACAACAAATGCCACTGAAACCCATGCAGACGCCGCTACGAACGAGAATGCAGAAATGACGAATGGAATCTCGGCTGAGCTTGAAAATACGATATCGATCAGCAATGCTGCATCTCCGACGAGTGCTATTGACGTATCTGAGGTTGCTGTTGCTAAGAATCCAGATACGGATACGCCAGAAGCCCTTGAAGTTTGACCTCGGCCTGTGAACAATGATCAGGTTACGCATACTCAAACGACAACACAAATATCACGACCTTGCTAAAAATGAGCAATTGACTAAGACAGCATTTCATCCTGGTTGCCACTGCACGGCGACTCCGAGCTTCGGTCGCGACCAGTTCTCGCAGCAATTTGTAGCTGTAAGTCGATCACCTCGATCCACGACTTAGAAACAAGATTTACCTTGGCATCGAAACTCTTCCACGGACGTGGCATAAGCACATTGTCGAAACCACTGACGCAGTACTTCGTCCCAATACGCCAGGAGCGAAGAGTCCCTCCGATGTTGACTTCGAGGACGATATCGGCTCTCCCTTCTCGCGTGATTCAAATCGACATAGTCCCGAACGTCCTTCTCGGCCTTACCACGGCATGTATCTCTCAGGCCTCAATATTCGCCTGGAACCGCATCCAGAACCTTTCCACACGGTGCCAACCCAGCTTACAGAGTCAATCGATTGCCCTTTATGCCTCATGCACAGCATTGGTGGTTTAGTGGTAAAATTAGCCGTTGCCATTCGAGGTATACCATCACCTCAATGATTCGGCTAGCCCCGGGTTCGATTCCCGGCCGATGCATTAAGCGTAAGACCGGCCCTCTGGCGGGTAATTCTTTTGCTTTTGGCGCCAGCGCAAGGCACAAAGGCTTGCTGCTCGCCCAGAGTCGTTCCAATCTGCCTCCAGTCCCCTTTGTGATACTCTATGGTCTTATGCACCGATGGTCATGTGCCCTAGCTCCATGTTGTGCATGGAAATTGCACTGCCTAGCGGTAGCGTTTCACGACGTACACGATCATGGAACGTAGTCAGACCCTATTCGGCCCTGATCTGATCTTCTCTCGAATGAGAGATATGCGTCTTCGAATGTCTCTCTCGTTCCGAGCATGAGTAAGTACCAAATTGCATGGACACACAGCTAAGTCGAAGTAGAAGAGATCGTACTCATGGCTCCATCTCTGGTTCCTTGAACGCGAATTTCTCTTGCATGTGTTAGATGTACGTCTCTCTAGCGCACGATTTCAACATATTACATGACTTCTGCCTTGAACGCGGCGATCGCTCTGGCTCCTTGTAAGTTGTGTTCCCTGGGCATTTTCGACATCGCTTTCCCGCACGACTATTATTGGTGAATACAACACATGTCTTTCTCGAGTGTTGAGCCTCATAACAAAGAAATCGCTCACCGGTCGCTGTGGATGCTACCAATGTCAAGCCTCCAATTGCACCGATCGTCAATCTTTCAGCTGCCAAGGTTTGTACTTCCATTACTTCCATCTGGACGTCCATTGAGCTCACCTTCTGGCAAACCTCAGCCTTGGCATGGAGACTGTATCGCCCATGCCTTAGGTTAGTCGTTGAAGCTGTACTGGTGGTTCGATACGAAATTGGACGGAGCCGCATCATGGTCGTGACGAGAGGCTTCTGCGTTGCAATGGTCTCAGGCTCCAGCGACAGCCACCGCCCAGAGACCGGTGAGAGGATTCAACCCGCCTGGAACTGGTCGAGAGCATTGAATCAGTCGGACGAGGCTCGCGCAGCCTATAAGTAAACGATCCTCGAATCTGAACAACAGATCATCCAAAATTTCAATCACCACTCTACATTTCCCCAAGCAAGCAAACGACACCACATCAGAAAACATGCAGCTCACCTACATCGCCACAGCTCTTTTCGCTGCTGTCGCCTTGGGCGCCCCGGCAGCAGAAGTCGAACCTTCTTCCACTGGCGCCGGCGTGGAAGTCCCAGCTCCTACCACGACTAACCAGCCGGTAACTTTCACTGTCCCGCATGGAAAAGCCGTGGCTGTTCCGCAAGCTTGCTGCATTATTTGTAGCTGGACGGGCTGCAAGATTGGATGCGGAAAGAAATATTGCGGCAAGTAGGCGTATTGATGAGCTGTGAGTTCGATTCAGCCTATTTGCAGTCGCTGGAACGTCACAAGCTAAGAATCGATCTAGCTGGGAGATTGGTCTCCGATTATGATGCTCGGAGGAGATGATGGGCAATGTGACGAGGAGCAATCTTGGGGCTGGGCGGCAGGCAGCAGGCGGGTTTGATGGTCATGACACGTTCACAACCAACTGGGAACATTCTTTTGTGCCTTCTCTTGCCTGATATCAAATCAAGCTCGATATGCCTTGCGACGATTTTCCTGTTTGAGTCTGAGAAGAGATCCAGTCATTACAGATATCTGTAGCAAGACTGTGGATGCGACCACTTCCGTTCGATACCTTGTGTTCCTATCGGTCGAAGCTGCGTCACGTCTCTTGATGCAACACCGTAACCTGCAAGCCTTGAAGTGATTGTGCAGGTTTGATGAGCACTTCCATGTACATCTTGGGTGCGGTGTAATGAGCAGGGTCAGGGCGGGTGCCATTCAAATCCGTGCCACGCTCAACGTCTTCTGCACGGGGAAGTCTGGTCCACGACCCATGTATCTCCTAAAAGTACCACTTCCCGGCAAGGACGCCGCGGTGCATATCTTATTCCAATGAACTAGCAGATCCGCTTCAAGAGTATCGTGTCCGTATGCTGCCGCATAAGTCGCAAGGCCCGGCGGCTCCCGAGGGAGAAATGGTGTCCTTCTGGCCACATGATTCGTCGAGAGTACACTGCAACAGCACGCAACGATACAACATACCAACACCCGATATCGCACCATACACAGCCTCAAAAATAATACGCCGTGAAGATAAGGAATACCTTTTCGATTTCTAATCCATCAGTCCAAATCAGCTCACCCGAGTTGCCGATACTACAAGTTAGGTGAAGGCGTGATCGCGCAGCTATGTCGCAATTGGCCGTGCCCCACCCAACAATGCCATCCATAAAGCACATGGCCCTCGCCCGGGAAACCCTATCATATTGATACCGGGTCCACTCCGAGACACTTGCAAACATGCCTACCGAGTTCATCAGCTTAGCTTTCCCCAATGAGTCCAACGAGCTCAAGCCCATTCCTGGAGCTCCCATAGATCCAGATTACTTAGCGCGATATGCCCGCAACTTGGACGACTATGGCTACAATTACACTCTTCAGCCTTATGACAGCGGTGGATTCGACCCTTTCACCACTGCATCTTTCATCGCAGCCAACACAAAAAACTTGAAGGTCATCGTTGCTCTTCGGCCAAACACTCTCTACCCAACCGTTGCAGCCAAAGCTCTCGCGACCCTTGATCAGCTCAGCAAAGGTCGTGCAGTCGTGCATTTCATCGCCGGCGGTAACGACACTGAGCAAGCGAAAGAGGGCGACTTCCTCCTCAAAGGCCAGCGTTACAGTCGACTGGAAGAGTACATACGCATTCTCAAAAAGGCGTGGGAATCCACCGAGCCCTTCGACTGGAGCGGCGACCACTACTACTTCAAGCAGTTCCAGAGCCGCGTGCGTCCCGTTAACGGTACCATCCCTATTTCCGTCGGCGGTAGCTCAGACGATGCTTACAGAGTCGGCGGCTCGTTGGCTGACATCTTCGGCCTTTGGGGCGAGCCTCTGAAGGAGACGAAAGAGCAGATCGATCGCATCTATGCAGAGGCTGAGAAGGCCGGTCGCAAAGATAGGCCGCGTATTTGGGTCACTTTCAGGCCTATAACCAGCGAAACGGATGATCTGGCTTGGGCTAAAGCGCATCGCACACATGACGCTCTCAAGTCAAATGTCGCCGCCGGCAAAGGCAAACCAGGACAAGCCGGTACAGCTCCTCAAAACGCCGGCTCACAACGCTTGCTGGACATCGCCAGCCGAGGCGAAGTGCATGACCGCGCATTATGGTATCCCACTGTGACTGCGACTAATGCCCGAGGAGCCAGCACAGCTCTAGTCGGTAGCTGGGAGACCGTGGCGGAATCGATCCTCGATTACGTGGATTTGGGATGCGACCTCATTTCGATTCGTGGTTATGATAATCTGACGGACATGATCGACTATGGAAGGCATGTTCTGCCTCGCGTGCGTGAAGGGATAGCGGCTCGTGAAAATGGGACGGCCGAGAAGCCGGTTGAGGTTGTGAAGGGCGAGGCGAATAATCTCACTGATGGATGAAACAAGAGACGGGAATTAGCGCGTCCGGTAGAATTGTGCTTATGCTTGTACTCAGCTGCCGAAGCTATTGCGGCCATCTCACAGCACAACTTCATGTAAGCCTTTGAAGAAATCATGACCCTCTGTAGTCGTTATGCCTCATGCCACGATTCGTCTCCGGATTGAGAATGCTGAACGGAAGAGGCTTGTACCTCCCTAATTACGTCCTTGACCGTGCTTGCCACTCGGAATCAAGCTCCCGCTGAATTCGTTTTTCGTCTTCTGACAACGACGAAGGATGTTCTTCGAGCACCTGTCGGATCTGCTCTTCAAAATCATCCGAATGAAGTTCACCCCAACTATCAAGATAACACAATGCCAAGTAGTGATACGGCGTGTAGAGCCTCGAATATCGTGCAATCCGGGTGTAGGGTCCGATCTCGTATAGAACATCAAGCTTGCTACGCCGCAAGGCGCAATACCAGAGATCTTGCCGGTAACTTCCGCAGTCGCAGCTGCCGTCTCGATGCTCAACGTCGAACCAAATATCCAACGATAGTACGTCGTCGAATCGATCCTGCCACTTGCCAGGCCAGCGTCGCAGCTCGTTGACATACATGAATACGTCGTTCCCACTGGCATCTCGCGCGAAGATGTCATTGAATATGCGGAGAAGACACTGAAGAGCCCTGTATTCGGATACTGTTCCTGCACCTGTGGCACAAGCAATGAAAGTAAACAAGCAGTTGAAACCATAATGATCGACTTCCGTGATGTCGGCTCCTTTATCCACAAACATTTGGAATAGGGTTGGGTCTCTCAAAGCTCTCGATGATGCGCACAGCTCCAGCCAGTAGCCACGTCCTCCGCTGAACCTTTCTCGAAAGTCGATATACTGGCTGCTCTGTTTGAGGGCTGTGCTCCAAAATGACTAAGGTATGTGAGTGGGTATCTTATGATGGGAATGTCGTATAGACTTACCAATGGCGCTGCGGATTCCATGTAGTTTCTCAAGAAATGCAGGAATAGTGGCGTGGCGATGTAGGAACTGATGTTGATCGTCGGATCGGCTCCAGCATGCAACAACACTTCAAAGCACGAACCAGAAAGAGACTCAGCTGTATAACCAAGCGTGGCCCTCAAAAGGGGCTCGTATGAATCTCTAAAGCTTCTCTTTGAATGAGTATTTTCCCGGCAATGGCATGAGGGCCTTCCCGAATCTCTGAATGGTAGGCTTGCCGAGAGCGGGAGTATGGGAGCGTACTTACGAAGAGAAACTCCTTTCCAACCTATCAATATCAACACCACAATCGACTAAAAACGAACAACATCTAAAGCTTCCCAGATGGCAAGCGAACTGCGATAGTCAGCGGGCTCCTGTCGATCTTGCGCGAAGACTTACGTGAAGCAACGAACGACCTGACTCATCGCAGTCCCGGATTGTTGCTTTTCCGCATGCCAGGAGACTCCGTAGGCCTTCAAGGTCGTCGTCTGATACGAGATAAAAAACCTCTGCGTCATTGCTTACTGTGTTGTATGCCAATACACTTGGAGGGATGGAACTTCTGACACGACCATCTGTGTGTTCGCTAAAGTATACGGTCAATGCTGATACCGGAGCTCCGAGTCGAGGTTCGACTCGCAAGGTGGAAAGTATTTCAGTTCCGTGACGACCGCTCTCGCACTGAATTTTGACAGTCGTAGTTGTCAAAGAGATGTCCCAGTGACCAATCTCTACGGATATTCGGCGTCCCTTCGCCCTCGAACTCGCGCCCATGGCTCTCCGTTGTGGCACCGAGTTGATGTCGAACTGCTCTTCCCATCTCACATTCGCGTTCAGCTTTTCTAGTTGCCGCGCAGAAACCTCATCCCATGATTCTTCGTCATGACCTCTCTTGGCAAGCGCGTCAAATACAGCAGAGATGCGCCGAGCAATCTTCTCAGCTCCATTCTCTCTTCCCCTACGGCCCCGGATACTCAGCGCAAGCTTCCCTAGCTTCTTCAGCACATCTTCCAGATCTTCCTGAGCCTCACGCGTGCGCGGCGCAGCCCCAATATCAGCGAGAGACCTCTTGCGCTTCAGCGTTGTTTGCGGGACAGCCCTTGCAACATCGAAATGGTGTTGAGTCGTGTAATGGAAGTGAAAGACGTGGCCGGCATGGACTCTGCTGTTGTCTCCTGCAGTGATGTGAGAGTATGTGCTCGTGATGCCGCCTGGCATGTCAGGTGGTCGTACGGCCTCTGGCGGTCCGCGCAGGATCACGTCGTCAACTTCCTCCATGGCGTGTTCGCATGTTCGAAGAAAACCACCTGTTCGGGAGAAGAAGCCGGATATCAGAGACGGAAGGAAGAAGAGATAGAAGAGTGTGGTAGAACAAGGCTGTGTCTGGTGGCGTCAGGCTCGCATGAACAGCGCTTAGCAGACCAATGATAAAAGAGCGTATCGTCGCTAAATCAATCCAGTCAAGACAGCCGATCGAAAGATGCCAAAGCACTGATTTGGACAGGCTAGACTGAGAATCACATTGGCCTCAACAGATTTCTTCTTGCAAATGCCCATGTGTCTCCCAGAACTGACCGCCCTCACGTCTCCTTAACCCTATAAAACTCTCTCCCATACTCCACCAACCACCCCTTCTCAATCGCACTAACATCCCTAATAAAAGTCTTCTCTCCCGTCTCAATGACCTCCGTGAAAACAACCCAATCAGCCTTGCGATTAAACATCAAACTGCTCGGATGAGCGTGCAACACAGTACCACCATCAACAGTCCTAAGAGTCCCGTCTGGAGCCATCCTCGCAGCGTGAGCGAAGTATCCGCTTGTAAGACAGCGGCGGATAGACTCTTCTTTCGGCCTGCCGCCAGCCCGGAGAATTGGATCTGCTGAGGCGGCGAGAGACTCGTCGACGGGAATGCCGAAGCGCTCGAGGCTTCGTTTGAGTTGGTTGCGGATGCTGACTGCGCGGAGCATGGATTTGTAGTTGAGGTAGTGTTGCTGACACCACTTGGCATCTTTCCGGCCGGCGGTGACAAAGGCTTGGTAGACGTTGAGAAGGGTAAGATGATCGCCTTGTTCGACGGCGAACTTGCGGCGGGCAGATTCTTCTGCTTTCTTGTTATCGTGAGAGAACCAGACAGCGCCCTGAAGGCTGGTCATGGCAGCGATGGAGAGCATTTCGCTTTGGCAGGCGAATGCAGGGGAGGCGGAGTTGAGGAGGCAGGCTGCGAGCATGGGTTCTAGAGCTAGCTCTGCCATTCTTGTGCCGAGAGGTTTGGTCAACTTGGCGTAGTCGTCAAGGGCGCCGAGGGAGTAGAGGAGTTCGAGGGCGCGGACGATGAGTTCTGCGGGCGGAGAAGTGAGGAAGTCGAAGCGGGCGATGTTGTCTATTCCGAGTGCCTTGAGCTGTAGGATAGTAGGTGCGAGGTTTGATCGCTGAATCTCTGGAACAGTGGCTGGAGGTAGACTGTCGAACGCAGATTCGGTGTATAGACGATAGCATTTGCCTGGTTTTGTGCGGCCGGCACGGCCTGCACGCTGGGTTGCAGATGCTTGCGAGACTGGTGTGGGCGTAAGAGTCTCAATACCAGTGGCTGGATTGTATGCACGCAGTTTCACGAAGCCGCTGTCGACGACATAAACAATTCCGTCAATTGTAACACTGGCTTCGGCGATGTTTGTGGCGAAAATGACTTTGCGGTGCTGCTCTGGTGACGGTTCGAAGACATACATCTGCTGCTCTGTCGACAGTCCGGCATATAGTGGAAGAGGCAGTATACGGTCTGCACCTTTGGGTAGAGATGGAAGTCGATCTGCGACCATCTCTATTGCTTTCTCAATCTCGTCACGTCCTGTGAGGAAGACAAGGATATCGCCTTCTGGTTCGGATGTGTGAATGTCGAAGACGTTCTTTACTGCTCGTTCAAGATACTCTTCGCAAGGTTCGGTGAGATAGTGCGTATCGACAGGGAAGGCCCGACCTTCGATGCTGACAATTTGGCCGTTGCTACTGCGTCCCTCTTCGGGCTTGAGCTCGTCGTCGGGCGAGTCTTCATCAGCAAAGAAGTTCAGAAAATCCTCAGCCTGCAACGTTGCAGAGCTGACGATGATCCTGAGTTCAGGCCGCCGCTTGAGAATCTTTTTCAAGACACCGAGCAGCACATCAGACGAAAGAGATCGTTCATGTGCTTCGTCAACCATGATGACGCTGTAGCGGGAGAGCAGGGGATCCACCAAGGCTTCCCGTAATAGAAGTCCGTCGGTCAAAAACTTGATTTTTGTTGCAGCGGAAGTGACATCTTCGAATCTGATGCTGTAGCCGACCTTTTGGCCAAGTTCGCATCGAACCTCTTCAGCCACTCTCTTTGCGACGGTCGTTGCTGCCACTCGCCTGGGCTGCGGGAATCTGTGAGCCATCGTCAACTTGATAGACCGTGAGATGGCAAGGGAAACCTTTACATGCCTGCGTGATTGCAATGACCTTGTTGTCGTTGCAGTAGCCAGCTCGTTCGAGGTATTGCGGAAGCTGGGTAGTCTTGCCACTTCCTGTCTGACCGACAACGATTGTTACTGCATTGCTTTCGATGGTGTATAGCAGAGCATCTCTGTGGCTCGCAATTGGCAGTAGCGAGCTGGGCTTGTGCAAGGCCGGGATGAAAGTGTCCGCGTCGGCCATGACGAGTCAAACGAGCAAGACGAAGGTCGGAGTCGTGGAGATGTTGTCGTTACGTGGCGATGATTCCACACGGAAGAGAATGTTTACAAAGCAGCGGGTACCATCATTGCGTCTTCACCACGACGAAGCGGCTACCAATGAGCAACAGTATGGGTATATCGCACGCGGAGGCGGACGTGAACTTCTGCCACCACAAGTCTTCACTTTGGCTCACGTGCAAGTCTGAAACAGGCAGGATGTATGAGGGCTCTTGCTTGGCGATGACGCACGGGTCTACTGCGCCCGCAACAAGTGGTCAAGGCTGCAGCTTGCCAGCTGCACGCCATTAAACATAAGCCCACCACCCCGACACTCCCACCATACAACACACATTGATACGCCTTGCTGTCTGACGCATACCAACAGCCTGTGGCAATCCCAACACTGGCCAGTGTCCTTACGAGAACCTTCCCTAGCCCAACATGGTCGACCAAACACACCCGGTCTCGCCCATCCAGAGCAAACAAGAGTCTGTAACCACCCGCGAGGAGATGGACTTTGACGATACCGAGCACGAGCAAGAAACCGGCAGAGTTAGCCCTCTCGGCCATGAGACGCCCTCCAAAACGCTCAAGACATCACCATCGCCCAAGCGAAGCGTGTCCTTCCAAGACCAAAGCGAGGAGATCCCTCCCTCCAAGCCGCCTCGCCCTCAGAGCCCACAGGAGCAAGCCGAGAACACCCTGATCGAAGCATTCCCTTCCATCGATGCCAAGGTTGTCAAGGCTGTGCTTATGGCCAGTGGTGGTAAAGTCGAGCCGGCCTTCAATGCTCTCCTCGGCATGACCGACCCTGACTTCAAACCCGAAGAGGCCGCCCCTCCTCAGCCACCCAGACCGGCACAGCGTCAACAGCAGCGCCAGCCGCAAAGCCAGCTTGAGGCCGACGAGATGTACGCGCGCCGACTTGCGGAGCACTTCAACAACCAAGGTCGGGATCAAGGCCAGGGTCAGCAAACCCGCTACAACCAGCGTGAGCGCCAGGGTCCCAACCAGCAGCGCCCGCGTTACGATGAGGAAGACCGCGAGCACAGCTTCTTCGACGACGATCTTCCTGAAATTGGCCGTAACATCCAACGTGGCTTCGCCGAGACGCAGAAGCAGGTCAACAGCTGGATTACAACATTCAAGAAGCGTCTGGATGGTGACGATGAAGATGAAGATCTGTACTCCGGTTCTAGCAGTTCCAATGCGCGTCCAGCCAGACAAAACTTCGGTCCCAGCCAGAGCGAGCAGATGTACGGCATCAGGAAATCATCTGAGCATCAACAGGCACGTAGGAGCGTCGAGCAGCAGCGCTACGACTCTGACCCGCACGTCCTCGACGATGCTGAATTCAGCCGCCTTGAGCTGCGTGACGATGAAGCTCGTGAGTTTCCTTACCTATCATTCAGTACACTTAAGTAACTAACACGCCCTCCAGCACCCGCCCAACCTCCCCGCACCAGCAGCCGCAAGCCCACCAACCCTGATCTCTTCAAACCCCAGCCCAAACCCCCTCAATCCGGGCCCGTAGACGAAGTCGACGCTTTCGACCGCAACGCCGCCGCATCCAACAAGAGCAGCAACAACACCAAAGACAGCGACAAGAAATGGCAACCCCTGACCTCCGTCGCCCCGCACCCCGAAGAAGACAACGACCCTTTCGCGCTGGGAGATGACGACGAAGAGCCCAGTAAGACCGAAGATCTGCGTAAGGAGGATTCGGAGCGTCTGAAGGATGCTGCGAGGGCTAGTGTTAGTGCTGCTGGAGAGGGTGAGCCTGAGGGAAAGGAGAAGAGGAAGCCCAGTGAGAGCGAGGTTAGCGGGACGAAGAACAAGGAGGCGGAAGAATTGCTTGGTGGTGGAAAGAAGGAATAGGTCCAATTGTGATTGTTTGAGAGACAAGATAGGGGAAAATTGTTCGCATAGGCAGGTCCCTAATTTGAGCAACGAGCAATCTCTTGTCAATGGCAAAAGCTCAAGGGCATGTTTGGTTTTTTTTTTTTTTTGCCTTTGCGACTTACCCAAGTTCCCGTTCGCGATTTGTGTCTGAAGTAACGGGAGTGCGAGCTGCTTCGATTCCGTGGTCTGCGGTCGGTCACTTCATTCACGTAAGAGCAAGTCGAACTCATCATTTTCATCCTACGGACAAGCAAGTCTGAATTCACGGAAAAACAGGGCACCCATATACATATAATCATTTCCCACTAGCAAATTAGACGACCCTGGTAACCCTCCTCCTCCGAATCCCTTTCCGTCCCTCCTCCTCAGGCTCCTCAACCTCATCCTTACCCTTCTCCAACACCCCATCCCAACCCACACCAGCAAGCCCCGCTCCCGCCTTATCGACCAGTCCCCACTCAGTGGGATCATACCAGTCCTCGCCATCGCTCATCTCCGTGACCAGATTACCCTTTGAATCCTCAACAAGATGCTCGCTAGCCTTCGCACTCTCGTAGACAAATTTCCGCAACCTGTCGGCTTTCTGCAAACCGAACGCGAGCGATTCGAGCGCGCGGATGGTCTGTTCTTGTTTTTGACAGTATAGCAACAAGAGTTTGCGGGTTTCTTCAGCTTCGTTTTGAGGGAGGGCGAGGTCTGAGGAGGGGATCGAGGTGGTTGGCGCGTTGAACCAGGGGTGGATGGGAGGGATTGAGGCGCTGGAGCTCGGGGAGGGGGAGGCTGGGATGCTGCCTCCTTCTTGGGGTGAGCGGGCGCGAGCGCGTGTCGTCATGGCATGGCCGGCGGTAGAGGCGGAGTCGCTGTTTGTGCCTGTTGGGTCTGGGGAGTCGCGGAGGGAAGCGAGGGCTGGATTTTCGGCGATAGATGAAGGGTTGGGCCCTGAGTCTTGAGGGTCTTGCATTGTTGTGTCTTGGTCTTGCGTGGGCGCTTCGGTCGGCTCGGGAGCGTCGTCCGTTGGTTGGGGCTGTTCGTCTGGCTGCGCGGGTGCTTGTGGTTCCGTAGTGGGTTCAGGTACCATGTCCGTGGCATGAACACCGTTCTCTACATGCTGCTCCGGCTGTGTGTTTTCTTCGCCCACTCCATTGGTCATGGGCTGTTCAGCCAATGGCTCTTGCGTGGACAGAGGTGCCTCGTCAAGCGACATTGTGATGCTGGGCACAGCACTCAGATTTCCATTGACATGGCCTTCGCCAGAATGGTCGTGCAGCAGGAAATCGTCATCCTCAGTTTCAAATGCCTCACATGGCGCCCAGTCGGCCTCGCCGCGAAATCTTCTCAACAGCCTCTTAGCTTTCCATAGCGTTTCACGCTCCCGTCGCAGCATCTCCAGCGTCTCGTCGGCCATTTGTGTAATTGCTTTGCTTTTATAAGCTGTGCTCAAGCTTGGGTGGTCGACCAATTCGTGGGCTGCGGTGAGAGGTCGCAGCAGTTGCTCCAGCTGAACGTCGCCGAATGGATTGTCCTCGATAGGTTCAAGATGTCGCTCGTGCTCATTGTCGGAAGAGGTTGGAGAGACTGGCTCGCCGTCGGAGTCCAGTAGTGCTGGGTTCGTATGGATCGTTGTGCGTATGTAGCCGGCGTGGTTGACCTGTCTGCGGTACGCTGTTCCGCCCGAGGTATCGAGCCGGCCTTCTCTGGCGAAATGGGAGCGGCGTTTGAGTTTGTTGCCACGGTTGGTATATGAGGGTGCAGCATCGTCGTCTTCAGCGTCTGAATATACGCGGTCAGTTACTTCGGTCAAGCCATTAGCTATGCGACGCGACCAACCGTCCGGTCTTCTCTTCAGCGCCAATTTCATGGCGCGAATCGTTTCCGCGATCTGGATCTGCTGTGCCGCCATGGCTGTATATTCGCCTGTGTAAGCACCAGATGAGTCGAATATGTGTGTCGTCCACGGTATAGGGTGCGACTACGTGTGTGAGTTGTATGGACAGGGTATTGCAAGGATGTTGTGCTGGTGTTGGGAGGAGCTGGACAAGCTCGCTTCGCGTTCACATGCACTTTGTCGAACGTCACAGGGCAAATGTCCCGATGAGGCAGGTACGGCGACCAAATGCCAACATCAACATCAATATCAAATGTTCACACCTATCAATCAATGATCAAACCAAGATACAGATTTCGAGATTGCGGCTAATGAGTCCAGAATACATGGAATGAAGCCAAATAAGCGTCTTTGATCATTAAGCCTGTCAACCGGACTGGCTTTTTGTAGACGAAAAGACGAGAATCACTTTCGCATTTCAAATGATCAAGAACCCAGATCTTTCCATGCATGCTTCTAATAGCTTCTTTACATCCTCTACGTTTCGAGAAATTGGCATCAAAGTGTTCTACTCCGACGATGGGCACAAATCGTAGTTCCCAGCGGCATTATTGCCCCACCACTGCGGGAACGGCTTCGCTGAACCAGCAGCGCCAAACACAGCGAAGGACAGAATGAACAGAGCGCAGAGACTCGCGCCGTCGAAAGCGCCCATGATCATGTACGCGTAGTGCTTGAAGAAGCCGGGCTTGTAGTTGCGCAGGTAAAACTGCACGAAGAAGCCGGACGCGATCCAGCTCACGTACACGCATGTCTGCGAGCCGTTGTACGGGATGTACCCGGCGTAGGCCATGAGTTGGGGAAGGTTGAGGGAGGAGGTGGAGATGCCGCGGATGGTTGGGACGAACTGGGAGGGTGTTAGACGCTGTTTGTTTAGATATTCGATTATGGGGTGAGGTGAGACGTGCGTGGGCGAAGATGCGGTGGACGATGACGGCTGCCATTCCGATGGCGAGACCAACAGGGACCATGTAATATGTCTGTCCGGCTTTGTAGAGGTAGGTAGCGAGAGCCCAGGCAGTGGCATTGGTGTTGTAAGATTGCATGGTTGCACCACTCCAGGCTGAGTTACCGTTGCCTTCGGTCAGCAAGGCTTCGTTGGATGTAACAATCGATACCATGACGACGTAGCTGATGAAGCCGCCAAAGATAGTGCCCCAGCATTGCGTCAAGAACATGACACGCGGAGGGATTTTGACTGGGCGGAAGGTCAGTAGTAGTTCTCGCGGGCGTTGTACTGTTTCAACTCACGGTATTCGCCCATTTTAAGATCGTTAGACAGGTTCACGGTGTTGCTGATGACATTGTGAGACCACGCTGCAAAGTACATGTTGCCGACAGGTCGCCCGGGTACCATCAGCCCAGCAAGCATCTTGGACAAATTGTTCGTGGCAATGCCGTTACCGTAGCGTGCGTAAATGATGGTGCTCTGTGGAGATCGGTCAGCAAGTCAATAAGGCTGAGCCTGCAGATGAAACTCACGAATGGGGCAATGATACAGCCGACGAGGAGTGCAACCACATAGGCCCAAGCAGACAGTGTGATGTTGCCTTTCAGCACAACGATCAAGCCAAGGAAGAAGCTGACAACGAGCACAATCACGTACCACCACCAAGGCGCTTCCTTGTAATGCTTGACCATGTGATTGTGGTGACGGTCGTTGAACACACCTTTGCGAGCACTCGTGTAAGTCGCGATGATATCCTTACCCCAGAAAATGATCACATGGGTTATAAGTGCGCCAATCTAGAGGTTATGTCAGAACGTTGCGGATGAAAGCAGCTGATGCAACTTACAGCAGCGTTGGCCATGAGCAGAGAATATGCAAAGCTTCCGGTCAATTTCGGAAGGCCATACTTCGCAAGGGCAGTCTGGCTCAGCACGCCGCCAACGAACAGCTTTGCAGTCGGGTAAGATCCTCCATCGGCTGAGCGGAGCTTAGTCGACATGAATGGGAAAGTTTTGGCGTCCCAAGTGTTGGTGTAGTAGATGGCTAACATGGCAATGTAGCAGATGAACAGACCAATGGCTTGGTGAATCTGCAAACTCAATGGCAAGGATGTCTGGAATGATGTGATCTATGATCAAAGGCGAGGTCAGCATGCGCAAGCGAACAGTATGGAGCAGAGCTTTGACTCACATATTGCCAGTCCAATGATATAGAGAAGAGACCGAGGCCTTCATTGTTCGTTGCTCCTCCGAAAAGCCTGGTCAAAGTCTCTCCAGTGGCGCCGGTGGCATTCATTGACGCCAAACATGGAATGGACACCGAGTTGAGCCACGGCCAGATGTATGCAGGCAGGAACTCGTACACGAACATGCCGCCGAGGCAGTATTAAAAGATTCGCAGTGGCTTAGAATCCTTCAGGTTAGACCAGTTCAATCCCTGCAGCGTCTTCACAGTCGGAAGCGTGCTCCAGTACACAGCTTCGACGTGCCAGACGGTGGTTGGTCGCAGCAATCCGCAAAGACCGTAGCCAAACAAGCCGATCGATATGGTCGAGCAAATGACGGTAACAGCTTCCAGTGGCATATCGTAGAATAATTTCTGTGCGGCGAAGACTTGGGTGCTAGCAGCGGCGTTTGAAGCGGATGTCGCTGTAATGGAACAGATGGCGTGTTCCTTCAGACTCCATGGTCTCGGGTTCAGAAACTTGACGAGTTGGATACTGAAAGGCAGTTTGCCGTCCCCGTTCTTGCTCCTCCAACGAGCCTCAAGCAGGTCGCCACGAGGAAAGAGCTTGGACCAACCTGTACCAAGGAAGAAGGCAATGACAACGATGAAGGTTCCCTGAATGGTGATCAATGTAGGTTTGAACTGTAGAACGTGTCAATTACACTTGCAAGATGCATCAGAGATTGATCCGTCTCACCATATAGATCTGATACATGACAGCTTGAAACGCAGCAAGTCCAGTAGCCAAGAACAAACTGCGGAAGGTCAACGCAGGGTCGAAGTCGTCGCGTAACGGTAGGAGATGCGCTGATGCGTCAGCACCCGTCTTGATGATCACTTCGTCATCGTCGTTCTTTTCATCAATGCCGGAGCTACTATCCGTGGTTTGAACCAGCACAGATTTCTTCGGATCTTCATTTGGCTCAACGGCAGGCAGGGCTGTTGCTAATGCAGTCCTGGGGCGATCTTCGTTGTCCATGGTTGCCACAGCTCGAAGCTTGCTGCCAACTGTGATAAGGTCGCAAGCGGGTGTGGCGATCGTTTACACGGAGACTTTGGCGGGTGTAGTCCTGGTGTAGAGAACGGACTGCCCCAGCCGGGCAATGCCCTTTAATAACCTACTTCATGTCTTACTGCTGGGTACCATCTCGCTTCGAGCAGAGGACCTCTGGACCGCGGACGACCTTCCACCTGCCTCCCTGGGAAACACACCATTGATTTTTTGGCGGCCAGAAGCATCAATGGAGCTCGCGTGTAGTGGCACGCAATCTTTAGTGTTATCGTGTGCTCGTCAAACTAGTCCAACGTGGTCTGCACGCCGCTGGAGTTCTGTGCATGAGTTAACTAGGGCGCCACATGGTTGCATATTACCAGCGGTGGCGGCATGCTGTGCGATTGGTGAGCCGCACTCAAAGACTGGGCGTGCGGATAAGGCGAATCCATATGTGGAGCTTCTACACATTGGCCGTTGGTTTAGCGAGGTCTTCGTCGGCATTGTTGCGATGCGATTCTACCCATCTTCGCCATCGTTCATGCAGCATCTGTGCACCTTCGTGTTCCGGAGCCTCTGCTCTGACATATGCGAGAAGCCCTGAAGACGTGCTCGAACGCCCTTTACAATGCCCCACAGAACATACGCTTGCCGACCGCATGCTGTGGAACCAGTATGGAGGCAATCGTTCACACAGCAGCAGGGATCCGTGACAGCGTGGTGATTTCGACGTATCGATAAGCGCACGTACGTTTTCGCCATCCAGGCTTGTGGAAGCTTGTACACCTTTTGGTGCTCTTGACCGGCGCTACTGAAGAAGTTACACATTCAAATTTGCCTAGCATCCCGAAGATGGCCGAATCTATCGAGCGGTTGTTCATTGAGGTGTTAGGTGGACAGTAGAGAAGTTCAGGAGCGCACGAAACCTGTTCATCGGCTATGAATGAACGCCTAATTAGGCAATTGATTGGCAATGTGGCCCGTTCCCATTAACCGCGATGAATGGCCTGTTCGCCCCACAGGATGGGTTGACGCTCGATGAACAGCTATGAACAGATATGTATTGAGTATAGCGTCCTCGGCTTCTGAGGTATCGTGCTCTCTGTATGGCTACAATACATGTAGAGTTGGCATTAGCGGTAATACTCTAACCCTGCCGTAGGGCCCTGCAAGCAGGAACCCATTCATCGCCTATGAACAGAAACCCGTTCAGAGGCAGTTGCAGCTCCTGAACTTCTCTAGTAGCTGCGACATGGACGAGCGCGCCATGGAGCTCTTCGACACCCTTGAGCTGTGCCGAACCAGGGGAGCCATGTGGTTTGCAGGGCACTGTAAAGCTTCGGCCGTGTTGAATGGACGGCGCAAAACGGCAATTGTGGATGTGTACTTATCCGAAGATAAGGTGTCTGCTGGACGCGCAGAAGGCAATCAGTGTATCCCGACCCAGTGGAACTAACAATCAAGTTCCAGTCGATATGTGACGAGTACAACACTCTGCCTCAAGAGGTCGACTCCATGGATGGACGGATCAAATGAAAGTACCTCTGAGGTAGAGTGTGGCAACCGCAAAACTTCTACCGTGTCGTCGGCGAATTGCAACGCTTCAGATCAAGAATCCCGCTTGGAAAACGACACAGGACAAAAGTCCCAAATACGGCAGGTGCGGCGATTCAATGTCTCTCTAACACGTCCCTTCGTCCCCTAGCATCAAGCTTCACTACTGCCAGAAACATCTTATCGGTACTGGGCAGCCTCGGCATCCGTGCATATAGGTAGCACGCCCTTTCTATCACCCGCTTGGGCAATAAAGCTGGCATTGTCTAGACATCCCACAACACGTCTAAGGACTGGAGCGCAAACTTGGATCATGCCAATATGCTCGCTCAAAAAGGCACTTAGCACTTGTCAGCGACGAGTCTTCTGCATCCGGAGCGTCTCCTTCGCGAGACGATTCACTTGACGATACATCGCCATCAACGCGGACCAATGGGCCAGCCGAAAGGCATTTCTTCTTACGCCCATAATGACTGAAACGAACAAACTTGCGCTTGCCAGGTCCATATTCTCGAAATGCAGCGAGAGATTCGACGATCGTTGTTTCCAGTCTAGTGAGGTCATTGACCTTCTTGACGTTTGTCATGCTCATTATGGTCTCAATAGACCCCGGTTCACCGTTTCCGCCTCGCAAGAAAGGGCGACCGCTGCCGTGAATGAAGTGGTATTGGACCACGCAAGTCTCGAGATTGGGCAAGAGGCACTTCATCGACTCCATGGCCTGCGAACTCCTGGTAAGTTGGAAATTGTGCGCACCGTTGACGGGCATGGTTCGCAGGTCTAGTGCCAGATGGCAGACAAAACGCTCAACTCCTTCAAGCACAAGCGGAAGCCCTAGGGTGTGCTCTATAGTAAAGCCTGTTTCAATCCTGAAGATCGAGTACTTCAGCAAGGCCCGAGCGGCCATCTGGTACAGCATGTGAATAGTTTCGTTGCTGAGATTATCTGGCCATCGCGTGAAGATCTGATCCACAACACGTCCGAGTGGGCACTCGAGCAGCTCAGGGCTGAGGTAAGGAGCCCCACGCCTGACGGTAGCCTCGATGACCATGATCAGCACTTCTTTGGGAAACGATGGATCTGTGAGCCGTGCCCAAGAGTCCTCCATCAGCCTTTTCCTGGCGGCATGGGCTTCGGACTTGAACCTGAAGACAAGCTTGAGAGCTGCCATACATCGACTCTCCTGGAAGTCAAGCTTGGCTTGCCAGGTCGCAAGCTGCTTTGCACTATACTCAGGCGTCTTCACGAGGCCATCATAGCTTCGAGTGATGAACGACTAGAGTAGTGTCAATAAAACGTTCTGGATGTAGAGATAGAACGCGTGGATACCTTCTCCTCATGCAGCTCGCTGTGGAGACGACCAAACCACATCCACCAGTCGCTTGCTCCTTCGCTTTGGGTCCGGGCTCTGGCGCCTCGGGCTGAAGACTTTCGTAGCTTATGTGTGCTTAGTACATCTCTGAGAAGAGCCGTGGACGTTGCGCGAGCCTCATGACGCCTGGACATCACATCCTTGAAGTGTGGAATGTGCTCGAGGCGGTAGCCATTGATAGTGATTTTGGACTGTGAATGGTCAATAACACGTGTGAACGAGTCGGATTGGAGGCCTTGCCCAATGTTCTCGTTCTTCTCCGCTGTAGTCTTTGAGACAGTCCAGCAACAGTTCCATCATAGATTTCAGCATCGTTTCTACGATCGCTTGCTGTCATGATTTGAATGCGAGCAAGGAGCAGGCAGTGCCGCTGTCATCATCTGCGAGTTCAAACTCGTATATTTTGGTGTTGATCGCGCTAGCCCGAATACGTTGTACATTGCAAGCTGGTGTAACGACGCCCTGTACGATGACCTCAGGCGGCGTAGGGGAAGCAGACCAGGGTGACGGCGGGCATGACCTCTGCTGAAATGAAGGCGTGACATCTTCATGCTAGAAAAAGAGGGAGCGAACACAAGAGGTTCAAACATTGACTTGTCACAAACAAAAGTGACCATGGAGTGGATTAGCAGTTACGATGACTGTCACTCCAACTGTCTCCGATCTGCTGCTTGCTTGCCTCGCCATGGATATCTATACAGGTGTAGTTGAGCATTGCATACACAGTGGACGAAGACTTCCGATGTTGGGAACGAGGAAGCTCTACACTCATAGTTTGGCAACAGATATGGTCGGTAGTATGGTTCTTGTTGGTGTTGTTGTCGATTGATTGCTTGGTTGATGGATGGAAAGGTGAAAGAGCTGCTCCACACCTCACGGCGTCGGAGGATGCGAGCCAGGGGACGATCACAACAGCCAGCCATCCTTCGCTCGTCTCACCATCCTCCACTTGGCAGCAGCACCCGGGCTGTGCTTTGGATGCTGTGATTATCTTTCTTGCGTCTTTAATATTTTCCTCTATATACCTTATTTTAATTCAGTGCCTGTCTCAATAGTATTACCCACGGCGTAGCGCTCGAAGCACATGTCTTACGATGTATGATTGAGCTATGAGACGCTCACTGCGATACCGACCACTCCTCAAGCGCATCCTGCAACTCGCCGGAATCCTCATTCTAGTCCAGAGCATAGTCGACTATCGCCGCGCAAGAGCGCCTTATGCACCCGATGAAGGCCTGCTTACTGGACAAAAGATCTTCATAGCAAGCATACACTGGAACAACGAGGCAATACTGCGCAGCCATTGGATACCTGGCGTTCTAGATCTTGTGAAGCATTTTGGAAAAGACAATGTATACGTCAGCGTGCAGGAGAGCGGTAGTTGGGATGATTCGAAGGGCGCGCTGAGAGATTTAGATTGGGCGCTAGAAGAGAAGGGAGTGAGGAGGAGGATTCTGTTGGATGATACCACGCATGAGGATGAGATTAAGAAGACGCCGGCCGAGACGGGATGGATACCGACCTCAAGAGGTGCTGTAGAACTACGGCGTGTCCCATATCTTTCCAAGCTGCGGAACCTGGTGCTTAAACCTTTAGAAGAACTCGCGCAAGCTGGCGAGCAGTTTGACAGGATCTTGTTCTTGAACGATGTAGTTTTCACTGTATGTATAAAGCTTAACCCGTCCTTTTCTTCGCCTTGAAATCTCAATAGCATCGGCTGATTTCACCCTCCATAGACCAACGATGTGCAACGCCTCCTCAACACCCGTGGAGGCGACTACGCAGCAGCCTGTTCCCTCGACTTCTCCAAACCACCTGCATTTTACGATACTTTCGCCCTGCGAGACTCCGAAGGTCACGCTGCCATCATGCAGTCCTGGCCTTATTTCCGCTCACGCGCTTCACGAGACTCACTCAAAGCCAGCGAGCCAGTTCCCGTGACGAGCTGTTGGAATGGGATCGGTATGGTCGATGTCGCCCGCTTAATGGCCAAGAGCTCCTCACACTAACGAAATAATACAGTCGCGATGGACGCTTCTCCATTCTACGCCACCTCATATCCGCTACGCTTCAGAGGCACCTCTGATTCCCTCGCGGCGTTCCACCTCGAAGGCTCCGAATGCTGTCTGATTCACGCAGACAACCCTTTATCAGCTAGCAAAGGCGTCTGGCTGAACCCAAATGTACGCGTAGGATATAATGCGGACGCTTATGATACTGTTAATCCAAGACAAGGAAACGGTAGAGCCAACGCTTGGGTCGGCTCGGCTTCTGTCGTGCATGGGAGTTGGGAGAATCGGATTGCGAGGTGGTTCACGACGACTTGGTTCGACAAAAGGACTGTGACGGGTAGGGTTGGGAAGTGGATGAAGGGAGGCGATGGGAGGGAGGAGAAGGGAATTGCCTGTTTGGTCAATGAGATGCAGGTTTTGGTGGGGAATGGGTGGGCGCATGTTTGAGCTGTTATGCGTGCGCGTGATTGGAGCTCACAATTTACCTGGATGGATGTAAGGTATATGAGATGTAGAACTTATTACTATGGGCGAAAACATTGCGCAGCTCTGTTGGACCCAAGCAACATGCAGCCAAAATCATGTCTTCCCATCTATGTTTGATCATGCTGTGACAGTCAAAGCCCGTAGTGCAGTCTGACCTTTCCAATGCCACGTTCAGTCAACCAACCAACACCGCAGCAGCCAAGCGATGAATTACCCAAACACCGCCTACCCACCCATCAAATATCAACCGACCCACATACCAATTTTCATTCAATCACTCCTCACGCGATCTACAGTGCTCTTCACACCCCTCACAGCCCACTTCCACACCCACCCCGTCTGCAAACTCCCACTCAGCGCTCCAAAACTCACCAGAGCAGCACAGCTCAACACAAACACCACGCTAAAAGACGTCCAGAATTGGCCGATGGTGTATTGCACTTGCTCAAACGGCACGCTGAAGTACGCCATCACCAGACTGGCGGGCAGGAAGAGGATGGTGAATTTCGTGAGCAGCAGGGTGATGCGGGTGAGGTGCTCAACGTCGAGTGATTCTTTGAGGGTGAGGAGGGAGAAGTTCTAGGAGGGAAAGCGTCAGTATTTGTGTATTAGTCGGTGGGGAGGTGTGCGGAAGACTGGATTTGGATTGGAACTTACCAAAGAGACCAGCGACTCTTTCTGCTTCAAGTACTCTTCGACCTCGTTCAGCGCATACAGATCGATCAAATCCTTCAGCCTAGCAAATCTCACTCTCGCTGGCGAGCTAAGCGACACGCCTAGCATGCTCTGCTGCTCGCTCACAACACCGATCCCTCTGACCGTGTCCACACTCCTCGTCTCACTATCACGGTCCTCGCCCACGACTCTCGAATTAGCCAGACTAGCGTTTGTAGGCGCGACGGGCTCGAGGACGCGCTCGATGAGCCTGTTATATGCTTCATAGTGTCGTCTCAGCACACCGAGTTCCTTGCCGATGCGGTCTAAGCGGTCGATGTGTGCGAGCTTGGGAGCAGCAAGCATGTCTCGACGCAGCGAGGCGAGCTCAGTACCGTAGCGAGACTCCTTGCGGGTGATGAGGGTGTAGCTGTTATGCCAGTTTTCGAACAGGTAATAGAAGAGGAGACCTGGAGAGTCAGAGGTGCGGTGGGCGGTTTCTTCGGGCGTGCGGCCGAGGCGAGTGCGGAGGGGAAGGAGGGTCATTGGGTTGCGGGTGTTGAGCGGGTCAGAGTCAGAGAGTGAGAGGGAGCGAAAGACGTTGGTGAGGTTGCGGCGGGTTTCGTTGAAGATGCGGTGTTGGAGTGAGGAAAGATGGTTGCTGCTGTCTCTGGGAAATGGATCTTCGTTGATTGTGATGACTGTACTGTCTTTGCAGAGGAGAAGCCATGTCCAAACGCGGTGGCAGTGGGGAAGGTGGTCTTCGTCGAAAACGTCACAGTCGTTCGTGGCACCGGTGTACTTTGTGCCGTAGAGGGAATTGTACCCAAGACAGACATAGCTCCGCCCGAAGTCGATGCTTGAGTAGTGCCATAAATCGTTGACAATACGATAAATGTTACCGCCGGCGCTGGACTCATGGCTTGTGATCGAGTAGTGTTCGGACAATTCGTCGGAGCATTTCGTGCTTTCCGTCTCGGCTGAGGAGGATGTCTGTGAACTCTTGTTCCAGAACCTACGTGCTCTGTGTGTCGGGTGTTGACTTGGAGCTGGGGTTCGCGGTTGCAGAGGATCAGAGCACATGAGTCCGAGAAGGCGTGGTGAGAAGTCGTAGATTCTGGCTAATGTCTGAAGCAACGGCTTTTGACGTTGGGGATACCATACATTGATCCATCTGGCATTCAGACTTTCTGGACGATCATTCTCCATGAGATCCTCAATATTTGAATCTGTCAGATCGAATGCGACGTAGGCTCCTTCTTCTCCAAAGTCCAAGACGAAGTTTGTGGTATCAGCATCCAGTGTACGTCCGACCAGCGAACCAGCGATCTCTGGGTCGTCCAGGCTCTGGAAGTTGACCGTCATGGTGGCCGGGTCGTGAAGGCCAATTTTATGCTTGTATGCAGGTTTGTCTAGTCTGGTTCAGTTTCGAAGATTGTAGTTGAAAGCAGAGATAACATGATGGGCAAGGAGCAGAGGATGTACCCCAGTGACAAGGCAGCAGAGTCAGATGCAGGCAGTGCAGGTGAGTTACACTATAACGGCAAAGTTGATCATACTGTACGCTTAGACAAAGCCTGGCGTCGCATGCGAAGCTCATGTTACCACAGTTGAGACAGAAGTCATGTGCTTTGCCCGGATGGGGCTCTGCTGGAAGCCGAGCTTCGTGGAATTAAGGTGCAACCCAACGCAACCGAAGCAACTTGCAAATGACTCAAAGAATCGCTGCATAGACAGTCAATAGCGATTTGTCCTGCATCGAAAAAGTGACAAACTAGTTTTTTGCCAGACTGAAGAATTCTCTCGTGATAATGACATCTACGACTTACCGCATTGTCAAGATTCCCAATCTTGATGGAAGAACAACAGAACAAGAACAACTAGCTTTGGCGCACAAGTTCCGCGAGTTCAGGCTGTTCGCTCTGAAGACAGCACCTGGTGCATACGCATCGACCTATGATGTCGAGGTTCAGCGGGGAATCGATCAGACATTTGAGCGCCTGAGAAATACAAAAGCAGCTCAGTTCGTCGCGTTAGCAAGTGAGAAGCCCACAACGGATATATCTTACCACGTCTGCGAAGGAGAGATGAGCGAGTTGTTAGAATATGACTGGCTGGGATTTATTGTGTTGCTCGGACCCGAAGCAAGTTTGGGCAGTGTCTCTGCGGCAAAGAACCCATACAGCCAGATCACGGAGGTGCCGAAGACAGACGCACCAGTTGAGGAGACACAGGAGGACGGTGCCCTTCGATATCACCTCAATGGCATGTTCGTGCATCCATCTGCGAGAAGATGCGGGATGGGCGAACGTCTGATCAGAGTAGCACTGGACGCAGCGAGGGCAACGAGTGTGGCAACTGGCAATGGCTACCGATGTGGCATCATCACCGACGAGTGGAATGATACCGCGAAGAAGCTATACGAACGTGTAGGCTTCGAAGTCGTTGCGAGAGAGACTTATGGCGGAGAGAGGGTTGCCTTTCGCATGGAGCTCCGTCAGGCTGCAGATGAAGATACCGTGTACGAGAATAGAAGCACTATCGGAGGTTGTGCGTAAGACGGTATGGCACATGTCGTGTGATAGAGCGTGTTAGTACCATCTGCATACCTAGTCACATGTACGAGTTGCTCATCTTGTCCACGCGCTCTTCCAAGCAGTGTTGAAGCCTGACGAATTCTTTGCTGCCTGAAGTGATGCCTCGCGCCCACCGCCACCCTCTCGACCAAAGCGGACTAGCTTGGTCAAACTCTTGGCTCCCCACTCTTTGGAAATCTCACAGTCGCATAGCGCTTTCGACTTCTTCTTCTTCCGCCACCGACAAACTAACGCCAAGCCGTACCAATACCTCGCCCCGAGTTATTGGAAGACCAACACCGCCATCATGTCGAAGATCACGGTCGCTGGCGTGCGTCAGAATGTGCAGGAGCTGCTCAAGTACTCCAACGAGGAGAAGAAGCGCAACTTCCTTGAGACCGTCGAGCTCCAAATCGGCCTCAAGAACTACGACCCCCAGCGTGACAAGCGTTTCTCTGGCACCGTCAAGCTTCCCCGTGTCCCTCGCCCCAACATGGCCATCTGCATTCTCGGTGACCAGCACGATATCGACCGTGCCAAGCACGGTGGAGTTGACGCCATGTCCGCTGAGGACTTGAAGAAGCTCAACAAGAACAAGAAGCTCATCAAGAAGCTTGCTCGCAAGTACGACGCCTTCGTCGCTTCCGACTCCCTCATCAAGCAGATTCCCCGTCTGTTGGGTCCTGGTCTCTCCAAGGGTAAGCTTATACCGCATTCTCAAGCATGCACAAAGCGCATCTTCTAACAAATTCCACAGCCGGCAAGTTCCCTACCCCCGTCTCCCACAACGAGGACCTTTCCGCCAAGATCACCGAGGTCAAGTCCACCATCAAGTTCCAGCTCAAGAAGGTTCTCTGCATGGGTGTCGCTGTCGGCAACGTCGACATGACCGATGAGGAGCTTGTTGGCAACGTCATGTTGTCCATCAACTACCTCGTCTCCCTCCTCAAGAAGGGCTGGCAGAACGTTGGCTCCCTCACCCTCAAGGCTTCCATGAGCCCTCCCAAGCGTCTCTACTAGACGTTTCGCTGGAGTATGAGCGAGGAAGTCACAAGGATACCCTTTTTGGGCAGGGAATGGCGTAGCCAGGATTTATACTTCTTCGCCTTAGTTGGCTGAGGAATGATGAAATGAAGTTACGCGTTCTTCTTCCCATTTTTGCATTCATTCACCTCCGCACAGTGTTGCTATTAATGTATCGGGCGAATTCTTGAGATTTTGTGAAATGTCACGTGAGAGCAGTGATAATGCTAACGATGATAAGACATACATCTGATCGGCAGATCCCTGGACCCCGACTGACTACCCAGCTATCTCTCCTATTATCAGCTCACTGACGGTCTCATCCGGCCGCTGCTGACACTATCCCATCGGCAAGCATCTAACCCTTCATCGAGCGGATCACTGGCTTCTCTGCTCCGGGATAAGCTGCATCCGCGCACGTAGCCTTCGCCGCCTTCTGAATATTATCGAATCTGCCCTTGTCCACATCACACATCCATTGCAGAACAAAGTCCTCGCTGTCAGGCTTAGTCGCAGTCGTAGAAGGCCCTCGCATCCGCTGGCATGACACGCACAGCGAACTTCCCCAGGTACGAGGCCGCCGCTTTTGCGCCTTGTAAGATCTTGCGCCGCCTTTTTTTGCCAAGCGAATCTCTCTTCTTACGGGACATACATGTATGGTGATGCCTGGGTTGGTCTTTCTCCAAGCTTCTTGAGTGTCTTGGACAGTGATCACTGAGCCTGAACATTGCGATACTGTGATCAAGCCGATCTCACCAAAACATCGTTCTTGCCTACGGACGGGAGGGCCCGGTGATAATCATTATCTCGTGGCCATCGAGAAAATGGTATACGTGATGCGGGAACACGGCTTGAACGAAGAGCCCTCCTATAAGTCGTGTTCCTTCGCACTTCCAAGTCTATATTGATTTTCGCCAGACATAGCCATAGTTCCCCAGTTCCTTCGGCAAAAAGTAGTTCTCCCTGACCCGATCAACCAAATCGCTCCATTGCTCTAATGTCATGTCCTCGTAATTGGCTATGACCTCTACCACGTGGTCGGTTCTGTCGGTCTGTTCCGTGATGTAGCGGCGACTTTCATGTATTTGGAGACCAGCTTGTCTGATTATATTTTCGAGGCCTTGTAGATGCGCGTCGGAGAGTGATCGCTCGTATGATAGCTTGATAGAGCCCAAGGCGTTGGTAGAGCGCTCCTGCGCCATCTTGGTGTTTGGGGCGTTGATGATTCGTACGTGGTGGCAGAGCTGGGCAGCGCGATAATCCTTATACCGTTGCAGCCGTCAAGCTGCTGCCTAGTGGTAATATCTCTGAGAGATCTACACACGTGCAGGATTCTCAGTCATACCAAGTGCCTCGTCAAGCCAATAGCAATGCAATTGCTGTACGGCACAGCAGCTCAACCTACTTCAGCGCTACGCGCGTGTCAGGTATATCGAGAGCTGATGCCTGCAAAACTTGTAGCAAACAACCCAATGGCAACTATATAAGTGTTCAGATCGGATAGTACACAGATAGGCGCGCTTTCTGAGGTCTGGAATTGCTTCAAAAAAGAACATACAACAGGCGGGATTCCCAGATGGTCACCCACTCTAGTACTAGTCGCCCGGTTCAGTGCTTATGTATGGCAGAGCGGACGGGATGCCCAGTTTTCACTGACCTATGGTCGTATGTGCTTCTTTGCAGTGCTATAACGATCATAGTATATGGTGTAATGTCACCTTTGTCGGTGATGGTCAAGGGCTCAGTGCTGCGAAACTGTCTCCCAAAGCAGCCGACATGTTCAACTGCCTGCAGAATCAGGATCTGCTTGCCCATTATATTTCGCGTGCTGAGGAAATGGACATAGCGGTCTTTGTCTTAAGATCTTGTCCATAAGAGTGTCGTTCTGCCACTTTGTGGCAATGATTTGATCCGGCGCTATGTCAAGCCATGAATGTCAAAAGAGCGTTGTGCTTAGCATCTTTGAAGCCAGGCCTTCAGAAAGCTACGATCGAATGTTACCCGACTACTGCCAATGAAAATGTACATCCACATGTGCTACTACATTTGCGTCCCTCTGGAAACACAGATTGGCGGCAACCCTCACCCTACTTACTGCAAGTAGATGTCTTCTTCGTCGATCCTTCCTTTTCAAAGATTGATACGGCCCTAAGTTCGCGCAGGTTGATTGTAATACATCGAGAAGATACCTTGCTAAGGCTA
Organism: Pseudopyrenochaeta terrestris; assembly: GCA_022813475.1. Taxonomy (NCBI): domain Eukaryota; kingdom Fungi; phylum Ascomycota; class Dothideomycetes; order Pleosporales; family Pseudopyrenochaetaceae; genus Pseudopyrenochaeta; species Pseudopyrenochaeta terrestris. The sequence goes on from JAKLMJ010000011.1 coordinate 258,785, forward strand.
CAGAAGAGATCTGATCCGATTCTCGTGAGATCAATGCCGACCATGATTCTGATGAAAAGTAAGACGCTGCCAAACGACTTCCGCGTATCGCCCGCGGAAGAACCTTGAGGGCACCCGAGAGAAACCCTAAATCGTCTTGTACCTGATTGACGTGCATCACGTCATTTGTCGCAAAGTGAGCGCGAGATTTCCAATCAGCCTGACAGATGACAATGCCCTTTCATCAGGATATCAAAAGGTATACGACGATAATACTAGTATTGATTAATGATGCTTGGACTTTTGGCCCACGACTTACTGCAGTGCGACGTGCATGCGGCTCTCAGCAGATCTACTCACCAATAGACAGACGACACGGTTTATCATCGGCTGGCAGATCCGACCAACTGGAAAGCGCGGCTCTTACTTTTATTAACATTAAGGTTCTTGCTCGTCTTCCATTGGAGGTTTCGCTGGGACGGCCGTGCACTCAACGCGGATCTGTTTTTCGTGGCTCGTGTCATCGCTCGCCTCTGCATCACCTCGTCAGACCGCCCGGTCGGATCGGCTTAGAGATACGGAAGCCCATGGCACCTTGATGTGATGACGGGGTCTGGGGAGGTTAGGGGTCTCAATTTTTCTGTCCTTGCGCAAGATGCTGGGGGTCTAAGTATTGGTGTTTTGCCTGCACGTTTCAGATCTAGTTTTCTTGTTGCTCTCCTTACTCCTTCTTACCAAAGCTTTTAATCATTTCTTGTGTACTTCAGGTACACTCTACAATCTTTCGCTATGGAGTTGCACCGCGTACACTCGGTCCATCAGACCGCCATGGCTGCAACCAGCCTACCACTTGAACTTCAGCAGCAGATCTTCACCTTCCTCGACCCCAAGTCTTTCAATGCCGCTCGCAGTGTCTGCCGCTACTGGCACTTCGCCTCACACGATTCAGTAGTCCTGGAGAAACAACTACGAAAGCTACCCATCCTACCTCAGCCCAATGCTCGCAAGTCGAATGCAGGCGAGCTGCTGAAGCTGTTCGACGATGCTGCGCACACGCTTATGTTGGGCATGCAAGTCAAGAGCGAGAAAGCCTCATCAGGAGGTCTGGATGTGACTTCCAGGCAGTGGTACCACTCTGGGCCTCATGTGTGCGCTACAACCAACGGCTCCCGGACTGTCACCATCAACGACCGCCAAATCGCTTTGTACGACACCACATCCACGCCATTCAGACTCATCTCGAAGCGACCCATCAACGACCTGAAAGAGACAGTCGGAAGCGGACCATGGCTCAAGATCTCACCTCTTGCGAACTCGGATCTTGCCCTATCATCGGATGGAACAATGCTCGCCATTGCACAAGAGCGGACAATCCAGATCTACGACTTGCTCGCAGAGTCCGACAGTTTCACCGTCAACCAATACATCAGCTCTGCTTCTGGCCACTACATCTGCGGATTGCAGTTCGAGGAGAATGATCACGTTTTGCGGGTACAACTGAGCGGAAGGGGTGCAGTGTTGTACTGCGGAGCACCACCAGCAGATCGCAAGAGCATTGCTAAGGCAAACATTGAACACTGGAAGAGCAAGAGCGGTTTGAGACACATGTTGCTGGACTCGCACATCCTTCCAGTCCCGAATGACGATGCTGTCACCCCAACTTCCACCGATCAGTCAGCTCGTCTCTCTGGCCTGCAAATTCTGAAGCCATTCCAGTCGGGATATCTCTTCGCTGCACAGCGTCATGGTGGAGGACAAAGCAGTCATTATGTCCTGGGCCACGTCCGCGCATCAACGCCTCACGGCATGGCTGCACCAGTCGTAGAGCCTTCGTCCGTCACCATCCTTGCCAAACTCGAATCTTTCCTCTCTGGCTGGGACTTTACATTGCACTGCCTGAAGAACGCCGAAACTGGATTCGGCCTCTGGGAAACAACACCCTCCGCTCACGAGCACCACCCATCTTTCGCTCTGTCACCGCAAGCGAACCTGCTCGTTCTCGCTGAGCGCGACAAGAAGCGCGTGCGTCCCTCACCTCTTTCTCAGCTGTATGCGTACCGCCTGCCCTCACAATCTCAGATGCGTGAAACGATCGCGTCGCAATCACAACAGCGCGAAGGTAAATGGTCCAGCTTGGCCACTTTCCTGGACAAGCTGGAGGCATCTCAGGGCGACAGGAGGCGACGCATTTCGATGAAGCACGACGACTTCGAGGCGAGAATCATCAAGACCGAGTACAAGATCGGACGCGTGCCAATCTGCCTTGGCACGATCGAAGGAGAGTTGACCGAGATGAAGTTCGACGTGGCCAGCGCTTTTGGAGAAGGCGAAAGAAAGAAGCAGGTTCTCAGCGTTACTTCGGCTGATGCGAGCAAGAGCTGGGAGTTGATGGACATCTGAGATGGTCCACGAAACCAAATTTTTGATACAGGATGGACCTTTGAAAGGATCCAGATAGACTTATAGACTAAACGATGATACCCCTAGAATATACAGATATGCTCTTACTACACTACAAAGCGCGACTACACCTTGACCAAAGTGATTATCATGGACCACCGTGATACGTATGATATTGAGCAATACAAATATACGTGAGAATGTCTCGTGCTAACTATCTATCTCTATGTCTTCGAATGTTAAAAAACGGGTATCTCTCCTCCGCACCAACGACGGAATCCTGTGCTGACCGATCATAGGCCAGTAGAGCGCCATTTGTACCCACGCCTGTCGTCTGTAGTTCCTTGTGACTTGGAAATAGTAACCACGTTGCCATCTGCGACCTTGGTCTGATCGTCGCTTTGTCTTTTCGCTAGCCCGAGGCCAGACCCGACAGCGTGCCAGCGGTAACCCTTCTTGTCGTCGGTCGTTCCGAGCGACTTTGAAGTGGTGACAACGTTCTTTCCATCTGTAGTTTGGGTGGTATCTTTCTCGTCGGCTTGCCTGGTCGCAAGATATGCAAGGTCGCGAGCTCCGTTTACTTGTGCGTCCTCGTTTGAGAGGGCAATGCCGCTCTACAACATGTGTTAGCCGCTTGATGCTTATAGCTAAGCGCGCTGAAGTGTCATCTCACATCAGATCCCCTGACAGGAAGCGCCTGCACGGCGCTGCCAAGAAGGGCAACGGCAAAAGTAGATGTGAAACGCATGTCGGAGACGTTTTGTAATGAGCGTGGGGAAGCAAAAGTATAGTGGTTGTATGAAATTGGTAATATAAGATACGAAATAAGTTATAATGAAAGAATGTTGTGTGATGAAACAGAAAGCAGCCAGGCTGTGACCACGTCCAAACGCGCCTTTACTCGCATGCTGCGAACGCGCGGCAACGGAGAACGTCTTTTGTTCTACGTTTGCTGATTCTTCTCCTAGAGTGGTAGAGATCGACGTTGTAATGATCGACGCAGGGGAGCCTGTCGAGGTCGGCTTCGGCTGAACGTCGTCTTTGGAGGATGTAATTTCTTGGATCCTTTTGTCGAAGATGATTATTCCTCCTCGCGATAATCAATTGTTCCTTCCCATGATATTGTTGTTCATAAATGCCTCAGCCATGATCGAGAACCTTGTCGGTAAATTTAGGACTTGTGGCTGTTGATGGTTGTGGGCAGCATTCAGGCTCTGCTGTTCCAGCGCGTGCTCAAGGATCACACCTCGTGTTCCTTATACAATGGGTTGCCAGCGGAAGCCGACTCTGTCGCTTGTTGTGCCGGCATCGTGGACAGTGGTGACCAAGTCATTGTCATGAGTTGTCACACCAGCGGGAGCCATGAACTTGGGCTTGACACTGCTTTTCGGTTTTGCTGCTGCAGATGAAGTAGAGGCCGCCGAGGATGTTGCCGAAGGGGAGCTGGCGGTAGTAGAAGTGGAGCTCGTCACTGAAGAGGCCTCAGCAGACCTGGACGAGGCTGGGCTGGAGGAGGTGGCAGTGGCCGAGCTGCTTTTCGAGGGACGTAGATCCTTGAGGTCGTCGACGAGGCCTCGTGCTTCGACAATCTTGTCACTCTGAGCGCCAGTCTGACAGCATCGTCAGTTGATCTGCAATACATGTAGTCGTCGCTACCAGAACTTACACTGGCCAATTCTCTGGACACTGGGCTAGGACGAGCTTGAACAGCTGCGCCAGCAATGATCGAAACAAGAGCGAGTGAGAAACGCATGGTAAGATATTAATGATAGTGTGCGTAAGGAACGACAGGAGTGAAAGCTGACTTGACAGACTTGAGATTGTGTCGAGACGAAGGAAACATTATGAAGTCGTGGGATCGACAAGCACCAGCCAAATGCTGAATCCTATCCCAGCTAACGCATCCTACGATCTTACTAGAGACACTAGGTATACGAAGGGGTATGTGCATACTACTTTGTTGCGATATCCGCTCTTCTCATTTGCGGGTTTGTGTGAAGAGTAGTTGGGGATCCGTTAGACCGTTGGTATACACAGCGCATTGTGGACCTCAAACGGTCGAACGAAATTGCCTTTCTGGCCCCGACGAATCGGCAGCACGGAGTTCGCAGAATACGAGATTGATATTGGGCAATTATGACGCCGTTTTGCGTTACTGCAAGGCGTTCACAAACGCGCGAATGGTGATCATTTAGCAAACAGACTTTTGAGAAACTGAGGTTGTTATGTATGCTCCTCATGATACATTGAATCGAATGCAAATTTGACGCCCGTATTATCTAAATGTATGGAGCGTCGAGATGTGCAAAGCAGCGATTGAGACTCAAAGTGGAAATAAGAACATTGCGAGTCCAAAACTGACGATATCATACAAGTACGCGGCGACATGAATGCCTAGTGCCAGAGCAAGATCGATCACAAACGTGTATCCACGCCTTTCTAAGAAATTAAATCACTGCAGAGCACTGTATAATAGAGTCGCCCTTCGAGATCTCACAGCATGCGTGATCGCTGTGCTGTGTGGCAGCGGCAACTCTTGCATCGACCATACGACCAACAATGATTGTGTTGTATAAGCTATACATCACCATGATAGCCTAAAATTATGACCAGACGAATATAAGTTCATCTGAATAATGTGAACAGCTTTTTTTGGGTCATGTTGCGCTTTAAGACTCCCAACAATCGCTGATACTCTTTAGCGATCAGGCACATTTCCCACAGCAAAAAGCAAAAGATAACTCATCAATAGACGAGTAGAAACATGGAGAAACCCGGAGTCGAACCGGGAACCTTCTCCACTCAACATGGCTGTACAGCTCGATGCTAAGAAGATGTCATACCGCTAGACCATATCCCCTGATCAGTTGTTGCTAACTGATGAGTGGGGTCGCAGTTCTATAATTTATATCCCTCAAACAAATTCCCCACAGCTTTGAGCTTGCATGTGCGCTCCCCTCCTGAAACGGTAAGCCAAAGGCCACCTTCAACTCCTAAGCTTCCAGCAATCGCAACAGTCTTGAACAACACCACCACCAACCACCGGCTACGCCGCCACACCGCAAATATGGCGCTCACCATCAACTCGCTGCTAGTGTTGCTGTCATGCGTTGTACTCGGCCTCGCGCACAACATCCAGCTGAGGGCACACTCGCGTGAGTGCTTCCACGAGATGCTGCACGCCGACGACAGGATGACCGTCACTTTCCAAGTCGGCGACAGAGAATTTGGAGGCAGCGGAAACTTGGACTTGGACTTCTGGGTATGTGTATACTTGCTATGTGTTCAAAAGAATGGCTCGGAGAATGGTGATCGGGGAATGCAAGAGAAGGTTGAATAAACACAGCGTAAATTGGGCCAAGGGATGCAGGAATAAGGACTGAGGGATATGCATCAAGTGTATATGGATGTCAAGGCCACTATGCGCTGACACTTTTGGAATGTCTACAGATCCAGAACCCTTCCAACGCATTCGAGGTGTATGAGCGCTCCGTCAGCTCTGGCGACCACTCTTTCGTCGCAGCCCACGACGGCAAGTACGAATACTGCTTCAGCAACGAGCACTGGTCGGCAAACTCGAAGGAAGTCAGCTTCAACGTGCACGGAATTGTCTACGTGCCCGAGAGCGAGGCACCTCAAGACCCGCTTGAGAAGGAGGGTAAGTGACACAAGCCGGCAGTCCACTCGCGTCGCTCCAGACTAACATGCTTCCCAACAGTCAAGCTCCTCTCCGAACTCCTCGCCCAGGTCAAGGACGAGCAAGGCTACATCGTCGTGCGCGAGCGCACCCACCGCAACACCGCCGAGAGCACCAACGCCCGCGTCAAGTGGTGGAGCATCTTCCAGATGGGCGTCGTCGTCGGCGAGGGCATCTTCCAGGTTTGGTGGCTCAAGCGCTTCTTCGAGGTCAAGGATCCCAGCAGACCCAGCTTCAACAAGGGCGCGCTCGGCTGACGTGTTTGCATTTCACGGCGTGTAGGTTAAGCATATAGTCTGACAAACCCACCATCGCGATGATGTTGATACCCACGAATGCATGGCTCTCGAGGGCCGGAATACTTCTCGAACGGCTGTTTCGTGCATGCTCGCTCATAGCGATTACGATTTCAACGGCCGATGGACATTTGAACGATGCAGGAAAGACCATCATGCGTAACAGTGCTATGAATGCCAAGAGACTTTTCATGTCGCCTTTCGCCAATTCACCGATGCGCCACATTACCCGAGATTCAAATTCGCCAAATGCCCTGCTCATAACTTCCCAGACGGACCCATCTTCTCCTTCCCCTTCCCCTGCAATTCCACAACCATCCAAACCTGCGAACTAACAGCAACCAACTCCCCTCCCTCGTCCCAAACCTCACACCCCAAATCAAACCTCCCATCCCTCAAACCCTTCATTCTAAACCTGGTGAACAGCCACTTGACACCCTCCTCAGGCAAATTCTTCTTAACCTCAATCCCCATATTAATCGTGGGATAGAACCGCGGCACCGTCCACTCCGGGTGCACCTTGGGCGGGCCCTCTTTCGCCCACCTGGCAGATCTATCCGCCGTAGCTTGGGCCGAGAGCGGGCTGCCTGGGAAGAAGTTCTCGGGCGGTGGCACGCAGTGGTCGATGACGAGGCCAAGCATTTGTGTTGTCCATTTCTCGGATGGCAGGGCTGGGGAGAGCCATTGCTCTCGGACGCCTTTGTCTGCGGGTGCTGTGCGCGGGAGGGCGAATGTGGCGTTTGTGAGCGCGGCGTTCTTGATGCCAGAGCGCCACTGGACTTGGTAGCGGACGTAGTTTGGGTCTTGATTTTTTAGGAGTCTGGTGAAGTCGATTGGTGCTGGAGCTGGCGAGAGGGCGTAGCCGGTGTCTAGTGTGAGGCCTTTGGTCTTGGATCGATTTGTGTTGCTGTTCTTTTGGTTAATACTTGTCATTCGCGTGAGTTGTATCGATCAAGGAGGGGTTTTGTATCAAACAGGAGGTCCCGGGATGGACTCACGTGGCATATCCTACGACTCTCTCCTTGCCACCTTGTATAAGAGCAACGTGCACCGTACTGCTCCCTTTGCCCAATCGAGAATCCGTGATTTTGACCGTCGCTTCGCCTAATGGGACCGGTCGCAGTAACTCAACATGCATGGCAACTGTATCTGGCTGGACATAGCTCTTCAACGTAGTCCGGTAGTGCTCTGCTATGACCTTCCAAAGCAACGAGAACAAGTAGCCACCATGAGCCACAGAACCCCAAGCGAAGTCTGGATGGACCTCGATGCGGTACTCATGCGTTCCGAGCGATCTAATGCCCGAAGCCTCTTCGAAGGTCGTAGGAGGGAGTGACATTGCGGATCGAAGTGCGAAGCTCAAAGCTCCAATCTAGAACCAGATCTCGAGCCAGCGAGAGTCCAGAGGAGCAACGTTCAGAAAGCGAACTGGAGGTAGACTCCGGCGGCAAGAAGGTCAGCTATAACAGCACAATTATGTAACGAGCGCCAAACCCCAGCCCTAAGTTACACTATTATCCAGATCCCACTCATCTCGTTACTTAAGTCCGAAGGATCAGTTCCAAAACAAGCTGTGCCTGATCAGTCCCTCAGGATTCACGCATCTCATCTGTGTCACGCCACGCCACTCGAATCAGCCGGTCCCGTATCCACCACATGTGTGTAACTTTAGATCAACAGCAGCAAAGACAAGATCCAAAGAAGATCTGCGATCCATAAAGATAGATATCTCCAACGCACCACCGCCCGGGGAACTTACCTCCTCGTGCACATCTTTCAATCCTAACCACGCCGGCTCTGCATCCGGGACCCGACACCCGATTGTGCCGCAAGCCCCACGCGACCAATGCAACGTGCCTCGCGTGCTTCCCTCGTGTCGGGTCCTTCCATGTAACCTTTTCAAGTGATCTGCATAGAGCTGGGCGGCCTGGGCGTGACGAGAATCTTATCGCTTGCAAAGAGCAGTCAGGACCGAGGTTCTCCGAAATGTGCTCGCTAGCTGGCGATCACGACGAAAGGTTTCAAATGGACGAGAACTGGGAAGGTATAGGGGGTAAGGATAAATTGATTTTTACTATTACTATGTACGCGCCAATGGGTATGGGTATCTTCCTTGTGGTTCCGAGCAAATAAAATGACAAAAAAGAAATGTTGCGCTCGCGATTTCAGCGCTGGTTGTTCTCCGCATCGAGGGCACCTGGTGCCTCCTCCTTCTACCTCCAGTATCCCGAAATCTCCGTAAGCAGATCGCCCATGATCACCGGACTAGCCATGAGACCGTGGCCTTCATTCTCGAGAATGCGAACCTCACAACCACCGCCTCCCATCTCATGGCCAGCCGCGTAAATATCGCGTGATGACACTGACATACCGCCTTGCGACGCAGAGGAGGCCATGCGGTTCATCTGGTCGCCGAGCCAGCGGACGTTGTTGACTGGAACACGTTTGTCGTCCATGCCGTGCGTGATGACGACGGCGGCACTGATGTCTGTGTATCTGAAGCCGACCTCGCGGTGACGCTCTAGGCACACGAGAAGATCGGTCGCGGGATTGGAGTCGCGGATGGCGTATTCCCAGGTGCGCTGGGTGAGGCGACTGGTGTAGATGACTTGGCGCTCGCGTTCGGCATGCTCGGCAGCGTTGAGAGCAGTGGAAGCGTAGGTGAAAGCCGGATCAGTCGGTGTCGCGGTTGCGGACATGAAAAGAGATTCGTCACGTTTGTGCGGAGATCCTGATCTGCTGGTCTTGCCACGGATCATGAAACTTTCCATAGGATTGGTGCTGGGCATGTACTGATCCATCAGCATGAGTGATTCCCTGCGGTGGAAGTCTGGTCGCTCGGCTCCAGAAGTGGTTGGGCGCTTAGCTCCTTGACCACGCTGCGGAAACTCCGCGGTATCAGGACTCGAAGGGTAGCTTCCAGTGCCGGAAGGCTTACGCTTGTTGGCCGACTTTCCTAGAGATGCTGTAGCCGATGCCATGAATGTAGAGTTTGCGGCTCTGAGGAAAGGTGTTGGCAGAACGCGCAGCAGACGTTGGCTGCGTGGCAGAACTGCTCCTGGGGAGGAGGAGCCTGAAGCACTAGGATGAGACACTGCTTCCATCTGGCTGGGTGGGATCCACGGCGCCAGGAGATGTACCTTGCCTTTGACCATATGTGGCAAGACCAATGCAGTTGCAAGTGCATACACTGCGCCAGCGGAGTGTGCGAGCAAGCTGAAAGACTCAATGCCGAGATGGTCGCATACAGTCAAGACATCGTTAGGCCAGTTGAGAGGGCCGCTCCGATCGTTAGGCGGATAGCTTTCACTCTCGCCAACACCTGGTCGTTCAATCGTGACAAGCCTCAGTCGAAGTGTAGTCGCCAATTCATCGTAGAATGCAGTGACGAACCTCGTCAGGCCCATACCAACACAAACAATCACCGCCGAACCCTTTGGGTCTCCTACCTCTGAGAAGCTGATGGTTCGGCCGCTTACGATATGGCGGATCTTCTGGTTGAGACGCTGTGCACGCAAGAACCCGAGAACCGCATCTTCGACGCTATCCCGGCGCTCCATTTGCAGCCGTTCCTCTGCTGCCTTTGCGCTGCGTGAATCACCAATAGATCTACGTCGACTCGATTTTCTTTGAAACTCGTCCGGAAGGTCGGGATGCGCAAAGCGACCGTCCGTGCTGCGTTTACTTTGCGTTTGGCTCAAAGATGGCACTCTCAGGCTGGAGGTCTTTCCCACACTCATGCCTGTCGTGCTTGATCCTCGTCGGAAGGGCACATTCGGCATGGCAGCCTCAATGCTCGGTCTGGTGCTTTCAAGAGACGGGCCTGCGCTCCTCACGGCGTGGAGTGCATTCACGACATGGGCGTATGGCAAGTCGAAAGAAGCTTTGGGCGATGTGGTAGCTGTATCAGGCATGCTAAGTGGCGAAAGTGGCTCGAAATACTGATTGGGTTCCGGGTAGTACGTTGCTCCCAAGGCGGGAGACTCGTCCAGATCAGGGAGCCTCGGTGTTTCCACGTTCATGTCAGGCTTGTCCGCAACTCGTACTGGCTCAGTGAAAGATCTGTTAGCGGTAGGTCTGGCTGACGGGCTTGCGGTAGCACTGCTGCCATTTGCAATGCTGGTATCAATCTTAGGCCCATCGGACTCCACAGTTGCGGACGCAGATCCAGATTCCAAGAGTCGACTTTGTCTTCTTTTCCGTAATTCCATAATGCGTTTCACGGTCTCGTCATCTTCGCCGAGATCAAGGAAGCTGTTGTCAGAGATTGCCTCAGCTCGCTTCGATACGAAAGGATTGCTAGTAGACTGCTTTTTGGAGCTCTTGGTCTTTTTCTTTCTCATCGGCGCAGGACTGCTTGACGATTGACGAAGAGAGGAGGTGCGTAAAGGAATGGAATCGGCCATCGGGCTTGCTCTTGCGGACTCGCGAGGGGACATAGTAAGACTGGCGGACGCCTGCCCGAGGGTGTCTTTGTAACTTTCGCTACTCTTCGTTCTAATCGATAATGATTTTGGGGTAGGCGGACCAGAAATCTTCTCATCCGTACTGTCCGAATCGAGATACACGCGCCTTCTTGATGAGTATGCCGGTGGCGATGCCTTTCTTCGTACCTCTCCCGAACTTTGCCTTGCACGTGGCGCGGGCTTCACAGCACATGCAGCGAGATGTAATCGTTCAGCATCTTGAGAGCGACTCGACTTTTCGCGCTCAGCTTGCGATGGGTTCTTTCGCGATTGCGCCGATTCCAGGGATTGCTGTATGTTTTGCTTTATCCAGCTTTCGGCGCTCAAGTTCCTGTTCGCCGGGTAGAGTGGCTCCCTTTTCGCGGCGACCGGGGACCGTTGCAAAGAATGCAAGGATGGAGTATAGCGCGATTCGCTGCGCATTGAGCGCCGGGAAGTGCGTGTCGACTGATGCGACAGACTGGAGATCGGCGACGACGCAGCGATTACAGGCGGCGGAGCGGCCTCGTCCTCCTCTTCAGAAATGTCCCATTGAGCGCCATCGTTGGCTAAAGTACCATAGCCAGAGGTTTCCGATGCTGGCATGAATGAAGAGCGTATTATGCTGGGCGAACTGGCGGCGCTGGCTGAGCGCGGGGTCAGACTGCCTCTCCTACTGCTGCGAGAATAATAACTGTTGGATGTAATGCTGGCTGAAGGATCGAAAGAGTCGAGGGAGGAGATAATGCCAGCGATGACAGCCTGGTTCGCGGGCTTGCTCTTTACGCGGTTTGGCGAAACCTTCCTGCCCGAAGAGGAAGTGTCACGCGTCCTAGTGCGTCGCAACTGAAGCTCGAGATCGGCTTGGTTGTGAAGTGAGGTCGCAGACATGGCAGGATGCGCCGGCATGATCCTATGCTTGGGTACTTCTTCTCTTGGCCACTATGCCGATGTCTCTTTCGCGATGAGCCGTCGTGGTTGGCCGAGTATGCGTCGGCACCGGGTCACTGCCGGGGCGCAGCAGCCAGTCCCGTCGCAAACCTCGCTCTTATGCGCTGCTCGTCCTGGAGGGCATTTCCAGGGATTGTAGGCGAACAGAGCTGATATGGCCGACTATTGGTGCTCGCCCTAGGAGGCCCTGCTTGGTTGGCGATGCTAGCGGCGATTCCTTGCTTCGGTGAATGCGGCTGGTGGGCCAAAGATGGCGGAAGCTTCACAGCGCGTGAAGAAGACGGGCGTCGTGGTGGAAGATGAGTATGATGCAGCAACGCTTTCGCCCGCGAAGAGTGCACAATCGCAGATAGCGGCGGGCAGAGGAGCAGCAGGGCTCGTGCCAGCACCTGGTGCAACCTAAGAATCGCCGTCCACCCTGCCACCGGCCTTCTGCCCCTGTGCTCACGTTTCAAGCAGCTGGACTGCCCGGAGCCAGTTTAGCGCACCAGCAAAGACCCAATGCTCCACACACCTTAATCCTGAAGAAACTCTGCTGGCCAATCGTTCAGAGTGCTCACGATGGATGTAAGATTGCATTCGCATGTGTATACCGTCATCCATTCTCGCCTTTAAGAATGGTACAAGCATTTATACACCTCTTGTGCATCTTGGGTCTTCTATTCCAGCCCTGGCAATACAACTATCCGGTCCGGCAGGGCCGTCAATCCCTGCGCATGCACGTGGCTCGATCAAGTCGGCAACCTACTCCGCTCTGTCATGATCATAGGGCCACACACGGGCCTGGAATCGGCAACAGGCGAATGCACAAGGTTCTCGGCCACCACACACTCCAGACTCGTCCTGTGAACCCTGAACCTTGTCTACCTTTCCAACCAGCAGGTAACAGTATCTCGCCATGCCCGCATTAATGGTAGTATCTCATGCAATAGTGCTACGTGATTTCCTTGGTGTGATCTGATCTGAACGAAGAAGTCCGTCGGTAATTTGCCAACGTCCACGCGAGTGCGCCGTTGCAACGCGGATCTCGCGTCCCCTTTCTTTAGCCATCCCATGATTTGCACGTTAGCATCGGCGCACCAGCGATTTATGGAAGGTATGCGATTCATGCGCGATAGAATATCGGCATCAAAAACAGGCCATGTGGAGTATAGCCCTTGAGGAAGTGCCGGGCAATATTAATTATTGTTCAAGCAAGGCGATAGTACAACGTCGCGCTGCGAGACCGCTCTGATGTGATGGAGCCAGCAGCCGTAGAAGTTTTGCTCAAGTGCAAAACGATGTGTTCCTGCCAGGATCTCGCAGTACTTTTCCGACACTGGTCACATTACACCCGAGCCTTGGTCTCAACGTCAAGGCTACCAGTAACGCTATGGTAGCCGATTGGTGTTTGCAATGTGTACGGAATGATCTTACATAGTCTGATTGAAACTCCACAGATTGAAATCGTAGAGTTCGACCTCATATCGACAGCCAGCTCATTGTTGGAGCTCGGCGTGGACATGAATGCATGCGGTGGAGACTATGATACGGCGTTGATTGCGGCATCAGCTCAAGGATGGCCCGATCTTGTAAAATCTTTACTGAACCATGAAGCAGATGTGAATCACAGGAGCGACAAGACAAGCATGGCAACCCCTTCGACGCTGCAACTAAAAATGCCGGTGGCCCAATGTCTAACCACAGAGAATGGAATTATAGAAGGGTGATCACGATACTGTTAGATGCCGGCATGGAACCATGTGCTACAATCTCAACGTGATATGCGTTTCTCGAGTACGCTGTAATTGAACTCCACCCTCTTGTCTGATGCTTGTCGAGGACAGTCCTTACCAGTTATGTATGGCCTGGGCATGACAACTCTTCGTTGGGTAAGTGCAGTCAAGATTCATTTGAGTGTTGAGCAAATTCAATGATTGCGCAATGTTAGATGCATTCGAGCTATCAGTATCGAGGGTGATTGCCATGGATGGTTGATTAGGCAATCTTCGGAGATCAAGAGGTGAGAGGACGTGCTACCTACATGTAGGCAGGCTTTTGGAGGATGTCACGAAGATGACGTTTTCAAGGGCGGAGAGACAACTTGGCTGAAATAACAGGAGCACACCACCCTCCGAAACACGACTCGATCTTACACCCATTTCGCCAGCCTCTTCACTAAGCTATGCGACCATTAGCGGCAAATGCCATTGAACACCAAAAGGCCATGAATAGAAGTGCTGGCAATGCGAAATTTCTGCTCAGGCCACGGCTTCGTCAATTGCTCAACTGGCACATTACTGCCTCTCAACCCTGCGGTCACGAAGTCTGTTTATTTACTCGGAGCTGAAGACCACCTCGAGATCTGATAGAGCCTTGTGTGGCCGTGCGTGCTGTGGTGCAATGAGATTCAGCGGACTTCGTTCCATTTCCTGCTTAGTCCAGCTATTCCTAGCAAATGACCAGGGCCTCCCCGGCACAAGAACAATTTACATACGCTGACTAACATGGAAGCCAGCATTGCGCCACGTGGGATGATTATTCTTCTAGCTGGTAGTCAACTTGGAACTCTAGTTTTCTCACTCTAACGGGCACCATCACTAGGAATCATGCCAGCTCCAGATCAGCCATACCGACCATACCTTGAGCGTTTCAGCGACCCACAAGGCCCTGGAGACCAGCGCCCTACAGCTACTGAGGTCGTTAAAGACCAGCATGGCGAAGGCAAACTGCAAGGCAAGGTCATCCTTATCACAGGCGGCACAGGTGGTCTTGGACTTGAGACTGCAAAAGCCTTGCAATTGACGGGTGCCAAGATCTTTGTTACAGCCCGCAGCGAGGAGAAGGGCAAGGCTGCTGTTGAGGCCATTTCACAAAATGGTACAGGCGTGGTCGCTGAGTTCATTGTCATGGACCTTGCGAGCTCCAAGAGCATTCGTTCCGCCGCTACTGACTTCAAGGCACGGAGCTCGAGGCTTGATGTCTTGATTACCAATGCAGGTGGGTGACATTAGCGAGTCAGGAAAGTCATATCGAAACTGTACTCACACTCCAGCCAGGTATCATGGCAACTCCTTTCGGACTCACTGAGGACGGCCACGAACTACAGCTCGGCAGCAACCACTTCGGTCACTTCCTGCTGTTCCGCTTGCTCGAACCTCTGTTGACCGCTTCTGGAACGGAGAGCTCTCCCAGCAGAGTCATCGCCCTTTCCAGCGCAGGACATCGCTTCAGCCCAATCCGCTTCGACGACATTAACTTCGAGAAGGGTCCCTACAACCCACTGGTCGCCTATGCTCAATCGAAGACTGCCAACATCTGGATGTGCAACTCAATTGATCGCCACTACGCGCCGCATATTCGTGGCCTGTCTGTTCACCCAGGCACCATTCTGGATACTGGCATCACACGCCACTTCGACGCGGATACGTTGAGCAGTGCTGGTGATATGGAGCACTTCAACAAGACGGGTTGCAACGTCGGACAGGGTGCTGCCACAACAGTCTGGGCAGTTCTTGAACCACGTTACAACAAGTATGGTGGTGTTCACTTGGCTGAAGTTGGTGAGGCTCGTCCAGTCGAGGATGGGGAACCTATCAATGTTCCAGCTTACGCGCCGTACGCTTATGATCCTGAAGGTGAAGAGCGACTCTGGGACTTGAGTAGTCAAGCTGTTGGATTGTCCACGGCCTAGAAGGCGATGGTCAGGTGTAGAGTGGTAATTTACATCATTGCTGTGAGAAGAGCGTATGTATGTTAATGTTCCATGTCATAGAATACTGATTCGTTCAATCGAAAATTGTGGCTATATATTGTAGCAACATACTGTACAAACCATAGATCCTTCTCTCTCCCAATTCTCGAAGCAATGACCAAGATCTAGGTCCTCAGTACTTTCAACCAAGTCAACAGCTATCGCCAATGCCGGAACCCGTATCTCAGATACGAACAGTTTGGGAGCAGTCACGCTGGCTGTTAGCTACGGGAGCAGTCTGGTTGCCAGCACCAGAGCCAGGGGTAGAGGCAGTGCTACCCTCGCCGATCGGCACAGTGAACCCATCGATGTTCTGGCTCACAGCATCGCTCCACCCAGCAGACGTACCAGCGCCGTTGGCAAAGTAAGCACCAGCCTCGGCATCGCCCTGGTAGAGCCACAACATCCAGTTGGCAGCAGCTTCGGCGTAAAGACCGCCGTTGGCCTCGCCGTAGGTACCTCCGTGACCAACGCTGTCGAGGTTGCCTTTCCACGCAGGGAGGGTGGAGGAAAGTGCAGCGTAATCGCGCTCGCCCTGTTTACCAATGTCAGTGTACAGAAGATGGTGTCCGTTCACCTGAGCCAGTGGGACTGATCGTGTTATGTGGTGTGGTTCGACTTACATTCCCGTGGGCGATGTCGTTGGGGCCACCAAGAGCGAACAAGATGGGCTTGGTGATCTGCGAGGCAAACTCGTAGTTGCTAAGTAGACCCGAATTGAAGATGCCGATGGCCGAGACCGCAGCGTTGTCCTGCATCTGGTATGCTTCCGTGCCGCCACAGCTGTAGCCTGCAGCCATGATACGCGAGCTATCGACGTTCAAGCCATTGGCGCCACCGACGACCCATTCGACGGCTTCGGTCATCCAGTCAGCGGTTGTGGAGCCGCCATTACCACCAGGGTTGCCAGAGGCGATAGCAACAAAACCGTACGAGGCGACTTGGGCGAGGAAGTTCTGCGCCGATGTACCATCGTCACTGCAGGCTCCGTTGCCCCAGACCAGCACTGGCATTGGGGTGTCTGGTCCAGTGGCCGGAGCATAGATGGTGTGCCTCGTCAAGGTATCATCGGTAGTGTATGACACCGGGCCATACGGGCTGCAAGTGAGGTCAATGTCAGCATTAGACCTTCACGGCTAGGAGAGACCCAACGATCGTACCCATCACCTTGGCTTTGGCGCTTGATAACCGCAGCAGATGCTGCTGTTGCAGACAAGATAGCAAAGGTAGCCTTCATTATGCCAGCACAAGAAGAGACGAATAAGAATTGAGTGAGATTAGGGCAATGTGATGATTTTGGACTTATGGCTTAGGGCTCACATAGTTCGAGCGAGAGGCTCTTGTATAAGTAGCCATCTGTCGGGCATCACATCGAAAGAGACTGCCATACTGAGCAAGAGACGATGGTTGCCGATATATTACAGAGCATCAACCCGTGACTCGCATCGTGGAGACACAAGACTTGGCGATTCCTGGGCGATGTATCGAAGATACATCGCTGCTCCGACTCTAGCATTACCAAGTCTCCGGTTACTGTCACCTATTTGCATGGTCGCTTGGCGTGCACCCCTGTGACGCTTTGCAAGCGGCGAGCGTTTCGAGTTGAGCGATGCTGGCCGAGAACGTTGCTGGATGTGCGCGATCGCGGTTTATTCTAAACGAGCAAGCGCCTATTCGATGAATACACTAGCTAACAATGTCGTTCTCCGCATACCTTGCGTTACACGTGGGCGCCGAACTATTCGCGAATCATCTGCTATGGCAAGCTTAAGCGTCTGATCATGCACGGATTCAGACATATTCCGACTGATGACTCGGAGAAACGATAGATTTTGAGGTGATTGAATCGGTATGAAGCGATCAAGCAGGTTGCGCGTGTGGGCAGGTTTGATCTTCTTATCGCTTGCAGCCGAACGTGATAAGCTGTATGATCTACGTCTCAACAATGGCAAAGTGCTCGGTTCAGTCGATTCGAGTGAGAACGATCTTCGTTTTGTTCGTCGATGATATTCGTCTCACAAGTAGAGTCGCCCTGACCCTGCTACCTTTCTATCGTCCAACCTTTTCCTCGACCAGTTCACGATAGATCCTCTTCAACTCTTGCACATCTTGCTTCAACTCCTCAACCTCCTCCTCCTTCTCTCCAACCATCTCCAGACAAGCCTCATAGCGACTTTTGACCTCTCCCAATTCCTTCTCCGCTGCCGCAAGTCTGCCTTCATCTGTGCGCTTCCCCTCGACCTCCCTCATCAGCACAACAATCTCATTCCGTGCATCGTCGCGCTGTGCCGACAGTCGTGCCAATTCGTCCTTGTGTGCCGCCTTCTCGCTTTCGAGTCGTCTGACTGCCGCGCTCATGCGCTCGACGAGTTGCACACTTGGGCCAGCGCCGGCGGTCGATGTGCTGACAAGATCGTTGATGGTGCGATGTGGCGAGAGCGCTTCATTGTCCATGTACATGTCTGCGTCAACTTCGATGCTTGGTGTTGGCGGCAGGTTCGCATGGTCAAGGCTGAGCATGCTCTCCTGTCTGCTGAGCGAGGGCGAAGCGTCGCGGTCTGCGTAGCGAGCAGAGGTAAGACCTGGTGTTGGGAAGCCGGAACTGCGTCGCGATGACGGTCTGTGTTCCGGCAGGTGAATCTGTAGACCACTCAGATCGTTCAAGCCAAGCTTGCCTGACGGTCGTCTCGGGTCGTGAATTGATAGCTTGCGCCCTGAAATTGAGGCAGAATCCATGCGCATGGGACTCTGACGCTGCCAGCGAGCCTTCTCCTCTTCAATACGAGAAGACAACTCAGACTCCCAGATGCGCTTCTGACGATCCTGGTCTGCTTTAGCATCTGCCAGAGCGGTATCTGCTTGCTGGAAACTCTTCTTCGAAGTCGCGAGTTCATCCCGGCATGTGCGAAGCTCTGCGTCGAGGGTCGAAATCTGTTCAGCGGAAGCCTCAAGCTCTTCTTCGGCCTTGCGGGTCTTGTTGGCTGAGTCGCGCGCTTTCTTTCTGACATCTGCCTCGCGCTTGGTCGCTTCATCGCGCTCTTGTTCGAGCGCAGACAAGCGAGCGTTCAAAGAGCTCTCAATAGTTTCCCAATTCTCCTTTGCAAGGCTGTATTGACTTTGAAGGGTCTCAACCTGTCTCATCAATTTGACGCTCCCTTCGCCTGCGACTCCACTTTCCGAGCTTGCCTCTTCTGCTCGTGCTCGCATAGCCTCGAGCCGGGAATCAAGACTGGCTATTTCGTTCTTGTATTCAAGCTCCTTGACACTGAAGCGCTCACGCTGTCTGTCCGCTTCTTCTTTCACCTTCCGACTTTCAGACTTGGCTCTGTCTTCTGCTAGCTTCTTCTCGATCTGTGCGTCTTCCAGCTCGTTCTCCAGCTCTGCAACCCGATTCTTGTCTACTTCTGAAGCTTTCTTGTTCGCTTCCTTCTGTGCCTGCTCAGCTTTCTTCTCGGCGTCTTTAAGTTGAGTGGTCAAGGTCCGTATTAGCTCAGCAGCGCGTTCACGGTCTTCTTTCATCTCATCGACCTGCTTCTCAATCGTCGCAATTTGTTTGATCTTTTCATTCGCTTGTCTTTCCGCAGCTTCCGCGCGCCGAACCTTTTGCTTGAGCTCATTCTCTGATCGTTCCACCCGGTCAAGCCACTTCCTCAACTCAGCAGTGCTTTTCTCATCATCCGTTGTCTTTGCGCGCAGCTTCTTGATCGTCTGCAGGTGGCGCAGCTCGTTCTTGCTGAGTTTTTCGCCTTCTTGCATGAGCAGAGCAATCTGTTCGTCTTTTGCTGCGGCCTTTGCTTCCGGACTTCCAGCAGCGGCAGATGCATTGGCTTCCTTGGCCGCGGCGACTGTTTCTTTGGCCAAGTACTGAAGCTTCGCTTGCAATGCATCAATACGCTCCAGGTGCGCATGCATCTCTTCCTGTCTTTGCTTCTCAGCTTGTTCATAGTCTGTTCGCATTTGGGCCATCTCTGCTTCTAGCTGGTCTGCGCTTTTGTCTGTCGCAGTTGATCCGTTGGGCAAGTCAGACGAAGGCCGCGAAGAGAGAGCTTCTTCACCAGCAGGCGTATCCAGAGATGGTCGTGTGCTGCTCTCAGCTGAGATTCGAGCCGGGTTTATAGGCAGGGCAGAGCTTAGAAGCGTAGGTGGTGCAGTATCCTCGCTCTTTGAAGCAAGATCAGACTCGATCTCAACATCCTGGGTCTGGCTCTCTTGTTTTCCTTCAGCACTAGGTATGTTGATCGCAGGCGTGGATCTCGGCTCCTCGACACTACGCTTCACATCGCTGCTCGGCCGTGGACTGCCACTCTCGCTGCCAACAGCCGGGCTGCCAACTCTCGAAGGCACCCCACTCGATATTCCGCTGCCGCCCTCTACATTCTTCTTTGCAGTGGCTCTAGCCAATCTTTCCGCCAGTCTATCGTTCCCCGATCGTGTCCTCGACGCTTCTTGTGAGCCGCTGCCTGACCTGGTTCTCGAGGCGCTCGAAGGTGTTAGACTACCTGAGCCTGCCCTTTGTCTACTTTTGACATCCTTCTGCGCTTGTTCCGTGAGGCGTTGTCGCGCGGCCGGGTCGGTCTCGTCGGCTAAGATGGTGTCCAGGCGGGATTCGAGGTTGGAGATAGCGCTGCCGAACATAGAGCCCCATCCTCCTCCAGTGGCCTTCTTTTGGGCCGACTTTCCTGGATTAGACATGACGGGTTGGTTTGCTCAGGAAATCCCTGGCACAGATTGTCGTTATTTCAATGTCGGATCGAAGGTTGTATGTATCTGTCTTGGGCGCAAGTAGGATTGTTATTTCTTACGACGCCGCATCGCAAAGCTAGCACTACCGTAGAGAGCTCTGAGGACAGTACATAGCTAGGCGTCCGTCGTGAGGGTACAAACGGTAGTGTAGTACGGCGGCGGAAGGTTACGTGGTTTGAAACAACAAGCCACATGTTGAAGCTCAGGGCCGAACTCGCGTCGGCACAACCAACGCCGAGTCGCAACGGCCTGCATGAAGAACTTCAAACGGCCACAGCACGCATTTGTCACGTGCATCATACAAATATAGGCAACGTTGGAAATGGCTTCATATATAGGCCAACGTCTTAGTCTGAAGAAGCAGGCATGTACTGTCCGATATGTTGGCACTGTAGCCGACAAGCAGGGCGAATGGCTTGGGGTTGAATGGGACGATACCACGCGAGGCAAACACGATGGAACACATGACGGAGTCAGCTACTTCAAATGTATGTGAATCCTCTCGTGCGCCGTCTTCGTGATCTCAATTCTGATGCTTACCTACAGGCAGAAGCAAATCGCCTACTGCGGCCTCGTTCTTACGGCCAAAACAATCATGGGACGAATCGCGGACTCTTCTCCAAGCATTGAGAGAAAAGTACATCTCTCCCGAAGAAGCAGTCAACTCAGAAATCGTATACATCTCTGGCAAGCATGCCGAAGAGGTTGGTCTGCAAAAGCTCGCCAAAAGACAGGCGCAGCTGCAAGGCATTCACACTCTCGTCCTGGATCGCATGTGTATACGCCACGTTGAGAGCGATCACGAGGCGGACCAATCTGTCAGCTCATTATGTGCAAACATCACATCACTGGATCTCGGAGGGAATCTCTTCGAATCATGGAACGAGATCCTGCTCATCTGCCGCCTATTCCCAAAGCTAAGCTCGCTGACTTTGGATGGCAATCGTTTCCACGATATCCAGAATACTGATCCGGATTTCAAATCGCTTAAAATTCAATACCTGGGTCTTTCCGATACGCTTCTAAGCACCAACGAGATTGCTTTGGTCACGACAAGGTTCCCCTCTCTGCGAACCCTCATTCTCGCCAACAATGAGCTCGAGGGCTGGAACACAAGCTCGGGCACCAGTGACCTTCCAGAAACCGTCCACTCTCTCGATTTGTCGGGGAATGAAATCACAACTCTCGCCTCGTTGGCGTCCCTCCTCACTCTACCAAACCTCCACACCCTCGTCCTAAAAGCGAACAAAATCGACTCCCCAACCCAGGCATCAACATCAGCAACACCACCAACAACCCTCTCCCAAACCCTGAAAACCCTCGACCTCCGCTCCAACCAAATCACAACATGGACCCTCCCGACATCTCTCCCAACCTCCTTCCCCTCCCTGAAAAATCTCCTCATCGCCTCCAACCCCCTCTACACAACCCTCACATCCTTCGAAGACAACAAACCCCTCACGCCGTCAGACGGCTACATCCTAACCCTCGCCCGCCTCCCACAACTACAAACCCTAAACCACAGCACGATAACGGACGAACAACGCCTCAACGCAGACACATACTACCTCAAGCAAATCGTATGGGAGATAGAAGCAGCGCCGAGCGACCAACTCGGCGCCATCCTCGCCTCGCATCCACGCTGGCAAGCCCTGTGCAAAGACTTCGGCACGCCACTGGTAGACACCGCTCCGGCGCGGGCTAAAGGAGAAATCGACCCCTCGACTCTCGCCGCGCGGTTCGTGGCCGTGACGTTCTACTTGGACGATGGGTTGCGCGATGCGCTATGCGATGAAGCACTATATTTCGGCGAGCACGAGTGGACTGTAGATATCCCCAGATCGGCTAGTGTGTATGCTCTTCATGGACGGGTGGGCAGGGATATGGAAGGGGTACTGCCGCTGGATTTGAGACTGGTGTGGGAGACGGGAGAGCGGGATCCTGTCCGTACGGGAGGTGATGGGAGCGAGGCGCCCGAGTGTTGGGATAGTAGTGATGATGAGGAGGATGGGGATGGTGAGGGCGAATGGGTAGCTAGAGAGGTGGAGTTAGTGGCTGGTACGAGGATGGTGGGAAGTTATTTTGAGGGAAGGGACGCGAAGGTGAGGGTCGAGGCTAGATGGCCTGTTTAGAGATGGAATTAGACAACGCGATGGCTTTGGCGTAAGAGCCACTGTCTCCACTTTGAGCATCACTGGGAATTCTCACACAGATGTATCGCAATAGTGTCAATGCTTGCGAACAACTTTCGCATTTATATTGGCTGTGGTCCTTTCTCCCTACACTTCGGTGTGACTCGCTCTTCGTCTTCGTCCACATAACCATCAACTGTCTCCTGGAATTTCTCCTGCTCCCTATCATGCTTTCCCTTCCTTCTTGGTCCGATCCTGTGAGACTGCTTCATCACATGCGCCGTGTATGAACGACTAGCGTCTGACAAGTTTGCCTGTATCCGCGGCGGTAATCCTGTCAAGTGTCAGCGTTAGTCGGCGTAAAATGCACATCGTATTACAAAATGTGTCGCATCAAACCTACCATCAAAAGCATCAAAGTCGTCGACTAATATTCGCCCCTCAGGACGAATTGTCGCCTCACGCTGAGCGTTGCTCGTGACAATCCATGACAGCTTTCGTGTCGCAGACCAAGGCACGAAGTACGTTTACGGATGAAAACGTCGGAAGTGATGGAGCATGTGTCTAAATCTCATCTCCTTGTATCGCCTCATCTCGGGTAATACTGGGGTTGCTGTGAGGCAGCATACACAGGCTGTCTCTGCGAATCCGCAGCGGCGAGGTCATACCTCTTGTTGGTAACGCGGTAGGATGGGGCCATCTCTCGCGGCATCTGCTGTACAGGCGCGGGAGCACCGTGCACAGGCACTGGAATGGAACGTGACTGTGGCACTGGGGCCGGATAAGTCACAGCGGTTGGGTATGCATACTGTACCGTTGGTTGATCTGGGCGATGGACATGCTCAACAGGGATCTGCTCACGCTGGCGCCAGCCAGACTGTACAGGTGAAGCGTATCGTGATGATGGCGCTGTATTGTAGGCGCCGCGCTCATGAATATCAAGCAGTGGTCGGTTAGGGTCATACTCAGCTGCGTTGGCGTCGTAATACCTGCTGTGCGATTGTGGTGCTCCAGCAGGCCATGCATGAGGCACGCCATCAGGCGCTCTGACATAGCTGCTGTGATCTACGGGTGCTTGAACATACCGACCATCTCCAGTAGAGACTACACGAATCACCTCGGGTTGCGCCAAGTACCGCTCATCATATAGGCGGCGAGGCGAAGAGGTGAGGTCGACAATCTCCCGGCCGTGGTGAGCCTGTGGGATCGGCTGCCTCGCTTCATACTGGCGATGTGGGTGTTCGTGCAGAGGTTGAGCATAGCCAGGGGAATCTTGAGTGAGGTCCACGTAATGGCTGTGTCGCTGTGCCGGCCGTGCAGCCTGCGGCGTGGTAGGCTGGGACCGATATGCCGGGGCAGGCGGATGAACACGCTCGTCGCGCTCAATCGACTGCATAGGCCTATCTTGTGGAAGGTATGGGCCTGCCGGGTTAGCATATGGCTGAGTTGCCTCATCACGTACCTGTGGAATTTGTGTGTTAGTCGCTCTATTCTTAATCCTTGAGAGGAGTTAGCTTACCAGGCGCAAGACTTGTCCACCCACGATTACCTGTCTTGGTGGTTCTGCAGTGTCATGAGCGGGGGCGTATATGCGCTGTACGGGACCATGAGACAGGTGTTGATAGGTGGCGGGCTGATTCTGAGCGTATGCGCGAGCATTGTGCTCCTGACTCCTGAAGGCTTGAATCTTCTGTCTGGCGAGATCATTTTGCTGGGCTTGCTTGCGCTCTGGACCGCGGCGCTGGAAGTATCTGTGGTCACGCTCCGAGGCTTCCTCGGCTCTGAGGTCCTCTGCAACGGCGGGTCGGTGAGTGATCTCAATGCTGGAATCGCTCGTATCGCCGCCATCGCTAGCGGCATCACGGCGAGCGCTTTCATCATCGTCATCGTCAATCACAATGGTTTCGCGAACGATTTCTTCCAGGGTCTCGTCGTCGTCGCCGGTCTCCCCACGCCATTCTATGAGCTTCTGGAGACAGGCTGGCTCGACTTCTTGACGAGTACCCTTCCAGTCACCGAACGCGCCGAGGAGAGCATCGTAATCAGTATATGTGTGTCTGATCCGTGCAATGACGGCAAGCTGTACACGCCTGGGTAATGGTATGTCCTGAGCACTACCAACACGCTTTGTGTTCTTCTCCCACGCGTGCTTGACAATTTGATCAAGGTCATTCTGCGGAATTTTTGGAAACAGTTCCTTGATGGCAGCACGAACCTGCTCGGGAGTCTCTTCGTTTCCCTTTACGCGATCATAGTTAAGACCTAGCCTCGCGAAAGCTTTGGCTACAACGCTGTTGTGCTGTTTTTGCTGCAGATCGGCTGTCGTGATGAAGGTATCGCCGTAGGGAACGTAGCCCAGAGTTTCGCAAGCTTCTTCGAGGATCTCGGCGCGAAATTGATACCCAATACGATGAATATGGTGTGATACCTTTCCTGGGTCTCGAGCGTTTTGGCTTACCGGTGCGGCCTATTCAAAGTTAGTTGCGTCGCCTTTGATATGGGTGATATGAATGCATGGGGATGTAACAGACGTTGACAACATTGACGGGAAGGCTGCGCTTTCGTGATAACTCCTTGCACAACTCAGCGAGATTGGGTGTTCCGACTGGTAGGAATGAATACCCTGGTGGCGATTTTTGTTGGTAGGAGGTCTGTGCATGTCAGTATTGCAAGGAAGGCAGCTTTGATGGGCTTGATGATGAACAAACTTGGATGTCAAGCTTTCGCTTCTTTGCGATAACCTTTTGTTGCTCGGTCTTGTACGGCTTGTTGCGTCGCTTGAGTACATCGCGAGCGTTGGTATTGGACACGACGCTTGCAGCGCGTGAAACGGCCTTGGATGCCACCATGATGGCAGATACAACCTTATATGTGTGGAATTAGTAGAAGGGGAAAGGAAATGCGAAAATCAACCAAAGAGCGCCACACGCCTTGACACGTAAATACGCAGACGGTAGAAGAGTCTTAAGTCGCAGCCAGAAGAGCCTATACCAGGACAGGCAGTGAAGTAGCTGGAGTAGAGCAGGTGCAATCAGCGACAGCTGTGCTTGCAATAGTCACTTTCTCTTGGTTCTTCTCTTCTTTGTTTTTTCTTGTCTCCAGGAAAGTGCAATGCTCAGTAATGGTTTTGCGTAGCGAAGTAAAAAAAGAGGCGGCTGCCCCAAAATGGTCACTCGCGGATGCGGTGAATGAACTCCAGAACCTCAGCAGGAAATACGCAACGCTCTACAGAGTTACAACATGCAGCCTAACGGGCAGGCTTTGTTCATGTTCACTCTCAGACACTTGGTGTGGACAGTTGGCTGTGTGGTGCAGGAGAGAAAACAAAGGAAGGAAGAGCGCCTGACCGCTTACCCTCGAGGTGGCAGTGGCGGGCGCGCTTTGGGCTTTGCCGCAGATCACCCGCAGCAAGCCGCGGCAGGGACTTGGAAAAAGTCGAGACAAAGTCCGGCTTTGAAAGTGTCGGCTAGTCGCAGACTTCAACTCCATATACCAATTGAAACATGGCGAAGAAAAGAAAGGGCGGCGCTCGCGATACGGAAGAGCCCAAGGGCCCCAACATGGATGTCGGAGAGTCGCGAAAGCGCATCCGCACATACGAGGATGTCGCCGATTCCGACGATGAGTTCCACCTGAACAACGACAAAGTCCTGCTGGAGGAGCGACCGGATGTGAAGCGTAGGCGGAAGCAGCAGGAGGATGAAGAATTTCTTGAGCAATCGGACGAGGAAGTTCTGGATCAGCCTGATTCAGACGACGAAGAAGAGTTTGAAAGCGCAGAAGAGCAACAAGGTGGCGCTTCAGACGACGAAGGCGCACGGGAGGAAGACGAGGATGACGAGGCATGGGGAACAACGAAGGAAGCTCTATATGGTGCCGACGCCATTGAGACTGAGGAGCAGGCTCTGGCTGAGGAGGCTGAGGCTTTGCGACTGCAAAAGAAACAGCTACAAGCAATGTCCGCTGCGGATTATGGCTTTGACGAGTCAGAATGGCAAGGCGACGCAGAGGCGGACAAGGCCAAGGAGATGGCCACAGTCACAGAGGTTCTGCCACAACTCGAGATTGCAAAGGACATGCCACCAGCAGAGCGCCTGAAATTGCTGAAGTCACGATACCCCGAATTCGATCCTTTAAGCAAGGAATTGCTGGAGCTACAAGAGGTACACACCCAACTACTGGACGCTGCGAAGGAGGCCACCGAGTCAGGCCTCCCTTATGTGCCTAATGCAGTCACCAAGCTCAGAGCCGCATCCGCCTATATTGGATCGCTTACCATGTACTTTGCGCTCCTCACTTCGACGGCTTCTATCGGTGGAGACAAGGTCGCTGCACTTTCACCCAACCAGCTGCGTGACCACCCAGTCATGGAGGGCCTGGTTCAGTGTAGAGATTTGTGGCAACGCGTGCGTGAGCTTCCAGAGGATCCTTCGGCTGCTGAGATCCAGGAAGCATTCGCGAGCGAGGAAGAGGATGAGGATGAGGAACTTGAGGCTCTCGAGGCCATCGCTAAGCCAAACCGCAAGCAACGCAAAGCCCTTGCTCGCGCCCAGGCTGCTGGAGGCGAGGCTGCACAGAAGCGCAAGGCCGAGCGTTTACAGCGTGCCGAAGCAGGATTCGCAGATCTGGATGCCCTTGTCGGCGCAGCCGGCACAAAGCGCGCCAAAAAGCTGCCTCGCGCACAAGACGAAGACTCCGACCTTGGCGACGAAGCTGCCCTCACAGCCGCAGAAGCCGCCGAGAAGGCCAAGAGGAAGAAGAGCTTGCGTTTCTACACCTCTCAAATCGCACAAAAGGCCAACAAGCGTGGCGCTGCAGGCCGCGACGCCGGCGGAGACGAGGATGTGCCGCATCGCGAGCGTCTGCGCGACCGCCAGGCACGCCTCAACGCAGAAGCAGAGAAGCGCGGACGCAGACCTGGAGGCGATGGCGAGGGCGCAGATCTTGGCGGCGACAGCGATGATGACGACGCAGCACAAGCGCGACACATCCGCGAGACAGCCGACGACGACGTCAATGGTTACTACGACATGGTTGCCTCCAAGACCGCACGGAAAAAGAGCGACAAGGCCGCTTTCGCAGAGGCACAAAAACAGGCGAAGCTGCAGGGTGGCGAGGTCGTGCAGGCGGAGACGGTGGGCGAGGACGGCAAGCGCAAGATCAGCTACCTGATCGAGAAGAACAAGGGTCTGACACCGCACCGCAAAAAGGAGAACCGCAACTCGCGCGTCAAGAAGCGCATGAAGTACGAGGACAAGAAGAAGAAGTTGGCGTCCATGAAGCCTGTGTACAAGGGCGGAGAAGGCAGGGGTGGATATGGTGGCGAGATGACCGGTATCAAGAAGGGTTTGGTGAAAAGCACGAAGTTGTGAGGGACGGATTGGTGATGGTACCCGACAATCAGCATAGTGAGCTTGTACATATTATTTCGTGGCGTCAAATAACCTTTACATGTTGGCGAGCGACGTTGTGTCGCTTGATTGCCAATTATCATACTGCACACCTTCTCGATACAAGCTGTCTTTGCCCAGAATTCCACGGCAACATCTCATTTCGTAGCGCATGTTGTGTACGTGACACCTTTATCTCGCATGTACCCACGTGTAGCTCCAATTAAAATCAGTACCTGCGTAACGCAATGAACTGAAGCACTAATATTTTGCAGCAGCCTCATTTTCAAAAGCACCAAAGATAATGCACCCCCGTGTGTCCACCATGGACACAGTATCTAACGTACACTATCTCATGCAGCATTCATGTACATGTAGCCTAAAAAGGATCTCCAACGATCAAATCTGCCTCTCGCATGAAACGGGTTTCACCAGGTATCGCAAGTTGCAGTTCGCAGAGCTCATTACTGGAAATGATGGCTACATTATACTAAGTTATGGAGATTGGATCCACCAAGGCCAAACCATTCTTGGTATGGTTTCGACATATGCTCCCGCTCTACCAAGATACCTAATAGTACATCTACATCTGCTGAAAGCAACGCACCATCGAAGCAACAAGCTGGTTTCGCAAGGATAAAATTTCCTTCGTGCGGTATCTTTCAACGATGGTGTTTTGATACAAGCAAAATTCACGACGCGTGCAAAGTACCACCGACAAAGAGCCTGCGTGCTCGTTCAGCCCTCGATGGCGACATCTATTGACTTGATGACTTGACACGCACAAACCCGCCAACCCACCACGCGGGTCACGTTTAGCGAGAGGCGAAGGAAGCACACTTCTGGTACTTGGCGAGAATTTGGCACTGCCGACACGCTCTGGGCGTACGCAATGCGGCTGGTCAGACGAAGGCTTGACGAGCGTGACAAGTCGCTGCAAGCTCACGCCGAAGCTGGGCAAGCAAGCACAGATACGCGCATTGTCGACGGTATGGAGTCGCGACAAACGGCTGGCCTGTACTTACTCCAGCTTATGCCACGCGCATAAACGACAACCTTAGTCATGGTCCAGACTGGTGGCAGGCAGACCCAAGCGCAACAATTTGCTTTTCCCAGTGTTACCTTAGCCTTGACGTGCTCGAGCAGCGCTCTCGTGCCGTGCGCCCGCTACGTAGACTCAACGGTCCAAACTCAACCAAGACTGCCCTCTCCCCGCCAATCGTGCGCCGGCACAGCTCACTACTCCAGCGCGTCTCATTGGACTCACGTTCTCAGAGATGATAGAGCAGACGCGGTACGTCAGTCGTACGCAGGCTCGCACGCTTCGGCCTCGCCGTCCGACGCCACTCTTCCACTCACAGTGCGCCTGGGGTAATCGTAAGGCTAGAGCGAGCACATCGCGCAGCGGCCTGTCCTAGCTCCATCTTCAGCCCAGTCTGGGTAGGTACCAGACGATCCGCTTTATATTAGGAGGTATCATCGCGACCCTCAGAGCTAGTCTTTCCTCTCTTCCTCTCTACCTCTGCCTTGTCGCGCGCTCTGGCGTGCCTTTTCCTCTTAGCTTTATCCAGCACGTCTACTCCATACAGACATTAAATGCTACCAGGAACCACAAGCGACCGATTCGAACTCTACTTCACCGGGGTGCTCATCCGCTCCATTCGCCTCATAAAATGGCGTTAGGCTTCCTCGGCAGGCTCTTCGGCATGAAGAGCAACAGCCCTCAATCCTCACCTTCCGCCGAGAAGGTCGATCCCACCGTGGCCAAAAATGACCTGGAGAATGGCGGCCAGAGGTCTCGAAGGCCGATGAACCGCATCGATGGTCCAATCACCAGGCCCATCAGTGGTGAAGGAGCGCTTGCAAGTGATGACGATGCGGACGTTGCTATCGGAAAGCAGATGGAGCTCGAGGCTGGGAATGCTATCCAGTATAGAACTTGCAGCTGGCAAAAGGTAAGATCTTCCTATCCGCCACGATCCAATTGCGGGTATTACATCGCGCAAAATCTGGATTTGCGATTGCACGTTATGAGACTTGTTCTTCAGATACAACATGAATGCGTCGCGTGGCAATAATCGCATTACGATCCTCACCCATTGGCTCCACAGGATTGTACCTAACAATCGCCTAGACTGCAGCCCTCTTGTTCTCCGAGTACATTTGTCTGGCCATCATGTCATTCCCTTACTCTTACTCCGTCCTAGGATTGGTACCCGGCCTTATTCTGACATTTGTCATCGCTGGTCTCGTGCTCTACACATCCTTGACCACTTGGTAAGCTTCCTGCAAAATCGATTTCAAGATTCGACGCTCACGCAATTTAGGGAATTCTGTATGCGCCATCCCGAAGTCAAAGACGTCTGTGACATTGGCCAAATGCTCTTCTGGGGCAAGCGCTGGGCATGGTACTTCACCGCTGTCATGTTTCTGCTAAACAACACCTTCATCATGGGCTTCCACTGCCTGACAGGCGCCAAGTACCTCAACACCATGTCCAACCACGGCATCTGCACGATCGCCTTCAGCGCCATCGTCGCCATCGTCTCCTGGGCATGCTCGCTGCCGCGCACTTTCTCCGCGCTCGCAACAATCGCCACCTTCTCAGCCTTCTTCACCTTCGTCTCCGTCATCCTGGCAACCATCTTCGCCGGCATCGAAGATCACCCCGGCGGCGTCACTGGCAGCAAATACCCAGCTCTCGGAGAACCCACGTGGCTCGTAGTCGCCGCAGAAGGCACCTCCTTCGTCGCCGGCATGAACGCCTTCATGAACATCAGCTACACCTTCATCGGCCAAATCACCCTCCCCTCGTTCATCGCCGAGATGAAGAACCCCAGGGACTTCCCCAAAGCGCTGTGGGCCGTGACGATCGCGGAAGTAGTCGTCTTCTCCCTCGTCGGCAGCATCATCTACGTCTACACCGGCACGGAGTACAACACCGCACCCGCCTTCGGCTCACTAGGCAACGAGACCTACCTGAAAGTTAGCTTCAGCTTCATGATTCCGACCATCATCTTCCTCGGCGTGCTCTACGCCAGCGTGTCAGCTCGCTTCCTCTTCTTCCGCATCTTCGCCAACACCCGGCACCTAACCTCGCACACCATCACGGGCTGGGCAGGCTGGGCGGCCATCCTGGCCGCGCTGTGGGCCTTCGCCTTCATCATCGCCGAAGTGATCCCCTTCTTCAGCGACCTGCTGTCGCTGATGAGTTCGCTCTTCGACTCCTTCTTCGGCTTCATCTTCTGGGGCGTCGCCTACCTGCGCATGCGCAAAGCCGACTACGGCCCCGACTTCTACAAAGTGCGCGGCTTCAAAGGCTGGTTCGGCGCCGTGTTCAACGTCCTGCTGATCGGCATTGGCTTCCTGTTCCTTGGTCCCGGCACTTATGCGTCGGTCGATAGCATCATCGCGGGTTACAACGCGGGGACTTTCGGAGGTGCGTTCACTTGCCAGAGCAATGGCTTGTAAAGAGAAAAAGGGGGAGCAAAAAGGAAAGGAAGAAAAAAAGAGGAGGATATGCGAGAAAAAATTGATTTTAATGTATTTTTGTTGTTTATATCGATTTTTCCGCTTGTATTGGAATTGGGATCAGGAATCAGGAAAAGACTCCAACTCGAAGAAAGAAAGAATAAGATATTAGTCAAAGAGTCAAGACAGGAAAACAAATGAATACGATCAATTGGAATAAAACATTTTCCAAGACTCGTGCCCTTTTTGTTTCTTGCCACTGTTATTGCTGAATTTTTTGATAGTACCTGTCAGCCGCTAAGGCAGGGTGCCCCTGTCGCTGTATTTCTTCTTCCCATTGCTGGCATCGATGCAAAAATGCCAAACAGTATCCGCAGAGAACTTGGCGGGAACGATTCTGGGTGGTTACATGCGAAGAGCGTTCAAAATTCATACTTCAGAACAGAATGGAACGAAGAGAGAGAAATAACAAGTCATATTAAATTTTTCTTTTGGTTGGAACAAAAAAACACGCGGTAAACAAACAACAAGTATAAAGCAAGGCTACAAATAACACAGCAGGGAGATAACAACCCGCTTCGCTCCCAATTGAACTTCTGCTTTCTCAAGAAATGATAAACCTCCCAAACCTCCAGTCTCTTTCTCTCGCGGAGATGCCGCCCTCTCTTGATTGATGTCTTCCCCTGTGTCCTCTGAACCATGCATGCGCTGTCGCTGAAGTGCACCGTGATGTGCTTCAGAAAACCACTTGAAGATGATGGACAGAGGCTACGCCTGACGTGTCAGTCTTGCTTGGCTTTCACAAAGCTGAGACGGACTGCAGCACGTGGCTGCTGCGCCGGATAGGTGTCTCTGGGACTTGAAAGAAAGTATGCGGTCAGTGGCGCGTAGCGCAGGTAAGTCGAGGAGCCGCAGACTTTACGCCGTATGGGCTCCTATTGTGGTTGTGCCGGTATCCTGAGATCGTGTGCTGGAAGATGGGCACGTTTGTAGTGTATTCTTGGTTAGGTGAAATCGTTGAGGTTGTCGTCTTTTGACTGGGTGATGTGTCGCTCAGAGTGCGTACGGGTTGAGCGAACGAATGGTCAAGCACCTGGAATTGATATTAGCATAGGTATGGAGCACAGGGGGAGCGCGGAACTTACGGTGGGCTCTTGGTCAGATCGGTCTTCAGCAACACAGGCACACGGGTCATCTCACGAACATCCTGGATGAAGTCGTTGCCCTCTTGGCGGAGAGTAAACAAGTCAAGGTACTTGTCCTTGTTCGAAGGAGCGTTCTTGATGTGGCTGTCGCTCTGGCTACGCTGGGGAGCAAGACCGTTGCGCGTAGGGCTGGGCGGGCCAGACTGAGTGGCACGGTCTCCGTTGAGTGCCACACCAGCATGCTCAGCAGTTGTGTCAGAAGCATTGTCGTCATCGTCATCGAAGAGAGCATCGACGTCGTTGGTGTCGATGGTTCCAGCGTTCATGCGACGCTCGGCATCCTGGGTCTCCTTAGCACGGGCAGAGGCAGCATCGCGAGCGGCAGTGGAGGCTCCCATGCCGCGGCCGACGGAACCGCCCTTGGGACGCTCGTCCTCGGGAACGAAACCACTTGAAGGCACACCCTTCTCCCAGTAAAGCTCGAGCAAACGCGTATCCTTGTTGAACTCGGCCTTCTTGAGCGGAAGCTGGTCGCAGTGCACGCGCTTCTCGAAGCCATATTCAGGAATGAGGACATCGAAAGCACTCTCATACACACAGATGACGATACCGACACTGATCAGATCAGTCTTCGATTCCTGAGTGATGCGGTTCATCATGCGGCAAGACTCAATGTGGACGCTCTGCTCTTGAGCAGCGAAGGCAGAGTCCTTCTTTGTATTGCAGGCCTCGGCTGTCTTCGACAAGCTCTCCGCATCTTCGTTGAACTCGATCGCACCGTTCGAAAGGGCAGCCTCCAGTTGGCGATGTACGACGATGTCGGCATAGCGGCGAGATGGGTTGGTGAAGTGCGTGTACAGGGGAACGTTGAAAGCGTAGTGGTTGAGACTGTTGTCAGGAATCTTGCTCGGGATGAAGTACTTGGCGCGCTGCATGGCCTTGACGACAAGTGTCTCCATGCCCTTCCTGATTTCTGGGTCCTCGATCCGGAAGAGGCTGTTCTGGAGGGCAGCACTGCTAGAAATGTCGACCTCGTAGCCGATGTTGTTCATGCGCTCAGCGAAGAGATTTAGACGACGCTGGTTGGGAGATGTCTGGCGACGCAACAGAGCCTTGTCGGGCATGGCGGCATGAATTCTCTCGGCAATGAAAGTGTTGGTCTTGTGGCTGAGTTCTTCAATCATCTCGTGGGACGGGGTAGAGTTGAAGATGTTCTGTTCCACAGGCACGTTCTCATCGTCCAGCTGGTACATCAAGCGAAGCGGTGGGATGGACGACTCCTCGCCACCGAAACGGTCCTGGCGGAAACGTTGTGTGATGCTGTTGAGAGTCTTGATGGTCTCAACCTGCGCCTTGTCAAGGGAGTGACTGCTTGTACCGTTGATAACGGAGTCGACCTCCTCATACGAGAGTTTGCCAGAGCTCTTGATAACACTCTTGCCAACCCAGGTATCCTCATCGTAAACCTTGCCAGTGGCAGCATTGACCTTGAAGACGGCGGAGACGGTGTAGCGCTCCTCACCTGGCTGAAGACAGCAAATCTCGCCAGACAGCTTGGCAGGAAGCATATTGACACTTCTATTCATCAAGTAGACTCCAGTGCCACGCTTCTTGGCCTCGCGGTCGACAAGAGAGTTGGGCTTGACGAAGTGTGCCACATCAGCAACGTGAACACCGATTTCGTAGATGCCATCACCAAGGTCCTTCAGATGAACAGCATCATCAAGCTCCTGGCTACCATTCGGGTCGATAGTGAAGGTCTTCTCGTCACGGAAGTCACGACGGTTAGCGAGTGCCTCTTCACCATCGTTGGCAACAGACCAGTCTTCGTGACCGACGTTCTTAATGACGGCCTCGGAGAACTCGTCAGGTCCAAAGTTGTTGTCGCGTAGCAAAGCATCGGTCTCCACCTTAAGTTCACCGGCTTCACCGAGCTGTTCGACAAGAGTGCCGAAGGGATGCAGAGAGGTAATGGGCCAACGCTTGATGCATGCAACAAAGATCTTGTTGGCATATTCCTGGTGGCGCTCGACGAAGTCTCTGGGAGCTTGTTCGGTGGGAATGGCGATGAGTGGCACACGCTTGTCGGTAGGCTTGAACCAGACAATCTTGGGCCTTTCCGGTTGACGCTCCTGTTGGCGAGCATTGCCGCCCTCACGAGCTTGACGCTCGGCCTCCTGCTTCTCCTTGGTGGCCTGGCTGCTTGGACGAAGCAGACCAAGGGAACCAGAGAACATTTGACCAGCCACGCGCTCAATGACAGCGACGACGTGACCTGCATAGAGCGGCTTCTGATCATCGTTGATCTCATCTTCCTCCATAAGCAAAAGACTTTGACCCTCAACTTCGACATCGTCATTCTTCTTCTGTGTAGGGCGCTGTTTCAAGCTTCCACGGCGACGAATTCCGCCTTCCTGAGCTGCGGACGAGCTCTCGGGCTGCGTGGTGGCATCGTTGACAGCGTGGATGCTACCGCTTCTATCGGAAACATCCTTGCGCTTCTTCTTCTCTTCCTTTTCACGCTTCTGGCCCCAGACCTCATCGACGTCGAGCAGCTCGATGGCGACAAGATCGCCCTCAAGCGCACGGTTGCGGTCTTTGCTACCGCAAATGAAGATATCCGCATCGAGATCGGGAGTCGTTACGTAGGCATCGCTGCGGTTCTTCTTGTTGACGCGAAGAGTACCCGCGACAAGCTGGCCATCGGCGAGCAGAGCTGGGAGAGTTGCCTGAGGCAGGTAAGGAGTGAAGAGCGTCTTGCGCTGTTGTTGTTGTTGACCACCCATGCCCGGGCCCATCTGAGGAGCATTGTGCTGGCTGCCGGTGATGGTGGCCAAGTTGGGCTGGATGCCAGCCTGCTGGTAAGCTTGAATCTGCGCCATCTGGAGGGCGTTGAGCTGCTGTCCAGCAAACATGTTGGGCTGCTGGAGAAGAACCTGGCCCTGAGGGAGCTGCATGAGCTGCGGCTGAGGCTGGTATTGGAAGTTACCCAGAGAGCTAACGGATTGAGCCTGCATTGAACCGCGCTGACGGTGGCCCGGCTGGAACGGCTGGGCGCTAGCGTGCTGGTTCATATTGAAGTTGCCCATGTTCTGGCTCTGCTGGTCGTTGTTGGCAGGTGCCTGGGGTTGGCGCCAGTTGCCGTCAAAGTTGCGAGAAGATTGTCTGCCATGGCCGCTACCACGGCGAAGGACGTCGCCCTGGGAGTTGGCTCCAGCGTCGTTGGTAGCTTGAGGCGGAGGGAATTGGAAGCTAGGTCCACCACGTCCGCTGCTTGCCATACCTCTGCCACCAACAGCCATGCTCTGGCTACGACCGTGGCCACCACGGCCAGACATGCCGCCTCTAGTGGCGCTAGTCGGGGTCTGAAGGGTGTCGGCTTGGTTGGCCGGGCTGTCGGAGCGGTTGGACGGAACAGGAGAGGAGCTGGCAGCATTGGTTCCAGGAATAGGGAACTGGAAGCCACTAGTCTTCCTTTTCGCCTCAGCAGCTTCAGCAGCCTTCTTCGCTTCGGGAAGGGCAAGCGAGTGTCTGCGGTTGTGGCCAGATTGTCCACCACCTCTTCCTCCGCGCGGGGCGGTGTTTTCGCCTCGGTTTTGGCCAGCAGGGAAGCTGAAGTCGCCAGCACCGCCAAATCCAGAAGCACCGCTCGAAGGCGCGGGTGGAGGGCCCATGCCCATATTAGGCATTGCTGACTGGTTGCGGCGGTGGCCACCTGGGGCGCCCAAGCCTCCAGCCATGGGCACACCAAGCTGCTGCTGACCGATCTGGCCCATCTGGCCTTGCTGCAACTGCTGGAAGGCGTTGTTGTTCTGGTTGACCTGAAGATTTTGCATTTGGCCTTGCAGCTGCTCGTACTGAGTAGGAAGTTGTTGCTGTTGTGGGATCATGCCCATGTTAACGTATTGCTGGTGAGTTGCAGCGATTTGTTGCTGTTGTGCCTGCAGCATCTCAATTTGCTGAGCGAGCGCAAGCTGCTCCACTGTCACTATGGGTCAGCATGAGATATCACATACAATGAAAGTGGGCCAGGCGTTCTGGCAATCTGGAGATACTAGGGTCGGATACATACTCATCAAAGGCGTCATTTCGGACGGACTGCGACGGTGGGCGATGTGCAGGCGACGGCCAGCAGGGCCTTGAGGCCCGGTTTGACCTTGCTGCTGATCCATGGTATATATCTGCGAAGACGAGATCGCTGTACAGTGAACTTAATCACGCGGGTGTAGTATGTGGAGCTATTGTAGACTCGTGGTCTGTAGTGCCGACGTCGGGACCGGTCTAAGGGGTGCTGGTGCTAGGCTCGTGCAAGTCGGATGACGTGTGCTGTGTTGAGCTGAGCGGCGCGGGCAATACTGGCGTGGTGTGATTCTTTGCGGGAACCGACGGAAACTTGGCCTGAGGCTGCTGGTACAAGAGTGCGAGGGTGAGCGTGCGGTCACAAGTATGTTTTGGTGAGTAGTGCGTGGATGAGTGTGTTGTCTGTGGTGTTGCAGGGCAGCGATGCAACAGAGGGAGTGTTGTTGGCCGGCGAGCAGGCCAGTGGCAGGCAGTCGGGGCGACGCTGGAGTTGGAAGGGAGCTCCCTGGACGAGGCAACTGCGGGGCCTCAAGAGCGACGCCGACAAGAGCGAGAGGGAACGTTGCGAATGGACGCGGGCGAGACGGTGGCAGCTGCTGCGTGGACGACGACAGCGGCGGTGGAGCGGAATAATGAGGGAGGGTGCGGGAGGGAGGGTGGTGGTGGAATCAGTGGGAGGAGGAGACTCTGCGATGGGCGAGACGAGATAGCATGGGGCCTTGGGTGGTGATGCGGATGTGTGGAGAGAGGAGCGGTAGGAGCCGCCGCGCTATAGAGCTCGCTTCAGCGCTGCCAGGCCGGGTGTCAGAGGCACGGCGGGTGTCAGACTGCGCAACAGACAAAGCTCGTGCTCGTCTTTGATCGCGATGCCACATGACGTCGCCCGTGCAAAGAGCAATCGAGGTCGTCCTGCCGCGCGCAGGCAAGGCTGGCACGCCATCGCCATCGACGTGCGTGTGTAGGGATCGATCAACGCGCGGGTGCAGCAACGTCAGCGTCGAGAATCATACAGCGCACGTCCACGCATTCCTTCAGGAGAGCGGCATCGAAGGCCATGCTGCACATACGCAAGCAGACCTCGTCTGGCAGTACGTAGACTCGACATGTGCGCGTGCGGCTGTCTGCAGTACACAGTTACATCTTCGTCCCGCGCCCGGCTTTACACGGCTGCCTGCATCTGCATGGCTTATCATCAGATACAACATCGTCAGCGCCCTGCCCTCTTCAGCTGCAACGTTGCGCGTTGCCATGCCGTCTCGCTCCAAGCGCAATCTGCCACGCCCGCTGGATCAAGCTGAAACCTGTTACCCGTGCTAGTCGAATCGTCATCGTATATGAGAAACGACGACAACTGCGAGTTTTCTTTCTCCGGGAGAGGCAGTCCTATACATGAGCTACACTTATCGAGGGCATGAATCACATGTCGTTCAAATGGATAGCAGGGTCCAACGAACAATACCAGGCGACGAGAATGAGCTGGCATACGCTTCTGAATAGCCTTGACGCATTGAAGTAGTCGTGGAGATGATGAATATTCCATTCTCGTGCCCGTAACTTCACTTTCATCCAATTAGGACCCCTCATGTCTACCCCAATGGTTCATTTGACGTCGGTTTGGTCTGCCTGAGTATTGATTTCGCTCCCTGGCTAGGGCTGTCGGCCCGAGAGCTTGTCGGGCCGCTCGCCGCCGACGCGCTTTAACACGCCGCGTTCACGATTCATGTCGTCTTCAAGCTCTCTTGCTGAGCGTTATTTACTATGAAGGAAGGCTTCTGCGTCGACCATTCACTTGATGGAAAGGAGGTTCCTCAAGCAAACTAAGTCATTGTAGGCCGAAGCGCCCACCGCTCTCTCTCACTACTTCGCCGACTGCGTCCTTGGACCCGGTCAATCACCAACAAACACTTGAAGTATACACAAAATGAGTTCGCCTATACGAAGGACCAACTCGAGGTCCACTCCTTCGCGCCAAACACCAAATGGATTCCGCCGCTCACAAGCGGATAGCCTTCACTCTCCGTACCGCAACAGCAATGACAGTCCTTCCCGCCTGATCGAAGAATTCAGCAAAGTTTACATCGACGACGAGAAAGCATTTCGGAAGAGGCTCGATGAGCAAGCAGACGAGCAGGAACGCTTACACCGACAAGCGTTAGCGCAATCGCTGAAAGAACATGAAGAGATCCGGCAGAGCGCAGAGCGCGCGAGGGAACGGTTACAGCTGGAGATCGAGCGGATGAGGACTGAGAAAGCAGAGGCAGAGCTGGTCGCATTGGAAAAAGAGAGGCTCAAGGCTGCTGAAGCGGAGGCTGCGGCGAAAGCACGAGAGCTAGAAGCAGTGAAAAGACAAGAGGAAGCGTTGCGACAGGCAGCCCAGAAGCAGAGAGAAGTGGAAGAAGCGCAGCAACGCATAGAAGCACAAAGGAGACAGGAGGAGGATGAGAGGAAAAAACGCGAAGCCGAGAGGATCCAGAAGGAAGAAGCTGAAAAGAAGAGCCGAGAAGAAGCTGCCGCGAAGGAACGAGCAGTAGCAGAAGAAGCTGCGAAGAAGGCTGCACAACCTGCTGTCAAACCACAACAGCAAGTATCAACACCTGCACCTCAGACGAATGGCACGCAACCGGCACAGGCGATGGGAACAGCGCAAGCATCCTCTGCGGCAGTGCTTGCGAAGCCGAGCAATGGAGTTCTGGTACCCGGTGGCGTCCGAACGCCGTTGCAAGAACGAGAAGACGAGCATAAACGGTACCTTGCTTTACACAAACAGCTGAAGGTCATGCGGAACGAAACCCTGGAGCAAGCAAAACAGATCGGGCTGAAGAACGAGCTGGGCGACATGAGACGAGAAATCAAAAAGACGATGGGACAAATGGTCACTGCTGTCGACACGGACACCAGGAAAGCGAACTTAAGTGTGGTAAGTTCTTAGCATAACTTCACTCGGCAAGAAATCACCGCTAATGTGGACCATAGGTCAAGAGGGTCAAGGGACTCTTCTTGAGAGCAGCCCAGATGCAACAGATCATGCTCGACGTCACACCCTACATTGTGAGTGTGCCTCCAGAAAAGTTGCGGGAAAGCGGTGCAAACACGCAATACCCTGCGATCTTGCTGTTCCTGCTCAATCACTTCGCCAAGGCTATAATATCCCAATTCGCCCAGGAGGTCTCTCGCGCCCCTCACGCTGCGGATGCCATTGGCATTCTTGTTGCGCAGGTCTTCTCAACGCCGGAGTTCCTGTGGAATGGACATTCGCTCATCGACATCCTATGGGCCAAATACCACAAAGTCTGTCCAGTACTGTTCGGCATCTATGGTTCTGAGAGAAACGCCGCTGGCCGCGCGCGCCTAGGCTGGCATGTCGATGGTGGCGCCGAGGTCGACAAACAAGAACATCACGACCGCATGGTTGGCTTTGGCGCCGGCTTTGGTGCGATAACACTCCGCGACTTCACGAAATCGAAGAACAACCCTCCCGCGCCAGTCCACCTCTTCTGGACCTCTCTAGCGCGCATCCTCAATACGCCTCCAAACGAACAAACCCCTACACACTACGTTGTGCTGAACAACATGCTGAGGCACTCTGTTCCCCGCTTCGTCAGCTTCTACGGCACGACTGCTATTGCTGCCTTAAGAAAGGCCTGTATCGACTTCCCATCGAGTGGCCCCATGGGCCCCGGAGGAAAGGGAGCAGACGCAGCTGTTTTGGCATTACAATCACTACCACTCACGTGGCAAAAGGAAATCAACTTTACGCTCTAGGACGGCTTGAGTGGAGACTTCCTTCTTGACAACCCTGCGATAACCAAGAGTATCAGCGCTGCTGCAACGTCTTATAGCGACTTCAGCATGCGAGGTTTCGCAACTAGTGTGGCAAATTTTGGCGCAAGTATAAGCACTGCCAGCGGCTCTCAATCCAGCCTGGGACTACAGGCCTCTTCTTTTGCTGATATCAAGGTAAAAGGCGCGGCGAGCGCCTCGTCTGCTCGTGGCTCTACTTCACAGCCAACATTTGGACAGCCAAGCATTGCTTCAAACCGATCCTCAAACTCTACCAAGACATTGTCAGGATACGGACATTACAGTGCACATGGTGTTCCGCCATTTCCTGGCGTGCACGGAGGTCCAAGCATAAGTGCAATATCGGGAACTCAAAGACGGACTGCCGGAACTTGGACATGGACAAGAGAGAATAGATAGGACCGTCGCAAAATCGAAAGCCCTTCCTGCACCATCTCAAACATCTCAAATTATACATTAACGGCTATGAAGCCAAACATCTAACTCTAGCTACTAACTATCTTTGCTCCGGGTATCCTTCCTGCGACCAAGCCTGAATAATCACATCCGCAGCCTTTTCACTAACAATGTAGATCGGCGCCTGAATGAAAACGCCAGGGATTTTAGGGAAGACGCTGGCATCCACAACTCGGAGCCCTCCCACTCCGCGCACGCGGAACTTCGAGTCCAACACCGCCAGCTCGTCGTCGTCGGCGCCAATCGGGTTGGTGCAGCTGGCATGGTGACCCCAAGCATTGTCCCGGACATACTGCTCGATGTCCTCCTCGCTCGCGACGTCAGGTCCCGGCGCCTCTTCCACGAAATCGCTCCCGCCGAGCAGGTCGAATTCGTGGTATCGCGAAAGAGCTTTCCGGCTGATATTGACTGCCTGAACCATGGCTTTCAGATCATCGACATCTGCCCCGTCCGCCGTCGTGCCTTCGTCGAAGTAATTGAAGTTCACGACTGGTGGGTCCAGAGGATCTGACGATCGCAGCTGGACTGTGCCGGCTTTGTTGCGCGTGTGCGCTTTCAGCGCGTACCAGCTGAAATGCTTGTGGTCGGCTACTGCGTGGTCGCCCCATTGCGGGTAGTAGCCGACGAAATTGATCGGCCCGCCGAAGATGAAGAGGTCTGAGTCTGGTGTGCTGGCGTAGTCGGATCTGACTACCATGGCCGCTGCTAGGCCATTCGTTGCGTACGGGCCTTTCTGCGTGAGGAGGTATGGGTTGTCGACCCACTGCTTGTAACACTCGTCGTGGTCTTTGCCGTCGAAAGTACACCCGTTCAAGAGCGGGAAGTCTTCTTCGTGCTTCACGTTCACGGGGACTTCGTAGCGGTCTTGCAGATTCTGGCCTACGCCCGGCAGATCTTGGATGACGGAAATGTTAAAGCGGTCGAGCTCTTCGCGTGGCCCGATGCCGCTGAGTTTCAGCATTTGCACCGTGTTGAAAGCGCCGCCGCTGAGGATGACTTCTTTCTTCGCGCGGACTGTGCCTGGTGTGCCACGGCCGCCGCTGAGTGGACTTGCCTTGTACAGGTACTCGCCTTCGAGAAACTCTACACCAGTGGCTTTGGGGCTGCATCCTGATTCATCGATGATCACGCGGGTCACGAATGTGTCGGTCTTGAGGGTGAGCGGGTGGCCTGCTGCGATGGTGTCTAGGATTCTTTCTCTGACCTGGAACGCTTTGTCAGCACTGAAAGCAAGAACAGGCAGACAACATGAACAAAACACTTACACTCCTCCTCGCTCCATCCTTCATGATCAGCGGGATCTGATAAAAGCCCTGCGCATAATCCCTCGCCGGATTCCGATAATCGTTCGGATCCGCCGCAAGCAAATGGCCCAACCCACCCATCGCATCGAGCAAATCCAACCCAACACCTTGCACAGCAGCGCCGGTACAAAGCTGCTGCGCGAGCGCCAAATCCTTCAGAATGATTGTCGGATCTGTTGGCTGGACGTGCAGCCACTCGTACACTTTCTGCGTGTACTGCTCCATCGCGGTCGCCTCCCAGCTAGCGTCGCCGGTGATTTTGGCGATGTTGTCCCAGTCTGAGCGATGGGGCAGGATCCAGACCAGGGCGTTATGGCTGACGCAGCCGCCGAGGACGCCGGCTCGGGGGTACAGGATGCCTTTGGGCTTTGCGTTGGAGGGAGGCGAGAGGCCAGTGTATTCTTCGTTGTTGCCAATGTCGTAGACGAATTTGGGGTCGCGTTTGGCACGAGAAAGGTCCTGGTAGTGGTTGACGTACATCTGCGAGCATGGATCAGTAAAGCCTCCAGGGTGCCCGAACAGATTTGGTCAACTTACGTCCCATCGAATCTTTGGATCCTGGGCTACGACTCCTTGAAATGCAGGGATGGAAGTGTTCAGGTTTTCTCCTTGATCGTTGCCTGCTTCGATCAACAAGGTCTTGAAGTTGGCTTCTGCCAGTCGACATGCGAGAGGTCCTCCTCCTGCGCCGGACCCGACTACGATGAAATCGTATTCATCGTCAAGGGAAGTATG
Source organism: Pseudopyrenochaeta terrestris (assembly GCA_022813475.1). NCBI lineage: Eukaryota > Fungi > Ascomycota > Dothideomycetes > Pleosporales > Pseudopyrenochaetaceae > Pseudopyrenochaeta > Pseudopyrenochaeta terrestris. The sequence goes on from JAKLMJ010000011.1 coordinate 301,543, forward strand.
TGTTGTTGCGTTTGCAAAACTGAGTATGAAGGCCAATACAAAAACAAAAGGACGAAACATCGCAAATAAAAATGCGACTAGCAAGAAATGAAAGAGGAAAATTGCTAAAGCGTATAGGAAATCGAGTTTGGTCTGTCTTGAGATCTACCTTTGGCGAAATCTTATACTTTGAGACCTGCAGCTCATCTCAGAAGATTCACATGCTGCCTTGCGATTCTTTTGCTTTGTCCGAGGCTAGATCGACCAGCCGACCGTTCACGAGAACATCGTTACAAGACCGGAAGGACGTCCGCTTCACACTGCACCGAGCCAAAGCTCAACTTCAACCACGGAAGGTTAAGTAGCGACATCAGGATATGAAACAAATAGTGTACAAGACGTTGTTCCTGCAGATTCTCGTATTCAAGTTCGTCGGCAACTTTACACTTCACGCTTGGACCTGAAGATGCCAGCCGCGGATCCGGCACTCCAACTTGAAACACGACGCCCAAGAAGCTTATTGCGCAATGACAGGTCATGCCAGCGACGATCACGTAAAAAGCACAGACACCTTGAATCCTGTTACTAAAGAGAGTTATGGCCGTAATATGTGAAGCAGTGGGCTGCAGATCAAGTCCATCGTCACAACTCTAATTCGACTTCCTCACTACCAACGTTCTTGCATTTTAGGGCTGAGGGCCTCATGGACCCAACTGAATTGCTGTATTGGTCTGAGAACGAATCACAGACCTTAGAATGACTGTACGCCCTGTGAGGGTATACATCCGTGCCGCTCTTGAGATCTATTCTGGTACTTTGCGAACATCCTCATCTCCAGAGCGTGAAGGTTCAATGCTTGACACGACGCTTGCGTTCATGGCAGCCGAGATCCGATGCAATGATGCCTTTGCTATGGCAGTCAGAAGCGAGGGACTTGAGTCTCATCGCACAATGTCTCCTCGGCAGCGAAAGTATCGGCGCTATCGTCTACCAGACTGATTGGGTTCGTCAAACAGAAGATCAAGGTATATATGCTCGTATCCCAACTCGTCGGCTGATTCCTTTTTACCACATTTATCCCGTTCCCATCTCTTCTTATTCATTTGCTTGGACTATATCGACGATATGCATGTCTTCGCGAGAATATCCTGCCTTATGGCCCTTCTACTCGCCGTGCTGGCTACAAGAGCGAATGCAGATCTCATATCGGGTTTGACCAACATCATCACCGGAAATGGTGGGCCTCAGGTCAACCCCTCTGATGCAAGGTTTATGCAGTATCAAGCCCCAGGAGCAGGTGACTGTTAGTACACGCAGCTATTTCATTGTATGTCTCAATTACTGACGATCTAATGCAGCACGCTCTCCCTGCCCAGCTCTCAACGCCATAGCCAATCATGGCTTTCTGCCACGATCCGGTAAGAACGTAAATCTTGCCCAAGTCATCCTCGGTCTCTTCTTGGGCATGGGAGTATCCCCCGAAGTCTCCGGAGTCATCGGAGCAATCGGACTGCTCTCCTCAAGCAAGCCGCTCACTCTCGGTTTCGACCTTGAAGACTTGAGCAAGCACATGTTCGCCATCGAGCACGACTGCAGCTTCTCGCGTGAAGACGCTTTGATCGGAAACAACAACGTCTTCAACGAGGAGCTTTGGGAAGTTGCTCTAGCTCAGATCAACGGCTCGACGACGGTCAATCCAATCGATATCGGTCGTGCAAAGTCTGCGCGCATTCAAGATTCTCGTCGTCGTAATCCGCGATCTGTCTACGGTCCTCGAGCTGCGGCTTTTGGCACCATTGAACATGGTTTGCTGTTGACGGCACTTGGTGCACCCATTCCTGGCATTTCCAGACTCGACTACTTGCAATGCTTTTTCGAGCAAGAGCGACTCCCCTACCATCTCGGCTGGCGACCACTACCCGAGGCGACCAACGTGGCCACTGCGTTAGCTGTGGGCGTTGCGTCTCTCGTGGGCGATGGCAATATTCTCACAGACGCTGCCAGAGTTGTGATTCAGACTCCATCGGTAAGTTGATCTATGCGGAAAGTCGAGAAACCGCTAACATTGATGGCCGCAGGACGTTTTGCAGACCATCGTCCCGCCGGAGGATGATTTCCTCGCCAATCTCACCAGCGTGATTACGGGTCTTGGCTTCAGTTCCGATGTTATGAAGCCCTTGACGTCGCTCTTGGGGAAGTCTTGAGGTACCAGGATCAATCATTTTTTGCTCCCACAATATCTTTAGTAATTGAAATTCGTCGGCGATGCGAAGGGGAACTGCCGGACCAAAGGTCATCATCGTTGTTATGTGGGAAGCTCATGTTCATAGACTTCGTAATACCAATTGGTCGTTTAATACTTATGCCTGAAACTATTTATTGTTGATAGGCTGTTTGTGTTCATGCTAAGGCGCAGAGTCTTCGTACACGCCAGTCATCGACTCTTATCTACCAAATAGGCGTTGTGGAAATCCTCGGAAAAAGCATCTACAGTCGTTACTCAAAATTCTGTGAACAGCGTTTCAGCGGCAATTAATCCCCCAAAGTAGACGAGAGCTATAGGTAGGACTATACTAGGGGTCAAGACTACTCGAAGTATCCTTTATTATCTCTACGGGAGACATCTCAATATCTGAAGCTATACCTGCCGATACTGGCATAATAAGACATTGTGATGTTCGCAGACTTATGAGCTAGAACTGTATCTTGGATCTTGTTGAGGCTCACCCCTTCGCAAGTGGGCCCAGGAAGCCATGTTGTGGTCGCACGACTGAACCTACATATCGCCAGGAAAACCTTCACCTTCCCATCGCCGCGTCGGATGGGAAAGGGGCTCACAACCGTGAATAAGGGTTTGCCGCATCTCTCCGTCTTCCCAGGCGGCTGAGCATGTGCCGAATGGCTGAATGAAGTAGAGAGTTTGTCCAAGGTCTAAGATGAGCTATGATGGTAGTTCGCATGCTGAAGCTTAGCCACGGGACGTTTTCCATGGGAAAGACTTCTTTTTGGATTTTCAAAGCGGTTTTTCATTCGATATATTTAAACATAAAAATGGCAAAATATTACAGTCTCAAACGAAACCAACAACAACAGCGCGAGTAAGGAGCGTCGTGTCCGCACAGCCAAAACATACCCATCCTTCTAGAAGCATTGCCAGTCAGCGAAGGGCTGATGCTTGATGGTGTGTATGTTGGAGGTGTCGAGACAAGATATCGTGAGGGTCCTGTTGATCCCTTGATGCAATTGTGAGCCGCAATCGATCCAGCCATATTCGAAATTGATCGAACTCCCGCCTGATCGCTTGGTGTTGGAAAGGTAACCAACTAGTAAGTGGCAGGCTGGCCTTCGTTGCTGCTTCCACTGCCGTAAGAGGCAGGGGATCCAGTGCTAGGAGCCGGGGATGCCGGCTCGCCGCCTGCAGAGCCGTAGGAGGCAGGAGAGCCACTCTCAGGAGTCGAAGATGCCGGCTCACCAGTTGCAGCCGAGCTGGCGGTTGGTTCGCAGGAGGCGGAGGTAGTGATGGCAGGTTCACTGGCGCTCGGGGTGCCAGTGGTGGATGCACCACCATAAGAAACACCGGCACTGGCAGCCACGCCAGGGTTGGCGGCGACAGAGCCCGAGCCAGAGGCAGATCCGGAAGCGTCAGAAGAGGAAGAGCTCGACAGTTTGGCAGACACGGCCTTCGAAAGATCGCCTGCGGCATCGACGCCAAGGTTGACAAGGCTGCTGATGCCAGACTCAAGACCTGAACTGCCACTAGCACCGCCTGAGCCGCCGAGAGAGGAGCCCAAACCTCCGAGTGATTCGATAAGGGGTCCGAAGGTAGGCACAGGGGCTGCGGCAACAAGGGCCGACAGGCTGGCGAAAAGGACTGCGTGCTTGTACATGTTGGAAGATTTGAAGATGGTGGTTTGCAGGTAGATGCGATTGAGGTAGTGACTGAATGATCGAAGTTGGATCGAAAGAGTGTAGTTGGAGCTTTGCAAGAGAGCGAAGATGATTGCGATGATGATGGCAGATGATTCCACAGGTGTGCAGCCTGTCCTTTATATGCTCTCCTGCAAACATTGCTTGGTCCAGCATTACACTGCATCATATGATAGAATTGAGCCGAGGTTGCAAGAGTTCGCCATCTCTGGTTGTCCAGAAAGTATGAACTGCTTGTACGCGAAGCGAATGTTTCAGATTGTTAGATCGACCACGATTATGCCTCGTAGGACAGCTCACCGTTGTGATGAGACGGTGAATACGGTGGTAGTAGATAGGTCAAGGCGTTGGGACACAAGAGAGTTGAACGGGCTGCATCATGTTCGGAATAGTGTGAACGTTGTCGTCTTCTGCTCAAGAATAGAAGCTATGGCTTGCTACGGCCGTGCCAGGGAGCATGTTAGCGGAAAGCAGCCGCGAGATAGGTAGTGTCGTGAAGATCAGCGCACGTGCATTTAGGGCCTGTTTCGAACGCAAATCCCGGAAAACCATGTTCGTAAATGTGGTAAGTCTCGGTAAGGCTGAAAGATGGAGTAATAACTCGCGCGTATGAATGTGTGAGATGGTAATGTGGTGAATACAGAGAATGTAAGAGCAGACGAAACGTATGACTAGCCATTGCTCAATACTTACGGTTCTGTGCTGCGTTGGATTAAAATACCTTCGTCGCGAAAGGGGTCGATCCATCGTTGTAAACCTGGAGTCGACGACTGACCGACCCTCTGGTATGCCGCGGTTACCGGCACGCTGGTGTTGTGACAGCAGCACAGACGAGGCTCGTATTATCGTGGAGTATCTGAAGACTCAATCCTGCTCGGATCTTCGCTACTTCTGGCTGACCGCCGTCTGCGATGTGTGATATGTGGTCCGTGGTCGAGCGAAGGAATGGGGTGGTTGAAGACGTGACTGTCATGTTTCAGGATGAAGCTTTAAACTATCTTAAGCACGGCTCTAATAAATCCTGCTCAAGTTAGCTTGTCGATGCACAGACGATGTCGTCAGAAACCCTGTTCGCTAAGAAGCAAAAGTCTGGGGTGCTTCCCAATCAGGACTTCAGCCGAATGGAAAGTATTGGCGAGGGCACGGACTGTGAGTGAAGAGAACCATCCGCGAGTATTTGAGAAACGATATACGCAATGATAACGTAAACTAGCGTCAGCCCATTTGATGTTCTACATTCTGCCTAAAAAGGTATGGTAAATCTGCTTCTATAGGAATCGTGTTGGTTTCAAATGTACCTTCTCATCATGCTACTATGGATTAATACAATGAGACGATGTCAACACCTCAGTTGATTGGCGCAAGTCACAAGCTCATATCAACGGCGACTTATTGGAGCTTTGGTCGGAAGTTAAATGAAGGCGAATTGGCGTTTCAGTAGACTCGTGTTGTTATCGAATGCTTCCTCTCAATACCCTATCAATCTATCCATGGAGATGAACCAACGGCCTCGCACCGTCTGCTGCAAGCTATAAGCTGCTCTCCGTAGCGGCTTATTAGGAATTTTATTTAGATACTAATGAAGACGGACGTCTGCTTCAATGAGTATAATGCTGCTATAGAATAATGCCTCTCTATGCTCGTGTTAAGCTATACATTGAGATTATCCCACGAACTCATACGGTTTGGTATAAACTACAAGCTTCTGTCGATCGCAGCGTATTGATGCTTGAACGGAATGCCCATGAAGATGAACGTCTGCTTCAGTTGTTCGATGCGTTCCGAAATCGGGTCGACCAGGGCGATGTGTTGATCATGACATAGAGTGCTCCTCAGATGTGTCCCTGCCACTGCCCTTACGTTCGCGCTGCTGAACATCAACGTTGGTGGTAGCTTTCTGTGACGATCTCCTGCTACGCTTGATTTCACCAAAGACAACCGCAACGATATAGATCAGCCCCATTACACCGGCGATGACCCCATATGCGATAGTTGAAGATCTAGATGCACCAGACAACTGGAGACCGAGGCCGCCATTGACCATGCCGAGAATCAGGGAAGCTCTCCCAATATAGATATGCCCATATGACCACAACGTGCGCTTGTGCACACGTGCGTACATCTTGTGGTGGATCACGCCTATGATCGGCATGAAGAAGAGGACGAGGAGCAGTAGCACGCCGATGATGGCATGCGGCTCGTGCATGTAGTCTGCCGAGGTCGCGATGTAGATTCCCAGGCCAGCCGCGGCGATGAAGATGGTGTAACCGAAGATCTGCAAACCGCCATGAATCCAAGCCAGCCCGCTAGCACTAGCCAGGCGAACGAGGATTCCTCCGATGGGGAAGATGGCGACGAAGGTGATACTAGCCAATGCACCGTGAGCTTGGACGAAACGATCTTGTGCCTGAGCCGACATCGCTCTCCACCCGGTTGCACTTGATGTGGAATTGGTGGTTGTTGCTGTAGCCGTGAAAGGGTTCGGACTCGAGCCTCCCCTTGCCTTCGACAAATCCCATTGGAACGTTCCCTTGTTGTCATGCTCGGAGATCGCAGCGTTCTTGTCATCAGAATTGATTGGTGCTCCCTGGCGGTAGGCGTATAGCCAGTTGCTGCTGTCGTCCTGAAGACTCATGGAGCCTGTGCTCCAACTGTTGCAATTGGCACATTTGACATTGGCAATCATCCTGCCGTTGGAAATTCCAGAGCCTGCCATGAGAGTGACGTCTGCAGCGTCGTTGTGTGTTGGCATCACGTGGCCTGAGGAGTTCCTCGGACTAATGGTCACGTTCAATTCATCCGCTGAGCTATGCATAACGAACATGTTGGCGTTGCTCATAGCTGTACCTTGCGCAAGTGCAACCCATGAGTACGACGTTGGTGCTGAAAGCTGGAAGAAGATGTCGCCGGATTCAGATCTCTTGGACGTTTCAGGCACGTTAACGGCGAAACAAACATCATTAGCAGCAGGACAGGTTCTCAAGATAGCTGCGTCGGTTCCACTGGAATTGGATGGAGAATTTCCTGAGTTGTCAGACGCTGGGCACATATTGCCAGAAGCGGTCAAGTTCTGGAAGGAGGCAGTCAAGAAGTCTGACGGGTAAATGCTTTCCGATTTCTCGGATGCTTCCAAACACATAGCTGCTGTGCCGTTGATCGGGTTCTCGGGAGAGTCGCCCAGGTTGACCTGCGTGCAGGCGAGAACTTCGTTGGCCGGGTAGTAATCAACCCAAGCGAAGCACATTTCGCTCGTGCTGGGCAAGCCACCAGGTACTGGTTGTGTATCGTTTGATGTGTCGAAATCGCAAGTCGTAATGAATTTGTCCCCGGGCAGCAGCTTAACTTGGTCCAGGTTCTTCGAGAATTGATAGCCGTATTCGAAGCTGCGAAGAGAAGAAAGCGCAGCAATCTCTTTTCCGTCTCGAATGATCTGTACGCGTGCGTTGCGACCACGGAAATGCCTTTCCAGAGAAAAGGGTACAAGTCAGCGAATTTCCTGGAAAGTATTGAGGTCAATGTATGGCTTTCGGCTTACATATGGTGGAAGACCGATATTGCTGTGATTCCTTCTGCGGGCCAGCGCTCAGTGCACTCAGGTGTGCAAACTGTTGAGTGTGACACTAGTTCCTTGCCAGGTTCGAGGAACCAGCCCTCAACTTGTAGGTCGCCCAATGTCAAAGTTCCAACTTCGGTCTCGACTGGCTGGTCAGTGTAAAGGAAGGTGTATGAAGCCTCGTCTTTCTGGCCTTCAAGTCCCTCAGGGTTGCTATAGTGAGTCTCAAACATTGCATACTCGAACAGTTCCTCGCCGAAGGGCTTTCCATAGCCTGGTTCAAAAGTGCGTCCCGACATTCCAGGGGCCCATTCGGTTACGAAACTGTTGCAAGGGTTGGAGAAGTTCTCGTAATCGCAGCGTGGCTCCTGCCCAAGCATTTTCTTGGTTTCGTCAGTGATACCATAGCATCCGTAAAGGACCAAGTGGTGCAGCAGTGGACTCGATTGAACAGGTCGCTCTCCGAGTATGTAGTTCCTCTTTCCCGCCGGCAGTTTCTGCAGACTATAGCAGTAAGTCGTTTCGGCCTTCGGAATTGTCACCTCTGGCTGAACGACGGTGAAGTTCTTACTGCCGGAAACGTCGCGGACTTCATTGACAGAGATGGTCTTGCCGTCGCCTAGCTTCACGTAACTCTTGCCATTCTCGCCAGGTCCGTGTTGGGCGAAGTTGTTGTCTTGTGAGAATGCATAGATGAACCATTGCCACGAGTGGAACATCGTATCGGTCTGTTCCTCGAGACAGTCGGCTTTGTTTTGCTTCTCGAACACGAAAGCAGTGACGCCGTTGGCTTGGTGGCCTTCCTTGAGTCGCATGTTCTTTTCTTGGTCATGAGAGACATCTGGTGTGACGAAGCCCTTCGCATGACGATTCTCAAAGACGAAAGCGCCATTAGTATCTTTGTAGCCCACAGCAATATCAGCACCAGTCATGGCACCGGTCTCACTGAACCCCAAAGCGAGGTAACCACTAGAGCGTGAGGCGACACCAAAGGTCGAGTAGTTGTCTCCAGTCTTCCAGAAGAGCTTGACGTCTCCCTTGTCATCCAGGCTGGCACTGCCATTGAATTGTTGTCGATCGAATGGCACCCAGTCCAAGTCATCGTTGCTTTGTGCAGACGCAAGAGATAGCAGTGAAAGCAGGCCGACGAACAGAGTGCATCTTGTAAGCAGCATTGTGGGTCGTTTGGAGTGTTCACAATCGCGCTGGTCCAAAGATGTCAGCGATGTTGTTAGAACAGCAAAGTCAGTTTTCCAGTCAGAACTGGCATCCACTTCTTATGTGCCTCGTCCGAAGCTATGCACGCCCTCTAAGCACAGCCTATCGAGACACCGGAACACCGAAACACCATGCTGTGATCAGCCAAGACGTATGGTACGTGTGCGTCTTTATGAATAGCGATGCAACCAATGAGACAGTGCCTTGTCTTCAACAGCGCGCTAGACGCCTGAACGACGTGACCAGTCTCATGGCACCCTTGTGTGCCGTGACATGTACATGTCAGCTACATCCTTATCCTTCCCACCAAACTCTATTAAGGTTTCACAAGATATATCAATGGTGGACTGCGCATCACCAGCGGCAATTCTGTCCTTGATATTGTGGCTGGCGAGTTTCCAATATTGGCAAATCGTCCGACACGTAGCAAGAGAGTGAACAACGCCAGCTCGCCTGACAATTGTCAACGACGCTCACGTTCTTCAAACTGCCGGTGCAGGTTGTGCATGTTGTTGTACAGCATGGCATGGCATGGCATGGCATGGCAAGCGAGGAAGGAGTTAGGTGCATACAGCCAAGATCGAGTACAACCATGGGGCTGAGCTTGACAGGCCCGCTTCACGTGCTTCGGCCAATCAAAAGTGGTAGTATCTGACAATGCAGGATCATGATTGGCTAGCTCGTAGTGAGAAACAGTGGCTTGAAGGATGGCAGGCAGCCGTTTAGAGCTCACTTCTCAGACGAAGCATAAAAGCGATCTTACCCCAAAGTGGTGGTATCAATGGCAATGAGGACATTACGCTGCCGAGGCGCAGCGCCTTGAAGTGCAGCGAGGCAGTGCTTATACGAGAAGCCTTGGGATGCGTGATGAGACCCTCCGATGTTGGGTAGCGAAAGCGAGGTTGTACAGTCGGTACTCAAAAGTCTGCGAACAGCCTCTCGGCGGCAATCATCCTCCGATAAAGATGAGAGCCAAAGGTAGGAATATGTTAGTACTCAAGTTTTGCCGACGTATGTTCAATTATCTCCACGAGAAATAGTTCATGATTTGAAGCTATATCCGCCAATACTGGCATTATACGACATTGAGATGTTCGCAGACTTATGAGCTAGAACTGTAGCATTCAAGAACGAGAGACCGCAGATAGATTGTTTCATCTTTGGCTATGGTGTGGCCTGACCGCTTGGCGTCCTTGACACGGCGCGATTCTCCATCCTTTCTCGCACTCGCGAAGATCGGCCCAATACACACCCGGCGGCGTTTTCAATGTCAACATGATCAAGTAAGCACCCGAGGTCGGTCCAAACTACACTGGACCAATTCACAAATTTATCCAGAGATACAAACACTATCTTCACCTATCCCATTTCTGCCCCGAACGCCAATGCTGAATGACAAAGCTGGTTTTCAAAGTCGCATACAAGTTGTTGCTGTGTCGATTTTTACTCTGTTCATGATGTCCAAAAATTTGGCTGTGGGCCTTACTTGGGACTCAGAAGACTTCTTTCTTTGCGTTGAGCGTGCAGCGCCAAATGTCCAAATGGGCTCGCGATTTGTGAGGAAGTCGGGGCCAGGTTGAAACCCGGAGCAGTCCGAAAATATACAATCGTCGTAACGCTATGCGTGGAGAAGTTGCCGCTGATACGTCGAGGATAGTCAACTCGTGCGAGATAATGTAACCTCTCGCTGCGTTTGTGCAGGCAACGCGATTGTCGGGTGGAGCGCTTGTAGAAGAATTGCCGAGTGCACCATCGTTCCAGAACGTGCTCTCATTGCCATCCAGATCCGGAGCCGTAAGGCTGTTGGTTTGCTCTTGGGATGCGCTGAGTTGAACGTTCAGCGAAGTGTTTGTACTCCTCCGTCCAAACATTGCTCCAGTGTGCTAGATCTTGCAAGACTCCCTCTGGACCTCTCGTCCACATCCAAAGGCCGGCGATCGCGAGACTGCCCCAGAATATGACTTTTGTCGCAAGACGGATCCAAAACATGACAGTGCTGACCAGCATGTTGAGGATCTTGAGTGAGAAGAAAATGATGACCAGTAGCAGGGCGATCGTGGCCAGATCAGGCTTCTGTGTTACGGCGGTAAGGAGTGGTGCCGTGTAGGCTTTGACGATGCTTGTGTAGGAGAGGAGAGGCAGGATGTATGGACGGAAAGGGTTGTTGGAGGAGAGCAGGTAGGAACCCCATTCTGCACAGCAAATCAGTCAGTCAATCAGATGTACATTCAGTTCCAGAGGGGTGAGCGCGCCTTGAACGAGATCCATCTTAGGTGATTGTTGTTTTGGTTTTTGTGGAACCGGTCGATGTGTTGTTGGTCGTGCTTCGTAGTCCACTGTTTGCGGGAAGTATGGTAGCAGCTGAGGTTTCTGGATGGCAAACGGCAGTGGAAAGGTTTGATGGCGGAAGCGTCGAGATGTCGCGACGCTGAGTCTAGTGAATCGTGAGAAGTAACCCTCGTATGAGAGCGGTGAAAGTGCGAGAGCTGTGTTATGTTTGTAACAGTCCAAGCTCCCGCCATGTTACAGCTCGCGCGCTTCACGATTCACGAGTGAAGAGGACCCTGAAACAGCTTATCGATTGCTGCCTAAGGCTCGGTGTCCCTCGCAGTGTTTAAGCAAACACTCATCACCAGTCACGGTGACTCCAAAGTTCAAGGCGGTGTCAATAAACTAACGACCGTCGCGACATTAAGAATATAAGAGCCTGCACTGATCGTTGTGGCTCTTGCAACTTTCTTGTCACGGTCGCTTAGAATATTGGACTCACTTTCGCCCGCTGGTCGCTGCAAGAACTGTCCAAAAGATTCGATCTTTCCGCTTGTGAATTCGAGATCGATCTACACAACAATTGCCTAGCGAGACTTTCATCGCCTCTAGGATTTCACCACATAACCAACTATGGCTTACTATGCCGAGGCGCCTTACAAGGCACAAGACCACTATGAGGTCTCTGAGATGATCCGCGGGCTTCACGCCGCCCAAGGTAGAAGCAGCAAAGACAAAGGCAAGGCCGGCTTTTCAGCCAAGAAAAACACATTCGACGTTCAAGGATCAAACATCACAGTCGACTCATGGCGTATGCAAGACTGGGACTACAAGAAACCTAACCTTCCCACATACGCTCGTGGCCTGTTCACTGCCATCAATCGCGAGCAGCAGCCAGAGATCGTCGTCAGAGGATATGACAAGTTCTTCAACCAGGATGAAGTCAACGAAACTCAGTGGCGAAACGTCGAGCACAACACAAGAGGCCCCTACGAGCTCAGTGTTAAGGAGAATGGATGTATCATCTTTATCTCTGGGATGGAGGACGGCACACTCATTGTCTGCAGCAAGCACTCGACAGGACCTCGTACAGACACAGACGTGAGCCACGCCGTTGCTGGTGAGAAGTGGGTCGACAGACATCTTGCCACTGTTGGACGGACCAGGAAAGACCTTGCACTGACTCTGCGTGCCATGAACGCCACTGCGGTGGCGGAACTGTGCGACGACGACTTCGAGGAGCATGTTCTGCAGTATACTCCAGAACAGGCTGGCCTTTACCTGCACGGCATCAACCTCAACCTGCCAGAATTTGCCACCTACCCTCATCACCTTGTTGATCGATTTGCCGATGAGTGGGGCATGAAAAAGACAATGTACCTCACAATGAACGACATCGGCCAGGTCAAAGCATTCCTCGACAAGGTTGCAGAGACAGGCAACTACGCTGGACGCGATACTGAAGGGTTCGTGATTCGTTGTCAGTCAAAGGCAAACACCAATGTCTGGCACGATTGGTTCTTCAAGTACAAGTTCGAGGAGCCCTACTTGATGTACCGTCAATGGCGTGAATGCACAAAGGCTATTATTGGTGACCGTCAGCCTAAGTACAAGAAGCACAAGAAGATCACCGAGGAGTACATCGACTTTGCGAGAAGGCAGCTCCATGGCAACCCTGAACTTGCAAAGGCATACAACGCCAACCACGGTATCATCCAAATGCGTAACGACTTTTTGGAATCTCGTGGTCTCAACGGTGCGGATATCATTCGCCAGGAGCGGGAAATTGGCGAGGTTTCGAACGATGAGGTCACCAACGACGTCGTGTTGGTGCCTGTCGCTACTCTTGGATGTGGCAAGACGACTGTCGCGCTCGCGCTGTGTAAGCTTTTCGGTTGGGGTCACATTCAAAATGACAACATTACAGTCAAGAAGGGAAAGCCTGCAATGTTCGCCTCAAAATGCTCGGATTGCCTGACAGAGAGTCCTGCTGTGATCGCCGACCGCAACAACCACCAGCGCCGTGAGCGCAAGCAGATCATTGAGGACGTCACCAAGATTGTGCCCAATGCTCGGTTCGTGGCGTTGCAGTATGTGCATGAGAGGGATAACTACGACAGCATTCGTAGAGCGACACGCGAACGTATCAATGCTCGTGGTGATAACCACCAAACTATTCACGCAAGCACAAAGGGTAACGAGATCATCGAAATCATGGAAGGCTTCATGCACCGCTTTGAGCCTTTGAGCGCAGATACATCACCTGACGATGGCTTCGACACGATCATCAACCTCGACGTCCTCTCCTCGTCGCGCGAGAACTTGGAGACAGTGATCACAAGACTCTACAACGAGTATCCCAAGCTCTTCCGCGACCAGGAAATGCCTACAGCGGCAGACATGGATGCTGCTATCAACGCCGCCCTGAACAATTACACAGTTGATATCAAGCATGAGATTAAGGGCGGCAGCAACAACAACGGGCCAAAGAAGAGTCAGCCCAACGGCGCACCAAACCCCTCTTATACTGCACCCAAACAGAAAGAGCGCAAAGTCGAATACTTCGCGGTTCAGCTCCCAGCCACCCGTGTAGCAGCCGTACTAGATGCTGTCTTCCGCGACGCATCTCCCGAGCAAGCACAGATGTACAACACACTGAGAGCATCTGGTCGCGTACAGCCCGAATTCCACGTTACCCTCATACATCGCGCAAGCGCCGGTCAGCACCCTGAGACTTGGACGCATCTGAACGATGTTTACGCACGCGCAGCCGCTCCCACGCCCGAGCGCGCATTCGCCATGCCGGACGCAAAACTCGGACTCGCGAATGTCAGACTCGAGCGGCTGGTATGGGACAAGCGCGTCATGGCTTTCGTGGTACGTCTGGCGGGTAGCGAAGGCGAGACGTGGCCCTGCGCCAACAGGATCGCTCACGTCACCGTGGGCACGTCGTCACCTGCTGTGAAGCCCAAAGAGTCGAACGACTTGCTTGAGAAGTGGCTGAGTGAGGGCAGTGGAGGTGTCAGCGGCATCATGGAGGTGGCTGTGAAGGGCAACGTGGAGCTCGAGGGTGTTGTGAGGGGTGTGTTGGGCCGATGAACACTTGAATTGCATGAGGCTTATGACAGTGAGACGAACTTGATATGATTGCATGGGAAGGATACCTCGAGTATTGGCTTTTGTGCCGATTCAAGTCGTGAAGATCAAAAGCATTAGACGAGCATGCACGATCTCCTCGAGGTAGAATGAAGAATTGGCGTGCATACATCACGTCATATTATAAACAACATAGCCAAAATGCCTACTTTTCCACGGCCATGAGGGGCCCCATGTAAATAAATAATATCGGAGTCGATCGCATTGCATGATTACGATTCAAGGGAGGATCCACGCCAGTAGCAGGCATCGTCATTCGATGGGATCTGTGCTGGCTGGAACCCTTGTTCCCCCTCGCAACGTTTGTTGACCGGGGTGTGGGCTGGGAACACCGCCGTTTGGCCTCCAGAGAAGGCCAACCAAGTGCTACCTGAAGAATCGCAATTCAACATCGCTAGCAGCCGTTTCTGTTCTTCCTTCTTGTCACACATTGGTCCTGTTTCTTTCGGCGTTGTGCATCACGTGTACCTTTCCTTGCCCTAATACCGCTGCCCCAGACACACCAGCATTCCTACCGTTTCCGCCTCGACCACCACTTCCAAACCATTCCCCAGCCCAGCGGCGCCCATCATCATCATGTTGGGCAGCCAGGGTCGGGCCATGACTACTCCCTCGTACATGTCCGAGGAGCAAATGGGTCAGCAGTCTCATGTTTCTCCTACTTTTCAGGCTCGCCGTGCTCTGTTTGGGAGCGCAAGATCAGAAGAATGTTCAACCATCCAAGAAGAAGACTCACATTCGGTTTCTACAGCAAGCTATCTGAAAGACCTGCGCACAAACAAGACCCGTCCCATAGGGTCGCGACCTCCACCTCCTTCGAAATTCGGCAGTCTGAGGCGCACCGAGACTGAACAAACGAGTACCACTGCAAACGCCATTAGCGATCGTCCGCCTTTACCGCAAACCAACAGCATGCCCGCAATGATACCTCAGACCTCGCCACAACACAGAGCTAGCGTCATAGGTCGCAACAGCCCTTTTGCAGGAAGGCCGCTTGCGAGAACACCATCGGCTACTCCATCAATTGTCGGGAAGGAAGAACATGGCGGCAAGTCGATTCCTAGTAGACCAAAGAGCACAGTATACATAGAACAGGGTTCGCGATGGATGGAGAAGCAGGAGGCGCATTCTCTGCGTACGGCTCTCGAGGACATGGATATCGCAGAGGAGCAAAGGGTTCACAAGGAAGCGCAGGACGAGGCAGCAGAACTGGTATGGAAACACAGGAACCCGGACTCTCCTTTTGCCAACCCAGAGGCACCTTACGTCAACCCGGACATAAAAAAGGATTACAGATCCCATTTGGAAAAGGGGAGCTACAGCCGGAGCCACAGTCAGGAGCATGCACCATTAGCGTCTGCGCAAGGGTCAATGAGTAGCAGTCAACGGCCATCACTGGATGGATCTGTTCTGAGCAAGCGAGCAAGCTTGGACAACACGCCAAAGACCAGTGAGAGCGCAGTGCCTGTGGTAGCCCAGACCTCACGAACTCCTTCAGGGAAAAGCTATGGAGACCTTGCTGCTGCTGTAAAACAAGATATCGAGACCGCACGAAGAAGAACCAGCAGTGGCAGCAGACGCATACTGAGTGGAGAAAAGAAGGTATTTATGCATCCCGACGATAAGATCTTCGAAGATCCGCAAGAAGAAGCTACACCTCCCAAGAAGCAACAGCCCGTCATGCCAGCAGTTCCGGATCTCAGACCGGCTCCCTCGCCAGTACAATCAACGCCTTCATTCGTCCGGAAGAACCCTTTCGCTAGGGTACGGATGCAGCAGGAACGGTTGGACCGGTCACACTCAGCACCAGTGCTGCCTCCATCTGCGACCAAGTTAAATCGTGTTGAGATCCAGAGGAATCCACCAAGCCAGTCACGTAATGCAGGCTACACATCAAACGAGTCGCTCCCGCTTACGCCAACCAGTCCTGCAACACCCACCGCAGATGATGGTTCAAGTCCCCAAACGACACCCATGAAAGATGGTAAGGAGATCAGGGGTGACGACATCCGCGCAGCGACAAGCAAGCAGAGGAACGATCGAAGCCCAAATTTGCCTCAGCCTACTGCAGTCAGTGATAAACTTGGTCGGCCGATCGTTAGTTTTGACCAAAGCTGGAAACAGCAAAAGGAGGTCGTTCTCGAGGAAACCCGAGTGCCAGCTGCTGCACCAACGCCACCGGTCTCAGACACTCCTCCACGCACTTCCAGAATATCAGACTCGCCCAGAGCATCCCCTTTCAATAGGCAGGCCATCCCAAGAATTGACCCACCTCGAGAGAATGGTCAGCGTGTATCTCAAGTACCAGTACCAAGTGCCAGATCCTCTGGAAGACCTAATTCGCCAATGCCTCCCATACCGACTATCGTCGTTCCCGACGATCCGGCTGTCCCGAGTATTGTGCTGCCAGAAGAACCCGAGCTCGAGTCTGAGATACCAAGCTTTCCAGCCGCACCAACAATCAACATCTCACCACCTCAGTCTCCTGCCAAGAGGTCATCAATGAATAGCGGCGGATCACCTGTCATGGCTAGGCAGCCCGTGCCACCTCCACGAGGTGCTGTACCCACGATCAATTTTGAACCACCGTCACAACCCACAAGGTCATCAGCTCCTTCGATCAATGTCAACGGGCCAGGTTTCTCTACCAGACCGATTCCATCCTTACCTCCCACCATTGGGTCAAATCGCCCACTTCCTACGCCTACCCAGCAACCGGCCTTTGGCCGTCATGCAAATACAGCTCCCATTCCCAAGTCAACGCCCCATTACACTCCTTCCCTCCGCCAGTCCCGCGCCCTCTGCGCGCACTGTGCCTTACCCATCGCCGGTCGCGTACTCTCAGCCGCTGGCCAGCGTCTCCACCCATCCTGCTTCAATTGCCACGAATGCGACACTAACCTGGAGCACGTCGCCTTCCACCCCGAACCCGACTCGAAGCGCATCGAACGCCTGGAGCGTATCGCAGCTCGTCAAACTGGACATATCCCAGAACACATCACCGTCGATCAACTCTACGAGACCGAAGAATCAGATGGCGAGCCATCGCTGCGTTTCTACTGTGCTCTCGACTTCCACGAGATGTTCAGCCCGCGTTGCAAATCGTGCAAGACGCCCATTGAAGGCGAGGTCATCGTTGCTTGCGGCGCTGAATGGCATGCCGGCCACTTCTTCTGCGCACAGTGTGGCGATCCGTTCGACGCAAGTACACCATTTGTTGAGAAGGACGGATATGCGTGGTGCTGCGACTGTCATACCAATCGGTACAGTGCCAAATGCCGCAAGTGCCGGAAGCCGGTGACCGATGTTGTGGTGAAGGCTTTGGGCAGCGAGTGGCATGCGAACTGCTTCTGCTGTTTGGTAAGTGTATTTCCTGACATGCACTCAGGTTCCACAACTCATCTCGAAGATGGAAATGCTGACATCTATTTGCAGGAATGCGGAGGCGAGTTCGAGGATGGCAGATACTTCCTTCGTGGCGAGAGCCAGGATCCGGTGTGTGTGAAATGCGAAGAGAGGCGGCTGAAGGCTTGATGTGGAGGAGCCTTACATGATCATGCTCATCTATATACAATCGAACGGGGTCAATTTTGGCCTGTTCTTATTCTGCTTGGGTGTTTCTGTTGTTTGGCGAGCGGGTGGTGTTCGGGCGTTTGGTTGAATCTACATCTTTATTAGAGAAGCATTATATTCAGCAACGATGTTTTTTGTGATCAGTACTACTCTTAGTGACATTTCTGTACAGTTACTTTTCACCGTCTCATGGCATTCGTGCACAATTAGTGTCCCTGCTCCCTCGGTCACTGTGTTTGGACGGGTCTTGATGCCTAAGGCAGAAACTATGTAGAGGCATCGGCGCTTGAACTTTCGAGGTTCACTTCACAAAGTCGCGTGTCTGCGCTCACACAGCAGTTGCATTGCTCTTGCTAGCTGCCTCGCTGACCACAGTGCACCACAACACCCGCGCACATCCTCTGGGCATCGATCAAGACGCTGTCGCGATGAGTGATTGGAAAGAGGCCACTGCGCCGGATGGCCGCACGTATTATTACAATGCGAAAACACGCGCAACCGTCTGGCAAAAGCCCGCAGAGATGAATGGCTCTGCCACGCCTGCTCCTCCTACTGGCCCTGCTTCGCAGCTCACTCCGGCGCACTTCGACGAGGGATGGGCCGACGCAAAGGCTCCCGACGGTCGCACCTATTACTACAACAAGCACACCCAGGAAACCAAATGGGAGCTTCCGGCCATTGTTCCACGTGGACCCGCCTATGCTGCAGGCGCTCCCCAGGATCTGACCGAGCGTGGCTACGGGCCGCCTGCACGCCGCGACAGGAGAGACGACCGCGACCATGGCTTACCGCAGAAGCCTGGCTTCGAGGGAGGCAGGCCGTGGGAGGGCCGTGGAGACAACATGGGCTTCAGGGGCGCTGTGGCAAAGACCGATGAGCCTGATTTTGCGAGCGCCGACCAAGCTAGGGAAGCCTTCTTCAAGCTCCTCCGCAAGCACAACATCAAGTACGATACTCCCTGGACCGATGCTCTCCGAATCGTGGTCAAAGAGCGTGACTACCGTGCAATCAAAGACTCGAGGGACAGAAAGCGCGCTTTCGAGGACTACTGTGTTGAGCAGAAGGAGGAGGAGAGGAGCAAGGAGAAGGAGCGCCGTGAAAAGCTGAGGGAAGAGTTCCGGGCGATGCTCAAGACGCATGAGGATATTAAGCACTACACTCGTTGGAGGACTGCGCGTCCGATGATTGAGCGCGAAGCTGTGTTCCGCAACGCCGGTGACGACGACGAAAGGAGATCGCTATTTGAGGAGTACATTCTGGGCCTGAAGAAGCAGAACGCAGAGCAGGAGGTGGCCGATCGCAGAAAAGCACTAGACCGTCTGTCTGATCTCATGAAGACTACGGTCCTCGATGCTGACACCAGGTGGGCGGATGCTCAAGATGTTGTCATGAACAGCGAGAACTTCACCAGCGATGAGACTTTCCGTTCGCTGCACAAAGTCGATGTCCTCCACACTTTTGAGCAGCACGTCAAACAGCTCGAGCGCCACATCAACGATGCTCGCCAGAGGGAGAAGAAGCTCAAAGATCGCCGTGACCGTCAAGCTCGCGACGGTTTCAAGGCGCTTCTCCAGGAGAAGCTGGCCACTGGACAAATTTCTGCTGGCAGCAAGTGGCAAGACGTGGTTCCACAGATCGACACGGACGAGCGCTTCATCAATCTTATTGGCACTGAAGGCAGTGGCCCTCTTGACATGTTCTGGGATCTGGTTGAAGATGAGGAGCGCAAGATTCGTTCCAAGAGAAACGACGCTCTCGATATTCTTGACGACCAACGCTATGAGATGACACCAGAGACGAGTCTGGATGAGTTCTCGGAAGTTATGCAAAGGGACGGACGAGCATCTAGATGGTCGCACCAAGAGATGAAGCTGGTCCACAACAGGCTCATGGAGAAGATTCTCAAGCGCGCCGAGGAGGATAAGGCTCTCGCCGAACGCAGCCAGAAGAAAGCCGTCGACAATCTCAGATCGGTCATCAAGCACCTTGAGCCGCCGGTCAACATCGACGATAGCTTTGAAAGCGTCAAGCCGAGGTTGGAGAGCTACAAGGAATACCAAGTCCTCGACGATGAGGCTAGGCAAATTGCTTTCGACAAGTATATCCGCCGTCTGCAAGAGAAGGCCGAGGATGCTGAGAGAGATCGCGCTCGTCGTGAGCACAGGCGTGATCGTTCCCTTCACCGCGAGCGTGATCGCGACCGCGACTACCGCCGCTCTTACGATTACGATGACCGCCGCGATCGTGGCAGCGGCCGCCACCGCACTCGCACCCCCGAGATTGACGCCTATGAAGCCGACCGCCGCAAAGCCCAGGCTGACCGCGAGCGTTCCTACCGTAAGGCTTCATTCGGCCTGACACCACCTCCCATCGACCCTCGTGATCGCCGCGGAGGCGACCGCTACGTCAGTGACAGAGACCCGCCTCGCGAACGTAGATCCGACAGATACGAGAGCATGTACGAGCGCGAGCGCCGTGAGCGCGAAATGGAACGCGAGCGCAACTACGCTTCGCGCGCGGATCCGCGCGACAGAGGTAAGAACGCCATGCTGGATTACGGAGACGAAGACGCAGTGGGCAGCCGACCTGGAAGCGTACGCAAGCGCAGAGAGTCCGACGCAAGCATGTCGAGCAGACGTGACAACAAGGTGAGTCGAACCAACACAACCACTCCACTCAAACACTAGGCGAAGGAGTATAACTAACAACCCATCTCCAGCGCTCCCGCCGCAGCAAAGAACCCGACGCAGATGCCATGGCCGTCGACAAAGAAGAAGTGGCCCTGCAGAGCGGCAGCGAGGAAGGCGAGATCGAAGAGGTCTAGGACACCTCTGCCACGATTCCTTCGTCTAGAGCTCAACGCACAAAACAGGAGCATGAGCTGCGAAGCTTAGCAATTAGGAGTGCGGAGCAAAGTGGACGGTCAAGGCATGTAGTCCCATGAAGCGTGCTTGGTGTTAATGTTGGAAGGTACCTTTGATTGCAATTGACCTTATAGCGCTGCACACATCTGCGAAGCGAAGCCTCTTCGAGTCACTGATGCTTGAAACTCAAAGCACGGCGCCGAATACGACCGATTCTGGTTTACAATTGCTACAAACCCACGGCGTACGTGTCTATTCGTGTATGACTAGTTGTTTTTGAACAGAACAGAAACTGAAAAATTTTCCCTCCAGCAGCAGCCTCAGAACAAACTTTCACGACTCTGGCAAACCCTGTTTGCTCAGAGCTATCAACATGAAACGGTACGTTCCAAATGGGCTAACACTTTGGTGACTTCGAATAACATGAGTTTGTTTTGAATTTTGACTTTTGAATTCTTTATGAGAAACCCTTGTAAGTACTAGCTGCCCCCCATCCGATATGCTACCTAAATTCCATCACGCTTTTTGTGGTATTGTCGTTGTCATTACCCATAACCTCGTAGCCTTGCATGCGCCATTGAGGGTCAGAGGATGAAGCCGGCAGCAGGCATGTCTCAGGACGATTAGGGCAAGGGCAGGGAAAAGCGTGATCGAAAGTTGGTGTGCCGACGCCCATTGCCTGACGGTCGACGGAGAATCCGTACCATCGCCTATCCCACGACTCTTTCTTCGTTTGCTGAAGTCGTGGTCGGCGGTGGTACGTGCTGTTCACCAGGCCGCCTTTCCTCGGTCTCGTCCTCAGCGGCGCTCTCGAGCTCCAGCATCTCATCGGCACCACTCCTGATCACACGGCGCCTCTTGGTCCCTGCCCGGTGCGTGGACTGGCCGCTGAGCTTGCAGCCTGCTGCTGCATCTCTTTCGTAGTCTGTGGCGACGCCTTTCAAGACTCTTCCTCCAGGAAGTAGTAGCTTCCCGCTGCCTTCTGCTCAGAGTCCTTGACACTGTTGAGCTTGTTGATACGAGGACGGTAGGTCATCGGGTCACGACGGAAGGTGACGTCCAGGGCCTCGAGGAAAGTGTTGCAGCCAGTGAGGAGAGACTCGGGGGTGTTGGCGTGAGTCTTGATGGAAGGCTCACCGTCGAAGACGATGACGCGGTCGGCAAGGTAAGTGGCCATGATGAAATCGTGCTCGACGACGAAGGCGGTCTTCTTGGCGTGCATGATGAAACGCTTGATGACACGGGAGGCGACAATACGCTGCTCGGAATCGAGGTAGGCGGAAGGCTCGTCGATGACATAGATGTCGGCGGGCATGCCAAGAGCGAGCACAATGGCGACACGCTGCAATTCACCACCAGACAGGTTCTGCACCTCCTGGTCGATGAAGTCATCCATTTTGAGTGGCTTGTAGACGTCGGTCTGGAATTGAGGGTTGATGAAGGCAGCCTTGATGCGCTTGAAGAAGAGCTGGCGGACGGTACCCTGGAACTTGGGTGTAATCTTCTGAGGCTTCATCGAAATGTTCATGGGAGGGATCTTCTGGTCGTTGTCGGGCTTGAGGGCGCCTGCAAGCATCTTACAGAAAGTCGTCTTACCAGTACCGTTCTCACCCATCATGACGATGATTTCAGAGTCGGTGAAGGTACCAGGGTCGATGCTGAGGTGGAAGTTGCCCATGGTCTTCTCCATGGCCGGGTAGGTGAAGCCCTGGGACTTGTTGACAAGGAAGTCCTCGCTGGCATCTCCGATGCGGAACTGCAGGGACTCTTCACGGAAGCGCAAGTTCTCGGTAGGGACGTTACCGTCCAGGAAAATGTTGATACCTTCACGCACGGAGAAGGGAGCGGTGACCACACCGTAGACGGCGGGCTTACCGTAGAGAACGCAGATGTAGTCGGACAGGTAGTCGAGAATAGACAAATCGTGCTCGACAACGATGACGTAGCTGTCGGGTCCGAGAAGGCTGCGAATCAGGCGACCAGCGGCGAGACGCTGCTTAACATCCAAGAAGGAAGAAGGCTCGTCGAACATGTAGACGTCGGCCTTTTGCACGCAGACCATGCCGATAGCGAAACGCTGCAACTCACCACCGGAGAGGAGGTCAATATCACGGTCCCAGACAACATCGAGTTCTGCGAGTTTCGTTAGTTGATCTGCGTGCCGCATAAACTGGACCGCTATGGCACATACCGAGTGTCTCCTTGATCTCCTGCAGCCTCTCCTCGCCAACATCGCAGCGTGTGGTGATCAGGCCACCAACGGACCTGTTGTTCTTCTCCTTGAGCGCCTTGGGAATCTGATCGACATACTGAGGCTTTGTGATGGCCTTCAGGTTGTCCTCGAGGATTTTTGTGAAGTAGTCTGCAATATTCTTAGCGCTTGTGCTTTTCCAGTGTTCAACACTCGATTATCCTTACTCTGCAGCTCAGAACCACGGAAGTATCTCAGAATCTCCTCCCAGTCAGGCGGGTCCTCGAAGCGTCCGAGGTTGGGCTTCAGCTTGCCAGCCAGAATCTTGAGCGCGGTACTCTTTCCGATACCGTTGGTACCAACCAGACCGAGGACCTGGCCAGGTCGGGGCATGGGCAGACGGTGCAGCTTGAAGCTGTTGGCGGAGTAACGGTGTGTGACTTGGCTCTCGAGGTTGGTGGGCAAGTTGATAATCTGGATGGCGTCGAAGGGGCACTTCTTGGGGCAGATACCGCAACCGATACAGAGGCGCTCACTGATGAAGGCGATTTTGCTGGCGCTGTCGACTTCAATACACAGCTTGCCGGTCTTGACGACGGGACACGCCTTCTTGCACTCCTGGCGACATTTCTTCGGCTTGCACTTGTCGGAGTTGACGATGGCGATACTGCAGGATGTTATGAGCTTGGGTGGTCTTTTTGTGACTGTGACTACGCGGTGGCCGCAGTGTGGGTGTGTGCGCGGGACAGGATTACGCACCGGGTGAGTTTGTCGCTCATGATTGCGGTGTTGGGCTCGAGTATTCAGCGCCCAGGCCGTTGTGAGGAGTGTCGAGCGAGAAGCGGTGTCGTGGCCTCGGACAGCTGCGAGTGGAACAATTGGAGGCTTTGTCGCTGAATTTGTGTAGGGCAGCGATTACCGCCCTTCTCATTCGTGCACGCGGGGCTTGGTGGGGCTGAGAGCATTTGGCTCTCTCCGCGTCACAAAGCAACTGCCAAGCGGTCGGAGGATTTGGCTACCTCCTACGACCATGCGAGAGATCGATACTCTGCCTCGGTGCTGGTTTAGTAAATCTACAAGCATGGCAGTGGTGTAGATCTGCGGCACAATGGTCCTAGTGAGCCGTTCTCTGTTGTATACACATGCATGTATGTGTACAGTACCGTCGATGCTTGAGACTGGCTTGCATCTGTACGTCTCATCCAAAGCTTTCGTCGCTGAGACATTGAAAAAGTCCGAGATGTCTAATCTGCGCCCAAAACCCGCGAGAGTACGTCTCTGTTAGGCCTATGGACAATTTAATGGTCAAGTCTCTCCGTGAAATCACACAGAGTGCAATAGAAGCTCTTGTATCATGTGCAAATCGTTCCGGAGGTCGGACACGAGGGCCGCGACAACCCCAGACCACTAACCCTGCGATATAGATACCACTTTTGCGACCAGCGTCACGTGACATTCCCTTCCATTCGACATGATAAAGTGAAGAGTAAATAAACACGAAAAGGAATTCTGTCAGTCGATGAGTTGCCACAGGAGGGCAAGTTCATCTCTGATCAACATGCGTCGTCCGACCCCGAAGCAAAGCCATCGATCACCATCGACAAGTCAAACGTGACCGGCAGTCAATCGAATGATCGAAACCACTAAATGCAGAAAGCATCTGCAAATGATATACCAGACGTATGAAGCAGGGCGATGTTCACCACTAGAACCATCAACGAAGGCATAATGCGGACCATGGCAAGCAGTCCGTTCATCGCCGGTACACCCTCGTCGACCGAAAGGTCCCTGCCATACTCGGATATATATATCTACTATACATATACATATACATCACATGTTACTGTTGAGACGATGCAATGATAAGCGCACTACCAATCCCGGCCAATGAGTACCATTTCAGCAAGTGTTGACCTACTGCAACATAGCGGCACCCGTGACTGTCGTCGGCGAGGACGAAAGGCTATTGCCTCGTCGGCGCCGCGCTTGGCGAAGATCTCGCAGCTGGCCCGCTGGCGTCCAGATCGCTTGCTTCTCACACCCACGCTTCCTACCCATACACCACCACCCTACCCGGCAACACACCAGCTCTACTCCCACCGGGTCCAGACGACACATGGCCCGTGACTAACACTCTCTTACAATCTTTACGTAGTTTCCAGCGCAATCTGCGCGCGACACCACGCGAGTCGCGCCTCGCGGTCAGCCATCGTCCGAGCCTTCATCCGAACATATATCATCACTGGCGACCATAGAACCACCTCGGAACCACGAGAACGACTTGTACGACTACTTTTGATGCTGTCAGACTGCCCTGTAAGGACACTTCCCCTTCGGATCGCCCACCACGGCCGCCAGCCTACTCCATCGATATCCCATCACGAAGCCGCATTTACCGGTCGGACCTTGTATCGTCGCGTTCTCTGCTTCAATACGGTTCTTTCTCGTGGGGAAACCGGTCGCGTACATGCTGGCTGGCAGTGTGAAAAATCTCAACCTGCCCGGATCACCACAGCCAGAGATACACTGCTGACTGCCTTTGGGTATAGCCGGGCCAATACATCTCCCACCCCATATCTACAACCTCAACGACATGTCTAACATGAACGGATATGCTGATGACCACGATGACGACCGCTCCGAATCTTCGCCGCGTCGCGCTGGTAGCGAAAGCCCTCTCTCCGACGTCAATGACCTCCCTACCACCACTGCATCACATATAGACGACCACACACCAGATGGCTCAGACGATGATGCCATGCAAGACATGGCCACTTCCGAAGTGGAGGAGGAAGACGATGTTGCTGAGGAGCAGGATGCCGATTTTGACGAGGAAACACCACCGCCGGAAGGAACAAACGGAATGCGACACGACGGCTCATCGTCAGAAGAAGAAGAAGTGAGGTCTGGCAAGCGAAGGAGCGCCGTCGATGATGAACAATACATGAAGCAGAACCCTGAGTTATATGGGCTTCGCCGCAGTGTTCGTCTGCTCTTTGCGTCTCCATAGACTGGGATTACTGACACCACCTCACAGGGCCGGGCAAGACCTCAGCACCGAGTGGTACGTGCACTCTCCCATGCGCATTGATTGCTATTGCCTTACTAATGGATTATGTAGGTTGAGACTAGCGATGAGGAAGACGACTCCGACGATGTCAATCCCGGCCGCAGGCGGAAGCGCCAAAAGACTACCGGCACTCGACCAGGTATGGACCCGCCCTTCCACCGAGTCGTCCTTGACCCATGTATATCGATGCTGACTTGAATAGCATCAACACGGACAGGCAACAACTCTTCTATTCAGCCATCGTCTGAAGAAGATGTCTCCGACGAGGACGATGTGTACGGCGGCGCTAAAGGTCGTTCCTTCGCCAGAAAACACCGACGTCAAAAGCAGGCATCTGCATCTGGTGCCGGTACACCCCAGCTAGGCGAAGTTCGCTTCTCTACGCGCCAAGCGGCAAAGGTCACCAACTACAATGAGGAAGATGACTACGGGCTAAGCGAAGAGGATACTGAAAACGTCACACCCAACCACTGGGTAGTTGAACCGACGGGACCTTCCGTAGACACAGTCCTCAACCACAGGTTAATAGAAGGCGCAGGTAAGAATGGTACCCCTCGGTGCGTATGTGTCAGTCAGCTGACCCTTGTTGTAGATGAAGAGAATCCGACCAAGAAGGACTATGAATACTACGTAAGTTTCCTACAAGCAGATGTGTTCAGTCGGTATACTGACGTCGCCTCTTACAGATCAAATGGCAAGGCCAATCCCATTATCATGCAACCTGGGAGCCATGGGAGACTTTAAAGAATTACAAGGGCATTCGCCGTGTGGAAAACTACTACCGGAAGGTCATATTGCTCGAGCTCGATGTCGCCCATCCAGATACACCTCTTGAGGACAAGGAGAAGTGGAACCTGGACAGGGAGACATACCTCGACTCGCTCAATGAGTACATGAGGGTCGAGCGTGTCATCAGCGCACAAGAGGGCGATGAGGACACCGAATACTACGTCAAGTGGAAGGGTCTGCCATACGACTTCTGTACCTGGGAGTCTGCATCCTTGGTCAGTGAGCTCGCACAAACTGAGATTGACCGATACCTGGATAGAACATCCAAAACGCCCACGACAAACCAGAAAGAAGCCAGTCTAGCCACACGATCGGACTACAAACCTTTCCGCACCCAACCGGAATACATCAAGGGAGGCGAGCTCCGTGAATTCCAAATTCATGGACTTAACTTCCTTGCTCACCATTGGTGTAAAGGCAACAATGTCATCCTTGCTGACGAGATGGGTCTCGGCAAGACTGTCCAAACAGTCTCCTTCATCGATTGGCTGAAGCATGAGCGTGGTCAACAGGGACCTTTCATCGTCGTCGTACCGTTATCCACCATGCCTGCATGGGCTGACACATTCGACAACTGGACGCCCGATATCAATTATGTCGTGTACAACGGCAACGAGGAAGCTCGTAAAATCATCCGGGAGCATGAATTACTGGTCGACCCTCGCAACTACAAGAAGGTCAAGTTCAACGTGCTGCTCACCACATACGAATACGTCTTAGCCGATGCCAGCTTCTTGTCTCAGATCAAATGGCAGTTCATGGCAGTTGACGAAGCTCATCGCCTGAAGAATCGCGATTCGCAGCTCTACGCAAAGCTGATGGAATTCGGCGCTCCCAGCAGATTGCTCATCACAGGTACTCCAATGCAAAACACACTGAGTGAGCTCTCTGCTCTTATGGACTTCTTGATGCCTGGCAAGGTCAAGGTTGATGAAGACATCGATCTCACATCCGAGTTCGCTAGTCAGAAGATTGCCGAGCTTACCAATGCGATCTCGCCGTACATGATCCGAAGGACCAAAGCAAAGGTCGAAGGTGATCTGCCACCTAAAACCGAGAAAATTATCCGTGTCGAGCTCGCGGACGTCCAACTGGAATACTACAAGAACATTCTCACACGCAACTACGCGGCGCTCAATGCTGGCTCCAAAGGTCAAAAAGCTTCCCTACTCAACATCATGATGGAGTTGAAGAAAGCAAGTAACCATGCTTTCATGTTCCCTAATGCCGAGGAACGCATCCTTGAAGGGACATCAGGCACTCGCGAAGAGCAGCTCAAGGCTCTCATCACCAGCAGTGGAAAGATGATGTTGCTTGACCAGCTTCTGACCAAGATGAAGAAGGATGGCCACCGTGTCCTGATCTTCAGTCAAATGGTCAAGATGCTTGATCTTCTTGGAGATTATCTCAATCTTCGAGGACACCAGTTCCAACGTCTTGATGGAACCATCGCTGCAGGTGCGAGAAGAATGGCGATCGATCACTTCAACGCGAAGGACAGCCAGGATTTCTGTTTCTTGCTGTCTACACGAGCTGGTGGTCTTGGTATCAACCTGATGACTGCCGATACCGTCATCTTGTTTGATTCGGATTGGAACCCGCAGGCTGATCTGCAAGCCATGGCACGCGCTCACCGCATTGGTCAGAAAAAGCCTGTCACGATTTACCGTCTGGTCTCTAAAGACACTGTTGAGGAAGAGGTCTTGGAGCGCGCACGAAACAAGCTCATGCTCGAGTTTATCACAATTCAACGTGGTGTGACCGATAAAGACAATACCATCATGAAGGAGAAATTGGCACGTGCTGGCGAGAGAGCCGTCGAACCAACTTCTTCTGATGAGATCTCACGCATTCTCAAGAAGCGTGGCCAGAAAATGTTCGAGCAGACCAACAACCAGCGTAAGCTTGAAGAACTCGACATTGATGCTGTGCTTGAGAATGCGGAGGAGCATAAGACCGAGCAACCTGAAGGCATGACGACAGATGGTGGCGAAGAATTCTTGCGTAGCTTCGAATACACTGATGTCAAGGTTGATCTTGAGTGGGACCAAATTATCCCACAGGCCGAACTCGACAAGATCAAGGAAGAAGAGCGCAAGAAAGAAGAAGCTGCCTATCTGGAGAGTGTCATCGAGGCTAACCAGCCTCGCAAGAGGAAGGCGCCTGTCGACGAGGCTCGTGAACAGCGCGCAGCTAAGAAAAGAGCACGTGATCTCGCTGCTGAAGCTGCAGCTGACATGGGCTCGGACGACGACGATGACGACACGGATCGCGGACGTGACCCCAAGCGGCCACTTGGCGAGAAAGAGTGCCGAAACCTCATCAGGGCCTATGAAAGGTTCGGCGCTTTCGAGGAGAAATCTGACGAAATCGTCCGCGAGGCACGTTTGCTCAGCCGTGACATCGATGTTGTTCGCGACACCTTGCAGGCAGTCATCGACGAGGCCGATCGACTTCTTAAGGAGGAATCTGACCGCCTCGCTGATCTGGAACGCACAACGGGCAAGCAGGTCACGAAGAAGGAGAGAAAGACTGTTCTCTACGACTTCCGAGGCGTAAAGCGCATCAACGCAGAAACGATCAAAGAGCGTCCGATCGACATGCGCATGATCCGTGACCTCGTTGCACAAGCCAAGGATCACAGAAATTTCCGCATCCCCGAAGCATCGAAGCCAGCCTCATACACCTGTGAATGGGGTGCCAGAGAAGATGGTATGCTTACCGTTGGCATTGCACGCCACGGCATGGGTGCTTGGGCCGCGATCCGCGATGATCCCGAGCTCGACATGGGCCACAAGCTCTTCCTTGAGGAACACCGTGTTGGGCAGAAGGAAGAGCGCGAGAAAAGCGATGTCAAGACCACTAAGTCTCCTGGCGCTGTCCATCTTGTCCGTCGTGCTGGTTATTTGGTCAGCGTACTTCGCGACAAGACTAGTGGCGGTGCTAACAGCCAGGCCAGGAGAGCAATGGAGAACCACCATCGTAACAACCGCAAGCACGTTGGTAACTTCCACGGTCGTTTCGGAACACCCAACGGCTCAGCTAGCCCCGCACCGAGTCTTCGCAAAGGACACTCCATTGACCGACACCAGACCGATATTAGGAATAGCCTGGATCGTCGCTCGCATGCTCATGGCTCCCCCAATGGTCATAGGAAAATCAGCAGTGAGGATCGTGAGCGTATCCGAGAGCGTCAAGCACAGCAACCTCGTCCGGGCCATCAGCGCGTCAGCTCTTCGCCCATGGCGAACGGAGCAAACGGTAAACCTCTCTCTGAGCACGACAGGAAGCTGCAACACGTCCTCGCTCCCATCAACGAGCATCTTGCGAAGGCACATGGCGCACAGAAGAAGAAGATTCCTGACGACATGACTCGACTGAAGATCATCAAAGTCAGCCTTGTCGCCATTGGCAACCACATCTTCAATCATCCCAATATCAAGGACAACTCTTCGCTTGAAGCCAGCCTATGGGACTTCGTCTCTGACCGCCACTGGCCTCAAAGCACAAAGGAGAGCAAGCGTGTCTCTGGCAAGAAGCTCAGAGACATGTACATCAAGATCGCGGGTAAAGACGCTGCACCAAAGACGACCTCTCGGCCGTCCGCCTCGAACGGCTCGTCGGGAGATATCAAGAAAGAGCCCTCGCCTGCCGAGGAGAAGAAGCCCATCGCTATGTCGCCTCCTCCGACTGTAAAGGCTGAAGACAAGATGGATGTCGACTCCAAGTCCCCTGCGTAGAGTCGTCAATATGCTCCTTTGGATGCCCAAATGTCGACATTGACAAAAGAAGGAAAGCACCGTTGTTTCTTGGTTTTTCTAAACTTGATTTATACACACTGCTGCGCTATCTGCTGAGCGTTCTGCACAAAGAGGAAAAAGCAAGTTTCTACACAACATTGCTCGTTTCGACTGATGTTTTATTTCTCTGCATGGCGGCCGGCGTAATGTTTTTTGTGAGCCTATCTCCTGTTTATCCTCTTTTGAAAGCCGGCTGGGGATACCTAGAATGGGGTAAAACCAAATGTGCATTTTCTGTCGGCGCAAAAAGAACACGAACGGACGATCTTGGTGCATGATGGCTCTCTCTGTGCTGAGCCGTTTATTTTGCTGAAGAGCGGGTGCTTGGGTTATTGAGATGGAGAAGGAGAATTCAAAGTGCATATTGGGCTTTTCTGGCCTTTTGTATGATCTGCTAGGTAAGGTATGTGGATGTGACAGCCAGAAGAGATAGGATTCGGTCAACGGAAATAAGTTCTCTCTATTTATACGATGTCGTGCGTATGTGTGGTGTTTGATACTGTGGGCCCGTAGAGCATGACACGTGTACGAATAGGTACCTTCATCGGAGATACATGTACGGTCGTTACTCACTAAGTCTGCACATGGCATCTCTGTGGCAACTGTCGTTGTTGTATTCGCGGAGGGTGAAGGCAGGACTTTACCAAAATACGAGGGTGCCCTAATTGCTTTCCAAGATCTCAATGGAGATACGGTGTGAGATGTATACTTGAGTTCGCCGATACTGCCATAATGCCACATCGGGGCATGTGAGAACTTCTGAGCTAGCACTGTACTATCATCTTTCTTCTCGCACGTATGATCATGAAAGCAGGCGAACGCAGCATTGGTAATGACAGCGATCCTTGGATATGACCTAGGTGATCTCTAGCAATGCCTTACGTTATACACTTCTTGCTTGCCTCCCCTCGCACAGGTCATTGAGCAATGAGACGTTGTTGGGCGTAGTTGCAAATCAAGCCATGCCTGGGAAAACATTGACAGTCAGCAGCTGTTTTTTTTTCCCGTAGAATAATAGTGTGTGAGTAACATCAGAACTTACCGAGCAATGCCTCCCACGGCTTCAACGTGATCTTGCCCTTAGTGGCCTTGTCTGGCGCACCCGCAGTGTAATTGCCAGCCACCCATCTCTGCACTCCAGCAGAAGCAGGCAACTCCCACTCGACATTGTCCTCGGAGAAGTTGAGCACGGTCACAAACTTTTCGTTCTCGCCATTCCGAGCGTACGCAAAGATCTGATCATGTCCATCTTCTGGGTCGAGCAGCTCGAAGTCACCGTAGACCAGAGAGTCTTTGTGCTTCTTTCGCTGCTCGAGACCGCGTTTCCAGAATTGCAAGACGGAGAGGGAATCCTTGTCGTTGTGCTCGCGCTGGGCGGCGGCGTTGACAGTCTTGTAGTCGTCGTTGACGCGCATCCAGGGTGTGGTTTTTGGGTCGCAGAAACCTGCGTTGGGAGACTCGGAGGTCCATTGGACGGGTGTGCGGGCGTGGTCGCGGGCTTTGCGTTGCATGACCTTTTTGGCGAAAGCGAGCTTTTCTTCGTCCTTGGGGTAGGCGGCTTTCATCTGTGGAATGTTAGTTAGCATCTGGTATTAATCGTTGTATCAGAACCGAGGTTTACCTTTTTCCAGTAGTTGATGGTCTCGATGTCTTTGTACTCGGAAGGTTCAAAGCTCAGAGGCATGTTACGCTGACCGAGCTCTTCACCTTGATACACGTAGAGAGTGCCAGATAGGGTAGTCTGCATGAGGCACAAGAGCTTTGCGCTGAGCTCACGGTACTCATCCTTGTCGCTGCAATAGCGGGAAATCGAGCGAGGATTGTCTGGGTCTCGTTGTCAGCGCTGAAGCTCTAGTTTCACCGCCTGGAAGACTTACCATGGTTCTCAATGAACAGACTGTTCCATCCGTTGCGCTCAATCATCAGGCTTTGCCACTTGTTGAAGATCTTCTTGATTTCGTTCGTGTTGAAATCCCGCAATGTCAAACGGAACCCCGACTCGTCGTTGTCAATATCGACCATTTCGAAAATGAAGATCATGTTGAGCTCGCCACGCTTGGAACCGACAACTTTCAGAATTTCCTCCTCGTCGCGCACGAACGGCATCTCACCAACTGTAATGGTGTCATACTTGCTGAGAACCTCGCGGTTCATTGCCTGCAAGAATTCGTGCAGGCGTGGGCCGTTGGCGTACCATTTGTAGCCTGGCTGATACTTGCTCCCAGGAGAGGTGATAGGTGCATCTGGGTAGCCGGGTGTTTTGGAGATGTGATTGATGACGTCCATACGGAAACCACTTGCACCACGCTTGAGCCAGAATTCCAGGACATCGTGCACAGCGGCTCGCACTTCCGGGTTCTCCCAGTTCAGATCAGGTTGCTCAGGGGTAAAGAGGGCGAGGTAGTACTCTTGTGTCTTTTCGTCCCAAGTCCAAGCACTGTTGGCTTCGCCAAGAATCATCGCCCAATTGTTTGGGGGTTGACGGTTGCCGTGTTCGTCATATTTGGGAGGCTGCCAATGGTACCAGCTACGTTTGGGGTGGTCTTTTGACGAACGCGACTTGAGGAACCAGTCATGTTGATCAGAGGTGTGGTTGACGACGAGATCCATCATGAGTTTCATGTCGCGCTTGTGAAGGCCGGCGATCAGCTCATCGACATCCTCCAGCGTACCATAGCGCGGGTCAATGTCTTTGTAATCGGCAATGTCGTATCCCATATCGACCTGTGGTGATTTATAGATTGGCGACATCCAAACAACGTCGACGCCCAGGTGTTTGAAGTAGTCGAGCTTGGAGATGACGCCCTTGATATCTCCCCATCCTGGCAAACTACCTGAACCTGTTGATTGGAAAGATGCTGGATAGACCTGCAGAGGTGTCAGAAGAGATAGGCTGACACAATAATCAATGGCGATAAATTTACCTGGTATACAACTGCCTCTTTCCACCATCGGTGCTTGGCGGAACCAGTTTCGACAATTTCTCCCATGTTAGCAATCGTAGGATGTAGATTATTGTCAGGTGTTTAGGTAGGTAAATGTGGTTGTAGAGGATAAGAGCAAGTGGAAAGAATCGCCTACTGCAACTGCTATATGTTTTTGCGGAGGAACGAAGGAGGTCGCAACGCAACACCGCTATATGCGAGTTGAGCTCTTGGAGCTCCAGTCAATACCTCCACGTCGCGTCATACTAATGGTCGATCGACCCGAGGGAGGGTCTCCTTGGTGCCGAAAGCGGGCGGTTTTCCCGAGAGTTTCGGCGATAGGAATCGCGAGCATTTCTCCATTGGCACCATTGAATATTGTCAGGTAATGAGGGTGTATTGTAACGCAAGATGACAGTAGTCATGTGTTACAGTAATGCATGTGAGATGGC
Organism: Pseudopyrenochaeta terrestris; assembly: GCA_022813475.1. Classification (NCBI taxonomy): domain Eukaryota; kingdom Fungi; phylum Ascomycota; class Dothideomycetes; order Pleosporales; family Pseudopyrenochaetaceae; genus Pseudopyrenochaeta; species Pseudopyrenochaeta terrestris. The sequence goes on from JAKLMJ010000011.1 coordinate 335,307, forward strand.
ACCACCTTCGCTTAAGCGGCCTTGGTTCTAGAGATGCGTGCGACGATCTGCGCCGGGAAGCTGCACTTTTCCAAGCTTATGTAAACTGCAGCATACAGCCGGCATTCATAAGTCTGCAAACGCTCTCGCGGTAGACAGGATAGCTATTGTAGGACCACACTTGACAGTAGGAGTAGGCTCGCCACTAAGAGACCTAGAAGCATCAAAAAGCATCTCAATGATGAAAAATGAATATTTTGATGAGCATGGCTGCTGATATGGGCATTCAAAGACGACAACGTATGCGCAGACTTATGAGCAAGACCTGTAGCCGGGACCCTGTCTCACGTGCTCTCGCGTGGGGGGCGCATTAGGCATTCGCGCCCTTTTGCCACTCTTAGGCGCGTCGACTGCGCTAGGAAACCGCGTCTATATTTCTCGAACACTCGCATTCTCTTTCCTCTGGTTGAACATCGCAACACGCTCAGGCCGGTTGTTGTCGCCCAGGTCACACATCCAACACAGCCGCAATGAGTGCCGAAGAGGACCAGCAGTCGCAGTCAGGCTACGATGAGCAAGCCGGCGGACCGGGTGCGCCCACGCCACTTGCTGCTCTCGAGGTATGCGTTATTGATGCCTTCCACCTCGTCGCAATGAATGCAGCTAACATGGTGGTAGGGCGTTGCAGGACTTTCCAAGCGCGACATCCAGCTGTTCGTCGATGCAGGCTATAACACCGTGGAGAGTGTTGCATACACGTAAGTACACAGTCGAGTCTTCATTACGAAGTGATGCTGATCGTCATCCAGACCAAAAAAGATTCTCGAGACCATCAAGGGTGTATCAGAGCAGAAGGCAACGAAAATTCTCGTAGAAGGTCAGTTTGCCACAATATCACTCCTTCTGCTCCGACTGACATTCCATTAGCGTCCAAGCTTGTACCCATGGGCTTCACGACAGCAACAGAAATGCATGCTCGAAGATCCGAACTCATCTCGATTACTACGGGATCTAAGCAACTTGACACCCTGCTCGCTGGCGGCGTCGAGACTGGCAGTATTACTGAAGTCTTCGGTGAATTCAGAACGGGAAAGAGTCAAATCTGCCACACGCTTGCAGTCACCTGTCAGCTACCCTTCGACATGGGTGGCGGAGAAGGCAAATGCTTGTATATCGACACCGAGGGCACGTTTAGACCGGTACGATTGCTCTCCGTTGCTAATCGGTACGGTCTCTCTGGTGAGGAAGTTTTGGACAACGTTGCGTACGCTCGCGCCTACAACTCGGATCACCAGCTTCAACTACTCAACCAGGCTGCGCAGATGATGACCGAAACTCGTTTCTCATTACTGGTCGTCGATAGTGCTACTTCGCTTTACCGTACGGACTTCATGGGTCGTGGCGAACTGAGTAGTCGACAGACACACTTGGCCAAGTTCATGCGGACACTCCAACGACTCGCAGATGAATTCGGAATCGCTGTGGTAATTACCAACCAGGTCGTTGCGCAGGTTGATGGTGGTCCAAGTGCCATGTTCAACCCAGATCCCAAGAAGCCAATTGGCGGCAACATCATTGCCCATGCGTCAACAACACGACTTTCACTCAAGAAGGGCCGAGGCGAGACAAGAATCTGCAAGATCTATGATTCGCCCTGTTTACCTGAAAGCGATTGCATGTTTGCCATCAACGAGGATGGTATTGGCGACCCATCACCCAAGGACCTCGAAGACAAATTCTAGTCTAAGCGTAAGCTTGTGACTAGAATGCCGAGCGAGGGTCTCACGAGATGAAGAGGATGGTTTTACGATGCACGGAAAGGCGCATGATGTTCTTTGTTGATATCAAAGCGCGGCGGACAGTCTCATGCATTTGCTTGCGCGTGTTTACCTTCTGTAGCTACTTTTCTGATACCCAATTTAAGAATTTTCCCCAAGATACAATGACCAAACCGATTTAATATGATCAGAACTAAGGTATATTGCATAGACCATACAGAGTTAGACGAATCTCCTGAATGTATAAATTACATACTTTGTACCTTAGGTACTTTTGCCATGTGAATGTACCTATAGCTGGTGGCCCGAGCGGAACCTCGAAACGCGGACTACGCGCTCCACTGGAATCTTTGCGCATCTATCGAATGGACAACAGCTCCACCACTTTTCTCCCTACACCAAATCTCAAACATGGCGCGGCCAGCGTTCACGCCCACATTATACCAGGAGGGGCAATTGTCGCCGTCGCCAGCCTCGCCGGCTTCTGTTCTTACCATCAACACCACTGGCAACAACTCTCAAGCAGTCACTCTTTTCGGCGCAGGACGCAAGCGCAGTCACAACGAGATCAGCGAATTAGACGAAGAGTCGTATGCGCGTAAACACCTCGCCTCGGAAGCCTCTGTCTTCTTTCGCCGCAAAAGCAGGTTCCCGCGCAGTTTTCTCTGGCGCGTACTGGACGATCGACGGCTGCTAGAGGTCCAATGCGTGGACTTGGTGCAGGAAAGAGGCGACAGTCAGAACGAGGGCTCCTTGACATTCCACATTGAACTGCCTGCGGCGATCGTGGAGGGAGGAGTGGCTTTTGCGGATCCCGAAGAGACGGATGCGCTGGAAGTGTTTGTTCTCACCACTGGCAACGACTTGTTTACCATCACATTGAAGGAGGATTTGCTGGCAAGGGATGTTGCGCCGGCCGACTTTGACCCAGCGACTGTGGTCAAGAAATACACGCCCAGTTCTTTCGGCTTCCGCTACCCATATCGCATGATCGCAGTAAACAGCCTGGAGATCCTCGTATCATTGCACGATGGCAGCCTTCTACGCCTCGAGCGACAACCGAACGAGAGCGCTACTGCGTGGCGGGAGACATTCTACAGCGAAGGAGGATGGAGTGGCACTTTGAAGGCTTTCAACCCATTAAAGAGACGGCAAACAGTGCGATACGGCGAATTAGACCTGGAGACCAGCTCAGCCACGGATCTGGCGAAAAGCCCGGATGGAAATTTCGTATGGACAGTCACCCTGGATCATCAGCTCAAAGTCTGGAGCGCAAGCACGGGAAGAGTCGCGTTGCAAATGGACCTATTGAACGAGAAGGGAGATCGCGATGGATCAAGAAGACAGACCCAATATGTCATGACCGCGGAGCAGGGCAAGCTCTTGCAAGTCGTGAGGACGCCCGAGAGGCCAGACGACGGGTCCATCACGAGAATGAATGAAGACGGTAGCTACTTCGTTTGGGTCCACTCGCCGAAGGACCACCAATTCAAGGTCTACGAAATCTCTTCCAGCATTTCGTCGGCCAACGGAGAGACCTTGCGATGCGACGACCTACAGCCTAGAGCGACGTTGATAGCGCCTATCGAGGAGATGCTGAACACAAATATTTGGCATCTTGAGGAGTTCCATGTTCAACCGTCCCCAAGCTGGAGCGAAACACAATTGTGGATCAGGGCGCGAAGTGGCGCGCTCTGTAAGACGTTCACACTGACTTTTGATCTGCACGAAGAGGACCAAGACGAGCTTTCACGAGCGTTCCGGACAGGATGGACGGTTGTTGACAACGGCCCACTGACACCGGAGCGCCTGCGAGAAGCCACCGACTTCCCGTCACAGCTGTCTGCTAATGCAGACTCCTTGGTTACACCCACAGAGCGATGGTCAGCTTTCCTGTTCTCACCTGGCCGATTTTCGACGTCGAGTATCGAAGCTGCTCTCCATACTTACTGCAAGCGCCGCAAGCTGCCCATCACAACTGCGAAAGGGTCTAATGGACACCGTACGCCTCTGCAAGAACGTCTTGTGGCTTCCGTCACTAGCAAGATTCTCCTGGCACGATCTGCCAACAACCAACCTGACTTCGATGCATATCAGGCAGAGGTGGCAGCGCAGTGGACTGGCTTTTACTCCATTCTTGAAGAATTACACAGGAAGCGTGTCGATTCGGTCAGTCTTGCATACGATTATGATTATGCGCAGCCGTGGTTGGTCGGCACAGACAATGTTGCCCCTGTGCGCGCAAATGATGAGCTGGAGCTTATGTGCCTGAACGCAGATTTGCTTGAGGATGAAGGCATGAAACGAATTGCTCCAGAGATCGCGAACTCGATCTACGACCCTAAAGATTCGATGGGCCAACCCGTGACTTTTTTGATAGCAGCTGCTCACAATTTCAGGCGTGCTCTTCCCACAGACGTCCAGGACGTTTTCAGGCACAATGCTTATTTGGACGCTTTGTCGAATGATGACAGTGAGACAGCGGGTCTGGATGGCCTTTATGAAAGATGCGAGCTCCGTGCTGAAGTCACCGATGAGATTTTCGGCGCGCTCGAGCTTGACACCAAAGATCTTGAGGGCCTTGGTAGTATAGATCGCAAGATCTTCCAGCAAGTCCTCCGACGTCTTGACAACACCAAGCCCGGCTCGGATCACAATCAGAATCTCGAATCATGTCGCTACGGCGATAGGCTCAACGTTGCTGTTGCCCAGCAGAGTTTGAGACGCAACGAAACCGTTCTCTTAGATCTCCTGGCATTAATAGCATTCATGTCAGGCGATCTCGAGCCAAGCGAGCTGCACCCAGACTTTGCTCCACGCAAACTCTACACCGAGATCATGCAACTGCTAAAGCAGACTAGCCTGCGACTCTGGTTAGCAAGCCACACACGCATGGAGCCATCGCTAGACGGGAATTCTGTCTCTGGGGAAGCGACCTTGCTAGAAAGCTTCTTCGCAGGGGACTGGAAACGTAATGCAGGCACAGAAGATGAGAGCGATATGCCAATGGCTCTGACAAGATGGAGCAAACGCTGGACCTACGCCGTCGACCTCAAGAGGGACTGGAGCGGTGCAACTTCACATGTCTTCTCGATGCTGCTACAAAGCGAGCTGTATCAGCTGGCTGCTGACTTTGTCAAATTCATGACGGATTCACCATGGTCTACTTACATGCAAGCACGACTCGACGTAGCGCTCGGCGAATACGACATCGCTGCCATAAGGTTCCATGAAGCTGCAAACGACAAGCATGGCTTGGCACGACAAGAGAGAGCTTCTATCAGCGTCCTTGATACGGCTGGCCTACTTACCGCTGACGAACAGAAGTCCTTCCGCTCTGGATTGTCACAATACTACCAGCACGTGGCTGCTATTTTCCAGAAGCCTGGCGTCTTCTCCTACGTCGCCGACTTTGCTGCTGAAGCACTGAAAAATGTACACGGAGTTGCAAGCCTTGACGACGATCTCGCAAAGATCGATGGCCGTAAGAGCATCACAGACAGCCCCGCCATGGATAAGATCGACGACACAATGAAGGAAATTAAATTGATCAAGATCAGAGACACTCGCAGCGAGATCGCCAGCCACCTTTTCAGCGCTCTTGTCAAGACTGGTCGTTTCCGCGAGGCATACGACGCCCTGCAAAAATGTAACGAGGATCTCCGAAAAGCGAACCTGAAACTGCTCGTCGAGACATGCATCAAGCAGGACTCAGTCCCCGCTCTACTCGCTCTGCCATTCAGCACCGAACTCGCCGCCGATGCTGACGCGACCCTCCTAGCACTCGCCAAGAAGTCACTCGCATCCAGCTCCTCCGCGAAGAAGCCTCACCACCAAATCCTCTACGCTTTCCGTACCCAGCGCGGCAACTTCCGCGGCGCGGCAGAGATCCTCTACGAGCATCTCGAGCGCTTGCGCCACGGCGAGGCTCGTCAATACCAGGATCCGGAAGACGAGACGACGTTGCAAGCTTACCTGCTGCTCATCAACACGCTTGCTTGCTGTGGCGAGGGCGAGGGCTGGTTGCTGGCTGAGCCGATTGAAGGCGTGCACCCGCTTGGACAGAAGCGGAAGTTGGTAACGTTGGAGGAAGTCAGGAGGGATTACTCGGCTGAGTTGGATCGCAGGAGCGATATCCTGCAGGGCCGATTCCCGCTTGTGGGCGGTGGGGACGAGATGGATGTTTTCTGAGCTGTGTGATGGGGTGCGGCGGTGAGGACTGTGTTTTGTACGATTTGATGGTCTGGAAACAGGGTTGTGTTGTTTTATTAGCGAAGCGTCTTTTTTTTTTGGCGCTGATAAAAATGCAAATGTTCTTCGTCTTCTATCCAAAGATCTCGGAGATTACAAAGTAAGTGAGTGGCAAGGGCTGAATCAAGAAAGAAGATCATCTTCACGAGTTGCCCGCACGTACAGATGCTTGAATGCCAGACTCAGAGGCAGTCACCGTTGAGATAAGAAGCTCCTCTTCAATACACCTATGTACGATACACGCATACATACAACTGTCTGATGCTATATTCAGACATGATAGCCACTGAGACTAGATGCTTGTCTTCACGAGTCCTATGATTAGATATGATACTCAAATGTTAAATCCAGAGGTGGTTACCATTGAGATCATAAGCTCCTCCTTGACATGAGCATGCACATTATATGCACATATGCAATCATCTAATACTGTACTTAGGAATGATCGCCAGTGAGACAACAGGCTCATCTCTACGATTTGTATGCACATATACGATACTCTAATCTTCAGATTCACTGTCGGTCATGATTGAGACAGGTGGCATGTCGGATGATGTGAACGCTGATTTTGATTGCATCAAGTGAACGTAGAATTATGCGCGAAGCTATCAACAATCTAGCCAGATCACGAAGGACCAACCGTTCGATCGCCTCTCTTCTTCCGGACGGGCCTAGCGACAGGCTCATCGTCCGGCACGATGCCTCCGGAAGGATTGCGTCGGACACGCTGATACCCCCGTTCAAGCTCAAACTCAATCCCAAGCCGAACCCACAGCTGCACAACATTAGGCCACACGCTCTTCTCTCCCCTCTCAATCCAATGGTCGATCTCAGCTTTCGTAGGATTTCGCAGCAAACGCGCCCAGTCCGACAGTCGAATCTCGGGGACCAAGGTGAGCGCGGGTCCAGGCACGATTTCGTCCATGAGCAGGCGCTTGACGCCGGGGCTGAGGATGCCGAGGATGTCTGCTTGGCGGAGTCTGTGCTGGCATTCTTGGAGGATGAAGCGGGTGAAGTATGCTAGCGGGGTGGTTTTGAAGATTCGCAGGGTGGGGTAGAGGAATGGCACGATGTATGGTCGGGCTTGCGAGACGATGAAGTGGTCTACGTTGAAGAGCTCGCCGAGCCGGGAGAGTGGACTTTCTTGTGGTGTGGATGGGTTTCTTCGGTATGGCCCAGCGTTGTTGGCTGATGTCTCGTACGGAACGATGCGCCCGGTGGAGTCTTTGCACATGAGACGGATTGATGTCTTAGTGCGATCGTTGGCGTTGGATACAAGGGCGGCGGACCAGATCAATACGTGTGGTGCGGTGAGATAGTTGAGAAGAGTGATCGAGCCCGGGCCCGATGGGGAGATGGTAATGTTCAAAATGCGCTGGGTGACGTCGTAGGCTTCCTTGAAGGTCATATCGCCTACGTTGGTGCGGACGGCCTCTTCGAGCACTTGCGGATCAAGGATGAAGCCTGATTTGAAGAAACGGCGGACTCGACGATAGAGAGTCTGCAACCACAGCCATGTGCCGGCTCCCTGAGCTTCTGCGGCAGCCCTTTGGGAAGAGGCTACAAAGGCGCTGAGGTCAATTCTATCGCCGCTGAGTGTGGCTAGCAGTTCCTTTTCAGTGTGCACGCAAACCCATGATGCCATTAAAGCGCCAGTGCCGGTCCCAGCAATGATACGAGGCAAAAGAGTACGCTGATACATTGCCTTCACAACACCGAGATGACAAAGACCAAAGATTGAACCACCTTGAAGCACCAAGACAGTCCTGCCATAAGCCATACGTGTGTCGTGTAACAAGCTCAGTTTGTCCTGTGGCGTCAAAGGTATGGCCGGGGTGATGGGATATTCGGCGTACTTCTTGATAGCCATACTGACATGCTCGACATATGCCTCGATCAGAAGCTTGGTTCCAGCGTTTGCTTTCGCGTACAGCTTAGGGTTCAGGATTCCTCCGATATTGCGCGAGAGGCCTGCACGTATCTGATTGTGGATCTCCATAATATCTATATCATAGACCGCGTCCTGGAAGACATTGGTGCGCCTTTCGAGGAGATCACAGTCGTAATAATTGTCCTTGACCTTGTGGTTCGGCGTATGGACGGCGCGAGATCGCCAGTACTCGTTCCCAAGCTGGTGGTCTAATTCGTGCGCTGCAGCCAACCATTCTTCGAAGTGCCTCGCATCATTGAGGGTTTCAATGAGGAGTTGTTTGTCGTTCTTGGTGGTCAGCCACTGCCACAGTCGCTATCAGCAGTATCGGGTTAGCAACTGTCATTTTTGATATCAGCTGTGATTTTGGCAGTATGTTGCTCACCCTTTGCCAAAACAAGCCGACGTTCCAGATCAGCCATACACACGCTTGGAAGAAGCCCAACACGCCTTGCGCCATGGTATCCCTCGACCACCCCATAGATGCAGAGGGCGCTTGCAACGCTCAACGGAGTGCTGTGAAATACTAGAGCTTTTAGTAGAATACAATATCTGGTATGTGTGCATAACCTGAAGAGATGGAACGGAAGTTGCAGGAGACACTCGGCCGCTCACAGGAACGGCGCCGTCCGTGCAGCATTGTCACATGTCAGTCGGCAGCAATGCCCCGCTCCTTGATGTGTCCTACCTCTTGATGCGGTACAAAGGGTAAAAGCGAGTGGATTGGCTTCCGATCCATATCGCAGGTCCTTCGTCTACTGTGCAGCGGTAGTGTGTTGAGTGCCCTCCTACCGGCAGGAGTGCACAAGTCACATCTGTGGATGGCTAGCGGCGGGAGGGAGAGATGCCGAGCTGCTCCAAATCAATCTCCTTTACAACAGCATCACAGCATCTTCATTGGACAAGATCCATCAGAAGCTAGTGTCTTGCCGCATATGCGTTGGAACGCGTGGTCGGGATTGAAATCATCACCATTGCCATGATTGGACAAACCTCGTCAGACGCTAGTTCGTTGTCGCTGCACGTCTGTTTGATTGACACCACCGCCATCGTCGTTATTGGACAGATCTCCTCAAACGCTAGTTCCTTGTCGCGTGCACGGTGTATGCACTGTACCCTTGTTCGTGTGTAATCATCGCCATTGGACAAACAACATCGGACACTAGTTCCTTGCCACATATGCTGCGTCTGGCGGTACCAGCGCCTCGGGATGTGGATCACATGGAATATCATTATCATTGGACAAGACTCGATGGACGCTAGTGTCTTGTCGCATGCAAGTCTGTCAAGCTGCTCGGCCAGCTGAGGTCCATCGGACAACGTCACTCCGATCAGTAAACACTCGCACTCTTCCGCTGACATTCAAGGGCAGCCTACCAAACGTGTTTTCTGCAAAGGATACGCGATGGAGCGCGCAAATTGGAACCTCGATGTCCTTGCCAACAACGTCTCATTGTTCCGTCAGCCTGCCAAAAGGCCTGCCCAGGACGGGCCTTCTTTGATCGTACTTTGCACATGGATGTCAGCACACCGTAAGCACATCACAAAGTATACTGAGCAGTACTGCCGGCTTCATCCAGATGCCGACATCCTCGTGGTAGAGTCGACGGTCGGGGACCTTGTGTACCGTAGTACACATACGCAGCAACAACAACTACTTCCTGCACGCGAGATATTGCTCTCGCATATTTCCGACTCCACACAACACACCGAGCAGCGACAGATAATCCTTCACGCTTTCTCAAATGGTGGTGCTCAGAGTGCAGTTCAGCTCGTCGCTGGGCTGCCGCCAGCTGCTCGCCTTCGAGCCTTCAGCGCCATTGTCCTTGACAGCTGTCCAGGTACGGCGACCTATCGCCGAACAGTACATGCCATGAGTTTGTCAATGCCAAAGTCGCTTCTTTGGAAGGTTCTAGGTCCGCCCATTCTTCACTTCGTGCTCTGTTTGATATTCTTTTCTCTCTCCATCACAGGAGCTGAGGACGTCATCACACGCATTCGAAGGCAACTGAATGACCAAACACTGTTCGGCCCGGAAGTTCCAAGACTATACATGTACTCTCGAGCAGATCAGTTGGTACCATATCAGGATGTGAAAGATCACGTCCAAGATGCGAAGCAGAACGGATATTCGAATACCCATGAGCTGGTGTTCGAGGCGAGTGGGCATTGCGCGCACGCCATGACACACAAAGATCGATATTGGGAAGCGGTCGGAAGTCTTATCCCATCTTAACGTCAGTTCTTACCACATTGAAGCGTATGGTGTCCAAGTTCTGAGAGAGAAGTCCAGCTGCCAACACTAGCATACTGCAATATCGAGGGATGTGCAGACTTATGAGTTAGCACCGTAAACCAACCAAACCCGATGATTGATCATATCTAGTTCTTCTCACGATTCTCAACACCTTCGGTCTCTCCCTTCTCCAGCTCATCTTCCTCCGTACCTCCTTCGCTGTCATGGCTGTCTTGGTTAGCGGCGGAGAATCTGTTATACGTCTAGTCAGCACAATGATCCGAAACGCACAGGTAAGCGGGTGAACGGACGTGGGCGCAAATGTGCTCTTCTCTCTCAACTTGGCACCGTAATAATAGAATAGCACCGGCATGGGTACCAATGCCACGGCCACTGCGCCAAGCAGACTTCCGGCCGGGCCTACACCCATGCCCTCCACCATTTGCCTGTATGGCTGTCAGTACATTCAGTCCTCACTACGACACATGGTCACCGCAGCATACCTAGCAAACAACGGGAACACGGCCCCAGCAAGGCTGCGAAGCATGGTGTTTGCGGCAATTGCGCTAGCCGCAAACATCAAGTAAGATTCGACGAGATAGTTCAGCAAATTGAGGAAGATCGAGAGGATGCCGAAGCCTGTGGCTAGCCCAGACAGGGTAGGCGCGATCCAGTGGATATCCTGCCGGAAACCCGACCATGCGAACCAGAATATTCCAATTCCAACTGAGAAGGATATGAGTCAGCAACTTGTATAGACACTCTATGGGTCATACCCTTCGCACTTACAGCTGACACCTCCGGCAATGACCGGAGGTAACCTCCATTCTGGGATAGGTATGTTGTTGTTGGCGGCGAGTTTGCGATTGTAGCTTGGAGAGATGACGACCATGAAGATGGCGCCGAGCAATTGGCCTACGACATCAGGAGTGATCTGTTCTTGGGAAGCGAGGTCGCAACTTACCACAAATCATACCCAAGAATGGCAACTAGGATAGAACGTCAGTGAAGATCACAAAACACTTCCAAGTATTTGCACTTACGCCACCGACACCCGCGTTCATGCCATGGATTCTTTGGAACACAATCGGATAGAAGGTTAAGAACAGGTAAAAGATCCCGTACACAAAAGCCATGTAGATGCTGATGGCTAAAATGATAGGCTCTGTGACCAACAGTCGTATGGGACGCGACACGTTCTTCTCGAGTAGTTCTCGAAGGTCGACTTCGATCTCTTCCTGCTTGGCGTGAATGCCCCAGTTTTTCGTTCTCCGTCGTAGTTCGGCGGCTTTGTTGACGAGGATCACTGGTGGGTATGTTTCTTCGAGTAAGAATATCTCCAAAGCTAGCTGTTTGTAAAGCGTCAGCTATCGTGTTGATCCTTTCGAGCGACAAATCCGCTGCGGCTTACTCCAAGGAAGCCCATGATGCAGGTGATGTATTCAGTCCAGCGCCAGCCGAGATATGACATGTCGATGAAACCGCCGATGAAAGGTGCGAGCAAAGGCCTGCCAAGATATCAGTTCACAACTAAAGATCTAGTATGACGCCTGTAATGTCTCACCCGCTAAAGACTGTCACGGAGAAGACTGTGATGGCAAGCCCTCTTTGTCGATTGTTGCTGTACATCTGTCAATCGTCGACTCGTCCCATCGAGGCAAAACCCAACACTTACAACATATCAGCAAATACCGCTCCCACGATGGTGAGCGGACAAGCCCCAAAGAACCCGCTGAAGAACCTCGAGATGAAAATCGTCTGAACATCCTTACCCGTCGCCACCGCGACGCTGAAGATGGAGAAGCCGAAGGACGACACTATTAAAGGGAATCTGCGTCCGTAGAGCTCAGACATAGGCGCCCAGATGATTGGTCCAAGTGCAAACCCAAGCACATACAGAGATATGCCAAGTGTACCGACTTCCGTTGAGATGTCGAATTGCCGTGTGACAGAACCAATGGCCGCCGAGAAGATTGAGCTTCCGAACGCAGCTGTTAGAGTGACGAAAGCCAGCGGCACCGCTACGGACAGCTTCTTTCTCAGCGGCCAATTTTGCGCATGCAGAGGATCGTTTGGACCGTCGAACTCGACTACGTATTGATCTCTCTCAGGCAGCATGGGTGGGTATTCTTTGCCTGCGCCGAATCCCGGTAAAGGTTTCTTCGACTCCCTGGTTGCGGTGCGGCTCCTTATGCCCGCACCAATTGTAATGTTTGCCTGGCTGCGGCCCGTCTGTATACGACTCAGAGCGGTAGGATGCCTGCTCAAGAACAGTTCATCTCGTTGGGTTGGAAGTCTTGACAGGCTCATCTCTTCTCGTACGATTGAGATTCGCGATCCACTGCTGGAACTTGAGATTGAGCTTTCGGCCGTCGCTGAGCGCGAGAGTGTGTTGCTCGGCTCTTTGGTCGGTTGGGCGGGTTGAGGCTGGGTGTGCCATTGTTCTGTATCAGCATCGCGCTCAGCTTCTTCTATTCGTCGATCTGCTGGTTCCATAGTTTCGAGATATCTGATCAAAGGGGGGAAGGTATACCGCCTCTTTGGCAGGCATTGGCGGTTTATCGAGAGGACAGTCTCGTCACTCCAGAGGCAGCTTTCATTCACTTTAACATAGCGTAGGATCTAATGAGGGTTGTTTACATCGTAAAGTCAGCTGCTTACGAAGACCGAACTAAAACAAGCTAAAGCAAGCCTCAGCTGCATGTCAGCACCGAGACCGCCACAGCCATCGTAGTGCATTCCTTATATACCGTGACCATGAAAGCCACTCCGCAAAGCGCATCCTTCTCATTTCATCCCTCACTCCGATCGGGAAGCGAGGGCCGAAATACCCACAGTCGAAGTCGCGATCGTCATCAGATCGTCAAGCATTGCACGGGAGTCTTCCTCCCCAACATCAACAGCCAAAAAGTCACGCCCAATTTGCTCCTACATAATGTTAGTGACTTTCGATCAGGTCTGGAAGGCAACACAACACTTACAGCATTCTCGAGCTCGGCCAACTCTGCAGCTGGCAGTTCAGCACAAGCTTCGACCAAGCTTTCCCCTGTTGCTGCAAGGAGGATAAGGCTTTCTGCGCGCTCGACGACTGCAGGATCGATGCCATTCGTTGCTGCGCAGTGCGTTCCAAAGCTTGAAGCGCTGCGCTCCTGTCGGTATTTGTACAGATATGTGATCTGGTCCTCAACTTCACGAGCTTCTGCATTGACTTTAACCTCCATATGCGCAAAGCGCAAGGCAGGACGTAGCTGGAGGAAGCCATTCTCGAAAATCTCATGGAAATGCGTGGCGCCGAGAACCTTTGGGCACTCTGATCCCAGTTGCAGAAAGTGCTCGAAAACACCAGCGGCCAGGCCTGCGCCATCATGAGTGCCGGTGCCCTTCCCAAACTCATCCACAATGACTAAGCTTCGCCTGGTCGCCAAGGTCAAGGCGATGGAGACTTGCTGAAGGTCAATCATGAAAGCGCTTTGAATCCGAGAAACGCTCTCTCTTGTGGCGATGCGAGTCAGGATCTTGTCGGTCAGTCCAATCTTGGCTGCTTCGGCTGGCACAAAGCAACCGATGTGGGCCATGTACGTGATCATCGCAACTTGCTTCAAGTACACGCTCTTCCCAGAATAGTTTGGACCTGTCATCAAGACCATACTTGGTCCGAGCACTTGAGGAGCAGTGCTCCCAGGGCAAGGACTCTGTTGCTCGGCAGAAGTCTCAGGTCTCGAGCCTGAGCGCTCGTTGCCGCTGCCACCAACTATAAATGTGTCGTTGGCGATGAACGCTGGCACTGTCAGTTCTTGTAAGAGGTGCCTACCACCCTTGATCTTCAGAATGTTCTGTTCCGATATCCTCGGACGCGACAGATGATACTCCATGGCTCCTTTCGCGAGCGCGACGTGGCAGTCAAGTTCTCCAACGACGTCAGAAACTGTGTTGAGCAGATCTTCGTACTCCAGCACGCGTTCTCCTAGCTGCTGAACGATCTCGATTTCCTTGTCGCAGATCCTGGCATACACGTCGCCGAACTGCTGGTCCAACTGGCCCATGAGTATGTTCTTGTAGTAGGCATTCGATTCAGTCGCAAACATCTTCTCCCATGGGTCTTGATCTGTACCCTCAAAGACACCCGTGCCAGTGTGCTCGCTCAAGCGTATAGATATCAAGAATCCGATTTGAGGGAAGAAGATCACATTGACTTTTGAGTCTAGATTCGCTGGAACTTCGTTGGCAACGTGTTCTGCGGCTTGCGACAGGAGATCTTCGATTCCATCGTAAGCGCGTTTGGCCTCGTCCAACTCATCGCTGACACCTGGTCTCACTATCGTGCGTCTCTGTTCTTGCGACGCCTCGAAGTCAACGATATCGTTGATCATGGTGCCGACTTCTGCAAGCAACTTCTTGTTGAACACTTCACTGATCTTGCGGACAACAGCGAGACGACGCGCACCCTCCAATTCAGCAAGAATGTCTGTGATTCTCAGAGCGTGGAACGCAAACTGGCAGAGATTCGGCCAAATCGATGTCGAAACTCTTTTCCCGCGGTTCGTGCCATTGCTGACGCCCTTGCGAAGGTTGACGGTGTAAAGCCTCACATTCTGAATCTTTCCAAGACTTTCGGTTAGTCTTTTCAGATGATCACCGTGGTCAGGCCGGATGAGAAAGCTGGTGGTGTCCAGGCGCTCATCTATAGTAGCTTTGTGCTGGCTTGGTCGCAAGAAGTACTGCCGAAGTAGCGTGCGGCCTTGACTCGTCTTTGCAAAGTGCTGGAAAAGCCCGTACACAGAGAGCCCTTCTTTGGAACCGCCAGAGCTTGCCTTACTTGCAGGACCATGCTGTTGGGCGTTTGGGTGAGCCTCAGTTGACATGATCTGGAGTGACAAGACGGTGTCTGTATTGATGAACATGGATTCTGAAAGACTGAACATCTCAATAGTCCCCACGCGGAACATGCCAGATGCTTCTCCATCGCCTGGCAAGTACGATGTGGCTCGGCGCCGCTGAATGTAGGAGAGTACGGCTCCAGCACAGCCCACGGTCAAACGACTCTCGAGGTTGATCCAGCCCGACAAGCGTAGGAGTTGGCCTTGACGATCTTGCTGCTCATAGTCATCACCAAAACGAGAGGCCGTTTGCGGTAGAATGTCACCAGGAACCACGAACGTCACTCTAGGACCTTCTCTTTGGCCTATGCGAAGATTGACCAACTTTTTCCGAGAAGAGTCGTACCCGAATTCGGCGTTCGGGCGACATTCGAGCAGGTAAGGAAGCCTAGTGGTGTCCCCAGTTCTCTCGCCAGCGTTCGAGCCACGGCCGTTGGCCATCTCTGGATCAAGTCTGTGGATGAGCTCTTCGTTGCATCTGGTCGAAACAAGGACCACTGTAGGGTCGATGAAGAGCTTCACTGCATCGAGTCAGCTTCGCGTCTCCATCCTCGGTAGCAGGCTTACTAACAAGAGTCTACCATCTCAGTGTCGCCCATCTGTACGTCTTCCATGAAGTACAGTGTTTCTGTCTGAGCGACGTAGTACGCGCATCCAATTGCACCGCGGTCAGTAAGGTTCACTGCCATGATGACTTCACTCAGCATTTCCACATCTGGGTACTCCTCCCTTGCCGCTCCAGGCACCGCATTGGTACCAGTCGTGGTCTCATCGGCAGATAAGCGCGCGTCTATAGATGAGGCTGGCCGTTCACTGGCATCGCGTGGAGCTCTTCTGTATCCTTGTCCTTGCAGTGAGCTCCCAGATGTTCTGCGTGATGGTGCTGTGCGGGTAGAACTTGTGGCAGACTGAGTACTTGATGTTGAGCTGGTCCGCTTTGACCGAAAATGGCTGCGAGGGCCACTCCAGCGACGCTTCTGTGATGTCTTCGATGTAGGCATGGCTACAAGGTTGTCGCAGAGTTTGTCTGAGATTTCAGTCAAGCTTGAGGTCGATGATGGAGTTGCGCGTCTTCGTAACACTCCGGGAAGGTGCATTGGGTGACGTCCCAATTCAGCAAACACCAACCTCACCTCATCCAATACAGCACGCGCAATGAGCGACGGCAGAGCTAAGATGATACTACGATTGTAGCTCATAAATCTGCACACATCCATACATAGACCCTTCCTAATATCAGCAGCTTTAGCTATTAAGCTTAGGTCTGATACCATCGAGACAAGAAGAATACCATAACAGTCTGTCTCCAAGCTTATGCACCTACTGTTAGGCATGGATTGAGGGGTGATCGTAGCGACCATTGAGAACGTGTTCTTCTGTCGCAATATCTGTAATGCATGATGCCTATGTAATTCCAGAATCAGCCACGCTAGAACGCTCGAAACCAGAATTCCAAATGCTTTAAATGATCCTTGACTCTGATAGTCGCTTCCCATCGTTTGTATGACCTCTTTTTGTGCACCAATGTTTACCATTATTCGAGGCTCAACGCTCAGCCTTCTCCATACCAGAAGCGTCAAGATATCTGTCCCCATCATGTGGGTGCTGTGAGGCATTACCTGCAGCCCTTTCTTCCTCAATTTGCTTTTCCAATTCCCCAGGCATTGGAACGCCCTGCTCTTCATCGAGTGCCAGCTCTTCCTTATCAGTAGAGTCACCAGAAAGGCTGCCAGCTCGGTGCTCTTCATCGCGGTTGGCTGCATCCGCCGGAGGTGCCGACTCGGTAGGCGCGAAAGGAGAACGCTTGCGAATTGGCTCTCCGTATCTGTAGAAAATGAAAGGAATAGGAGCCAGGAGACAAGCAACGCCTGCAATCAGACTTCCAGCTCCGCCTACGCCCATGGCTTCAAACATAAAGTCCGTGAACAACGGCGCCGCGCTTCCAGCAGCGCTACGACAAATGGTGTTTGCTGCTAGCGCTGAAGCAGCATACATTAAGTATCTGTTGATATGTCAGCTGTGTTTATCTAAAGGTGAATGTGTAAGGTATCACATACGTATCAGTGATATAGTTCAGATAAGCGACAAAGACCAGCAGAATCGATGCAGCAAGAATGACGCCAAAGATCGTGGGCACAATCCAGTGGACGTAGTTGTAGTTTCCAGACCAGGCCAAACCGAACATCGACAGAGGGAACATGATACCGCCAACCATGGCGACGATGAGACGGTCCTCTGGGCGGCGCGGGTGTCCAGCAAGAATTTTCTTCTTATCCTGAGCAGAAACGTAGAACACGTAGCAACCGCCGAAACATGCGCCTATGACTGTTCCAATCAAAGGCAGTTGGCCGACGCCAGAGTTCCAGCCTCGCTTGGTTTGGAAGATGAAAGGATAAATCGAGAAGAGCATGTAGAGCAGCATGTAGACCACACTCAGGTAGACGGCACAAGCCAATGAGATAGGGTCAAAGAGAATCTTCCAGGGCCTTGTCAGTGCGACCTTGAAGATAGTCTTGAAAGAGCGGTCGGTAGCTTCAACAGGAGCAATGACGTTCTCGTAACCCGGAATCTTCGCACGACGGATGCGTTTTGCTTTATTGATGAGGACCTGAGAAGGTAGAGTTTCCGGAATAGTAAGCATGAAAGGAATAGTTCCAGCTGATAACCAGATCAAAACGTAGAAGCTCCATCGCCAGTCTTCCGTGAGCTGCAGGAATCCAGAAATGACGGGACCGAGGGCGGGGCCCTGACTGTTTGTCAGCAAATGGACAACAAGATAAATGACGAGGGTGTGTACTTACAATGAATGTCATGCACGAGAATAGTGCCATAGCATTGCCACGTTCAACTGGTCCCCAGATATCTGCGCAGGAGTCAGTCAAAATCGATCTGGGCGAGATCTGCGACTAGCATCGTACCTGCTAACACTCCAGGCGCGTTCGACAGAGTACATGCTGCGAATGTACCAGTCAAGAATCTTCCAACGAGCAGGGCACCGAAGTTGGGTGCAAATGCGCACAGAAAGTTGAAAGCAAAGTATGCCAAAAATGTGAAGTAGAAGACCCAGCGACGACCGAACAGTTCAGACAAAGGTGCCCATAACAGCGGTCCAAACACGTACCCTAAGAGGAAAAGTGTCACCACGAGGCCAGCGACTGGATTGGCCTTGACGTGGAGCTCCTCAGCGATGCTGGGAAGACAACCAGAAGGAGAACTCGAAGCAAAGGTCGCATTAACCACGAGAGAGACAGAGACCACCGTGATGTACCATTTTCGCTTGGTCGACCAGTTCTTTGGGTTCTCAATATCGTTCGGTGCAAAGTCCAGGTGTCCATCCTTGTTGAGATATATGCGGTCCTTGAGATCCAGCCCACCAGTGCGGTATGGCTTTGCCACGGGCCGTGACAGAATTCTTTCCAGTTTGTCCATGACGCGTTAAATGTGTGTGTGCGTGCGTGTGGAAACGCGTCCACTCCTAGAAGAACCAAGATGAGAGTTATAAAAATGATGAAGTTGAAGGAAACATTGAGGGGAATGAACGGTTTACTAATACTTAGCTCCATCACTACTACACGCGCTTGACACACTCACTCATGGGCCGGTTATACGGCATTTAGGATCGAAGACGTGGATGGCGGAACCCTAAAGCCCGACTGCTCGGAATGAGAAGCCGGGCGTGGATGATGACAATGTGCAATGGCGTCATATGAAGCGGTTCGATTCCTCTTCAAGATCGGCATGTGTGTCTGCTGTCGAAGACCATTATCCTCTTTACATGTATATACCAGCAGGACAAAGCATTTACATTCGATTGATTACACCGGTCTTGGTTACGTGATGACAATGCGTCGTTTCGTCGCTAGCAATGGGGTTTCTAACTAACGACGGAGCTGTCAACCGAAACGCCCCACAAACATTTTGACTGTTTAAAGTTTTGAGGTTTCGGTTCTTCGGGGTCTTCGCGCTTCATTGATTATCCCCGTTTCTATAGCCTTACAAAGCCGACAAAGACCGAATCACATCAGTCGGAGACCGACAGTCATTCGATGAATAACGAGTGATGTAGCGTAATGATGTGTGACAGGAGTATAGTGGAATATGACATAACTCGCTTTCTCAAGGTAAATAGGCGGTCAGACGGGCATGTTGTGATTTTTTGGCTTCGAATGGCATCTCAGCGGGAGCTGTCGTGATTTCGCATCGAAGGCTGAAAGTAGGACTATACTAATACTTGAGGGTTTCCTGAGTGTCTTTTGTAATCTCTGAGGGATATAATTCTAATTTTCATATCGAAGGCTCAAGGTAGGACTTTTCTAATACCTAAAGGTTTTCCAAATGTGCATTGTATTCTCTCAGGGATATAGGTTCCAATGCCTGTGCCTGTGACTGTCAATACTAGCATGCTGCGATCTATAGGTTCCCCAAGTGTGTACTGTAATCTCGTAGGGATATGGTTTCTGATACCTATATCCATAACTGTCGATACTATCATACTGAAATATATGAATTTCCTAAGTGTATGTTGTAATCTCTTAGGGGTGTAGTTTCCAATGCCTGTACCTATGGTTGTCGATATTGGCATACTGCAATCTATGGGGTTCCTAAACGTGCTTTATAATCTCTCAAAGATATAGTTCTCAAGGTCTAAGCCTATGGCTGTCGGTACTGGCATGCTGTGATATCGAGGCATGCGCAGGCTTATGAGCCAGAATTGTATGTGGTCAACCGGCATAAATCAAGCGGTGGTTATCAGCGAAGCAATGTCACAGCATGCAGTCTTAGCTAAAAGAGAGGTGTTGCTTTGAGAGACCGTGAGAGATGAAGTTATGCTTTCTTTGGTCGATACCCTACGTCATTTTATGGTTACACGCGTCTTCGCACGCGCTTGAATGCCAATCAAGTGTCACTTCGGAGTTGTCAAAATGGTATTGGTGTTGCGATAGAACGCCGAGTCCGAGACAACATAGCGGACACAAGGACATTCTTCCTTGTCTTCCTTGGTGTGGCTACGTCATTTCGAAGTGCGATGTTCACAAGTCCGTGGTGTTAAGTGATCAGGCGGATTCGGCACCGGCGCAGTGAAGATGTGGCGATGAATACTCGAAACGGTAAGCTTGATCAGGTTGCTGAAATATGATTCGAGTAGTGGTGTTATAACTTCGGGCAGTGGCGTTTGATATTGCGAGACCTTGCGATAGGATAGGTCGGTGACATTGTCTAAGTTCGGCCCTAGATTCTTCAATTAGTCCCAAGGGAGAGTCCATGCCAGTGCTGCCATTGTCAATTAGATGTACGTCACATATCACTGCTTCAAAGTTCGGTATCACTTTTTGGGTGTAGATATGAGCTTGCATACGCTTGGTAGGTCTCTGGGCTGCTTTGGGGAGTCGATCTGTAAATTACAAACTCGAGAATTCATTCCGCCAATGTGCGACAGTGCCGTGCGAGGTAGGATATAAAACCAATACATTGCCTGTCGTGATGTGTTTCCGATAAGATCCAGCTCACCATTGCACCCTGACAATGAAGTTTTGCTGTAAGAAAACTGGCGTTTGAACGTTTTGAATTGCAGCACTCCTCAAGCTACCGACGTGGCTTGCATCGAGTTTCTAATACGCAATGATAACGCCCTGGCAGCCGGTCCCGCTCTTGACTCCACCCCGCTTCCATGCTCGTAATCTAGAAGACCATCTCGTGGGGCCTGTCACCCTTCCTCAAGCTGAAGTTGGAGGCAAGGTAGCTCTGGAGGTAGTGCTCCTTCTTGATGGACTCAAGAATGGCCTTGTCGACGGCCTTCTGGTCCTCGGCGCGGCTGGCGGCAACCTCCTTCTTCTGGGGCTTCTCGCCCTGCTGGAAGAAAGCCTCCTCGGAGCCCTTCTTGTCGGCCTTCTTGTCGCGAGCGAAGTAGTTGGCGTCAGAGACCTTCTCGAGGGTCTTGCTGTCAAGACCGTTGATGGGGACGGTGGTGCGGGTGGCGATCACGTAGCGGGCGTTGACGCGACGGAGAGGGACACCGTTGACCTTGAAGGGACCGGTGACCAGGAGGACACCCTGGTCGAGGGTCTTGAGGAGAACGACGCGCTTGCCACGGAAACGGCCAGCGAGAAGGATGAGGACGGCACCGGGCTGGAGGGAAGCACGGGGCTTGTAGGGGTGCTGGGTCTTGCGGGCCTGTAGTTATTCGTTCAGCATGTGGCCCATCTCGAATTCCATATCCATTCCATGTCCGCCAGTCGTCGCATTCGATCGCTGCATTCCATTCCTCCTGCGCCAGTGTTGCCGTACCTTCTTGTTGACCTGCTCATCCTCGGCCGGGTAGTACTTCAGGGCCTTGTCGGTCGCAGAGGGGATAACCCTCTCGCCCTTCTGGAACTTCTTGGTCTGCGCCTCGGTCGACATTTTGGCGGAGCTGGGCGACCAACTGTATGGATTATTAGTATTCGCGGTGTGGTGTATATTCGGTCGTCGCGGGTGTACTGACGTATTTCGGATGGGTGCTGTGGTGGTTAGTAGTGCGGTCGCTGGGCTATCTTCGTGGTGCTGTGTCCCGAATTCTCAGGTGCGAACAGACGCACATGTGCGTGCCAAGCAAGCCTGATGGCGGAAGTTGCCCGCGCTTGTCGTCGCTGCAAGCTGCCCACCTTGCACTAGCACCTCCGGGCTGCCGTGACGAGGCACTCAGGCATCTTGAACTTACGTGTAAGGCATCCCTCGATCGGCATCACAGCTGGCGTGCATCGTCACTGGCGTGAGCAGCTCCCAGGCTCAAACAAACGCCGCCATCGCCATCAAGCTCGACTTCGACCACACCCGGCTGCAACACCACCAGCCAACACACGCACACACATCACACACCACACAATGGCTACCCACGCCCTCATCACATTCAAAGCCGGCAAGTGCGACCTGCGCGGCAAGAAGGTCACCCCGGACGCAACACCTGGCTACCTGTATCTCTACGTCGAGGATGAGATCCCTCACTTTTGCTGGCGTCCTCGATCCGCACCAGCCACAGAGCCCGAAATCGATCTTTTCATGGTACCGGGCGATGGCACATTCCAGCCTTTGCTGAAGGAAGAGGGTGCTGACGAGTTGCACTCTCCAACCAACGGCCGCATCTACGTCCTCAAGTTCGCCTCCAGCAGCCAGAGACACTTCTTCTGGATGCAGAGCAAGACACAGCACAAGGACGGAAGTCTCAGTTGGTTCAGTCAGCGTGATCAACGCGTGGGTCAGATCGTGAACGACATCCTCCAGGGTGAAGAAGAGAATGACATTGCGTTTGCGGTTGGGGAGCTGAACAATGGTGGAGGCGATGGAGATGGAGATGGCGATGGTGATCTCATGGACCTTGATGAGCAGCAGCCAGAGCAACGCGACAGGACTGGTAGCACTGGCGGTGCTGGAGCTGATGCGACCGGTGCGGACCCCAGGGACGAGGGTGCAGCGAGCAGAGATGGCGGTGCCGACGGCGGAAGAGCGTAAGTCGACGTCTGTTTTGGTTTTTGCAGAAGCTCGGATGAACACATGTGATCTCAAGGAGCTGGGCATGACGAGTTTCTCGTGACATTTCGGCTGCAGAGATGAGTCTGTGGTGTTTGCCTCTAGAGCAGATGGTTCACCGTGTGTACGTTATATCATAGAATAGCGCTAACACTTCACTACCCAGGTAGTGCTACCGATTCCTCGTCACAAGATCCCTCAGCAGTTGTCCAAAACTTCCTTCGTTCGCTACAAGG
Organism: Pseudopyrenochaeta terrestris; assembly: GCA_022813475.1. Taxonomy (NCBI): domain Eukaryota; kingdom Fungi; phylum Ascomycota; class Dothideomycetes; order Pleosporales; family Pseudopyrenochaetaceae; genus Pseudopyrenochaeta; species Pseudopyrenochaeta terrestris. The sequence goes on from JAKLMJ010000011.1 coordinate 358,097, forward strand.
TGGAAACCAGCAAGCCGGTGGTCATCAGCAACAGCAACAGCAGGCAGCCGACAAGCCTTTCACAACACTACCAGACCTTCTGCCCTCGGCCACAACTATCCCATTCATCAACAGCGCAACACCCGAGCAGATCGACAACCTTTGCACATTCCTGCCGCCAGAGATCTTCCTCCTCGCACAAGAGTCATCATCGACAAGCACTATTGACACACCAACGGACCCTTCCGGTGCTTCATCTGTTGCAGCTCAGGGTGCCATTGAAGCACTTAGCACAGACCAGAAGAAGGACGTCATAAAGCGTGTCCTTCATTCGCCTCAATTGCAGCAAAGCTTGGGCAGTCTCACTGTTGCTTTGAGAGACGGTGGACTGCCTATGATCGGAGACGCACTTGGTCTTGACGTGGAGAACGGTGGCTCAATTAGAGGTGGCTCAATGCCGCTTGGTGGTGGTCAGGCTGTCGAGGCGTTCGTGAACGGTGTCAAGAGGACTATTGATAAGGAGCAGAAGAAATAGAAGTCGAGCGTAAGATGTTTTGTACTTCTGTCGGAGCTTCCCATAGTGCATAGCGCAAACACAGCCAATCAGGCGTGTAGAATATGTGTACGAATAACAAAACGATGACATATCTCGCCTTCCTATCCGGTGAACATGAGTCCTTGCTACGTGACTTTGGGACGTATGTATCTTGGGAAAACCACTGCAAACATTGCAAGTAACGCGAAGTCGTCCACAAGATGATGTTAGTAATAATGATGCTTAAGAGGCATGTCTATGCGCAAAGAGACGCCGACGACGCCCGCATCCCGCGGGCCCCGACTATCTCTCGCCTAGATCAGATGGAGATGGTCCACCTTCCTATCTCTACCATGATCAGGACAGTGGATCGACATCGAATATCAATAAAGAGGTAAGACTCTCGTCTTTATATTTTCTCTTACTGTATCACTGCAATACCTCTTCCGTCGAATCCGTCTTCCTTTCACCATGGCTCGCCAATTGGGAACGGTTCTTACGCTTGCTTCTCTTGTCTGTGCTCGCGATATTGTATTCCCTTCTACCTCAGGCTACCAACACCCACTGGGCAACAACCTCGGAGTTCTGGAATATGAGACCGATGACATATCATCGGTCCTATACAATGGCTTAAGCACCTACGCTAATCTGCCATATGTCCACTGTCTGGCCAACAGCACTCTCTCCTCCGAGGATGTGGAAAAGTACGACATTGCCGTCTTAGGCGCACCTTTCGACACAGGCGTGACCGCACGCCCAGGAGCACGATTCGGACCAGGCGGCATTCGCCAAGGCTCTCGCAGGATCTCACCTCAATTCGCCTACAACATTTACACCGGCAAGAATGCGTTCGGTCAAGGTCTCAAAGTCGTCGACTGCGGCGACGTGCCTTTGACCGTCCTTGACAATACTGTTGCGCTAAAGCAGCTCGACAAGGCTCATCGGATCGTCTCTGCTCGCAAAGCGAACAACACCGAGTACTCCGTCCCGCGGATTGTCACGCTGGGAGGCGACCACACGACCACACTCAGCGCATTGAGATCCACTCACGGACACTGGGGAGCTGTCAGCGTAATCCACTTCGACAGTCATCTTGATACCTGGGATCCAGAGGTTCTGGGTGGAGGCGTTTCGCACTACGCTGGTATCAACCACGGCACATTCCTGCACATTGCGCACGAAGAAGGCCTGTTGTTGAACTCTTCAATTCACGCTGGTATTCGTGCTCCCACAAGCAACAAGCACTATGACCTCAAGAATGACAAGGCGTGCGGCTTCGAAATCGTCAAGGCGAGGGAGCTCGATCGTCTGGGCACGCAAGGTCTCATCGATAAGCTGAAGCAGCGTACGCAAGGAACGAAGGTTTACGTCAGTGTTGATATCGATGTGCTGGATCCTGCTTACGCTCCGGCCACTGGCACGGCAGAAGTCGGCGGTTGGACGACGAGAGAGCTTTTGACTATTTTGGATGGCTTGACTGGGATGGAAGTCATTGGGGCTGATGTTGGTAAGTATCAATTCACTCTAGTCCTGCAGAGGGATTTGCAGCTGTCAAAGGCCGAGTTCGCTGACGCTTTGTGATGCAGTGGAAGTGGCACCGATTTACGACAACCCTGGCGAAGTAACGTTGCTTGCAGCTGCAGAGGTTGTGCACTCGTTGATACAGCTGATGGCGGATACTCCGGTCAAACCGACGGTTGGTTGATATTGTGTTCTACAGCTAAAGATATCACAAGCACAGCGTGCAGCTAAAATCCAGTGTGGCTGTGCACAGACGGCACTATAACATGGAGTACTTGTGAATAATCACAAATGATGCTTATAGTTCGTATCCATCATGTTTGCTCCGTCAGGCCAAGGCAATTGCCATTCATAGTGAACCCATCAGAATTGAGCTATCGCGAAGTTATAGAGGATGGATATGTACAGTTTAAGCATGTATTATACACTCATGTTGCATGACATAGAACTATGCATCATGCAATGCGATCGTTCTGCTGTGCAAGCAGCAAATCACCTGATCAGCCAACACACGCAAACCTTCGCACTTTCCTCATTCGGGCAAAGCGGGCCACGCTCGGCTTCGGCTTCGATCGCTGACCACACCACATCTCAGTCGCCGAGACACCTTCATTACCTCAGAATAGCGTCAAACACTCAAACCCAGTGAAGCGGAAGAAAGCAGATATGTCTTTCGAGCCCAAGACCAAAGTAGAGCTTGATCCGCCCAAGGACGACATCATCAGCTTGGACTATCTGTCGAAGTGCGATGGTGGGTTGAGATTCGATTCGTACCTCACAGCTGTTATCTGACGTTGCAATCACAGGCACCAACCCCGACTATCCCACATATGTCGCCATCAAAGGCACTGTCTTCGATGTAAGTGGCAACAAGGCCTACGGCCCAGAGGGTTCGTATAAGGGTAAGTCTGGATGCACAATCTCGACCTGCTCATCAATGATTGCTAAAGACATTGCTTCCCATAGTATTTGCTGGAAAGGACGCTTCTCGCGCACTCGGACAGTCATCTCTCAAGCCTGAAGAGTGCCGCCCTGATTGGCACGATCTCTCAGACGAGCACAAGAAGGTGCTCAACGACTGGTACACTTTCTTCAGCAAGCGCTACAACATCAAGGGCAAGGTCGAGGGCGCGACAAACACATAATACTGGCAAAAGCCTTCTGACGAGTATTGAACGAGTGCCAATGACATCGTGGGTTGTTTCAATTTGCATTGTCCAAGTTTCGTTCTGTGCCTGTACTGTCCAAATTCTTATGTCAAGAACGCCGAATTTCGCCCCCTCCCAACATTAGTCGTTATGCATTGCAGTCACCGGATGACTTTAATGCAGAGAAAGCAGCACTAAACGCAAAATTCACTCAATGGGTATGTCCTTCCAACGCCGTTGCTCCAAAACTCCCTCCCAACAAAACGAAAAGAACCTCTTCACGAGAGGTCCAGTAAAGAAGACTTGATCAAACACGCCTTTGACCAGGACGCTCGGCCTTACGGATCATAGCTTGTTGGCCGCAAGCCTGGCAAACCTGGTTGGCGCTGATCCATTTGCGCTTCACTGACCAGGCACCATAACATTTGTGGTCCGGGTCATTGCGAGCGAAGTGGCAATGCTTAATCAATCGGCGACCCGAGTGGCTGCACGAGAAGTGAATGACTTCAAACTTGCGGTGTGTCAGTAGATACCCGCGCAATATAGTTGCAGGCTTGCACAGAAGACCGCGTACCTGGCACATGACTGCGGCTTTGCGGCTAATCGGAGAATTTCTCTTTGGATCCTGCGGTATTCTCGAGGCGTGGTGCTTGGTCAGGTGTCAGCTTCCCGTTCCGATCGTTGTACCGCGGAGGACCGAGAGGCAGACACATACAAGGTAGTTGGCTACGTGCGTGGTCGTGTGCTCTTAGTGGCTCTGGCGATGAACAGCAGACGCAGATCCTCCAATGGGAAAACAGAAGATCCACTTTGGTTTGCAGAAAGAGACAACGCAAGATCCGAGTCAACTGGGGCGAAAAGTCGGTGAGAGGAACATATGAAGAGAAGGCCAGCTGCACTGGCTCCATATAAGAGCAGCTTCCGGGACTTCGGTTGGTCTCTATGCGACAGCTCATCAGTGCTGGCATCGGTCTCCACCATGTCCTTTTCCTACCCACGCTACTAGCATGTCCCATGTCTATCACTTCAGCACGACCAGGCCTCGACCAGACAAGAAGCCAAAGATCTTACAGAGCGCTGTCCGGCCAATGATGCACTGCGGCGGCTTGTATTCCACCCGCTGCCTCTCAGCAAAACAGCTGCATCCATCTGGCCATAGCGGGCGCCAAAGACTGGTTACAGGCGAGTCATCACTGCTTCGTGCGGAGCTGTGCTCCCATTGTTGAGCACTTTGCACCATCGACGCCCGAAAAGCTGGAATGTAAGATGACACAAGCAGCAGGCAGAAGTCAGAAAGAAGGCGTCTTGCGGACAGACCATGTCTTCCACGCTACAGCTCACTTTTTCATCACAGCTAGCTCGAGCATTGTATCGTCTTGCAGATGACACTTGGCTGCAATTGGAGTGCATGTCACTTCGCCACGGGTAGAGCATGCAGGGAAGATGTTGATAACCACAGGTCGTACGTTGCAAGCAAAAGCACGGGCAGTGTTCATCAGCCCATGAAACGCAGTGCTCTCGAAGGGTGGTGCTCGTGCAGTGCGCTTGGGCTGTTCGGCTCATGCAAAGAGGCGAGCCGCTGGTGTGGCTTGCTTGCAGTATGCATACGGGCTTTCGCGCCCGGGTGCCGAACTCAACGGCATGCAGCAGACCGATCGAGTCTTCCTTTCGGCGGCCCATACCCATTGTGCTGGGAACAAGCGCTGACATGGGTACTTCCCGATATCGGAACACGATCTGGAATATGATGTTGGTCAGCTACGATCGATCAGTTCTCTCTGCATGTATCTTCACACTTTCAAACAGTCGCATATTCCAACCCATGGTACGCAACAAGCAGAACAAAGTTCAGACAGCGTTCCGTACCACGGCCTCCCGTCGCACTCACTCGTCAGCTATGCATACTGACAGCTCACACGTGGCCGAGGAATACTGGTCGTCGACTTCGGCATTGTGTCAGTCAAGCCACCGGAAGACCGGAGCACGGCAGACAAAAGACCGTCGTACGCGATGCTGTACGAGGGCGAAAATTGCAACATGCCTCCTCCAAATTCATACAGATACACGAAGCATGTGAATGCTCGCGGTGTCGTTGCATCACATAATCATCATTCGAGTCACAACCGTCTAACAACTTCGGTGACAGATCACGCATACCTTTCCCCAGAGATCTTTCGTCATTTCGATCAACAAATACGTCTCAACTGCACACATATGTGTGGTCAACCAAGTTTCGCTTAACATTGGAAACAACTTCACTGCACGTTCCTTTATGCAGGTAAGTTTTGGTACATAACGTGTCAACGCCCACACCCACGATCACATGCTCGTGGAGGAAATCCTCCGAGAACGAGTCGGGGGGTGCATATGCACGACACCCACCCCCGGTGTCCAGGTTCAGCGACCTAGCTTGCACCACCATACACTACCTCCATCGCATACACGCAGCAGTTGGAACATCCTCACGCAAGTGCTCGGCGAGCAGCCGATTGGTTGGTAGATTTTGTCGTCTTTCTGATCCTGGGTCTGGCGATTTTAAGCAACGTTCATGCGACTACTGTCGAAAGCGATCGATGTAACCAACGACATGGAAGTAGTATAAGACTTAATAACTTCACAAAGGGAAATCCGAGGTATTATGATACAGCGGTCATGGCCGCGTCTATACTAGCCTTGATACAGGCGTTTTGCCACCAGTAGACTAGAAATCACTACTTCCTATTCCTCCTCATCTGGCGTTTGCGGCCGATAATCGCATTGCGCTTCGCCGTCTTCTCGTTCTCAGTCATCTTAGCCTCCTCCTCTTTGGCCTCAGCCTTCGTCTTCTTGGCGCTCTTCGCCTCCTCAATAGCCCTCTTCCTCTTGCGCACCTTCATATTCTGCTTGCCCTTGTTCTCCAAAGTGCGCTCGCTAGGAACGATCTCGCCAGCCTCACGGCGCTGTTGCACAGCCTTACTACGCTCGCGGGCCTTCTCTTCGCGATCCGACCGGCGGTGCACGACCTGCGCGTTCTCGATCGCAAACTCCACAATCAGCCGCTTCTTCTTATCCTGCAGGGCCTCCTGCTGCGCGGCTTTGCTGCCGTGCGGCACGCCCTTCTGCTGTGTCGCGACCGAGTAGCCGACCGAGTGCCCGTTGAGCCAGCGCAGGCCCATCAGCGCGCTGCGGTGCGTGTAGTACTCGATGAAGCCGTAGCCTCTGCTGCGCCCGGCGCCGCCCTTCTCCGACACCTTGCTGCCGCCCTCGCTCTCGAAGACGACCTTGGCTTGCTTGACGATACCCTTGCCGGCGTCTTTGCGGCGGAGGTCGGCTTGGACCATCTCTTCGCCACCGCGCTCGAGCTCTTCGTGCGAGAGGCGTTGGCGCTTGCCTTGCTTGAGCTCTGTGGCGAAGCCGACGACGGCCTCACGGGCCAGCGCCTTGAGTTGCTTCGAGTCGATGCTACGCGGGATGTTGCGGATGGAGAGACGGGTCAAACTGAGGGACAGGGATGGGTTGCCTTCGATGAGAGCCTTGCGCTGTTTCAAACTTGCTTCACGCATGGTCTGCTCGGAAGGCGGCAGGCTTTCCCACAACTTGGAGTTCGATGGGATAGTACCCTCGTGCAGAAGGTATAGCCTGCGCTTGTCTTTGTCGCGGCGATCACGATGCGCGTTGCCTTCTTCTGTGAGTCTGTTGGCTTGCGACTTTTCGACAGCCTGGGAGATCTGGAGGACGCGGCCGTCGAGAGTGTAGCGACCCGAGGGATCTGTCTCTGTGTTTTGGAGAACGGAAGGTCCGTGGGCAAGCTTGTTGGCAGGCTCCTGTGCGTTGGCTCCAGTGCGCATGGGAATCTCACGCAAACAGGCGTAGGCATCTTTGGGATCGTAGAAGCAGACGAAGCCTGTGCCCTTCGAACGACCGGTCTCGCGATCCATAACCACTCTGGCGTAGCGAACGCTGCCAAATTGAGTAAAGTGGTCTTCCAGGTCCTCGTCGCCGCAATTAAAGGGTAGGTTGCGAATAAACAGAGTGGCGGACTTGTCTTCTGGGCGATGTTCTTTGGGCCCTTCGTCCTCTTCATCTTCGTCCTCGTCGTCCATGTCGCCGTCTTCATCCTCATCCTCGTCATCCATGTCTTCGTCGTCGTCCTCGTCTTCAGGATCCTTGTCGTCTCCTACTGATTCCTCATCGTCATCAATCTGAGCTCCACCGTCACTGTCCTCGTCTTCCTCGTTCTTTACAGCCTCGTCCTCCTCTTCACCAGCAGCAGTCTCTTCGTACTCTTCTTTCTTGACAGCCCAATCCACAGCGAGTGTCCTACCATCGACCTCTTTGCCGTTCACACCTGCCATAGCCTTCTCAGCGTTCGCCCTTCCTCTCATGAGAACGAATCCAAAACCAGCCATAAGGCCACCACTCTTCCTGGGAATGTACGCTTGCTTGACTTTGCCATAGCTCAAAAAGAGCTTCTCCAGTTGCTTAGGGTTCTTAATCGTCCAGGGCAAGTTGCGCACAATCAGCTTCGGTGGCTGTCTCGCTTCAACTTTCTCGGTTTCCTTCTTTGCCTTGTGCTCAACACCCTCTTCGCCCTCACGGTGTCTGCGCTCGGCGATCTCAACACGGATCTTCTTGCCTTCAATCACGTGTCCGTTGAACTCCGCTCTCGCGCGCTGGGCATCTTCGGCGTCGGCGAATGTGACGAATCCGTAGCCACGGCATTGCTTGGTGGCCGGGTCATTGATGGCGACGGCGTGCTTGACAGGGTAGGAGTCGGAGAAGAGTGCAGTCAGCGACTCAGAAGTGGCAGAGGCGGGCAGAGAGCGGACGAAAAGAGAGCGCTTGTGCTGCTCGTCTGCAGGTTTCTCGGTTGCTTTGCCCTCTGCGGCAGTTGTAGTTGTTGGTGCAGCTGCTGTGTTTTCGGTGACATTCTCTGCAATTTCGGCTACAGCGCCGTTTGAAAGCCTTTGCTTCTTCTTTGCGGGACCCATGACTGTATATGTGGTATGAGTTTGTGTAATGCGCAAACAATCAATCGCAAGCCGCAGTCTTCAAAAATTCGAGAGACTTTCTGGGCCAGCGTTAGAAAAGTGGGGACTGCCTGAGCTGAGCGTTGCAAGCTCGACAGGCCGAGAAGCATCCTGAACATACCTTACTACATGTATACACACTAGATAATCAGACCAGTACACTACGCGAGGCGACAAGTGCCAAGTGTGTGCTCGAGTATCTTTACGGTTTTACTGTAGCAGAGATTCCTGATCCACTTCACATATCCATGCACCTTTACCTAAGGTAATTTGCTCGACCTTTAGCATTGGCGCACTTGTCCAAGTACACATCTAACCCGCAATGAAGTTTTCTTGTTGAGACGCTGTCAAGTCTGGCTCAAGGCACCAATGAGCTGGACCGCAACCTCTAATGTGAATATGCTATAAGCTTAAATTCTCCGCTGTAGGTAGTAGCGACCTCACACGCGCTCGAAAGGCGATCTCAGACACTACATAGCACGGGAGAACGGGGTTTTTTATAACCGTGTAAAATTGGCGTAAACACATAAGCAAATAGTGTAAACTGTGTGATTTATTGATAACTGCGTATTATATAATATGCCAATTATACACGGTGTGATAAATTTAAATCGTGAAAACACTATATATATATATATAATGTAAGAATGTTACACAAATTTGAAATCTATACGTGTGATAATTTACACGCAGTTTACACGCAGTTTACACAGCTTTTCTATGTTACACAGACCATAAGTTTACATACGTATGCATATATATGGTGAATTCTCAAAACCCTGCGTAAATTTAGGGTATTACCCTACACCGGGTCTTCACGGCCATGAAAAGCGGTCATCTCCCCTACTGTACCTTACGATCACATGTCACCCCAACCCGAACCCTGCAGTCCACACGAGAAATGCATTAAAATCGCTGATATCCTTTGCTGACGCTCGAAGAGACCTTCAGTATCTGCTGTAGTATACATGTAAGTTTGAGTCACTGTGCAAAGGTCTCAAGAACATTCGCTCGTAAATGGTTGTGGAAAGCCGGAATTCTATGATACCTCGAGCACGAACATCCACTGGACTTTGAGGAACGCGCAAAAAGTAGTGCACGCCCGCCGACAGATCATGCCGACCTATCACATGGATACGCGCACTTACTGATGGCCTATGTAGCTGCATGTATAATGTGGTCCCTATAATCAAAGGTACTAAGCACGAGTTTGTTTGCCACGCTATTGAAGATTTCTTGCACAACATACGAAGGTTACTTGACCACTGTTGAGTGCAAGGTCAATCAACAGATGGGTTTATGCCATGTTGAGTTCTGGTACTTCTGGTTAGATACTCACAGGAAGTACGCACAGAAACCCTTTTTGTTAGCCTATCTTATTTGTGGCAAGATCATCTCAAAAATATCACGGATGCAGAGGATAGAAAAAAATTGCAAAAAGATTGTTGGACACAAGAAAAGATCTTTCGTCGTCATGCACAAGAGTGTGCGTCGCATTGGTATCAGGTATCTAGTATTCATCACGCATTTCGCCATGAAACCAAAAGAACCATGCCGCTTTTTTGGAATATGTGTATCATCACAATGCGTTACGCGCGTAGCCCAGGCTGTTGGGTTGTTACGACGCGCTTAGAGCTTCTGCATGGCAGCGACGTCGGAGCTCTGGACGTAGTCCTCGAAGCCGTCGATGGTCTCCTGGAGCTCGTCGAGGGAGACCTTGTCGTCCTCGATGACCAAGTTGATCTGGAGCTTCTTGATGCCGAAGCCGACGGCGACGAGCTTGGAGCCACCCCAGACGAGGCCGTCCTGCTCGATGCCGCGGACGGCCTCCTCGAGCTCCTTCATGTTGGTCTCGTCATCTGCAAAAGATTGTTAGTATTGCATCTAGCGTGATCGGAAAAAGTGTGAAACTTACCCCAGGGCTTGACGTCGAGGGTGACGATGGACTTGGCGGCGGGCTTCACCTTGCCCTCCTTCTTCTTTTTGTACTCCTCAACACGGGCAGCCTTAAGCTTCTCGTTCTCCTCATCCTCCTCGTCGTCGGAGCCGAAGAGGTCGACCTCATCGTCATCCTCCTCAGCGGCCTTCTCGGGAGCCTGGGCGGGGTTGACGGTGAGCTCCTCAGAGCCGGGGCCGTAGGCGGTGGCCTCCTTGGAGGGGTCGCCGGGGAGCTTGGAGAACTCAGACTCGTAGGAGGCGATGTGCTTGTACCAGCGGTAGGCGAAGGGGTACTTCTCAACAGGAGGAGTCTCCTTGATCTGCTGGAAGGCCTTCACATCGGCCTGGGAGGGGCCATTGCTGGAGTGATTGTCAGTTGCTGACCTCCGAGTGGTTGCAGTGAATGTGGTGAATGAATCAAAGCAGATGTTGGGAAATCAGAGGTGCGCAGAACGCGTATGGGTTTGTCTTCATTCAGCGGGGTCTTAAGCCGCCTCAGAAACACGGACCAAAGTTGCTCATCAGGGTAGTAGTGTAGGGAGGAAATTGTCGCGGGAGTCGAGCGAGGAGAGACTGGAGGAGCGGTAGACGTACCCGACGATGTATGATCGCGTAGACACCCACGAGTTGAGGATGTGAAGGCCAGTCTCGGAAACGAAGTCAGTGAAACCCATTGTGAATGTGTGTTGTCCCGGGTATAATGAGATGTGTGGGAGTGGGAGTAGTGGTGTATGTGTCGAGCGAAGTTGTAGATGTGGTGGGAGATTGAGAATTTGCCCACGCTAGCGCGAGTGGGGCTTCGCGCCCTCAAGCTTCGACCCCTTGGACTCAAGCCATCAGCAAAACAGCACGCAGTCCCTGTCACATAAGATGGACCTTGTTCCTCCGAAGGAAAGGTCAACATACAACTTGTTACGAAATCACACATGTGTCACAACCTGCAGCGAACATCTTCAAGCTACACAAGTCGGACCTGGATGGCACCTGATCAATCCCACCCACGTGGAAATAGTCGTATACACAATTAAGGATCCTGTACAAATTTATGCACCCTCACGAGCTTGACCATCTAATAAGGTGGCTCATAAGTCTGAACATGCCTCGGTATCCACTACCTATGCCAGTATCGGTGAATACAGGCATAAGCCTTGCTCTACATCTGACGGAGATCGTAAAGAACACCCAGGCATTTGTCTCCTGCTGGCAACGTTCTACCTTCAGCGTTCGTCTCATGTGTTGATGGCAGTCTCAGTCGAGATGCCATGCGCAGACTTCTGAATCATGATTGTACCTTTTCTTATCGATAGGAGGTAGGCCCTTGCGAGAGGAGCTTCCAGAACGTGCTTGATGTTTCGCGAAGTGACGTCCTCGGCCACTCTTCCATTTGCGCATATATTGGACCGTGATACATCGTTAGAGGATCCCGTTGGAGATACCTCAGACATTCATTAATTCATTGCCAGAATGCTGCCCAATACAGGACGCAGTGCCGCCCGGCGCATCGCTAGCGTCCGCTACTCTCTACCTCGAACCCCGGCTCGACTGACAGCATCGCCATTACTACCTTCATACATTAATGTCACAACCAAACGATCAATACCAGCAATCACACAATGTCGCTCATACGCCACTGGACGCGGCAACCCGCAGCAACCAGGCGGCACCCATCGCATGAACCTAGGTGGCGAGCCTGAGAAGTCCGCTCTTGAACAGTATGGCGTTGACCTCAACGCCCGAGCAAAAGAAGGCAAATTGGACCCAGTGATTGGCCGTGATCAAGAGATTCAGAGAACAATTCAAATCTTATCGAGAAGGACCAAGAATAATCCTGTGCTCATCGGCTCTGCTGGTACGGGCAAGACTGCCATTCTGGAGGGACTGGCGCAGAGAATCATTCGTGGAGATGTGCCAGAAAGTATCAAGAACAAGCGGGTTATCAGTTTGGACCTAGGAAGCTTGATCGCCGGAGCGAAATTCAGAGGAGACTTCGAGGAGAGGCTGAAGAAGGTGTTGAAGGAGGTGGAAGATGCGCACGGCGGGGTTATACTGTTCATTGACGAATTGCACACTCTTTTGGGCCTGGGTAAAGCTGAAGGCAGCATCGATGCAAGCAATTTGCTGAAGCCTGCATTGTCGCGCGGAGAGCTGCAGTGCTGTGGCGCCACAACGCTGGCCGAATACCGCTTGATCGAAAAGGACGTCGCGCTTGCGCGTAGGTTCCAGCCGATCTTGGTTGGTGAGCCTACAGTCCAAGATACGGTGTCCATCCTTCGAGGTATCAAGGATCGCTATGAAGTCCACCACGGTGTTAGGATTACCGATGGTGCACTTGTGGCTGCAGCTGCCTACAGCAACAGATACATTACCGACCGCTTCCTGCCCGACAAGGCAATTGATCTCGTCGACGAAGCGGCTAGCGCCCTTCGTTTGCAACAAGAGAGCAAGCCAGATGCTATTCAGGAATTGGATCGCCAAATTATGACCATCCAGATCGAGCTCGAATCTTTGCGCAAAGAGACAGACATTGCAAGCAAAGAGCGAAAGGATAAGCTCGAACAAAGTCTGACGCTCAAGCAAGACAAAGCTGGCGAACTCACTGCGAAGTGGGAAGCAGAGCGTGCTGAGATTGAAGACATCAAGAAAGCGAAAGAGAACCTGGAGCAAGCACGAATGGAGCTTGATCAAGCACAGCGGGAGGGCAACTTTGCGAAAGCAAGTGAGCTGAGATATGCTACTATCCCAAGTCTTGAACAAAAGCTGCGACCACAAGATGAGGAGGGAGTGTCCGGCGCTAGCAGCAGTGAGAGTCTCATTCACGACTCAGTCACAGCCGACGACATTGCAGGCGTCGTAGCTCGCACAACTGGTATCCCAGTCACCAAGCTCATGTCCGGCGAAGTCGAGAAGCTCGTCCACATGGAAGACACACTACGCACATCCATCCGTGGACAGGACGAAGCTCTCACTGCAGTCGCTAATGCCGTCCGCATGCAACGTGCAGGTCTCAGCGGCGAGAACCGTCCTTTGGCGAGCTTCATGTTCCTGGGACCTACTGGTGTAGGCAAGACTGAGCTATGTAAGAAGATGGCTGGTTTCCTCTTCTCTACAGAGTCTGCAGTCTTGCGCTTCGACATGTCGGAGTTCCAAGAGAAGCACACGGTATCGCGCCTCATTGGATCACCGGCGGGCTACGTTGGCTACGAGGACGCCGGCCAACTTACTGAAGCTGTTCGCCGCAAGCCTTACGCCGTGCTCCTCTTCGATGAGTTTGAGAAAGCGCACAAAGACATTTCAACGCTGCTGTTGCAGGTACTAGACGAGGGCTTCTTGACCGATGCGCAGGGTCACAAGGTCGACTTCCGCAACACCATGATTGTGTTGACGTCCAACTTGGGCGCCGAGGCCCTTGTCGCTGACGAGAGCGTCGGAAGTGAGATCAGCAGCGATGTCAAGCAGTCTGTCATGGACGTTGTGCAAGCTTCATATCCGCCCGAGTTCCTCAACCGTATCGACGAGTTCATCGTCTTCAAGCGCCTGTCACGCGAAGCGCTCCGGGACATCGTCGACATCAGGTTGAAAGAACTGCAAGCCAGGCTTGATGACAGAAGAATCACGCTGTCAGTTTCCGACGAGGTGAAGGCTTGGCTTTGCGATAAGGGCTACCAGCCTAGATATGGTGCGAGACCGCTGAACCGTCTGATCTCGAAGGAGGTTGGCAACACTCTGGCCGACAAAATTATTAGGGGTACGATCAAGAGTGGCGATATTGCAAAGATTGTCGTAAACGAAGAGGAAGATCACTTGGAGGTTCTCAACTAGCATTGGATTAATGGTTGGCGAGAAGCATAGGATGGTAATGACTTGACGATATTGTATAATTGTGTAATACTACTGTAACATACTGCATCTGCTTTTGGAAACCAATTGTACAGCTCCTCACAACGAATCTACCAAACATTTCCATTATTCAATGCCATTGACTGAGTGTAAAGCTAGAACTTATACTTTGCAAAATGGTATTAACATGTATATATCGCTATTGACGGCAAGATGGCCACATTGCATCGACGGTTAGATTGGCTTCAGATGCGGAAGCGGGAAAGTCGTGCATCTCGACTTTTGGTCGTGCATCTCGACTTTTGGTCGTGCATGATGATGGCATTCAATTGAACATATAACAAAGTACTCACGATATCCCGTGCCACTTTAGCGCATTTTCTTTCGTACCAAGGGCCAATCGCCCACCTCAGCATTCGCACCATGAGCAATGCCTGGGTCACGGTAGCATCAAAAGCGCGATGCGCCGCTCCTTCAGCACAGCGCCAACCACTTCTGCAGCTCTTCCGAGGTTTCCAGCGATACCACGGCAGCCATGCATTCTCGCGTGGACAGACATCTAAGGCAATTACAAACTCTCAGGCAATTGCGAATGTCAGGACGACAGCTCTGCTGCGGCAGCAGTCTTGGTATTCCACTTCGACGGACAAATCGGCCGACGACTCGAAGCTTCAACCTGCAACGACATCTGGCTCGCACACCGAAGGCACGGTAGAATATGTGGAATATGGTCTGGATGACGAAGCCGCTGTGACATGGCGCGATTATGACCCTGCGGGCGGCATGCCCTTGCCAGGCGGCGAGCGATTACAGGCGGAACTCGATGAGATCTTTGGCAGCGGGAGCGTAGATGTGGACACAGGCAATTACATTCTGAGCGTCATGCAATGGCGAAGGCTTTCTGGCGCACTCATTGACGTTGGACTCGACTTTCCCGCTACCAGCCAGGTTTCGAGAAGTCAAGCAATGAAGGCCTTGATGTACCTGCGGTCTCTGGACTCGAGCTTTGACGAGTCGGCGGCAGGCAGTCGCTGGGCAGAGGAGGAGACTGAGAGGCTAAGGGAGGAGCTGAGAGAGCGAGCCGTTAGTCTCAAGCTGTACAAGGCTGAGGATCCTGTGGAAGAGGAGGAGTCAGATCAAGGTACTGAGTATGGACGGGAGAAGACCGGAGAGAGCGCTCTGCAGAGGATGCGTGAACATAACGAGGCTAAGTGGGAGCGTGAGGAGGCTGAACGAGCGGCGAGGGAACAGCAGGAACAGACTGCTACGCTCCATCGCTCGAGAGGACCTCTAGAACTCTCGGGCGGCGTACAACCCGTCGTTGCACTCACCACCACCGATGCTTACGGAGACATTGCGGTCGCTGGTGCCCAGACAAAAGCCTGGCTGAAGCCTGTCAAGCGCAAGGAGTGGGTGAAGTACTACGAGGACCAGGCCACTATCATCAAAGACAACGTCGTGCCTAAACTAAGCTTTCTTCAACGCCTCGGACCCGCCACCATCCTTGCCTTGTTCACTCTCACTGGCCTTGTGATGTTGAGCAACCAGTACGCACCACCCTCAAAAGAATCTCGCATCTTCCCCGATGTTCCACCCGCGGTGTCTACGCTCGGTGCCATCACGGCCGTCATGTTTGCGACATTCGTCCTCTCTCGCATGCCCGTCGCCTGGCGCGCGAGCAGCAAATATTTCTGCATCGTGCCAGCATACCCTTACGCCGTCTCCCTGCTTGGATACACCTGGCGCCACGACACTCTTTCTCACCTCGCGCTGAACACGATCACACTCTGGGTCTTCGGTCTTTCACTGCATGAAGATGTCGGACGAGGAACCTTCCTCGCCATCTTCCTCGGCTCAGGCCTTCTCGGAGGTCTGGCCACTTTGGCGCGGAACGTTACCCTCAAGCAATGGATGGCATACTCCGTCGGCTCATCTGGCGGAGTGCTCGGCGTCGCTGCTGCTGCTTGTATGCTGCGGCCGAACGGCTCTGTAAGCATTTGGGGCGTTGAAGTACCGCTCGTGGCATGGATGCTAGTCGGTTTGTACACTGCCGGCGAGCTGTACGGTATGCTTAGGCTGCGCAGGAAGACTACCACAGATCACGCGAGCCACCTTGGCGGACTGCTTGCGGGCGTCGCTGCGGCTTACTATGTCAAGCTCCAACGACCTGTTGCTGGCGACCACGAGATGAAGCATACACCTGCTTTGCAGACAGTTGACGTGTGAAGTGGCGAGCGAGCTGAGCTCTTGGCTACTTGTACACGAACAAATATATCGGGCGTACCGTCAACATAATTGCTCATCAGCGATCGCAGCTAGATAGATCACCCACAAAGGGTCGGGCGCGCATCAACGATCTCGCCCGCCTAACGCATCAGCGTTACGTTGCATGTGTGCAAACAATCAACGCCATATGTCCATGCATGTGTGGCGCTCTCTTTTCTTCTGTCGGGAATCACAACTTCCACCAGGGTCGAGCCCTTTTTGGGTCGGAGAAGAATTCCATAAATTTGTACGATAAGTTTATCAGCTCCTCTCGCATGTTTGTACAAGATGACATTCACTTCCATTTTCGCAGTAGATCCACCAATACTTGTCCTAGGGCCTTGAGCGAAAGCAAATGCTGTTCCAGACTGCGGAGCGTCGGCGACCTGAGCACCGTAGTGGCAGCTCCGCCTTCACTTTTCGCTATCAATGCTTCGCTTCACGGCTTTCAAAATTCACTTACAACGCATTATCCGTTAACCAAGAAGCGCGCGGCTTTGCTGGCCCCTCTTTCCTGTAGGTACAAGTCACGTTCCAAACTCTCACCACTTTCTATCTCACCACCACTCAACACACAACACAGGTCAGTTCCACTACATCTGCCTCAAGGGACACAACGATCACTGTCTCTCCGAACGGTGAGAGTCATCACACATTATCGCACGCCAAATTATCCCACGTCATCGAAATGTCCGACGCACGTCTCATCAGCGTCCCAAAGACGGAGAAGCTGAAAGCAGCACGCAACAAGGTGTTGGAAACAAGCGAGCTTCTCGAACTCGCTCTCACCTTCCTCCCACCACAGAAAATCTTCACCTTACTCAGAGTCTCGAAATACTGGAACAATGTCATCACCAATTCCGTCAAGCTGCAACAAAAGATGTTCCTTCGCCTAAGCAACAAGCCGCCTGAGCTTTGGACGCTGGACGCCAGACACAATCCTGGCGCCAACAATTACCCGTGCGCTCGTCTCCAGCGTTTGAACGATACGGAGACCAAGTTTCGACGTGTCAAGTCCTTCTCAAACACGGATTTGCGGGCCATCAGACCACTGACTCTAAACCCGATGCTACGTAGCAGTTCCACCAATTTCAACTCCGCGCGGGCTTTTTTGTACCCTAGTATTGACTTGCACTTGACATGCAGCAGCTGGGTGGATGTTTTACCGCACGACGAGAGCCTTTACAAAACATACTTTGCGGACCCTCCTTGTCAACTAATCCAAGTTTCCTCCATCAACTTATTCTTCGGACACTATGATGAGGATTCCGAGACTTGGACGCCAGTACATGTACCTGACGCTGTCGAAGAGCTTCTGACGGACGATCCATGTCCCAATAACATTATCATCGAAGGCGAATCCATCCGAGCCCGTGTTGCTACCGATGGTTCAAACATGATACGCAATCCCGACGGCGCACTGACGTTTGGTGACATGCTCAACTCAGCTTTCGACATGGACGGCCATACTTACAGAAGTCATCCGCGTCGTACCGATCACGGGACGATGAACAAGGTCGTCCGGGACATAAAAAGGTGCCTCGGAGTAAAGAGTATGCCGAGGCGAGCATACATGATCATGTTCCTGACAGCGTACGGTAGACGCGCTGAGCCGCAGATGATACTTCCCACGGACGAGGAGAGGGCTCAAGCGAATGCGGACTGGGGCTTGATGCAGCCGGACTGGGCGACCAGTAATGGACAATGAAGTGAATGTGATCTGCCAGTCCACGAAGTTGATGACTCAACGACACAGACAGGCGGCATCTGTAGCGAGGCCGTGTTGAGACTGTAACAACGTTCAGGTTGATTCGTCGGAAATTTGATGTTTTGCGTTGAAGATGACCACGATCGGCATTCCTTCAGGTACGAGGGAGCTGGTTGAGATAGAGGCGAATGGAGGCTTATCGCTCTGGCGTAGAGCATCTCCTGACATGACTCTTGTCACACACACCGTGATATCATTGGCGTCCCGGTTCGAGGGCAACATCAGGGATATATAGCGAGCAACGGGGGCAGTATTAGCTCAGAAGGCTGCGCATGTCTCGATATTGTCTTGTGCTAAGGTCGGCGACTGTAAGTACGGCGCTTGAAAGTGCATGACACCGAGATTGTAGACGATACTCAGGAAAACCCTTAGGTCTTAGTGATATCATACCTGTAGGCTTCGTCTTGATAACAATCACAGTTGCCATGGAGATGCCATGTGCAGGCTTATGACTAAACGATTGTACTTTGCGTGTAGCATGCGGTGTATTCTGATAAGTTCGAGGCTGCACGATTACCATGATTTTTTGGCGTTTGGTTTTAGCTATGCACAGTACTTCAGTCAGTGACTCAGGCCATGCCCTTTCTACTCGCTGGGTATCCTATTTCGAACCGCTCAAGCTTCGTCCTTTTCAAAATTTGTGTCCAAATCATAGAGAGGAGTTGGCTAGTGATCTGCGATCCTTGGTCACTCCTTCTGACTTCTCCCACGCTTCTGGAATCGCTCCGTGCCATTCGCCATCTTCGCCTCCAAATACCTGCGCTCGTATGCACGGCCGTCCATCTTCTTGATGCAGGCCTTAGCAGCGATGTTGTTTGCGAAGCGGACCGTAATGACACCTTCGGGCTCGGCATCGAACAGGACAACATTCTCAACCTCACCAAACTTGGAGCACTCCTCTCGTGTGTCTTCGACGATATCCTCGGCTAGATCTTCGTCTTCTTCCAGTTCTTCGAGGGTGAACATGTGCTTGAGAATGACAACTTTGTCCCAGCGGTTGGATGTGGCTTGTACGACAGACACATCGTCCTCATCCCACTCCGTTAAGCGACTGGCAGTCGGCTGTAAGTATATATATTGAGTAGAAAACGGAAATACTGGTTACTTACCGATTCATTTCTTCAGCCTTGTTGATGGCCTTTTGACGATCGCGATTCGCGGCAGTTCCCTTCTTCTTTGCATCTGAGGGCAGAGGCTTATCTTTTTGAACTTTGTAATTCTGATCGGCTTCTTTCACGCGCATCTTGCCGTTGATTCCGGGGACGCCCAATCGGAAGTCGGAGTCATCAAGCATGTTGATGGCAAGCTGGACCGATTCGGGTCGGAAGTAGACTACGACCGAGGGTGAGCCAGCAGCACTGACAATTGAATGTGGCAAAACTCACCTATGAGCGCGTCTCCGTTGAACTCGCCGTCTTCGTTGTAGTACATCTTAATGCGAGGCTTGTTATCGTCGATGCTCTCGGCGATGACACCGAAGCGCGAGAAGCTCTTGAACAATTCTTCTTCGTCCACATCCTTGGGAAGGGAAGTAACGTAGACTGCTTTGTTGACGCGCTCCCCGGACTTGTCATTCTTCTGCTTCTTTGCATTCTCCTGTGCAGTTGATGAGCATGGCTGCGCCATCAGGTTTGGCGTCTGATCAGGAATCACTTACATTCTCAGCCTCGAGAGCTTTACGCTTTTTGGTGGGATCAAGCGCCGGCTCATCATCGTTGACACCCGGCATCTTGTAGGCCGCTTGCTGCTGCTCTGCAAGCGCTTCATCCATCTATATCACGAAAAGAACAGAAGTGTTAGGGTCTCGCCACGTGCCGAAGTGTTGTTGCAGCAGCTTCTTAGACGCTTACGCAGGCCGAAGCCCGCCAAAGATAATTCGAAATTGAGGACGGGATGCTTCAGCGTGAGTTGCGTACCATGGGAACCCATTTGGAGTTGCGAGGGAACCATTCCCACTCTTCGCCATTTTCATCCTCGAGGGTGTAGTTCTTTGTTGTTTTGGAGAAGCTGATGCGTGTGTCTGCATCGAACTCCTCTGGATCGGTGGGAAACGGCGCGCGATTGGTCGCCATTTTTTTAAAGTGTTGCAGTTGGCAAATGATGACAAAGCGCTCAAAATGTCAGTGTCAAGTCAAGTCGTTGGCGGCGAACGTGATATACAGAGCAGTTAAAGCTGGCAGGCGCTAGATTGAGGCCTGCTAAGGTAGGATTGGATGGAAGTCACGTGGTATGCCAAATGCGCGGCGTGCTGGGAAGTGCGCACCCTTGCGACCCGACTTCACAGCGATTCCTAAAATGACTTCCATGAATCCTCAACTTCCTATCATCACTGTACTTTTAGATGACGATTGTCAAGACACGCTGGAGCTTCAATTGTATGAAGCCGGAATCCATGCTACACTTCAGTTGACAGCTCTGAAGCCCTGGAGCCAAGGTCGAGCCAGACTTTCGAATTTGAATGACAATTCGCCCTGTCACGGTAGGCTTCTTTACTGATCGCAAACCACCCGTGATTCGGTCTACTATGTCTAGTTGTATGAAACATTTATTCATTTCTGCTACAGTGACAAGCATATTCGACAAATCTAAGATGGAATGCCGTTGTTGCAAACCGTCAATTTTGAGATCTGCAACTGTTCGGACCACAACCGTTCGCGTGAACGCGGCGCGTCTCAAGCGTTTCGATTTCGGTCCTGGCAATTCCTGCATGTGACAAAGTCTGTTCCTGCATATAAGGCTCTCAACCATTGCGAAGGCCTGGGATATCGACATGCAAGCCATACAGCTGGCAGATCTAAGAATCTTGATCGTGACAGCCGTCTAATCAACCATGAAATTGTCTACCATCGAAAGACGTCAATTTGGCGTCTTCAAGAAACGGTTATCCGGCGTTTATAGCCACCCTTGTCTGCCGGGATGCCGCGTCCGTGTGCCACGCCACTAGCACAAACGAGACCAATCGAATCCTCGCACCCACCGTTTGTGCCTGAAATAACCTTATATACGAGTAAGAGCCCCAACAAAACAAGGAGAGTAAAGAGCGCTAAGCCTGTAATGGAGAGATGGCAGATCTCTTTGGCGTCGCGGATGGCTGAACGGCCCAAACCCTATTCGCCTTTACGATCGCAGACTCCTCATCCTCCTGTTCCAGTCTTGTCCCACAGAACCGCCTTCTTCAGATTCGCTTGACTACGCGAGAAATACACGGTCCTTACTGCACAACGCCTCTCCTTCAAGCTAGGGAGTCCGTCACACCACCACACCCATCCAGTCTCACACATCTGCCATCATGGCCATGCAACAAGCCTGGAACGGCCAGGGTACGTCTTCAACATTGAATAACCACACGCGCAAGTCAACAGCCAACTAACCCTTTCCTCCACAGTCGGCTGCACACCCGACTCCATCAGCCCTGCGACCTTCATCCCCGGCTTCACCGATGCCTACAAGTCGAAGAAGGACCTCATGTGCGCCATCGCCGTGGCCGACCAAGACCTGATTCAAAAGATGACCACCGGCTGCTGCAAGGGTGCCGTACAGACCGACGACTCCGGCTGCTACCACTGGTGCAAGCCGAACGCCAAAGACGTGACGGACTGGGCGACTTGCATCTCGGATAAGGTCTACACTTTCACCAACTTCGGTCAGGCCTGTAACGCGCCCGGCGGTCTGGCTGCGAAGTCTGCTTTGAGCGAGGGCGAGAAGGCACCCGCTGGCACCAGTGATGGACCCAGGCAGATTGGCATCAACGCGGGCTGGAAGATTGGTGTGCTTGTTGGAGCTGTCGCACTTGTACAGGCTATGTGCTAGGCGTAATTGTGACAGGGAACGGCTCGGAAGGCGTTGACATGGTTTTGTTTGTTCGGTGGCCCAGTCGCCTGTATACCCCAGAAGTGTATCTTTTTTTTTCGTATGTCTACATACCTTATACAATGAATATATCGCAGTGCTATGGCACGTGTATTTTGCGGCGTTCAGTGAATTTCGGCGCAACTTTTGGTGCAACACAATGGCAGGCTCGCTACCACTGCCTATGTATCTTGGTGAGAATGAGAACGGTTTGGAGTGATACTAACATCGTTTTATAACCAAATAAATCCGAAGTATGTAGATCTAGTGTAACGGCCCTGCCACTCGCTACGTTGAATTAATTATTAGTGGTGTTCACCCACGCATGACCTCGAGGCTGAAAGCCATAAGCATGGTGACATAATCCTCCCTGCACACCGACCCGGCCCATAACTTGATGCCTCCAAAACAACTGAAACCTACCAAACAATCACCAACAGTCTAACTCTATTGCTAGAGAGTTCAAAACAATCGCAACTCTCAAATTTACCAGCCAGCAAAATGGCGTCCTCCGACGTACGCTCTCACCCTCTGCCACCACCTCTACCACCAATACCCCCCAAAACCTACAATACTAACCACCATCACAGCCCTTTACACTCTACGCACTCACAACATCCGCCTGGGGCACCCTGCAATCGCTCCCCCTCCTCTTCGCCCCGCGCCTGATCGTCTCGCTCTGCAGCGCCGACGCGCGCAAAACCACCGACCTAGAATCCTACCTCTGCCGCACCCTCGGCCTGACCCTGCTGGCCCTCGCAGCCTCGAACCTGATATTCACCGGGGTGATACCCATAGGCCCTCAAGCGCCCAAACCCTCCTCATCGCCCTCAAGCTCGTCCTCGCGCAGCAGCAAAGAGCGCAGCTCCAGCGGCGAAGACAACGGCTCGCCGCCTAGGCGCACCGGACAGGCTGCCAGCAATGAGATCGGCAAGGCTACGGCTACTGTGGCCGTTGCGTTCCAGGCTGTGACTGCTTTCTACCTTTACACGCAGTTGATGGGAGGCTGGAGCTTTGCTTTTACTGCGGGCATGGTCGGCAATGCTGTGCTGTTCTGCTTTGGCACTTGGACGCTGTTGTTTGGACAAGAGGTCGGCAGGGTCAGCAAGACTACGGGCGCGGACAAGAGGACGAGCGGGTTTCCGTTTGTGAATAGCGAGGCTGCTAGGGAGAAGAAGAGGGAGAGCAGGGGCAAGAAGAGCATTCTTAAATCGAGGTGAGGCATTGGAGTTGGTTCATGGAGGGAGTGATGACGAGCATGAAACGAAGCGTACAGATTGCATGAAGGACGGATGGGAATGTTTTTTTTGGAGAATTGGCTGCTGAGATTGGCCAACACAAAGAATAAGTGTATTGTACATAATGCTAGGAACCGGTGGCTGTCGCCTGTGACCGGAAAGCTGCAGCTAGAATTATAAAAAGTCATCAAAGTTGTTTGGCCTGCTTCGGCCTGCTTCGGCCTTTTCAGAAAGACATATGGCTTATAGCCTTGACATTTTTTCGTCCCTCACCACTCATGGTGGTCCTGCTTCATCGAGAGCACTCTCAGAATGCTCGTTGCCCGCCGCTCAAGCCCATAAGCGCGCCAACAGCGTCCGCTTCAGCCGCAGCTTCCGTGTCCGCTGCATCCTCGGTCTTCATGGGTGTGCTCTCAGCCTGCTGTCGCTTCTCATACTGCGCCATCATGCCCTCTAAGTAGTTATCATAGGGGTCGCCTTCGCCTTCGAAGCCTCCAGAGGCACCAGTCGGAGGCGGAGAACCAACCTCGTCATCATCGTCATCGTCGCCTGCAGCGCCAGGAGTCTGAGCAGCAGATTTTGGCTCACGAGGTGGTCTAGGGCCTTTACGACGTCGCTTTAGTGGATTGGGACCGTTCCAGTTCAAGCGCTGGGCAGGCTCGGTGTCTTTTTCCATGGCTTCTTCGACCCGAGCATCAAGTTGGCGCAGCAGACCTTCTTGGTCTGCTCGAGAGAGTTCGGAGGCCATCACAGCTTCTAGCAAGACTTCTTTCATGGCCCATTCTTCTCGCTTCACTCTCTCTAGCTCGTCTACGTCACGCTTCAGTGTGTCGGCTTCGTGTTCTGCCCATGCGATTTGCCGCCTGAGCATGCGCATCAAGTGGTCAGCTTCTACAGCACTTTCGAATGTGGTGAAGTGGATATCTGCCGGGTAGTGGATCATGAAGCCAGGTTGACCAGTAATTGGGTGGTGCGCAGGAATGTATGTGATGTTGTCGTTCGGGTGGGAGGGCTCAATCGGAGTGCCGTCTTCATCGTGCGTCGGGACGCCGCTCATGTCTTGTGGCGCAGACTTGCTGGCGCCATTTGAGAGTTTGAGCTTTTGTGCCTTCTTAATAGCTGTAGGGTCAAGGAATGTGCTGCCACGAGCTGGTTCGGGCTCGTGAACGGTGCGCATGTGCTTAGCCAGAGCATCGGAGCGTGTGAACGACTTGTCACATTCTGTTGCAGTTGTTAGCTCGTACTCTCATGTGCATAGTCGATCGTTTCAGCTTACCTGGCAGCGAGCAGTAATATGGCTTCTCTTTAGTGTGACTTCGCATGTGCGCTTTCAGAGCATACCCGCTAGGATGGTTGCTCTGTTTGCGCTGGCATTCGCCCCATTCGCATACATATTTAGTCTTCTTAGGTCCTCCGGTCGCGCAGTGTAAGTTCTGCACGTGATTCACAAGCTCGTCGTTGTTCTCCGCCGGGCCCCAGGTGCAGTCCCTCCACTGGCATTCGGTCTGCGCATCCTCCCTGACTGCATACTCGTCATGTGAAGGTGACCCAGGTGCCTCACTCCAGCCGTCAGACGATAGTGATATCGCGTCGTCGTCCTGCGCATCCGGTTGTGAAGAAGGCGCGCGGTCGTAGCCAAGTAGAGACGGGTTCGGAGGGCCTGTCTTGCGGCGTTTGGGCGGTGGTGCCAGGTGATCTGTGTCTATTTGGGCGACATCTGCGCTGCGACGCGACGACGGTTCGATGGTGCTGACGTCGTCGTGGTCTTGTTCCTGATCATGCTCGTAGTCTTCAGAGGGAGGAGAGGAGAGATCAGAGCTTCCGCCCGGGGAGCTGGCCATGTTGATGTTGATTGCTGATGGCGGTTGATGGGTGATGCTGACTTTGTGGTGCGGTCTATTAGAGTGGAAGGAGTGATTGTTGAGGTGTATTGGAATGGCGAACTGCTGTATTGGCGATATGCGAGCGTCGTCGCGCGCAGCGATACTACTATGCTCGTAGTACGCGGGCGGCGTGGTCCTAGCTCACGCGGCGGAAGTACTTGGGAAAGCGTCTGCGTTCAAGTTCTTTCTTCTCTACCACGACAACAACAAATATGTTGTCACTCGACAAAACGCCGCCAGGCCGCCTCGCATGTGCAGGTGCGTCTGGTGTCTGATAATACTGGTAAGCACCTTTTGCTTTCTACACTCACGCCTGCCGCCTTCCTCCTTCGTGATGAACATTGAGTTCTGCAATGCCAAGGGTTTCAGTCTTCCTCTCTCGGGAGGCTAGGTTTGAAGCCCGATGCGGAATAACCAACACATACACTTGATCTGACTACACCGATCTACACAATTCAATCAATTCGAGCTCATGTCCAGTGGGTTTTGACTGACTTGTTTGACAGGCACCTGTCTCGATTTTTGAGATGCACCAATGCACAATGAGTGACTTGTCGTATGAGTGGTTTCTTCTATATAGTCCTTTCGTAACAAACGCTATCAATCCTTATGTCTTTTCATTTCAAGCCCAAAGTTTCAATTACTGCTCTGCTGGAGTGCTGCCAAAGTTGAGCGCGTTCACAGGTCCATGGTATCTATCACCGTGGATCTCTGTGCTCGCCAAAATGCTGTCAATCTCCTTGAGATCATTCTCGCTGAGCTCCACATCCACCAAGTTCTCCTTCACCCTCTCCACAGTGGTTGCACCAGGAATGGGGATAATGACCGGGTTACCATCACGCTCGCTCTGTGCCTTGACCCACGCAATACCAACCTGGCCGGGGGTGCACTTCTTCCTCTCAGCTAGCTTCTCCAGCTGGTGGATGAGGTCGAGGTTCTTAGGGAAGTTCTCCTCCGAGAAACGGGGCAAGTGGAGTCTGTGGTCATCTTCGGCCAAGTCGTTACGGCTCTTGACCTGACCGGTAAGGAAGCCACGACCAAGAGGAGAGTACGCAACGATAGGAATGCCAAGCTCGCCGCAGGCCTTCAACACGCCGTTGTCTTCAATTTCTTGAGCCCAGAGAGAGTATTCGACCTCAACAGCACTGATCTTTGCCACATTCGCTGCGCGACGGATGGTGTCTTCGCTGCACTCGCTCAAGCTGATTCCACCCAGCTTTCCAGCTTGGACATACTCGTTTGCGGTGCGGATTGTGATCTCAATCGGCGTCTGAGGGTCCACGCGAGCACATTCGAACAGATCGAGTTTCTTTGTTCCGGCGAGCTGCGTCAAGCACTCGTCGATGCTCCTGCGGACGTTCTCGGGGCGGCCGTCAGGCTTCATGCCACCCTTCTCCAAACCGCCTTTGATGGAGATGACGACCTTCTTAGCATCGCTAGGGTACTTCTCGAAGTATTCGCGGAGGAGGTGCAGAGAGTTACGCTCTGGGGTGCCGTAGAGCTCGCCACCGTTCCAGAAATTGGCGCCATTGTCCAAAGCGGCTTTCATGGCGTCGAAGGCTTGGGACTGTGACACAGGGTTTTGGCGCCATGTCAATCCCATCAGACCGAATCCGGTGCTGGCGACTGGTTCACCGGCGAGAGTGTAGGTTTTGCCATTGTGCACGCCCAGGGTTTCTTTGGCTTTGTCGATGATTGCTGCCATTTTGTTCGCGTTGTTTGGGTGTGTAGACTTGGGTTTTGGACTCGGAGAGGGTGTGTGTGTGTAGCAGTGTGGTACTTGGAGACTCGATTGCTCCGGTTTGACGTGTATTTGGTTGTGCTTTTATGTGTTGACTCGTAGAATGGCGGAGCTATAGAGTCAGCTAGGTTCCGGCGACTCGGTAAATTCTGTCTTATGTCCTCTGCGTGCAATGGACAGCGCTCCTCATGTCGTAACTATTTGCGTGGCAAGCGGCGATATGATCTCTAGTAAGTCCGGTGGGCGATGACGATGCTTGACAGGCCCACCGAAGCTGCGTCTGCCGGCGTCTTCAATCGCGGCATTTCTCTCGTGTGGGGCACCGCAATGTGATGCCCAAGGCCTTCGTGGCTTCTTACCTCCGATGGAGACTGTGTGCATTGTATATGTGAGGTAGTTTTGAGCGACATGCCGCTTCTGCCGGTCGATGCGGATGTGGGAAGATCTGCTGTTGTTACTTACAGCTTGAAGTAGTCTCGTTCGTAGCCAAGGTGCGCCAGAGTGCTCTCGCTGCGCCTCTTGACGCCTCAAGCATCATGAAAGGGCTTGACTACCGTGTACTGTACCATTGTGGCAGAAGCGCCTCGACAGCCCCTAAGCCACTCACCACCTACTGTACTTGCTAGTAGCCAGTAGGAGTTGGCTGGCATGAAGGACGGCTCGGAAATATAGTCAGAAGACCAAAAAGCAAAGGCAGTAGAGTTCGAACGTGAGACAGCTGCTTGAGGCCAAGTCACAAGCTTCCGCATGCTGTTCTGTGAAGCGTGAAGCCCGTCTTTCAGTTTTGCTCTTTGCGCCCTGTGTCGACGTCGAACTCAGGCATGCCAGTCCAACGCGTCAACAACCTCCACCACATTCCTCGCCTCGACATTGACAAAGAACTCGAAGGAAGTCTTCAACCGCCTGCACGTGAAACGTGGCTCTCATGCTCGGTTAAGCTCTGGACTGCCAAGAGGCCTGCGCCTGCTTTGGACTCTCCAAGCATTCAGATGTGCCGCTTCTTTCATGCTGTCTTGCCATGACACGTGCGGCGCTACGATTCCCCTCTGGCCAAGGAAGTATGCTGTAGTACGATCGTCAGCGGTCGAACACTACAGTGAGCTCGTGAATATGGATAAAAGCACGACGCTGGTGCTGTCTTGACCAGTTTGCCCTCAGTAAAGCACTGCTTGGTCAGAACATCTCATCATGAACGCCTACATCAACACTGCCGCCGTAGTAGCTCTGCTTGCCGCAGCCGCAAAGGCACAGAATAATACGAACTCCTCGTCTGGGTCTTGCTCGTCTACCTTGACTGCCTCCTATGCAGCACCCTCTGTCGCCAGTGGATATGCGGCCCGCCTAGTCGCCACCGGCTTGACATCTCCTCGTGGCATCAAGTTCGACACCGCCGGCAACCTTCTCGTGATCGAAGAAGAAGTTGGTGTCACGGCCTTGAGGTTCGAAGGTGATGGAGCATGTGTCAATCTAGTCTCACAGGATACCGTTGTCTCTGGAGCAACCCTCAATCACGGCATCGAGCTATCTGAGGATGGTAGGACCTTGTACGCCTCAGACTCTGACAAGCTTTGTAAGTGTGAAGAGTACAGTTCTAGCTCAAACGTCTGCGCACAACTCAATGTCGTATCATGCCAATATCGCCGGATATGGGTTCAAATCCTAGTAATATTCCCTGTGGGGATGATAGAAGACACTCTGAGAGTTCTGAACTACTAGTTGGTCCCACCTTCAGCTCTCGCTCCCTTCGGAGGAGGACAATTGCCGCTGAGACACTGTGCGCAGACTTTTGAGTGACGACTGTATAACCCGTATATGTCTAAGACAACTCGCTGACTTATACCCTCTTCTCTGGACAGACTCTTGGGACTATTCTCCAGATGAGCGACGAGTGACTTCCAATTCCACCACTCTGGTGCAGAACATGGAGGGTACTGATCATACCTCTCGGACTCTACTGCTTTCTCGCTCTGCTCCTGGCATGGTAGTCATCAATCGCGGAAGCTTTGAGAATATTGACGTCGAGGCAAGAGATCTTGACTCGGGCCATGCCCAGGTCAAGGCATTCAATATAAGTGGTGTCTCATCGCCATTGGACTTCCTCAATGATGGCGTCTTGCTTGGCTGGGGTCTCCGTAATGATGTAGGCATCGCAGAAGAGCCAAACACCGGTGGCATCTGGTCTGTCGAGAACAGTGGCGATCAGCTCAATCGCTCTGGCGAGGACATTCACGAAAACAACCCAGCAGAAGAGCTCAACTTCTTGGGCTACTTGAATGGCACAAACAGCACCAACCAAGGTCAAAACTTTGGCTATCCCGACTGCTTTGCAGCTTGGCAAGCAGATGATCTCCCAGACTTTGATGGTGTCACTGGTGCACAGTTCGCACCAAACGACCAGAACGATACCAACAATGATCAGATCTGTGGTGAGCGTATCGCTCCTCGCCTTGTGTTCCAGGCTCACATGGCACCTTTGGACCTCAAGTTTGACACCAACGGCACGCAAGCCTGGATCAGTTTCCACGGCAGCTGGAACAGAGACGAGCCCATCGGGTACAAGGTCAGCGTCGTTGATTTCGCCAACGGCGAGCCTGTGGACCCGAGCGACAGCATGTTTGCGGCGACTGACATTGTCAAAAACGCGGACGACTCCGTGTGCCCTGATAATTGTTTCCGACCTGTAGGTCTTGCCTGGGATGCAAATGGCCGGCTCTTCATGAGCTCTGACTCGACTGGAGAGATTTACGTGATCACGCGCGAAGGTATCGTAGAGTTCCTTTGACGGCGGCGCAGGTGTTGTGGCTAACTCGGACGGCGAATAGGTGCTAACGAGACGACGAGCAATGGAACGACGACCTCTGGTATTGGCAGCTCGGGTACGGGCACAGGCACTGGTACTTCAGCACCAGCCGAAGCTACGACGAACAGTGCTGCAGGTAATGGCTTTGACAGCATGGGTGCGCTTGCTGCGATTGTTTGTGTCCTGGCTTTCTTCGCTTAAGCACGTACCCCATCTTCTATCTGCTTGCCTTATAAGAGGTACCGATAGCCACGCTATACGATCTTCTCTATCCCGATGTATCTTCTCCTCGACTTCCTTCTGTTCGTGGGTAGGCGGCTGAATTATCACGTGTCTGGACGTTCATCGGCGGTTCGAGGCGGCGAAAGTCTCCCTCAGCGGTGAAAGCATCGACATGTGAGAGAGCATGTTGAAATGGCGGAATGCACATGATAGGCATGTCATTGTCGTTGTGAGCACAGTATACTGCTGTTAAATTTGTAAGTGGCGCGCGGTGTAGTGAGCTTTGCCACTGCACGGCTACGACTGAAGCCTTGGCCACCCTTACCTCACTTACGGCCAGGAACATCATCAAAGAGAGCACTGTCTACAATCTGCTACTGAGTTTCAGCTACAGAAACTGCCCAACCTCCTCCAGGGACCGATTGGCACGTGGCACATGCTCCATCACTTCAACAGCCCCGGAAGGGACCTTGTCGAAAGCCTGCAGGAAAGCATTTGACACAAGCACGGAGCAAGTCGTGATCCGATCTCGCTCTGCTGCTCTTAAGCCTTGCATGTGAACGGAAAGCCACGCCTAGTTATAAGAGACCGCCTCCTGCTTCGCCGCCCTTTCACAACACCACACACCGACCCATCCTACATTCCTTCACCCACCCTTCCCTTTGTCCACCATCATCAACCAAATACCACCCAAGCGAGCACTACTGATGGCCTCGCCAGGAGGCCCCATCTCTGCCAACGCCAACATGGCACCGAAGAGTTTCAACGAACTTCCGATCGAGGTATGCTTTCATTGCAGCTTTCGCGCTCTAATCTCTTCCTTCAAGACAGCGGCCTTCTCACAAAAAGCCATGTCGCCTGCATCTCTTCTCGCATGACTAACGACCTTCGTGCAGCTCAACCAGAAAATTGCCTTCCTCCTCTCCGACAAGGATCTCGCTTCCTTTAGACGCGTCTGCCAGTCCACTTACCAGGCGATTGATGCCGACGGCTGCTCCTTCTGGCGCCGTCGCTTCGTGCAGGTTTTCGAGACTCCCGCCCTCAGATTGAGTGGTCGTCGCCTTGAGGACAATGAGAAGTACCGCATCGAGTACCAGACCCGCAAGAGGGTTCTTCATGTCATTGAGCCGGTGTTCCAGAAGCACGGCGAGAAGCCGAAGCTTAAGTTCGACATGGGCCGCACTCGCAACGAGAAGCTTGCCCTTCGTGTCCTTAGGGACCTGATCATCGGTATGTCGCCCCGACCAATGTTTCCAAGCTCCCAAAGAAAGCGAAATTGTTTTCACTAACGCGACATAGATGCTTTCAGCGACAAGAAGGACGCGACCGACGTCGACTACGAGTCCAAGAACATGGGGCACATCCTCGGCCTGATTCACAAAACCAACCTTCTTCAGATCATGGGTCTTGACGCTGGGAGACCTGGTCGAGACTCCAAGGACACCTCGTTTCTGTACGCCATCCAGGCCGTCCTTGCCCCTGAACTCTTCAGCTTCAACGACTGGCACAAGGGTTATCACTTCGGTTACCACGACGCTCAAGTCTCTGCGTATGACCACAACATCATGGCGCCCATCTTTGTCGGTCACCATGGCTTCGACATCCAGATGCCCTGGCTGCTTAAGAACATCCAGTTCTGGCGTCACCACTTGCTGCTAGAGACTGAGCCCCTGATGCCAGCCTTCGAGGCCCTCGAAGACTTCGAGTCTCCGCAGTGGTGGGCATCTAAGCTTTCTCAAGGAGACGGCACAATGGGGTCGTACTGGAAGGGCTCCTATGCCTTCGTGGAGCGTGGCGAGATCCACGACGTCCGCCTGGGTAGATCCGGCCAAGGCAACCGCCCTATCATCATCGACCAACTCAACGGCGAGGATGACCCAAATGAGGCCTTCCAGTCCGTCGAAGTCGCAGTCTGCAATCCTCCAGGCAACTTCCTGTGGCCCACCCTTTTCGAGAACGTCCTCCGCTCCCGAGTCCTCCCTCCAGCAGGTAACACGGTCACTCGCGCACAGCGCAGCGCCCACGGTGCCAACGCAGCTCGCGATTTCAGCGCGAAAGCTGTCCGCTTCCAGGGCGAAGGCACAGACGACAACGAGGACTTCCGCATTGATGGTTGGCTGAACCCGCTGCCGCCGCAGCACGGCATCCCGGGCTGGAAGCGCATGACGATGATGAAGTACTTCGAGTCTGAAGAAGATGGGATCGACATCGCGGCTCTGTGGGCTTACGAGGGGGTTATGCTCCCTGGTGGCAAGATCATGGTAAGTCCCATCCCGACCCAGCATCTGATACACCTTGCTAACGTGTTCGTCCTATAGATTGGTCGCTGGTGGTGCCCCGCCGATGGCACTGGCGCCAGCATGTATTCTGGACCATTCCTCCTGTGGAACGTCAAAGGTCCTGAGGATGACGACGACGAAGACGAGTGCATCGGATGCAGCAACAAAGACGCCGCCGAGACAGGTCCCAAGTAAACGTCTGCTTGAACTTGACAGACGACATGGCGGTACTTCGACTGCCTCGACCAGCCTACTCGATTGCAAACTGCCAGACAAAAGAAGCAAAAGACACGAAAAAAAAGCACGATACACGAACTTCACGAACGTTGCGAACATTACGAGCGTTACGAAAAGCATCACGAATACTACGACACTCACGCGAAGCATGACGTCCCACTGGAAGCCGACTGGACTTTACGGTCAACGCGGCGTGGGCGCTTACGGTTTTTTTTTTACGGTTGGGCTCTGGCATTGGGAATCCGGTGAGAGAGTCATGACCTCGGGTGAAGAACATCGCTTTCTCGGTGTGGTTCCTTCATTATTGGGTCATGGCTTGGACATCTACGGACACCCGCCGGGCACGAACAGCGACATTGGTCTATCTGTTCTTCCACTGCACTGTTGATGAATTTTGGGCTTTGATCATTTGGTTGAGCGGTTCCTACTGGTTGTTATCTGGTTTAGGAATACTCCCTTAGGTTAGCCCGTACGAGTTACGTTACTTTGTTGATGTTTTCTTGGTCGCTGTAGCTTTTGTTCGCTGCTGGGGAAAGTTGCGATATGTGCATTCTGCCTCGATGTCCCTCCGTCTGGCAAGGTACAGTACTAGCTCATAAGTTTGCGCAAGGCTAGACATCGCGTTGTGCCGGTATCGACCATGTATTTTATCTCATAACTCAGCGCACACTTCAAAGTGCTTCAGTGCTCATACTAGCAGCTATAACTATCGTGCTTGGTTTGAGCGCTGTCGAGATGTTGCTGAGGATACACATGGTCTGTCCATAAAAGATGAGCCTCTACTGTCAGCAATATATCTAGAGATAATATGGTGCCCGTAGAGACCCTGTTCGCAGATTTGTGAGCAGCAGCTGTAGGTCAAGGTCTCAAGACTGCATCTCGTAGAAATACATGTATGACATTCGCAGATATGGGTTGTAGCTGTATACTTCGTAGTCCCTGCATCTGCATGAAGAGGTGAGGTCAGAACTGTCGCGTGCCTTCCGTTTCCTTGGCTGCCTTTTGTCTGCACCACGATCTCAACGACATATACTTCCACCAATGTGATGACCACGACATTGCTGATGCCAGATCATTACCGATATCTGCAGCGTCCATGCTGCATCATAACCCCGGCGGTGTCCACACCGAATGCCACCTGTCAGTTGTCAGGCTTCGCTTGGTTTCTATATCCACGCTCGCCACGGCTATTCAAATCACCCATCATGCACGCCCCACTAGTATTATAGCGCATCGTCGTCAGCAGGGCGTTGGGCATCTTCGAACGGCCCGCTATGTATGCAACATTATGCAGGTGAACATGCAGTCGTGAGCGGCAGCAACCTTGACGAATAATCCTACCGCATCTCTCCCAGCTGGACGGTTACGGTACGATGGCATGTCAAATCTGCTTCTGGACACGGCTCGCCATGATGTCTTGCAGAACATGGCGTATCGTCATATCAAGCGGTCAGGATCGGGCGTGCTCGACGTTCAACAGCAACCCAATTGGCCTGAGCACAACGGGGCGGCTAGTGGAGCTGCAGCTCACGATGCGCCAGCATGGGCGACGGCAGCCAGTGAGCGAGCAGGCGACTCACAAACGCTCCACCAGGACCCCATGACGGGCCCGGTCCGCTTGATGCTTTGCTGCGAGTATACAGGCGGTGAAAGACACACCAACGCACCTTTGCGGCCTCCCAGCCTGCACCGCGAGCGTCTAGCGGCGGGCGACGAAAAGCACGAGGCCGGATTGCATAGGTCCAGCGCCAGGTAGGTCATGTTGGTGCGAGAGCCGAGTGCTGGCTCGAAAAGTCTGCATCTGTGTCGTTGTCGTCGGCTCAGCAACACCCAAGCCTTGCCTTTATATCGCGACCGGCTCCGATCTCCCCCTCTACCAAGCCCTCCCTCCACGCTGCGAGACAACAACGATGAGCGACGTCGTGTAGCGTTCCGCTCGCAATCTCGGCAACGATTGGCTTGATACACACTGCTGGAAACGCCTCCAGCCTGCAGGGGTTTCCAAGATTTCTCAAGCGGGCAAAGCGCCGACTGGAACACCCGCCATCACACCCTCCCGAGCAATCAGGGCTCTCGCACCAGGCGTTGCAACTGTCTTAGAATACCGCTTGGTCGCTACACCCACACCACACACCACCCTGTATATTCTGCGTGCAGGAGAAATTCCCTCTTCTACGCCAACAACTCTCAAATCAACACCCGCATACCAACAACTCCGACTCCCCGCGATTTCTCCGCGATCGCCTTCAATGATCCCAGCCTCTTCGATTAAATTCAGTCAAGGGTTCTACACAACCAATGGCAGCTATAGTGGCCTCATACATCGGCGACCGCCTTGTCACGCGCTCACCCGAATCAAATCCATGGCCACGGAAGACTGGGTCGGATGAGGGCAGGCGGCTGCGGACGAGGATAGAGCTCCTCGCCGGTCTCTGGAAGATTTACAAAAGCGATAAGAGCAGGACATGCGATAATGGTAGGATAGGCTATGCTGGAAGCGTATCCGGTGTCACGGACATTGAAGGCGTCAAGTACCAAAACCATGCGATCCAAACGCTGGACCTGTTCTCACCACCTTCCTACAAGGAATGTCTCACGGACGTGCCGCCCGACTACACTGCCACCGATGCTCTGGCCATTGTGCAGGGCCTTGTAGACGTGAAACTTGACCTCGGCATTCCTGAAATCGGGCTGCGTCAGTCGCAGCGCCGCTCAGATGTAAAGATCGACCTCACGGAGCCACAGGGCATTCGGTATCACGCAAAGAAGAAGGCAAAGGCAGCCGCGAAGGCCGCACAGAAGAACAAGTGGGATGATGAGGAAGAGAAGAAGGAAGAAGCACCGGCCGACGACGGTGCAGGCGGCGGCGATGCGGGTGGAGGAGATGGTGGAGGCGATACTGGAGGAGGCGGAGATGGTGGTGGTGATCCTCCAGGCGATGATGGCAACGGCGGCGAAGACCCGGATGATATCTGGGGCGCGGCTGGCGGTGGCAAAAAGAAGAAGAAGAAAAAGAAGAACGCTTGGTAAGTTTGGACTGATAAGAACTCATTCAGGCAGCGGATGCGCTTCGGACAGACGCTAACATCTTGCAGGGAGGAGTTTGAAGACGAAGAGGAAAAGAAGAAGAAGGAAGAGGAGGAAGCCAAGCTGGCCGAAGAAGCCGCCGCCGCTGCTGAAGCACCAGCAGATCCACCTGCAGCCGAACCTGTAGAGGACGACCCCTGGGGCAGTTTCGCAACTGCAGGCAAGAAGAAGAAAGGTAAGAAGGGCAAGGTTGCTGAGCCAGAACCTGTGCCTGAGCCCGAACCTGAACCCGAACCGCCAGCTGCGGAACCGGAGCCTGAGCCCGCAGCTCCAGAGGCTGCTGCAGACGACGTCTGGGGATTTACTACATCTTCAAAGAAGAAGAAGAAAAAGGGCAAGGTGAGTCTTTTTACTTATATTCGTATTCTTCACGCCTGCAAAATGCCCGAAGGTTGTCTCACCGCCACATGGTGTGATTATCCGGGCCGCGCCTACAGCAAGCGGGCAAGCTGGTGGCTTACACTAGCCCTCCACATTACCCTGCATACTGCTCTACACCCCAATGTATCGTTATGCGCTAATGAAGCTCACGCGACCCCTCATTGACTCCCTAATGCGCGATGCGATATGTCGGTGAACACGATCATCACTAACTGTTTCTCTTAGAATGACCCGGAGCCTGCACCCGTTGCTGACACCAAGTTTGACGATGTGAACTTGCTGGACGACAAAGCTCCACAAGTTGACATCGACCTCGGACTCGATAACAAGACCTCCGGAATGGGCGGAGGATGGGGCAGTGGATGGGGATCGGGTGGAGGCAATACAAGTGGCTCATCTTGGGGCTTTGGTGCAACTGAAGAGAAACAGGACGACACCAAGGCCGACGATTCGGGATGGGGCTTTGCTGCCACATCGAAGAAGGACAAGAAGAAGGGCGCATTCGATTTTGGCTTGGATGATCCTGCTCCTGAGCCTCCCAAGGAGGAGAAGGAAGAGGACCCCTGGGCTGCCATTCCTGCGAAGAAGGACAAGAAGAAGAAAAAGGGCGCAAATGCGTTCTCCTTCGACCCAGAACCAGAGCCAGAACCAGAGCCCGTTGTTGAAGCTCCGCCACCACCACCACCAGAGCCCGAGAAGCCAGCTGAGGAAGACCCGTGGGGCTTTGGCACGGTCGGGAAGAAGAAGAAGGGCAAAAAGGGCAAAGCCGCGGAGCCTGAGCCTGTCGTCGTTGTGCCCGAGCCCGAGCCTGAACCGGAGCCTGTACCCGAACCTGAACCCGAACCACCCGCAGAGGAGAAGAAAGAAGATGACATGTGGGGTGGTTTCGGCATGTCCGCAAAGGACAAGAAGAAGGCAAAGAAAAAGGGCCTACTTGCTCCTTCGCCACCGCCTGAGCCCGAACCCGTGCCCGAGCCCGTCGTTGAGGTTCCTGCTCCCGAGCCTGAACCCGTTGTCGAAGACAGCTGGGGCGGATTTGGCATGTCTGCCAAAGACAAGAAGAAAGCCAAGAAAAAGGGATTACTGGTAGCTGAGGAGCCTGCTCCGCCACCACCACCCCCAGTCGAGCCTGAGCCCGAGCCTGAACCACCGGCGCCTGTCGATGACTTCGCCAGTAGCTGGGGCGCTCCTGTCTCGAAGAAGGACAAGAAGAAGAAGGCAGGTACTTTCGACTGGGGTGCAATCGATGAACCTGCGGCTCCTGCTGTAGTAGAAGAAGCTCCGGCACCTCCACCTGCCGATGATTGGATGAGTGGTGGCGGTTGGGGTGACACTGGCAAGAAGAAGAAAGGTAAGAAGGGCGCTGTCGTGGAAGAACCCGCACCTCCACCTCCACCGCCTGTTCCTGAACCCGAGCCGGAGCCAGCGCCAGCAGCCGAACCCACAGACTGGAGCTTTGGCTGGGGCAGTTCTACCAAGGATAAGAAAAAGAAAAAGGGCAGCAAAGAGCCGGATCCTATCCCTGAACCAGAGCCTGAACCTGTTCTTGCGCCTGCTGCTGTCGACGAACCTAAAGCTGAAGAAGACCCATGGGGCAGCTGGGCGACTGGTAAGAAGGAAAAGAAGAAGAAGGGCGACAAGAGCAAAGACATTGTTGAGGTGTCTGTCGAGCCCAGCCCTGACGCTTCTGTTGTCTTACCGGAATCTGTGCAGGAGAAACCTGCTGAAGATGACCCTTGGGCTAGCTCTACTTGGACTACTGGCAAGAAAGACAAGAAGAAGGGCAAGAAGGGTGCAGAGGCCTCACCTCCTCCGCCTCCGCCTGTCGAGCCTGAGCCTGAGCCCGAGGCCGCTCCTCTCGTCGACTTGGCCGAACCACCTGCTGATGATGGGTGGGGTTTCGGTACAACTACGAAATCAAAGAAGGACAAGAAGAGCAAAAAGGGCGACGACACGAAGTTGGAGAAGACTAAGTCCAAAGACTCGAAAGCCGAGTCTCCTGACGACATTGTCGACATCATAGATGAAGCGCCACCACCTGAGGAGCCCAAGGAAGAGAAGAAGTCCAAATCATCGTCTGGATGGGGCGCTAGCATCTGGGGCAGCAGCAAATCTTCTTCTAAAGACAAGGAGAAGGAGGAGAAGGAAAAGAAGAAGAAGGAGAAGGAGGAGAAAGCTGCTGCTGAAGAAGCACAGAGGCTTGCAGACGAGGAAGCACAGAAGAAGGCCGACGAAGAAGCATTTGCTGCAGCTATGGGCGACGATGCCGGCGACCTGCTTGAAGCACCCGAGGAAGCACCGCTCAAGAAGTCATCCTCCAAAGACAAGAAGAAGGACAAGCTCAGCAAATCGTCCGGCAAGAAATCCAAGAAGGAGGAGGAGCCGGCTCCCCTCGTCGTGGAAGCAGAACCGGAACCAATTCCGGAGCCAGAGCCGGAGCCGTTGGCAGAAGAGACGCCGAAAGCCGACGGCTGGGGATTCTGGGGTGCATCGCTTAAGTCATCCAAGAAAGCCGCGCCACCTCCCGCAAAGGAGATTGCCTCTGACGGTTGGGCCAATGAGGGCGCGTTCGCAACGGCCGACTCGAAGATGCCAGAAGTCAGCTTTGCTGACGACGGCGGCGATGCCTACGCGTCCAAGTCGAAATCCAGTAAAAGCCCCAAGATCGCAGAACGCATCAAGGCCCTGCAGCCTGAACCGGAACCCGCGAAACCGAAGGACTCGAAGAAGTCGTCCAAGTCAGCTTATCTGCCAGAGCCCGATCCCGTCGCGGACCCTGAACCCATTGTTGACATCTCTCCCGTCGAAGAGAAGAAGTCGTCTTCCAAGGACAAGAAGAGCAAGTCTTCTTCCAAGAAAGATAAAAAAGAAAGCACTCCACCGCCCATCGAACAAGCACCGACGCCTGTCCCTGGAGGCTTCCCTATCGACGACTACTTCCCATCTGCTCAAGTAGATATGTCTGCGCCCGCACCAGCACCTCCAGCCGAGAAGAAGAAATCATCAAGCAGCAAAGACAAGAAATCAAGCAAGTCCTCTTCTGGCAAATCTTCTTCCAAACGCGACAGTCCGCCACCTGCTGCTGACCTCCTGGGCATGGACGACGCGCCGATGCCTACGCCACCCCCAGAGAAGCCAGAGAAATCATCGCGCAGCAAGGAGCACCGTTCTTCTAGAGAGAAGGACGAATCCAGGTCGTCAAAGAAGGAGCGTCCCAAGGTCGTGCGCGACCAAGGCTCGCAATCTTGGGGCTTCTGGGGCGCGCAAGCGCCACCTCCCAAATCAAGCTCCAAGAGCAAGCCCTCGTCCCCTGTCAAGGAGAGGCCTGCTACGTTATCTCGTTCCAAGTCTGCACGCAAGCCTACCGAGCGTGATCTTGGTGAGAAGGGTTCGAAGTCTTCCGGATCGGAAGAAGGCAAATCGCGTCCGTCGACCTCGCGTGGCATGAGCTTCTCTGGCATGTTTGGCAAAGGCTCTGCTCCTCCGCCACCTTCGCGCTCCAAGTCGACGCGTCAACCCTCTTCAAGGGACATACCGCGGCCTTCGCGCCGTCACTCAACGGCTGTCGACGACAATGGCATGGTCTCGCCTCCACCTGACGAGTCCGGCGCCAAGGATGTCGCTGCCAAGGCTGCTAAGGTTATGGGTTTCACTGGCCGGAGCGGTACCTTGAAAGAGAAGAAGGCGCGCAGAGTTCCTGACCCGTACGCCATCGATAGTGACGATATGATCATGGTAGACCCACCAAACGTCGATGAGGCGCCCAGAGACCGCAGAGAACACAAGTCTCGCCGCAAACAACGCGACTCTGCGTACATGTCTGGTGGTCTTGGAAACGAAGACGCGGTCATGGTCGACGCGCCTCGCGATGAGATGAGGGTGACGTCTGGGCCCGATGACATCGCCTTCGTCGACAGGCCTTCTCCAATAAAGCGCACCGATTCCATCAAGAAAGGTGGTATCATTGGAGGAATTCTCGGCGCTTTTGCTCCCAAACCTAACATGGATCGACGTCAGAGTCGCGCTTACGAGAGTGACTACGATGCTTCTCGTCGCAAGCGTGGATCCACCTACGAGGACGATCCCTCTAAACGACTTCGCCGTGAGGACAGAAGGCTACACCGCTCCCAAAGGTCTGCTGACGGTGAGGCACACCCTGATGGAGGCATGACTGATGCCGAGGACCCTGCTGCTCGTGAAGCTCGACGTGCCGAGCGCCGCGAACGCAGAGAACGTTTATTTGCAGAAGACCCAGAGCGTGCTGCGCGCCACGAAGCTCGTCGCGCAGCTGAGCGCGAACGTGCTACGCAAGACGATGACGAGCGTAGACGCGAAGAGCGTAGAGCAAGGCATGCAGAGCGCGAAGCTCGCCGGCCAGACATTGACCGTCACGTACAGGATGACGATCCCAAGAGCGAGGAACGCAGAGAACGACGCAGACAACGCGAGCAGATGCGAATGGACGACGACACCGCTCGCCCAAAGACCGAACGCCGCCGTTCCCATGCTCCCGAGGACGATGAAGCGCGGAGGGCAAGGCACGAGGAGCGTCGCATGCGCCACTCGATGGCAGAGACCCCTGGTGATAAGGAGCGTCCGCGCCACTCGCGCCGTCGCTCTGAGAGGCCAGCGCCTGCCGAAGGGTACTTTGACAGGCGGAATGGTGAGCATCCGCCCTATGGTGACGGTGCCCCTGATGACGCTGACGGTGCGCCTTTCATGAAGACCGGAAAAGATAAAACCGCGTCCTGGGTGCACTCGATCAACGATGCACCGCCGCCACCCATCGAGGCCACCATCATCGATGCTCCCGTCCATTTCGCTGAGGATCAAGCGCCTGATCCTCTGATGGACGAAGATTTGACTGCCAGAGAACTTCGCCATTCCCGCCGCAAGGCCAAAGACCGCCACCGCGATCTCGACGGCTACAGCACCGAAGATCCCGAGCGCAGGCGCAGAAGACAACAGGATCCTGCCGGCATGGCAGGCCGCAGCCGTGGTATGGGCGGTCCTGTCAACTCCCTGGGCTACGACAACATGGACGGCGTCAAGACTTTCGACGGGCGCCCTGCGCTGCAACGCGGAGAGAGCAAGGCTGGCAGTTGGTTGAAGAAGATTACAGGGTTGTAAGACCAAGCGGGATGGATCAGATGGATGAGAATGATGACTGTTACGCATTTGAGTTGGAGTTTTTTACGCGCGGATGATACCCTTCGATGAAATTTAGCACAGGCTTCTGGAGGAATGCTGGTCGTGCATGATGTATTGTACTCTGCTGGACAGTGTGTGTTCATGTACGTGCTACTTTGACAGAAACATAGCATTATGAAGATATCGTGGTATAACAATGCCGCATGCCCCATTGAGCGGCTTGATTTTATGATTATTCCTCTCTTCTGTAGTAGCAACAATGTCTTATAAGTATCATTGAGATTATGCAGGCGGACTAACAACTGTCCGAATGTCACAGCAACGCGCCGGAATCGTTCCCGGTTGCTTGTCGAGAAAACAGAAAGACTACGATCTGTATACTCTCGACTGGAGGTCTCGCATGACCGCACTCGGCTGAAAGGAGCTCAATCAATGTATATGATATACAAGTCGTGTCTTTACGCGTAATAGACAGCTCATCGGGATCGCTTCCGTCAAATCACTGACTCCACGAAAGTCCGATAACAAAGCCCGATATGGAGCCCGCAGTAGCCGCTTGGCCAGTCATATCGTAGGGCGTATATCGGCATATCCTTTACATGTATTATATATAATTCAATAGACTAGTACTTTGACTACATTCGAGACTTTGCAACATTAGCCTCGTCGCATTACAGACATAGACACCATGGCGAAACCAAAGATTCTGCTCCTCGGCAAGATTGGATAGTGAGTAGACGCAACCCAATGCCTTGCGCCCTCCGGTTACATGGACGTCTTCAGCCCATCTCAGTCCAAGTCTAATAGTCCAATAGCGCACATTCGGCTCTGCAAAACCTCGCGACTGTCGCAGAACTCATCACACCCAAGTCCACAAGTCGTTCCGAGTTCCTCCAAGAATGCGCCTCCGGCTCTTTCGACGGCGTTGTCGCCGCTTACATGACGTTTCCTTCCGTCGCCGTCACCGGTATCTGGGATGAGGAGCTCATCGACGCTCTTCCAATATCACTCGTCTTCTGCTGCCACAACGGCGCCGGCTACAACCAAGTCGACGTCCACGCCTGCTCGGCTCGCGAGCCGCCCATCCGCGTATCGAACGTGCCCAAGATCGCCGACGACGCTACAGCAGATACGGCTGTTTTCCTCCTGTTGGGAGCTCTGCGGAATTTCAACTCTTCTATGCTGGCTTTGCGAGAGGGTAAGTGGCGGACAGATCCTGCGCCGGCTCTTGGGCACGATCCGCAGGGCAAAGTGCTGGGGATTCTGGGCATGGGTGGGATTGGCAGGAACATGAAGAGGAAGTGTGAGGTCTTTGGTGTCGAGACGATTTATCATAATCGTACTAAGTTGAGTGAGGAGATGGCGGGTGGGGCGAAGTGGGTGGAGTTTGATGAGTTGTTGGCCAAGGCAGATGTTCTGAGTCTCAATCTGCCTTTAAATGTGAGTTTTCCCCTTCTTGTTGATGGAAGTCAGATTGATACGAGTTATTTTGCTGACATTCGGGATTAGAAAAACACTCGCCACATCATCTCTACGCCCGAGTTCGCTAAGATGAAGAAAGGTGTGATCATCATCAACACCGCCCGCGGCGCCGTCATGGAAGAAGATGCTCTCGTAAAAGCTTTGGAGAGTGGACAGGTCTCGTCGGTAGGCTTGGATGTGTTCGAAGATGAGCCTAAAGTACACAGTGGCTTGCTGGAAAATCCAAAGGTAATGCTTCTGCCTCATCTCGGGACTTACACCGTGGAGACCATGGAGAAGATGGAGGCATGGACTATTAGCAATTTGAAGAGTGCCGTGGAGTCGCAGAAGCTCCTTAGTCCTGTGCCAGAGCAGGCAGATCTATAGAATATATACGATTCAAATGTACAGTCTTTGCTCATCAGCCTGCGCACGGCATCTCAGCGGCAATTCCTGACTGCTAAAGTGATGAAGGCTGCAGATAGGACTTTATTGATGCCCAAGAAATTATGAGTATCTTTTGTAATCTCTACGGCATGTATCTGAAGGCATATTTCTAAGTCCGCTGATACTGACATAATTCCATCATGAAGCATGCGAACGGCAATGGTGAAACGCTGGAAGCAAGCACATGAATGCAAACGGTCTGACATTCATCATAGTTCTTTGCTGCAACCAAAATTGATCAATCTATCTCCAGCATGCGTCCTCACCAGGCTCCGACAATCCCCGCAACTGGAATGTCGATGCCGGTAGTATAGCTTGCCGTGTCGCTCAGAAGGTACACATACGCTCCTCCAAGTTCCTGAGGCAAAGCGAGTCGAGGCATGCCTCCGTAGTACTTCATCTTCGTCTCGAAGTCTGGTGCTGACTCGATCTTCGCTGTCATTTGTGTTCGTACAAATCCTGTATCCCTGTTAACGAATGCTTTACAAGATAAATTGGTTGGAACTGGTTGACACTAACCTGGGCTAACGCTGTTGACGCGGATACCGTGCTCGGCCCATTCCATTGCCAATGTATGCGTCATGTTCCTGAGCGCTGCTTTAGTGCCTCCGTACGGCGCGGAGGGACCTGCGCGATTGGGTCTGTAGGAAGTCATCGAGGCTGTGAAGACGATACTGCCTTTGACGCCAAGCTCGATGAACTTGCGTGCCGCTGCTTGTGCACACGAGAAAGCACCGAACACGTTCAATTTGTATAGTTGTTCAACTTGCTCGCGTGTGAATTCCAATGCAGGTTGGTGTTTGGTCATGCCCGCGTTGGCAACCATGCCGTGAATAGCACCTTCATTTTCGACGATCTGGTCAATTGTTTTCTGGATCGAAGGCTCGTCGGTGACATCCATGTGTAAATACTTGAAGCGGTTGGGGTTCTTCTTCGCAAGTGCGGCGAATTCGTCACCGGGTTCCAAGACATCTAGAGAGTAGACTACTGCTGCATTGTTGGCTAGGAAGACTTCTGCCAGACCTAATCCGATTCCACGATTTGCTCCAGTAATGGCAATGATTTTGTTGCTGAGAGTCACTTGGAAGCTGGCATTTGGTGCTGGCTCTGTTGAGAGATATGGCATGGATTGTGAGCCTTCCATTGCTGCGGCACCGTTGGCAACGCCGTTTCCGTTCGACTGCGGTCCGCCTGTCTCGTGGATTGAGATTGCCTGGACCATGGTCTTGATGAGCGTGTGTTCGGATAGATTGCGTGTAGAACAAGAGCGTCTGAAATGCGATGACGAATCGAACGGAAGAGATGTATACTTGGTGTTGGTAAGATGGAATAGACAAAGACTTGTATGCATACCAGATACAACTTCTAAAATACCTTCCGGTAAATCTCGGTACAGCTGGCAATGTAACACAATGTGAGCTCGAGGC
This sequence comes from Pseudopyrenochaeta terrestris, assembly GCA_022813475.1. Classification (NCBI taxonomy): domain Eukaryota; kingdom Fungi; phylum Ascomycota; class Dothideomycetes; order Pleosporales; family Pseudopyrenochaetaceae; genus Pseudopyrenochaeta; species Pseudopyrenochaeta terrestris. Next base: position 402,300 of record JAKLMJ010000011.1, read on the forward strand.
GAGGTTCTCCACACGTGTCGAGGAGTCTATGGAGATGTCTGCTCGTTGTGCCGCTTCAAAGAAACTCCGTAGCAAGAGATGGAGTAGTTTGCTGCTGAGTAGTACGAGAACCCATGCAGTGTACCTCGAGACGAGGCTCTGATGCACGTCATTCGGTGGACAAAAGCCCCAATACATCGGCAGAAGCCGCTTTGACGAGACGCGATGCCGGGTCGCGGAGGCTGCCTCGAGACGAAGTCGTTGTCGACACCAAGAACGCCACCTCCACACTGGCTCCACAGGTACTTTCGGTACTTGACAGGCTTTTTCTGGAGAAGATGCGGAGAAGACTTCAACGAAACCTCTGATCCACGTGCTTGGGACGCACGACCGCCAATCCCAGCGGTGGCTGGCTACCTGTTTTGACTCGCGTTGACTTCAAGCCTCAGGTGCAATAGCCTACGGTCACAGCGCGGAGTGGCCTCTGTCGTCTCCACTCGTTACCTTGTGCCTTTGAGGGTAGTACATAGTCATGCTATTACTGTCTATATAGAGTCAAGAAGTGGCCCGCCCACTCGACGGGACCACTGCACGCACTTCATCACCTGCATCACCATCTCTGTCAACACTCGCTATGGACTCCGAAAAAGACAAGAGCAACATGGACGATATCAAGTATATCGAAGAATCGGAAGAGACATTACCGACAGACGCTGCAAGAGTAGCAGAAGAAAAGGCATTGGTCCGCAAAATCGACATCTGCCTACTACCATGCATCTGGGTTATGTATCTGCTTTCCTACATGGATGTGCGTTGACCCATTGCTGTAGTATTGGCATTCTGCTTAGCTGACTGGTCTCATAGCGCACCAATATCGGTAACGCGAAAGTAGCAGGCATGGACACAGATCTGGGCATGAGCTCAGACCAGTACTCGATCGCTCTAGTAGTCTTCTTCATCACCGTACGTTCCGTCAAGTGCGAAAGCCTCGTTGCAGGGCGTTGCTAATCAACCACTGACGCATACTGTAGTACGTCGTCTTCGAGGTACCCTCCAATCTTATACTGGCAAGAACGAAGCCTTCAATCTTTCTTCCGACAATCATGTTCCTCTGGGTACGCGAGCCCTGAGTCGAGTCCGCTGACTTCCGCTAACACTTCACAGGGCGCTGCGACTTGTTGTATGGCCGTGATCAAGAATTTCGGTCAGCTGGTCGCTCTGAGGACATTGGTTGGAGTTCTCGAAGCTGGTTTCGCCCCAGGCATTCTGCTGATCCTGTCGTCGTGGTACAAGAAAGAGGAGCAATCAAAGCGCTTCGCGGTCTACATATCAGCGGCTGTGCTCTCTGGAGCATTTGGAGGCATCATTGCTGGAGCTATTACTGGGTACGCTTTCCACAAATGCACTTCGCATCAGCCGCTAACACATTTTACAAGTCAACTTGATGGGGTCCATGGTCTCCGTGGTTGGGAGTGGCTTTTCGTAAGTGACTTGGGCGCGTTCAAATGGGTACGAGAGATTTCAAGCTGACATCGTATCAACAGATCGTAGAAGGCGCAGCAACCTGTGGATGGGCCATCGTCGCTTTCTTCATTCTTCCTGACTACCCCTCGAACACGAAAAGATTCTCCGAGAGGGAGCGCGAGCTGGCAGTCCGAAGACTGCAAGAGGACCAAGGCGTAGCTCAAACTGAAGACAGTGTCCACATCAGCTCAGGACAAGCATTACTGCAATCCGTACGATCCTGGAAGGTCTGGATCCTCGTTGCAGGCTACATGGTCATTGTTGGATCGTCGACGCTATCCTATTTCTACCCAACACTGGTAGCCGGACTCGGTTACAGCGCAGTGCAGGCACAGTTCATGGTGGTCCCAATCTATGCTGTTGCATTTGTTTGCGTTATTGCGACTGGTTATTTTGGTGACAAATTCCCTAAACAACGAGGTCTTATCATCGCGGGCTGGCTCACCTCTTCGCTGGTTTGTGCCATCGTCATATGCCTTGTATATGGATACACAGCCCGGTACGCACTCCTCGTCATCATGGCTGCTGGTCTCTGGTCAACAAATGGCTGCGCGTTGTCGTACGCTGCATCGACTTTCGGCGACATGCCTCGCGAGACGCGGGCAGTATCATTGGCTTTGGTCAATGCTCTCGGCAATCTGGCTCAAATATATGGGTATGTTTCGAACCACTTAGATCTTGCATACAAGGTACTAACATGCATCGCAGTATGTCTCACTCTCCCACTCCTGTATTATCAATCTCATACGGAGTTGACTCCAAGAAAGTTGTCTGCACGATGCCGTGTGGAGTGGCAACTGACCAAAGCCTTTCGCATACTGAGCATATGACTGACTATTTGACAGGAGCGTACCTTTTCCCCGCGGAAGACCGGCCAAAGTATCTGCTTGGATTTGGCGTCATCGCCGGAATGTGTGCTTTTGGTGTGATGGTTTATACTCTTGCGCACGTCTTGTTCCGCAAGTACATCAAGTAGAAGTCTATTCGAGACGACGTTATTGAGTACAAGTCTCTCATGAATATGATGACATTTCCATCCAGTCGTAGGCTCCAGCTGATTCGGAAATGCCCGACTGTCCGAAGTGTCTGAGCGCTGCTATGCGGTGGTACACAAGTCAGATGTGCCCAGGGTTGCAAGATCGCGGACCTTGGCAGGACTAGTACAGTACTAGGTCATAAGTTTGCACAGGTCTGGATGTCGCAATGCGATAGTACCGGCGAATGCAGGTACATACCTCACGTTGTATATCGCAGAGAGCACAGAAGGCCTTCCCAGAACTCCCGAGTACTGCTAAAGTCCTACAGGCAGCCGTCGTCTCAGTGGTAATGATAGTTGCCGCTGAGGTGCCATGCGCAGGATCATGAGTAATGACCGTAATCATCTCTTCTGTTCGTTGCAAGTGCGTCACCCAGCTGACCGCAAGCCCAAGAGTGTTTTTCGGCGCTGCTCTTCGGACTCCTTGTTCAGGCTATGCCCCCTGTTCAGCCCAGTGGGTCCTAAGCTCTTCAACCAAATCTACATTGGTCGGCCATCCTGTATGTGCCGAATGTTCGCGTAGCAAGTCGACGACGCAATTCTGCTTTACCGGCACGGTACAATACAGGCCAGCTGCATATAAACATTGGGTCGACATGAGCCTCGATGCATCGTCTGATAGTCTCAATGCAATGCCGGCAATGGTATCAACGCAATCTGCAATAGTGCGTTCGCGGCTTTGACATTCGATGTACCCACCAGCAGCCGGCTGATTTACTAGCAGTAGGATACGGGCAAAGCAGTACATTTGTACCGAGACGCCCAATGCAGGAGGATTGAACCATAGTGGCATGAACGCAGAATCGAAAGGACCCTGCACCGGCAGCGGGCTGAAGTGGATGCTAATGTTCCGTCGCCATTCGTCCAAGAGGTCTAGAAGCATGGACGCACGAGTAATTCGTGACGGTAAATCGACCTCCCCGGACTTGGTCTCTTCTTTGGAGCTGTAATTGACGGCTTGAGCGAGGATGTAGGTGATCCGTGCCGCCATATCCCATAAGTCCATTGACGAGTACGGCTTTGTGGGTTTGAAGAAGCTGAAGCAGCGCCTTTGCTCACGGAAGGCGGCCCAAATATCTTGACGGAGCCAGGCTTCGTTAAATTAGCAAAGTGCTCTTCAAAGGAGACGAGAATGATACGCACCCCACCAGATGGCTTGCTCGAGGCCACCAGATTCACCATTTATATCGCGGCTGCGCTGTATCCAGAATACACCCTTAAGATGACGCTCCCAATTTTTGGCTGCTCCATCTAGCATCTCGAACGTGCTAACAATAAGCACTGTCGCATGGAGTTCCAGACTGTTCTTGTAAGATGTAAAACGCATGGCGGATTGGAGGTACCGCAGAGTCTCATCGTAATACTGCACGGCAGCGGTACGGTCAATTGGTGCTTCGCTCGTGGCACCAGGCTTGATCGATACATGCCTTGCGCCTAAGGCAAGTAGTGCTTTCATCAAACCTTCATTGTATAACGCAAGATGAGGGACGAATGTCGAAAAGTGCCTTAAGGGATCAAATAGATCAATCCACAGAGATACTCCGTTGACGAATCGTTCGAATATGGCGTGCTCGTGACCTTGTAGCACAATGGGCTCAGCAGAACGCCAGTGGTATCGCTCATCTGTATTGGAGCTACGCTTGCTCAAAGTTGGAGACGCTGCCTCGGCTTGTAATCTTTGGTTGGTGTAAGGCAGATAGACCTTGTTACCAGGTGTCAATGATCTCTGTCGTTGGCCATCGGCCTGCAAGGCTTCAATGCCACGCGGGTGTTGCAGATAGCGCTGTGAAGAAGCCACGCTGCCAAGAGCCTCCAGAGGCGATATTTCTTGCGTCTCGTAAGGCACGTCACCTGCTAGGAGTCCGAACCATCGAAGCGGCGCCACATCAGTTCCATATGCTGAGCCCAGACTTGAGTGCGGGCTGGTAACCTGCATTGTGTCGTCAACCGACGGTTCACGCTGTGGTCGGTCGCCTTCTTGTCCAGGCGGAATAGGCGAGAATCGTGTATGTTCACCAGGTCGGTTTTCCATAAAAGTGGTCCTAGTACTGGCCACTGATGTAGGTTCCTGCGTTGGCAAGAAAATATCTTGAACCGGTGTAGTAGCGATTGTGCCATATTCGCATGGCCTCTGCCCTTTAGCACAAGGACCGCATATTGGTTTGACTTCGTCACATTTGGTGTGGCGTTTACGGCAGATAACACTGTGCTCGCATCAGAATAACACCGTCTCGGGACATACGAATAACGACCTGGTCGTCGAAGGACTACCGCTGTTCTCCAACTATGCCTTAAAGGTGCATTGTGATCGCACTTATGTCTGTATTCACGTACCATCCGGTGTTTGTGCGTAGACCTTTGCCTCGCGACTTTCGTGGTTTCTTGCCACTCCCCTTAACACCATTGGTGGTCGATAACATCGAATACGAGGGAATGCACAGCCACGAAGACGTTCGATGGCCAGGACCCACAATTGATCAGTCTTGCCTATAGGTGTCACGTTATCTGGAGCCTGCAGGGGTGGTGGGTAATAATAGTAGGTCGTGTCCGTGTCGTAGGCACGTTCGTCTCCTCGACACGAGGTCAGACTTTAAGGGCTGACCAGAGTGATGCCTTAAGGCACCAATGGACAAATGAAGTGCGGAGAAGCCGAGGGCGCTTCAAGTCGGAGGCAGAGAGCACGCATTACACCTTGTTCTCTGTTCTGCAATCCAACCATCGGCATGAGTGTTGCACAACGGCATCGTATTACAGCATAACATGCAGCTCGTCATGGCATTTGATGCTGCTCAGGCCGAAAGCCGTAATGCTGATGCAGAAATTACCATGTGGCCTTCTTGGTTGTGCTCTCTCGGACTGCCTATCTGGGCATTGCCGTCGGAAGGCAAAACAGTGCTGTAAGCACACGCCTTTGCGGCGGCGCGGGGTTCAGAGGGGTTGACGGTGATGCCAAACACAGCCGGAATACCTGAGGGAACCATAGGCTCGGCCGGAGAGGCCAGAAATCAGCCTGTCAGGCAATTGCCATGTCGCCAACAGTTAAGTAGCTATCACTTCTCTGACGCGTTTCCTTTCGCATCACGTCCAGATCCCCTTTCCTTGCCAATATGAGCACCAAGCACTTTTTCCATTCTACTGAAGGTGTTGTGGTGCTTGGCCTCGAGAGTCTTGTCGCCCGCAACAGCCATCTGGCTCTCGATGCGCCGAACAAAGTCGTGTACTCGAAAACTCACTCGCCCTCGAAAGTCACTGTCATATCAGGAGGTGGAAGCGGACATGAGCCGGCATGGAGTGGATATGTGGGTGACGGTATGCTCGCAGCAGCTGTGAATGGTGAGGTGTTTGCTTCGCCATCCACGAAACAAGTCATGGCTGCGATCAAACATGCTCCTTCAGACGTGGGCATCATCCTGTGCATAACTAATTATACAGGTGATAACCTGCATTTTGGATTGGCCAAGGAGAAGGCAGCTGGTATGGGAAAGAAGGTTGCCATTCTGAGAATGACAGATGATGTAGCTCTGGGCAGACAGCAGACATCGAATCTTGGAAGAAGAGGTCTGGCAGGCAACATGTTCGGTAAGCAACCACAGATATGCAGCAAGATAGCCCATAGCTGACCATGCTTCAGTCCTCAAGCTATGTGGAAGCGCTTCGGAAGCTGGATATGACTTCGACACATGCTTCAACATTGGCCAAGCGGTGAACGACAACTGCGTGACGGTCGGAAGCAGTCTGGATCACTGCCACATCCCCGGTCGAGAGCATCATCGTCACATTCCTGACAGCGCAGTCGTCCTAGGTATGGGAATCCATAATGAGGCTGGCCTACACGAAATCGACCCCATGCCCAGTGTGGACAAACTCGTCTCAGATATGCTGAAGTACTGCCTGGACGCGAGTGACAAGGACCGAGGCTTTGTCGAATTCAAAAAGGACGACACAGTACTCTTACTCATCAACAATTTCGGTGGCATGTCCAACTTCGAGCTCGAAGCGTTGACAGCTACTACCCGAAGACTGCTGAAGAGGGAATGGAACATCACGCCTGCACGTCTTTACGTGTCAGCATTCGAGACTTCACTGAATGCACCAGGCTGGTCTCTATCACTTCTCAACGTCTCCGGCATCGAACGCACTGCAAGCACATCCGTTGGCGATCTTCTTAAGCTTCTCGACGCGGAAACCACAGCATCTGCTTGGCCTCGAAATGGCTACAGAGAAGCGCAAGAGGTCGCACAGGAGCCGATTGAGAGAGTGGATTCGAAAGCTTCTGAGACCGCATCTCAGGGCCCAACGGTAGATGTCGACCGTCTTGAGCGTGCTCTTCGCTCTGCGTGCTCAGCTGCCATCGCTGCCGAACCGGATATTACAAAGTGGGACATCGAGATGGGAGACGGTGATTGCGGCGAAGCAGTCGTCGGTATGTGTCAGGGTATTTTGCGCAAACTAGACGGCGGCCTCTGCCAATCTGGCAAAATCTTCCACATCCTGGACGAGATCGACGAGGCCGTGGAAGAAATCGGCGGCACCCTTGGTGCTATCATTGCAATCACCGTTGCCGCTTACGCAACGAATCTGAGGCAAGCGGCTGCGACACGACAAGATTTCAAGATGGATGAGAAAGTGGCTGGACATGCGGCTGGCAAGGCTCTGCGGAATCTGATGGGCTACACAAGTGCAAGGAAGGGTGGCCGAACGGTCATGGACACTTTGATTCCATTCTGCGAGACGTTCGAGAAGGATAGCTTGGAAAAGGCCGTGAAAGCTGCCGAAGAAGGCGCAAGAAGCACAGGGGGAATGAAGGCAAAGTTTGGCAGAGCGACCTACGTTGGCGATAAAGCAGATGCGGGCGAGGCGCCACCAGACCCGGGAGCTATGGCGGCGTATATCTTCCTCGATGGCTTTCTCAAGGGCTATGCTTGATGGGACGAAGGGATTGTAGTCTGTCATTAATACTACCTAAGTCTGTTGAACAACTCCGACAGGTTCATTCCGCCCAATTTTTCAATTTTCCGTTTTCTTTATACACACCTGCCGCCGTCGACCGGCATGTCAATGCCCGTCAGGAAATGTGACTCGTCGCTCGCAAGGAAGGCGCAGGTATTTCCAACATCCTCTGGCAAACAAGCGCGACCCAGCGGTACGGTCGCGACGAATGTCTTCTCCATTTCCGGCTTACCGAGGAACAGATCAGACCTGTGATCATCAACCAGTCAGCAAATCATGCCCAACATATCAGGGAAACAACAATTCTACACTCACAGTCCAGTCCCCAGCCCAACAACAGGACAAACACTGTTGAATCGAATCTTGTCCTTCGCAAACTCGACCGCCATCGTCTTGGTCGCGTTGATCACCGCTGCTTTGGACGCATTGTACCATGTCAAACCGGGCCTAGGCCTGATACCTGCTGTTGAAGCGATGGTGACGAAGCTACCGCCGTTGCCCTTCTTTTGCATATATGGCACCACGACGTTCGCGGAGTAGTAGATCGATCGCACGTTGACTGTGAAGACCTTGTCGAAGTCTTCGTCTGTGACTTCGTTGGTTGGCTATAAAGTCGCAGAGAAGCCAGGTCAGTATCCTGTTCATGAGATACAGAATGGCTTGTTTCGTTCGCTCGTACCTTGTTCCTGTACGTCGTCCCAGCATTGTTCACCACGACGTCCAGTTTGCCAAATTTCTCGTCCGCAAACTTGACCAGCTTCTCCCAGTCCTCTCTTTTCGTCACGTCGGCTCGCACGAACTCGCACTTCAGCTCGTCCGATGTCTTCTGGCCGACTTCCTCGACAAAATCGGCAATGATGACGCTGGCGCCTTGCTTGACGAATTCAGCCGCGATGCCTTTGCCAAAACCGCCTCCACCGCCTGTCACAACTGCGACTTTGCCTTGGAGTCTGCCTTGGGACATGGTCGATTTTTGGGCTCTTGTTTTGTTCCTTTGGAAGTTGATTGGTAGGGTGGAGCTATTGGGCTGTGGCGTAGTAGAAGGTTCTGGTTGGGATAATGAGAAGGAGACGTAGAATGGTTGTGCGTGTCTTGTTACTACTTTTACATAGCCAGCGTATACGAAACAGAAACTCTTGGTCTTAGGTACTCCTCTCGTCCTTCGTTGCTTTGCTCGGTTATGTGTATGTCAACACCCCGCAGTGGGGGTGATGCTCACTTTCCGTCTTCGGCCAGCCACCAACATCAGGGCCTTAGAGCCGATGACCTACAGCAACTTATTTCCAGAAGACCCTAGATGTGAGAGGTGTCATAATCCTGGGCAAAAAGCAATGACAGAGCAAACGCAGTCGTGCCTCCTGGTTTCTGAAGGGAGTTCGACGTTTGTTTGCCTTGCTTTGGGCAAAGTGCCTCGACACGAGGTTGCGCTTGAGCTAATATCCACGTCGGCAGAAAGAAGCACCGATGCATTTACTTGTGCGAGCTTCACGACGATATGCATCTTCAAACGTCCAAGATTATTGCTGTGTACCACTCTTCAATTGAGTGATTTGCTTGAGGGACTCTCATTACGATTGATTTCTTCGATAAGCACTACGACAGGACGAAGGATACTTCAAGGCCGTTAAGTAAGCTGTAATTAATGCACTTGTCGTAATGTGTAAGGTATTTTCGCAAGACCTGGCCATATCCAGCCGGCTGTTCCCTCAAAATCTAATCAAAGACATCAGTGCTGTACCTCTCGTTCCTGATGCTTTCGAACCACTTGTTCGCCGCCTCATCGCTGTCGTCCTCGCCCTTCTGCTTAGCAGCCTCCTTGTGCTGATCGAGCGCAATGCCCTTGACAGCGTCGCCAACACCCTTACTACCGCACACGTACACTCTAGCCCCATCCTTCCACAATTGGCCCAGAAGCTCTCTGTCAGCACGCAGGACGTCGTCAACGTGCTTGTGGCCGTTGCTGTGTTCTGGTGCTTGCGAGAAAGCGTGGTGGATCTCCACAGCGCCCATCTTGTGGAACCAGTCCATTTCCTCGCGATACAGTTCGTCCTTGTCGGGGTGGCGATAGCCGATGTACAAGTGTGCGGGCGCGAGCTTGCGGCCGGCGCCAGTCTGGGCTGCGCGTTCTTGAACGAAGCCGCGGAACGGAGCAAGGCCGGTGCCGGCAGCGACCATGATAATAGGGGTCTTCTCGCCTTCTGCGGGCAGATGGAAGGCCTGATGAGAGGGCTTGACGGCGACATGTACTACGTCGCCAGCCTTGAGGTGGGACAAGTAGTTGCTGGCGACACCAATGTAGCGACCCTGGCCTGACATCGAAGGTTGATCGAGGACGGCATAGGTGAGTGAAGCAACGTTTGGGTTACTGAGTGGTGAAGAGGAGATACTGTACTGGCGCACACGCATTGTGATCAGAGAGGCGATGAAGGCGCTCAGTGGGAGAGGGAGCTCGGGGAAACGCTCGAGAAGATCCAGCAGAGAGACACGCTTGGCGGTAATCTCGTTGGCGAAGTTCTCCTCAGAGGCGAGAGACTCGAGCGTCGCTTTGGTCTCCTTGTCGGTCGTAGCTGAGATCAACATAGCAAGGTTGCGCTTGGTCGCTGGCTGCGACAACTCAAGATAAGCCGAGAAGAGCGAGTGAGCAGAAATCGGGGAGTTGGTGGGCAGAGCTGTGCCAGTCTTGGAACTGATCGTAAGCATGCTGTCCCATGGGAGGCCAAAGCGTGTGGCGACACGGTGGACTGTTTCCGCCGGGTTTAGAGGAAGGATCGCGAGGTAATCGCCTGCGCGGTAAGACATAGATGTGGGCAGTTGAATTTCGATGTGTCTCTTTTCCGGCACACCAGGTGCTGTCAGGGACCTGGCAGCGATGACCTTTGCCTCACTGACATCAGCACGCAGGTGCGAGGCGCGACGGTTTGTGACCTCGACGGTGAGATTTTGGGCACCAACTGCAGCCTCGGTCTCGAGGTTTGTCTCCAGGTTGCCACCAAACTGCTCTTTCATAGCTGGCCACAAGACCTGGTCTTCCCAGGTTTGGAACTCGCTCATCATGTCGCCCTTTGCAGCGTCGGCACCGCCACGCTCACAGATGCGGGTGCTGCCATGATCCTTCAACATGTCATCGATCGCAGTGGGCACGCGGTGGAAAGTCGCCTTCCAGTCGGAGTGGCCAGCACCAAAGACAGCGTGCGATGTCTTGAGCTTTTTGTCCGCCGGTAGGTTGGTGAGCCAGTTGTAGAAGTGTGCGGCGTTATCAGTCGGCTCGCCCTCGTAGCTGGCTGTGACGATAACGACCGGCTCACTCGGAGGGTCGTTCTGCCTGGCATATGAGTCCAGAGTGTCGACTTTGCTTGCTTTGAAGCCGTGAGATGCAGCATCGGCCGCCAGAGTCTGAGCAAAAGCTTCGCAGGTACCGCTGTTGCTGCCGTATAGGACAGTAAAAGGGATTCCAGTATCGTTTGCAGGCTCTGCAGCATTAGAGGTGTGTCTGTCTGTCTGGCCGCTGCGAATCGATCCGGAGAGGTTCTGCTCAATCTTGGTTGCTGTCCATCCTTCCCTCAAACTAGTGCGAATGTTAAAGTGGTCGGGCTTAATCGTCAAAGTGGCCTTGATCTGAAGATCGTAGCTAGCGTCGTCCATGTGGAAGTTGAGGTACTGAAGAAGGGTTGCGACCACCAGCTGAGCCTCTTGCCATGCGAAAGGCCTACCGATGCAGCCTCTCGCTCCATTACCGAAAGGTTTCCATGCACCGGGTGGCAGTTTCTCGAAAGCCTCGTCAAGCATGCGCTCGGGCTTCCATTCTTCTGCGTCCGCACCGTATACTGCAGGGTCACGGTGCACGCAGTGCAGAGATGCGAGCATGTTTTCTCCCTTCTTGACGTGGTATTTGCCACCAATAACCTCACCTCCCTCAGCTTTAGCTGTCACGGAGAAGCCAGGAGCAGTGGGTTGAAGGCGGAGGGTTTCTCTCAGCATGGCATTGATATAAGGCAGCTTGTTGAGATCTTCGTATTGAATACTGCGTGTTCCAATGACAGTGTCGACTTCTTCCTGGGCTTTCCTGTAGGCTTCAGGAGACTTCAGCATGTAGTACCACAAGAAGCTCTGTGATACGTCAGTGGCTATACTTTCAAATGGTATTAGTGCGCACTCACCAGAAGTCCGGACGTGGTCTCGTGTCCAGCAATCAGGAAAGTGATCATGTTATCGATAATCGAGTCTTCGGTCAAGTTTTCGCCAGTCTTGGGATCTTTGCCATTGACCATGGCATTCATCAAATCTTTCGTATCGGTGGGATTTTCGCGTCTCTGCTTTACGAGATCTGCGCTGAGGTTGCGCATGTATGCAATGCTCTTTTCGAACTGTTGATCTTCAGCGCGGAAGAAGGGAGACATCACGTTAGGGCGTCTCGGCTTCTGTCCGCCGACCTTCAGGAAGTTTACCATAGCATCGATGAAGGGGTGCATCTCCTCCTTGTAGAATGAGTTAAAGCGATACGACATGGCGCACAGAGCAAGTGTGTCTAGCGTCAACCTGGTGAAGTCGTCCGTGGCTGGGACACAGTAGTCGGGACCCATGCGAGCCCATTTCAACACAAGCTGAGAGGCGATGTCCTTCATGTCGTCGAACATATCTTTCATGTGAAGAGGTCCAAAGGCAGGAACCAGGACGCGGTGGGCAGTCTCCCAATTTTTCTCGCCGTGGTGAGCAGTGAACAGGCCATCGTGGATTCCAGCACGAAGCTCAGCCAGAGCAGCTCCGACGGATTTGTTAAAGCGTTTCTCATCACAGACTTCGGCAAGCAATGCTACCGAGTTGATGAAGATACGGCGCTGGCCGAAAAGTGTGAGACTGTAGATTTCGCCTGGTGGAATTGTCAGTGGTCTGTGGATGTTGTTTCCCGTGTCTATGGTGTACGTACCGTGTTGTCGTGCCAGGTTCATCAGCGAGAGTGTGGGCTGTTCTGGATCGACATCTGTGATGTTGCCTACGAGAGGGTAGCCTCGAGGTTGAGGAATTGGGACAGTGTCCCTTGTGTCGATTGTAGCCATGTTAGGGGTAAGTGGCTTCGTTATATTGGAAGCAACTGTGTCTGGTGCCGTCAGGCCGTGGTGTTTCGCAGAAATGCCTGGGCGTGCAAGGTTGGCGAATATAAAAAGCGGTGTTGATGCGCGGTCAGCGTCACTAAGAGGATCGACAGGGCTGAGAGACAAAGCTCCAAGCTCCAAGCTCGTATGGGAAAGAGGTCAGGTAAGGCAAAGTGGGGAGTGAGATTTGGTATGCACCAAGCGATGCTCGAGGTAGCTGCAAAAGCGTTGCGGCCAGACCTACCGTGTTGCGACGCAGGATCTCTTATATGAAGATGACGAGCAGGGAGAGGCTGAAGCGTCAAGATCGGTGCGGTGCACACTGCGCTCCGAGAGGTGTCGCAAGCGATGCGGAAACGATGGGCCCAGCGTCTCTCATCGTCGTCGAGTCGCCTTCCTTAGCTCAGGCACTGACACCGCCGAGCCACGCGAGCCTCGGTACAGCAAGCAATGAAGCGAATGAACCTTCCGCTCGCCGCCTCGTTTCGCCCTCCTTTGCGTGGTTTGCGAGATACGAGAGAAATGATATGACTTCCGAGGGTGAGATCTATTTTACCATGCTCACTGTCTCCAGCTACAACACCCTCAAGGTGTAAGACAGCTGCGCCATGCTCATCTACTTGCTACTTGCACAAGTCGATAATGCTTCTTCACATGTCCTTGGCAGAGCCTGCACAAACGTCGAGGTCGGCCATTCCTCACTAGCCCGCCGACTCCATGTGGGCGAAGCGTGCGGTACGGCCGAGTGAAGGCTCTCAACTCTCCAACAACACGACAACAAGCAGGAGGCGAATTTACTCGGACTCACCGATCTGGAGTCTACGTGCGAAGTGCATGTGCACCTCGCAATGTTGCTGTTTCCGATCCTGCCCTTGGCATTATTGAGTGTGCCGTGCACTTCTCTGACTATGGACGTATGACGTAGATCATGGATGAGGTCTGGTTGTAGGTTGTAATCTGATGCGGATGGAAGGATTGAATAGTATTACAGTTTATCGCATACCATGCGCTTCCGTTGACAAGATGATCTGGATCAGTGGACACCCTACTGGACACTCTCGTTGAATCTTTCAACGCATCTGAGGTTTAGATGTTTATACTCAGGCTTTTTTGTACAAGTGGATGGAGTAAGCATCAATTCGAGGTGTGTTGCTCGTCAGTTCGGCAAGATAACGGTTCACACAACGAACGTGAACCCCATGGCCTCGGACAAGCACACAGATCACGACATACGTCGCACACATCAATGAGAAACATAGGCTAGCCACAATACCTCGCAAACGAGGTGCAGAAAAAGATCTACAGCAACAACGATGCAGATACCATAGCCCCATACCCTAAGGCTTTTTGCAAACATGCCCACATCCGATCATAGACTTCACGAAACACAGCAAAGCATACATGTAGGGAATGGTCCAGCATATCTCGAATGGGCATGAAAAGCTGAAGGCCATCACTTGCCTCTCGCATCCACTCTGATTGTCCACGCGCCTATCTCTCTTCGAGTAAAAAAAGTCAAAAGTTACATCTGTATTCCAACAAAGTACAGTACAACTAGTAATAATCATAGCGGAGTGGTATCATAACAAAAGGTCATATGCTTCCCTCCAAGCGAGCACCAGCGCCAATACACACGCCAAATGCGGAAGACCCAAAACCTAGAACCTCAATTTCACGACCTCCTGGCACCTTGCATCGTCGAATCGAACCCGAGGTTGTCGTTCGACACCAACATATTCTGATTCCAGTCCCCGAGCCCTTCCATCATCTGGTTCCAGTCGACATCGCTCATGTTCATGATGTCGGGTCCTCCGGGTCCGCCGGGCGTGAGACCCGTACCGCCCATTTCCCAGACTTGCGATTGGAGGAAGTCTGGCTGCTGTTGTTGTTGTTGTTGCTGGGACGGGTCGAAGGAGTTGGTGGGGTAGGAAGGGATTTCGAAGGTGGTGCTGAAAGTTGGGTCGAAGAGGGTGGGGTTGTTGCTGTTGTTGTGGTGCATATTGGGGGATTGCGGGTGTGAGGTCTGCTGAGCTTGAGATTGACTTTGACTCTGCTGTTGTTGGAGGTTCTGTGCGTTTGGGGGCGAATATGCCGTGTTCGAAGTGTGTGAGGAATTGTTCTGTTGCGAGCTTGGTGTGTGCCCACCGCCGCCGCCTCCGCTGCCATCTGGGCTGGTATCCATATCTGTGATCACATTGACTGGGCTGCGGTACTGATTGGAGTCGCTGACGGTGTGCAGAGATCCGGGAGTTCGTTGCTCGCGGTTGACGACGTCGAATTGGTAGTTCTCAGTCGCCACGTAACCAGTGTAGGAATTGTTTGTGGTTGCTATATTGCTGTATTCATAAGGTTCCAGGTTTCCGGTTGACACCGGAATAGTGGGCACGTTCTGTGAGTCCGGTTGGTTGTATACAGCAAGACCTTGATCGCCATACGCAGGGGCTCGGTCTATATGAGCTGGATCGGGCATGGCAAGGTGGGCTTGCGGACAGCTTGGCGTGCGACTAGGACCGTTAGACTGTTTAGGCAGATGCTGTCGAAGGGAACGGGTGTCTTCTAGACCAGCGCCTTCAAGATCGACGTCTAATTGCACCAAGAATGACTCTGTGAGAGGATTCTTGCGTTTGATAGCGTGCATCGCTGCTAGCAGAAATTGCAAAGATGTCCGAACCTGATTGTCTTTTGGTCGTGATTTGAGGTATTGGACAAAGACTCTAGCCGCAACGTACAAGCAGAAGGAAATGAAAGGATTCATTGCCGCCAGATCAAGGTGGCTTATCGTTCGCATAATGCTTGCGATCTCTGCCGCAGCAGTGATGCAGCGCACTTTGCTCTCGGCAGAAAGCCTCGCAGGCATGCGATTCTTGTCTGCCTTGAAAATGGCAGCTTGGTGTAAACATATGGTCGATGTGTGTATATTCATGTTTAGGAACACGACATTGGGGTTGTTCAGTCCGCTCGGTAGGCGCAGTGCATCCGGTAGAGCAAGTGCGGTATGTGACAGTATGTTGTCCATGCTGCGGTGGCGTTTCCAGAACTCGCCGTTCAGATCGTCGTCGCGGTCATCCGGACCAGGACGATGGAGATGAGTTAAATTACGCCCAAACAACGAGGCCATCAAGATGACACCTCCGTAACTTGAAAGCTTGTTAGCGCCTGCAGGTTCCAACGCGTCGCTCAGCGACATCGTCTTTTGTGGTTTGCTCGTCTCAAACGCCATCTCATCGACAGGCAAGTTGGTCAGAATGTCTCTTTCCTCAATGACCATCGGCCATCCTGTACCAATACTCGAATAGCGGTCAACGCAAAAGCTCATCCAAAATGTGCGCCGTCTTTCCTCTCGCTCCGTCCAATCTCTGGGTGGCGGCAGACACTGTTTGACATCGAGACCCATGCCGTCCAAGCGGTGTAATCCCATCATCTGCGTCATCCTTGAAGCCCGTCCTGAAGACATCCAAGCGCGTGGGAAGAACATCATCTTGAACTCATACGTGGCGAGAAGAACCCAAGTCTGCGAATGCGCAATTGTGATCATGTTCTCGCCGTGCCCGCGCATCTCGTCTTGCTGGATGTACTTCCGCGCCCGTTGGTAGAAGTGCTCTTGCAGACCTTCGTACTTGTCAGTCACCGCCGCAGCATTCGCCCACATAGCATATCTGAGACATATTGGAGGCCGGGCGTGCGGTGCCAGGTGCATGGCAGCATAGTATCTAGGTCTGTGCATCATAGGAACAGACGGATGAATCTTGTCAAAGTAAGCCTGTGTGAGTTCATCGATGACATCTTGGGGCGGTAGTGGCTCGTCCAGACCAAGACCGATCATCTCCCAAGGGAATTGCTCTTCTTGCGGCACAGTATTGTCGCCATTGCTCGCCGCGTTCAAGGCCACATGCGGAAACGGCGTCTGTATAGGTCTATCGTGCTGCTTCAGCGTGCGCTCAATGTGAGACATCATGTCTACATTGCTTGCGCCCACCACGATGTTGCCACCGAAGTCCGTTTCACTGCGTTGTTGCTGTGTATCCTTCGCCGGCCTACTGCTCTTGTCCGCCCGGGTAGGCACCTCTTCCTCCCCAGTAGCGTCATCTTGACCCTTGAGAAGCGTTTCGACTTGTGCCAGCCGTGCCTCGAGCGCTTTCACATATCCTCTTTTGGGCCCGCTCTTTCGCCGGACTTCGTCGTAGGAGCAGTCGTGCTGCAACCGATGACACGTCCCACATGAAGGCTTGTTTCCGTCACACTTCAGCTTCCGTTTCCTGCACAGGACACATGCTATACGCTTCGTCTTGGGCACTTGGTTGCTGTCTTCTTGTGTGCCGCCGCCAGGCTGTTGATCGGCGTCATCAGTCGTCAGCTTCGTAGGCTGCCGCGACAGGTCGTTGAAGTAGTCGTCTTCCGGCGATTCTCCTGGGGAGAGGGTCATTTTAGCACTCGTAGCTTGAGATAGCCAGCTAGACAGCTGGCTTCACGCATACGCCAGAGGGAATGGAAGGAAAGAGACGAACGCCTGATATTGCGCGACCGAAACCACCTTCTTCCTCACAGATTGGGGCGCTAGATTAGGTTTAGGCCAGGAATCCTTTACAACACGGTACTTTTGGCGAAGGAGCTGCTTTAGCCTGCTCAAGTAGGCGTCTGGTGCAGCGAGCTCCACAGCCAGCAGCACAAGCGAGGAAGCGTTGTTTCTACATTCATGTTGCTGTCTTTTTAGTGGCTCGTTTGTCCGTCGTATCCATCGCATTCGGACCTGATGAGAAGCAGCGATTACCTCAGCTGCGCTACGCGATCTCCACCAAACACGATCCCAGCTCAGCCCTGAGCTTCAGTGGTGAACCACAACGGCTCGGCAGAACCCGGCCGATCCTGTCTGAATAAGCATTTAGGCGGAGCTCCATGCACGTTTTGCCATGACGGATGGAACGAACAATGGACTTGGTAGCGTTTATAGTTGCATTGCGTGTTCGTATACCGTGGTGTTGAGCGAAGGCAATATGACAGCAACATGGTTGCTTCTTCGGATTTGGGGTCGTACTGGCCCACGTGCGGTATCTCCTGTGTGTAATTGCAGGGGTCCATCGACAGACATGCAGTGTCTATATGTAATTGTAATTGAAAAGTTCTAGTGTCATTGAACGTCATGCGGCGAATGTCTGAGCAGACGCTTGACAGCGATGGCCATACATACATAGGGGGTCTTGACCGCCAGTCCTAAAGACTAAGAACATTGTATTACATGCATTGACGAGCATCAATGTCACGGTGCCAGATCAATCTCCGACTCGAAACAGGGTTAGGGTCCCAATGACCACCAGCAGACCGAGAGACGTCAGTGCTTGATCGAGAATCATTATTGCGTTCAGCAGATCATGAGATCGTGATCAGACGCCCGTCCTTACGCCATCTGCACAGACGAATAGACACGCATGGCTTGCGAGCCTCCACGTGCGCGCCATGATAAAATTAGAGCTGTTCGATGCAAAGTAGCGGAAGAAATATAGTTGTACATCTAGGTATATCTGAATAATGTACATCGACCGATGCATGCATAATGTACAAAGTGCCAGTGAAGCACAATACAGGTTGAAGCTTGCAGATGCTGAGCTTAGTTGGTGCTCCTGCGCTTGCCGTGGTTGCGAGGTCTCTCTTGGACAACGTGCTTGTTGGGGTTGCGCTTCTGGCGGGTCTTGTAACCACCTTTGGCCTGTTAAGAAATTGTCAATGATCGGCCTCTAATTTATGAAAATGATGTGAAGACTTACGGGTGTTCCCCAGATAGACACGGGGTGCACGTTACCCTTGCTCTTACCTCTACCACCACCGTGAGCGTGGTCTGCGGCGTTCATGGCAAGACCACGAACTGTAGGTCTGATGTTCAGATGTCTGCTGCGACCGGCTTTACCGAGTTGCCTGAATTGCCAGTGAGGGTTGCTGGCTACACCGATAGTGGCGCAAGCTTCCGCACTGACTCTGCGCACTTCACCACTCTGCAATCGTACGGTGACATCCCTGATGATACCGGCAACATCGTTCTTGGCAATGACTGTGGCGTGCGTACCAGCGCTGCGACAGAACACTGCGCCCTTGTTCGTTGTGCTGCCCACGTTGAACACCTGTGTTCCCATAGGCACCATCTTCATAGGCAAGCAGTTGCCGCGGAAGGCGGTCTTCGCTGCCAGCATACCAGGATCCATCACACCACCCATGCTCTCAAGCAGAGTCTTAGGAATACCAGCGCGGAAAGACTCAATGGTGTCGCCGGCGCGCATGCCCTCAGCAGCAATGATGTAGCTCTTCCTGTTGGTGGCCAAGTTCTCGACAAGCGCCAGGTGAGCAGAGCGGTTGGGATCGTACTCAATGCGCTCTACGAGGTGCTTGCCGGGCTCATCACGCTTGAAATCGACTGTCCTGATTCTTCGCCTTGCACCGCCACCTCTGTGCCTCATTGTGATACGTCCAGTGTTGTTACGACCACCCTTTCCGTGACCGACTTTGGCGTATGTGAGCTTGGCATATGGCTTGCCTTTCCAGAGATGATCATTGATCGGACGCTTCAAGTGGCGCACACCTGGTGTTCTAGGCTTGTATGTCTGCATCTGGAAAGCACCGGCGTTTCTGCGCGTAGGTGGCGCCGAGGCGGTAGTCGTGACGGTGGCATCCTTGGTTACTGTGCTGGCCTGCAGAGGCTGTTCCTGTCTCGAGGCATAGCGGCGGGTGACGGAGGAGAAGAGGCTGCGGTAGGAGTTGCAGATGGGCCGTATCCGGGGTTGCAGCATGTTTGCGGTGTGTATGTGTTCGAAGACCGTACTGATCTCCGAGGTGTTGCGACAGGCGGTGGAAAGCAGAGACGCAACGGCGGTGCTCACTCTCACTGGCCGCGCCGCCGAATGTTCGATGTCCAATGCAGGGAGGTGCTCAAATTCTCCGCCCTACCTGCCGTACTGGGAGAGACCTGTAATTTCTGCCTCAGGCGCGAGGGATGCTACGGGAGCACCCGTTTCTTTTTGCGTGGCCGTTGCCCTCTCAACGCGTAGCGCAACTTTGTCTTCGCTGGTGTGCGAGTAGTTCATGGCAGGAATGATTAAGGGATAGATAGACTGTACTTTGATGCGAGTACATTTCTGCAAATCAACAGCAAGTGCAATTGATTGATACATGCCTTGAAGCGCGCGTCCCATTAATCAAATCCCCCAAACGCAATCTGCCCCGTTGCACCGGCCTGCAGGCGCCCGGCGACGTTTCCCAGCCTCTTCATAAATCGCGAAGCTGCCTGCGTGCACAGACGCCGCCCGCTGGGCTCGCGTGTTTTGGCGGCAACAACGTCACACCCGGACCATCGAGTCGAGACGCGAGCGCGCTTGCCAAGCCTGCGACCTCTGGACAAAACGCCAGCCAGCTCCCATACACCTCACAACAACCACCGCAACGCCAGCGCCTGCCTCACCACCGCACCGGCTCCCGCCACGGCCACTAATACCTCTTCTCGCTCTCGACAGCCTGGCCTGCGATTCTTACGCGCTGCATCCATCTCCCGGCATCCCTCGCGAGCAGCCGCAGCACGTGTCTGTTGATGTTGATAGCCACGACCAACCAACAACATACCCATAAACCCACCTCGAGCCGGGCTCGAACCACTTCCGCCGCCACCCTAGCAGCTGTCCATCACTCTGTCAGCTTCAGTGAGTCGTGACAGTCCCGTCAATGGCGCGGTATCGCATGTGAGAGCGCAGCTGATCCGAGCTTTCAACAGACAAAAACAAGACTTCCATATACCACAGGCATCGCATCTAACGCGAGCCCATCACATCCACAATGCCTCCCGTATGTATCGCAATACCTCGCGGCGTGCAATGAGACCTTCACAACGCGTAACATCACCCTCGCTGTCCCTATATTGACATGTTTCCCCTAGGCAAGAGTTGCAACCCGCCGAGCTGTGACCGACGAGAACGCCGAGAATGTCCCAGTCGGCACCACGCGCCTGACGCGTGCCAAAGCTGCAGCACTTGAGACCGGCGCTGCTGGCAACCCACCTCAGAAGGCTGTCGTCACCAAGCGTACGACTACCGCGCCCGCCAATGGCGCGCTTGGCACCCGCAAACGCGCTGCCCTTGGAGACGTGAGCAACGTTGCGAAGAACGAACCGGTCGAGACCGCGGACGCAAAGAAGGGCACCTTAGGCAAGGCTACTCTGGCATCAAAGACCGCAAAGCCTGCCGGCGTGCAGAAGACCGCGACGCGTACTGGCACCACCCAAATAGCCCGTGCATCCAAGTCCGCCAGCACCACATCGGAGCTCAAGAGGCCTTCCAGCGGCTCTGGTGTCGGTGGCCCTGTCGTCAAGAAGCGTAACACATCTGCTGTTAAGCCCGCACCTGTAGCCGAACTCGATGAGGAAGTTTCCGAGAATGTCCCACCACCAAAGAACGGCGTTGCCGCCCAGAAGATCAAGACCTTGACTTCCGAGGAGCTTTCCATTGACGGTGACGAGATCGACCACAAGACCCTGGAGGAACTATCTAAAGAGGCCAAGGACCTCGACTCCGAGGATCTTGATGACCCACTCATGGTTGCCGAATACGTTCACGAAATCTTCGACTACATGAAGAAGCTTGAGATCGCCACCCTTCCCAACCCGGACTACATGGACAACCAAGACGAACTTGAATGGAAGATGCGTGGTATCCTTGTCGACTGGCTTCTTGAGGTTCACACGCGCTTTAGGTTGCTGCCTGAGACCCTCTTCTTGGCCGTCAACATCATCGACCGCTTCCTTTCATGCAAGGTTGTTCAGCTTGACCGTCTCCAGCTTGTTGGTGTCACTGCCATGTTCATCGCCTCCAAGTACGAAGAAGTTCTCTCGCCCCATGTCCAGAACTTCAAGCACGTCGCCGACGATGGCTTCACCGAGGCTGAGATCCTCCAGGCTGAGCGCTTCGTGCTTGGTGCCCTTGACTACGACCTCTCATACCCCAACCCCATGAACTTCCTTCGTCGTATCTCCAAGGCCGACAACTACGACATCCAAACCCGCACACTTGGCAAGTACCTTCTCGAGATTGGCTGCCTCGACCACCGATTCCTGCAGTACCCTCCCAGTCATGTCGCTGCCGCTGCCATGTACCTGGCCCGTGCTGTACTCGAGCGTGGAGAGTGGGATGCCACCCTGGCTCACTACGCTGGCTACACTGAGCACGACATCCAACCTGTCTTCAAGCTCATGGTTGACTACCTTCACGGTCCCGTCGTCCACGATGCTTTCTTCCGCAAATACGCCAGCAAGAAGTTCTTGAAGGGTAAGCCTCCTACTGCAACTTTGTATATCTTACTTTACTAACAACACTCGCAGCTTCCATCATTCTTCGTCAATGGGCAAAGAAGAATGCACCCAAATACCTCGACTCCGTCTCAGAAGATACTTCGAGCGGCAAGACTCCTCGCTCATAATCCTGCTATAGTACGCAGTCGCTAAACTTTTGGTGCGATCAGGGTATCACAACGGCCGTCTCGAAGAGACCGGTAGGCACGCTCGTCGCTCGCTCGACTTCGCTCGCCTGCTGCCAGGGTCTACGAACTCTACAGCCAAGTAGCTGGTCCCGACCAGAGACATGGCATCTCTCGAACCGCAGCTCGTCTACGGTAGAGCTGCACACAGGGGAGGACAGTCGAAGCCTTCCTATGAAATGAAAAGCAAAAAAAGCAAAACAAATGATTGGAATAGCAAAGTTCCTCTCCACTCCCCTCCCCTCCACAGCCCGCATCTGCTCATTTACACACATACGCATACGAGATCGAGCTCTTCGTTACTGCACAATGAGCGTATGCGCAAACCCATATTACAAAGCCTCCTTGCTTCTTTGTTTCTTTTGTTTTCTAATTCATGGAGGCTAGCGAGCGGGCTTCAGGGAGGGGAGGAGGAGAAATTCACACAAGCATTATGGCATTGGGGCGTTCACACAGGCGAAAATCCACGGATCTTTCGAAACGGAGTTGGATCTTTGTTGCTGTTGGTTTGTTATTGGGTCAAGGTCTTGTTGCTGTTGTTGCTACAGGATCTGCGACTGGGGGGTTGTATGGAGTAGCTTGTTTTTTATTCTGCTACTACTGCGCTTTTACTGAGGGATGCGAAATGAGACATTACATTGCAAAATACCTGCACTTGTTCCCCATGTTGTATACCTAGAGACTTCATTGCCTTGGTTCCATTCTATTCTCTCGGACTTTGTGCTCGGAATAATGTCGTCTGCCGGACGATCTACCACGAAACGCAGGTCGCGTTGAGGGTTCAAGCAAGCTGATTTGTCATTGTTCGCTGGGACGCAAAAGCTGTCGCACTTTGCAGGAAGCTGTAGAGAAGCTTGCATCTCCTCTCTCATCATACCTTCAGACGTCTCGCGATAGTCGACGTATGTGGCTGGGCGAGTTCAGCCTCTCTCCACTAAAGCCTGTACCGCGTGGCTAGGCGGCACGCTGCGAGTTTACCTAATCGATCGCTAATGCACAGCCTCACGAGGGATATCAACCACAAGATGAATGCACAGCCTCGCACGGGAGACCAATCGTAAGATCTTCCTCGTCCCTCATGCGTCGCCAGCTCTACTTGGTCGCCCATACGTTGAATTGCGTCGTCCACGCTCGCATCGTTTTGTGCCATGGCGACCACGACTTTGAATGCAAACACATCGCCATCAGCAACCTCGCCCTCGCAGACGTCTAGCTCCAGACCTCAGACTGCTTCATCCAACATCCCCACCTCTACGCCTACTTCTGGGGGTTCAAACCCGATAAATGTCTCTACAAACTCCAATCTCGCGACACCATCAAACCATCAATCGAAACCGCTGAATATATCGGCCCCAATCCAGCTGGCAAGCATAAGCACCCCTTCAACGCCATTGTCGACTTCCACCACGCCGCCATCTACACCACCTGTTTCGCAACCATCCACCCCACAGCAGCCGACATGTCCACCTTCAGGGTCGATGGCACAAGTGCCGGCAGCACCACCCCAGGGTCCTGCCGGTTCTAGGAAGCAAATTCATCTCTCACACCAGGCTTTTGCAGTGTGGATAGCACTAGCAGCTGCGTTAGGTGGGTTGGTAGTAGCAGTGTACTACGGCGAGCTGACGAAGGATCTTGGGACCTGGACGGCTCATAACGACTTTCGCGAGTCTTGTAAGAGCGAGCTCGCGGCCGGATTGCAGTTGCCTATTGAGTGCAACATAGCCCTTGGACACCCCATCAAGCCGCCGCCAATCAAGAAGAGGACGCTGGAGAGGCCCTGGCCTCAGCAGGAGAGTCATCGAATGGTAGCGCCTTGGATGCTGGTGGCCTGTGTAGCCCTGCAATATGTGCTGTCAACAAGGCAAAAGCATGTGCAGCCTGATCCGATTCGCACAGCCAATACTGCCCAACCATCAAGCCTCCTTGCCTCCCTAAAGAATACTGTCATCTCTCACTCCCGTACCATGGCAACTCTACTCCAACCGACGATCAGAAAACTGTCATTGATACATGGTAATTGGTTCACCGACGTGGCTTGCCATATACTCTACTTGTTTTACGACCGTGCTTGTGAACACAAACGCAGCACGACCGAACAGAGATATGCATATAACCTGGGACTGGGCGCTGCATGCTTTGCGTACTTGGGAGTGTTATTCTATATACCTCGTGTCTTCCCGAGATACACGGTAGCTTACAGGATCTTGCATTTGATGGCATCGCCCGCGAGTGCTTGTATCTGCTCCATGGTGTTTAGAGCGCTTGGTTACGGACCGTCCTGCATTATGAGTTTACTTTGGGGAATGAGTTTTCTTTTGGTGGCCGTGCGCAGATTTTCTCGAGCTACTCGGGTTAATCCACGTGGCCACGTAGACACGGACGACTTGATGGCTGTCTTCACCGTCCTCAGAGTTACATATGCGACTTTGCAACACCTTAGCTAGAACGAGAGACAGAACACGCGAGGCATCGCTAAACATTTCGTCGAGACCGTCATATCTACTTCATACTTCTTGTATCTTCATCTGGTGCCATTTCATTAGTCCCTTCATTGTGGCACAGCTTGCATAGGCACCTCGAACATATCATCAATCCCGTCCTGCCCATTGCCCTCTTCGGGCTCCTCACTCTCGATCTCCTCCTCCACCTCATCCTCGTCCTCGAAGCCCGTCTCGAGCCCACGAGCCTTTAAGCGCTCCTTCATCTCCTCCCTCCGCTCCTCCTGCCAGCGCATCAGCGACGCGCTCGCATGTACGCGGAAACCGTAGATTCGCGGCTCGTAGCGACGCTGAGTCTTCGCGGGCGCGAGAGCAGGATAGACCTGGAAGAGGATGTTGTGGAAGCTGGTGCCGAAGTAGGCGCCGTCTATTGAGTTGTGTCGTGAGGATTTGGGGTTATAGATGTCTTCGCAGCGCGCGCAGTAGAGCTTGACGTTGGAGACGTTGGGAATGTCGTGCTGGCCCATGGGCAGGAGATGTTGAGATTCGCAGATCACGCGTGGGCATTTTCCAAATACGCCTTGCTTGAACTTTTCCATCTGTTTGTGGCAAATGCTGTCAGTACGTTGCAAAATTGAAGACATTAGCTTTCCGCTCTGCGGAGACTCACCATCTTTGCCAATCCTCTAGTTGTAACCACATAACGCGCATGCACCAGTCCGTAAAGGTGGCGCGCGCTCTTCTCGATCTGCTCCCGCATGTCGTCGTCGACCTCCATGTCGAAAACGTCGGTCACCAGGTCAAGGGCATACTGGTAGTACTGCACTTCTGTGTTCAGTCCAGTCAAGTTGAAGCGATCTGTGAGGTAGTCCTCGTCGATCTCGCAAAAGTATTCGTTGCCGCGTGCCGCTATGAACTAGAGTATGAATGTCAGCGAATGTTCTTGAAAAGCTTTTAGAATTTCTGATAATGCCTCCGCGCATGATCTGAGAAATATCGCTGCTCGGTGCTCGGGTTCTGAGCTGCTACAACACTGCTTGCCGAGAGGTGGCTTCGAAGATCGTCCACTCGCGCGGACTCGCGTCCATGAACGAAACTCGAGCATCGATTTCACTACCAGACCGAATTTTGCAATTCAGTTCTGATAGCGCAGACTCAGCCTAGCCCTACATCTCACGCAACCCACCAGGTCCAGCAGCCAAACACCATCCTCATCAAAGCACGTGAAACCATTCAAAAGAACAAAAACATCACAGAACTCACCCAATCCCTCCAGTAACTCGTATAATCACTATCCGTATCCGAAGCAAAGTCGTCCATGGCCTGGTCCTGCTGTTGCTGTTGCAGCTGATACAACGCAAGAGCAATGAGAGGAGATGCCACGATCGGTGGTGTTTCTCAAACGTCCGGTGGGATAGTCCAGACCAGTAAGTAAACTCGTTTCCTCGTGTGGTGTAGTCCTCGCGGAGAGAGATATGGTATGTCGTGTTATGTCGTGTGCTTCCCGGGTTGAGCGGTCTAGACTGTTTTCGGTCGGCAGAAGATGAGGTGCAGTCACCAGCCGCGAATCGGAAGGCGCAGCGTCCCGCGTTTGAGGGAAAGGCTTGGCGGTGTTGTTTGGGGCTGGCTGCGACTTTGGTTGCTGACGGCGTGTCTGCTTCACATATGGCGGTCCTTTTCATTGATAAAAGTAACAAGCGATGATTGTCCAAGGTTTCTGCCATGGCATTCATTGAGATAAAGGCCTGGTCACTACATTCGCACGAAAGAAAAAAAAATCAGGAAACATTCAATTGCGGAGAATTGTTTTCATATTGCATGATTCCCATACCACATACAGAGCTTTCTGAACTTATATTGTTGTAAATAAGATGCAACCTGTCCCATAATGGTCTCACACGAGACTCCCCTTGCGAGTTTTGCGAAGAGAAGGCGCTCTGCCGTTTTCACTCTTCGCCACTGCAATGTAAGGAGCCGTGCTTCTCTACTGCCCTTCTTTCATTACAAAACAAAAAAGAAAAAAACAAATTCCCCAATCACATTACTTCAGTAGCCGTGACTCGTGCCGACGCTAGGCATCTCTCCTGACCCTCCCTTTAGCCCAACCTTCTTCTAATCAAAAGAGAAAAATACTGAGGTTCGACCTCAAGTCCTGAGCCTTTTTCCAGTGGCGTGTGATACTTTCAATGCCGGCGAAGAAAGAAACGCAAGCAAAGCAAGCCGGCCAATTTTTGTTACCTTTTTGGCCCCGACCCATGTTCCCAACTTTTTGATTCACAGTCTGTGCCGAGTGATGCGATGCAATGATGCCGAGGTGGTTAAGGCTGCCCTTTTGTTCCAGTTTCTTTGTGTTTTTGTCCAAACGAAACGCCTAGTGATACAGAGCGTAAGACAAATCTTTGTGTCCATGGTATTCTGTGGTACAGGTATGCCGCTGTGGTTACCTGCGCAATAGCCAATCGTGGGCGGATGTCGTGTGTGATTCGTTATGCTAGAGCATCGTTTTGCAGACGCTCAAAGCGGTGGTGGCGTGATCATGTCGTGCCCTTCCTCGATCGCTCGTCTTTCACCCAAAGGTGCCAAAGACCCCTCCTTCTTCCGACTCGTCGTTGTCGGTAACTGCCATAGTGCGCCTTATCTTTCGGTTGTCGGGTGTACCGTCAGATCGTGGGTCTGTGAAAATGCTGCGAAACGAGGGTTCGTCGTCGCTGAAATCGAAGTCTTCTTCCAAGTCTTCCTCAGGCAGATTCGGCCTGATGGGGCTAGTATACAATCCTTCGGCTTCTCGTAGAGCCTCTTTGATCCTTCGTTTCACGCTATTGACGTAAGGCACAATGTGCCTCAGAGTGGCGGTGTCAAATGGTACCTTCTTGGCGGGTTTCTGCACCGCGAGGGAGGTGGGATCCGAGACAGTACGCTTCGCCTGTAGAGCCTCGATGACTGAGCGCGCCACAGCTTCCGAGTCCTTTCGAGGTCTTGTGGTAACGGAACGGCTGGGTGTTTGAGGCTCGTCCGACACTGCAGCATCGTCATCGTCCAAAAGCATTGGTGGCTGAGGAGTTCTGATTGAGCGCGCTCTGGCGCGAGCAGTTTGAATAGCATCGCGGAGTGGTTCATCGAAAGCAGAGTCGTCAAATCCAGGGGACGAGGGTGGCGAGCGACGTGGTTCGAGTGTGTTCTCTTTAGATTCCTGGTCGGCCAGGTCAATCATCGCATCCACTTCGTTCCATGTCGCCTTGTGAGGTCCGGCTAACATGCCCAGTGCTGCTGCACGGACTCGCAGATCTTTGAGTTCTTCAATCAACAATCCCCATTCCCGCAACAAGCTGATGTTGGCTACAACGTTCTGCTGCTGCTCTTGAATAGATTTAGGGATGAACATTGCGTGTCCACTGTCAATGCGCCTATCTTCCAAGACAGAGGTGGGCAGCTCTGGCTCTTCAAAGTCGAAGTCCTCGTTCCAGTCTTCAGTAACGCCTTTGCTACCCACACCCCAGGTCCCGAACTTGTTGGCAACAGATGAGGTTCTCTTGCCATCGAGGTCGGGCACTACTGGCACACTGTGGCTTCGGGCATGCATACCGCTTGGCATGCGACGTCCAGGTTGTCTGCTTCCTCTGCCCTCTGGGTCTTTCTTTCCATGGACTGTTTTCGGGCGAGGTGGCGAGTGATTATGACTTGGGCTGGGCTGCACCTCAGCCCAGTCGAAGATATTAGCACGGTCACCACTTGCTCCATGTCGGCGTGGTGTCGAGACGGTAGAGAACGAATGCTGTGACCTATTATTAGGAGGAGCCAGGCGGAGTGGAAGACTTGTCTCAATCTGGTAGGTCGAGAAATCTGGTGCATGAGAGACACGACGCGCTGTCTCAGGAGGTGACGACGTTGGCTCAGACTCATCTGGCGCGTCCCAGTCAATATCATCCGGATCTGGCATCTCCCTCAAGACGGGAGGCGATGAAGCAAAAGCATGGTAGTCGCCATGACGAGTTGTAGGGGAGGTGGGATAACTCCTGTCCACCAATGATCGTTTGGGCGTTGCAATGCTGTCCTCCTCTTCTATCGTGCTATATCTGTACTTGTCCGAAGGATCACTCGCTGGGAAGCCACCCGTACTGAGGTAATCGCGGAGCTTTGTGCTTCGTCCAGAGGAGAATGTTGGAGGACTTTCGTCGAAGATGGTCTCAATCGGTGGCCCGCGTTTACCCGAACTGCTTCTTGTCGTAGTCGTTGTCCTTGTGGGAAATGAGTCAAAAGCGTCGCTTTGGTAGTCCGTGCTCGCATCGCCAACTGACCTGTTCTCGCTATCCGAGCCGAAGGTAGAAGTGAGTTCAGAGGTCGCAGCTGACAGACGCGATCCCTTAGCGGCAGTCCCCGAAGGCATACGGCGCTGCTCTGTTGAATTTTGGTGTGTACCATCAGGCACCGTGTGCGGATCGAAGGCGTCGCTGGTTGGTGTCAGTTGGCCTTGGCCTGCGTCGTTGAGGTTCAGCTGGATCTCGTTTGGGGGGTTTGCACAGGTGCCATGCGTCGCGTGCGAGATTGGCTCAGCGTTAGAGACATTGCGGCGGCGCTTTGATAGACGCTCGGACGTTTTGCGTGATGAGCTGAGACTAGTGCCCATCGAGATCTGCGGAGCCGAGACTCTGCGTTGACTTGTGCTTGTGCGAGGCGGATTGCCCGTCGTTGTTCGGCTCTTGCTCAAGGACGAGCCTCGTGACAGCGTCGAAGGTCCAGCTCCAGCTGACGAGACGAGATTGCTGAAGGAGAAGGTCCGCTTGGAAGCGAACGCGCCTTCACCTGTTAGAACTGGCGATGACGCCGCGCTTGTCGGCATAGTCGCCGGCGTGACTGCTTCACTAACATCGTAAAGACTTAGCTCGTCATCGGCTTCCACATCGCCTTGTCTGATGTGTTGTTGAGCAGACACCAGAGTGGGCGTGTATCTTCGGTCCGGGTATATACGCTTGATGGGATTTGGGATCCCGCTTATCGACAGCTTACGTGCAGACGGATCAATGGGTCGCGCAATCTTTGGTGTGAAATAGTGTCTCCAGTGAGGGTCACGTGAGTCACTTGAGACGTCACTGCTAAACATACGAGCATGAAATGATGCCGGTAATGAGCGCTCGTGGAGAGTTGCAGATCGTTGATGACTCGTCGCAGGTCGTCGGAAAGTGGGAACAGGGAGACGAGAACCGGCGGCTTGGTTGTGCGACTCACCAACACTACGTACAGAGGAAGACCTCTTGACGAGCTTATTCCGGGGCTGCGAAGTCGGTGCAGTGCTAGGAAGCATGGGTGTTGTCGATCCAGCATGAGAGAAAGCAAACGAGCCATTGGAAAAAGAGATTGAAGCAGAAGCCGGACGAGACAATGGTGGCCGGCTCGAGTCCCGAGATCTGGTTATGCTGGTCGACAAACGTCGTAGCCATTTTTGTGATTGGGCGTTTGGCGTGCTGGCCCGCGAGCTTTCGCTGCCTTCTGGCGGCACTCTCGCGTCGCTGGCCATGCCTGTGTTCCCTCTTGTTTTGTTGAAACTACTCTTTACAATGTTTGCTGCATTTTCTGAATGAGAACGGCCAAATTGTTCCGAGGGTCGAGCAGCGAATCGATCGGCCGGGCTGAAGGAAAAGGAAAAGTGGTCCGCTATGGGCGCGGCGTACGTAGCAGTGGCTGTTGCACTCATTGCGTGGTCGGACGAAGGTGTACGAGAAGTCAAGGAAGCAGCCTCGTGCTGGCTGTGGTCGGAGGGCGAAGGTCGGTGGTTGTCGTCAGATGCCAGGGAGAAACCGAGGACAGAGACGCCAATGCCGGCACCAGATGCACAGAGCTGGTTGACGTTAGCACATGAGGTAGACACAATGCAGCCCTGAGGAGGCAGAAGCAACGCCAGCGGTATGCAGGGAAGCAGTGACAGCGGCAGGCATTGGGCGTGGGAGGGAGAGGTGGAAGAGGGCAGGTGGACTGACTGTTGAGACTGTGCGCATTCTCCGGCTGGACCTTGGCCGGTTCAGACGACAGACGACGATAACAGCGCTGGCGTCGGTGGGTGGGTGGATAGGAAAGCTCGTCAAGCGACTGGTACTCTGTTTGCCCTGCGCATTGTGGGCCTGACCCGTCCAAGGCGCGCTTCCCTCTGGGCCTGCAGGAGCCGGCGGCGGTGCGATGCGTGGTCACCAGCTGCCCATGAACGGAGCGTGTGCCACTGGGAGAAGAGGAGTCGCCGGGGTGGGCGTGGAGGGCGCCGCGGGTGGGAAGGGAGGGATGAGAGGCCGAGGGGTATGGGTTGGGTGTGGATATGCGGGCAGCCGCTCGCAGGTCGCGGGCTGGGTGGATGGCGGCGGCGGATTAGAGTGTCGGGCGGAGCAGCACAGCACGCAGCAGCAGGCACTGGGTGGGTGAAGTGAGGGACAGGCAGGCAGTCAGTAGACTCAGCACAGTGCAGCACGCGAGGGCAATTGTGCAGGAGGAGCAGCAGTTGGGCGGTTGGCTACTAGCAACGGCTCTCGCAGCGCAAGGACACGGGCATGCGGTAATGCTCGACGGTATGGGCGCGCGCACGGGTGCTCGCCGGTATGGCAGCTGGACGAAACGAGAGACGAGAAACGAGAAACGGCTGTGGACTGCGTGCAGTGCTGCGCTCTGCTGGACGCTGGCGCGCGCTGGAGCACCAGAGGCGTTGCTGTAGGTTTGACGAGGCCGTTGCAGTCCGCTTAGCCTTCCACTAGCCGAACAACACACCTGCTCCGCGCAGCCCAGCAGCCGCACTGCTAATAATGCCAGTACCGCACGCAATACCAAATCCCACTGCTCAACATGGAATGCTGGCCTGCCCAGCGCGCACAACAACCGCGCACTGTCTGCTTCGAGCCGCTGCAGGGTCGCCGGCCCTGGCGGCTGTCTACATCTGTACTTTGCAGGATATTAGTGTACCGTACTTGTATAAAACACGCGCATCGCTCAAACTCCATCCATGCGCGCGTACACCAGCAAACAACGGGCTCCATGCTAACCCTCCCCCAATGCTCCCCGGCATGCGTGCGCCTGCCTGCGATGTGCCCCTATGCCGCTCTGCCGTACGACGCACGCCGCGCAGCACAACACTGCTCATCCCTGCCGCCGTGCCTGCATGCTGCAAGCTGCCCATTTCCGCAGCGCCTTCGCGAGCCCGCCCATGGATGAGCCCTCGCAGCTCATGACGAGCCCGTCCAAAGCAGCAATTGAACGGCCGGAGCGAGCTGTCGTCCACTGTTTTGCCTTTGGCTCTATCGGCGTAGGGCCATCCTCTTCGCGAGAGCACCGCCGTAGTCAAGCACCTCGCGGGCCACTCACAGCTGCACACGGCTTCCAGGCACCTCGCCCGCCGACATGGGTCTTCCCAGTTTGCAGACACGCGCCAGGCCCAGTTCCACTCGCGCCTCGCAGCTCTGAGGCCGCCCGGCGCTGCGAGGGCGAGGGATCTCATCTCGCGGCAGCGCCCACGCAGCATGAACCCTGCGAACGATGTGCCATATTCCGGCGTGCTATAGCTCGCCCATGCGGCTCTGAAGCAGAGGCCGGTGGATGTCTGCGGTGACGCGCTTCCAGCAGCTGAGCCCGCCGCTGCTCGCCTCCGCTTGATTCGCCGGCCCAACCCATGCAAATCATACATAGCGCAGCGTCGCGTGGGCGATCGTCCGAACATGACGAGCCGTGAGAGTGGGCGGGCTGGCCTTGGCCTGCATGCGTCAACGGGCGCGGCGCTCCCCTCAAACCGGGCACAGCAAAGATCGCGCTGCAGCCTGATCTGCGATCACACCCGTAGCTGTTTCAGACCCGTCCGCGGCTCAGCCAGCTCCATCTGCCACATGCCTGCCCGTTACACATAACAGGCGGTGATTTATCTCTTCTGCAAGATCGTTACCGTGTGCCTTGCGCTGCCAGCGAAGAGCCGCACGGCCGCCCACGATCATCGCTATTGACAGCAGCAGCAGGCCGCCGCAGCGGCAAGGGGCGCCGTCTCGACCGCCTCTCGCGTGTCACCTACGTGCACGCTTGCCGAGGGCAACAAATAATACCCCAGCTCTCGCCTGGAGCAGCGCCAGGATTCCGGTTTGGATTTCGACGGCGCTGCGTGCGCCATTGAATTTGTGGAGATGGGCTGCTCGGTCGATCCGTTGCATGGAGCGTACGTGTTTGGCGTAGCGCCCGCTTGCTATCTTGGGAAGTCACACCAACTGCCAGCTTTGCGGGCACGATTTAGAAAAGCGATGAGAGATCCTTCGACGATCACGGCATGCGCGACGCAGCAGCATCAGGTTTGCTTCTACCGAGAATTTCCGTGCAGTGTGCAAGAGCATGCCAAATCCCTCGAACCCTGACGACGGGCCACAGATTGGGCCTCGCGTGCTCGGCAAGCATTAGCCTGTTGTTCAGCTTGGAATTTCTGGTTTACACCCTGCATCTGACAATCCAAAGCTGTCGTATATCCACATTCACCAGGTCTGGACGGCAGCTCGTCCGCCACGACCCCGCTGACACTTCCCAACGCGTGGGAATAATCGTCCGTGGACAATGCCCACAAGTCATGGGCCGGGAGTGGAGAGGTCAAGAAAACCATGTTCCATCGTCATATTGTTGCATCTACACGGACTTGGATCCGGCTGCTTGCAGTAGGCGTGTTCGATGGGGTCTCACCGAATCTGCGCGTGTCCGTGTCTGAACAAGCGCAAACAATTGTCCCATGTCCCGATAAGGCAAAAAGCAAACCTCTCGGATCTGTGGTGATCATGATTCATGAAATGGTGATTGTCTATTGTTCCTCAACGCTGAACTGACACAACTGCTAAAACGTTCCCTTGGCTGCAGGAGTGTGAGACATTCACAAGCCAGGTAAGCCAGGGTCAGTCCACCGAAGAAAAGCTCCGGCAGCGTCATATTTGAAGAAAGCCATCGTGCTCGTTTCCTTGCAGGTACTCAAAGCAGATGTCACATGTCGTAGACCTTTATGGCTGCATTCTCCACGCAGAATAAGTTGTAGTACCTCCTAGTCTGTCTAGACGCATACATGTAAGTTACTCGGTGCATCGAACGTCTTCATCAAGCTTGAAGCTCGCGAGCGGGCAGTCCCGTCAGAGTTTCTTTGACAGCGGGCGTCACTCTGGCTCGGTCTGGAGCACAAATTCACGGGCACACAACGTCGTGCATAACATACAGTGGTACCTAGTGCAGCAAGGGATCACAGAAAATACTTCTGGAACACCCCGCAGAAACATCCGCGTCACTGCCATAGTTTGACGACCGCCTGACAGGCGTTTGGACCGAGATTTACCGCCACTTCAATTCGAGAGTACCAGAAACGCCACTGTACGAAGCTTCCGAATTACGCGAGCATCCCGTTTGCCCATCATGCAGTCGGAGATCGAGGCCACCATCAAGCACTGCGATCCCGTGGTTGCCGAGTATGCTGCTGGATATCTGAACCATGCGGCCCGCCAGTTCAGCGCTGAGAGCGATCCGCTGGCTGATGCTGCCGCTGCCATCACTCAATTGCTCGTATCTGCTTCTGGCGACTTGTCTGGACAGAGCGAGACTACGGTGCAGAATCTGGTTGAGAAGTTCGTCTCTCGCCTGAGCGCTCAGAATGGCGTTGATGGCGAGGGTCGCCAGCAGGCTCCTTCTGCTAAGAAGCTCGAGCACACCTTGAATATCAACTCGCAGAAGAACGTCTCCACGACAATGGGCCTGTCTGGTACGACTGTTGACCTGGAATCCGCAAACACTCGCAAGGTCGAGTCTCGTGTCGACAAGAAGAAGCTTGAGAAGGCAGAGCGTAAGCTCCGTGCTAAGCAAGACAAGAAGACCTTCAAGACTGTCGAGTACGAGGCTTCGCGTCTCCTCGATGTGCCCGACGAGCAGCAGTCGTACGAGGACTTCTTCATGGCCGTCAACCCGCTTCAAATGGGCGCAGATGCTCAGAGCAAGAGCAAAGACATCAAAGTCGACAACATCGACATTTCCATTGGCGGCAAGCGCATTACCACAGACACGAGTCTCACGCTCGCTTACGGCCGTCGCTACGGTCTGGTTGGTCAGAACGGTATTGGCAAGTCTACATTGCTCAGAGCGCTCAGTAAGCGTGAGGTCGCCATTCCTACTCACATTTCCATTCTTCACGTGGAGCAAGAAATTACGGGAGATGACACACCGGCCCTTCAAGCTGTGCTTGATGCCGATGTGTGGCGGAAGCACCTGCTCAAGGAGCAAACCAAGATCACACAAGAACTTGCCGAGCTCGAGGCACAGCGTTCACAGATGGCAGACACTTCTGGTGACGCAGCGAAGCTCGACACACAAAGAGATGGTCTGGACACCACTCTTACCGACATTCAGGCTAAGCTTGGAGAGATGGAATCTGACAAGGCTGAGTCGCGTGCTGCTGGTATCCTGGCTGGTCTTGGTTTCTCACACGAGCGTCAACAATTTGCCACAAAGACTTTCTCTGGTGGTTGGCGTATGAGATTGGCCCTCGCCCGTGCACTTTTCTGCGAGCCCGATCTTCTTCTCCTCGACGAGCCTTCCAACATGTTGGACGTCCCTTCAATCACTTTCCTTTCAAATTACCTCCAGACTTACCCAAGCACAGTGCTCGTCGTCTCTCACGACAGAGCTTTCCTCAACGAAGTCGCTACAGACATCATTCACCAACACTCCGAGCGTCTCGATTACTACAAGGGTGCCAATTTCGAGTCATTTTACGCCACCAAGGAAGAGCGACGAAAGACTGCCAAGCGCGAATACGAGACCTCAATGGCCCAGCGTGCTCACTTGCAGGCTTTCATCGACAAATTCCGCTACAACGCCGCGAAGTCTTCAGAAGCGCAATCGCGCATCAAGAAACTCGAGAAGATGCCTGTGCTCGAGCCTCCAGAGGCCGCATACTCGGTGCACTTCAAGTTCCCCGACGTCGAGAAGCTTTCTCCTCCAATCATCCAGATGGACAACGTTTCCTTCGGCTAC
The DNA here is from genome assembly GCA_022813475.1 of Pseudopyrenochaeta terrestris. Taxonomy (NCBI): domain Eukaryota; kingdom Fungi; phylum Ascomycota; class Dothideomycetes; order Pleosporales; family Pseudopyrenochaetaceae; genus Pseudopyrenochaeta; species Pseudopyrenochaeta terrestris. The sequence continues at coordinate 437,819 of JAKLMJ010000011.1, forward strand.
ACACCAGACAAGCCTCTGCTACGCAACGTCGACCTGTCCGTCCAACTCGACTCCCGTATCGGTATCGTCGGCCCCAACGGAGCCGGCAAGACAACCGCCCTCAAACTCCTCATCGGCCAACTCACACCCACAGCCGGTATCATCTCGCAGAACCCCCGTCTCCGCATCGGCTTCTTCGCCCAGCACCACGTCGACGCCCTCGACATGAACAACAGCGCCGTCGGCTTCATGTCCGTCACATACCCCGGCAAGTCCGACGAAGAATACCGCCGCCACCTCGGCGCCTTCGGCATCACCGGCATGACCGGCCTGCAAAAAATGGGCCTGCTCTCCGGAGGTCAGAAATCCCGCGTCGCGTTCGCGTGTCTCAGTCTGCAGAACCCGCACATCTTGGTCCTCGACGAGCCTTCTAACCACTTGGATATCGAGGCTATGGACGCTCTGGCCCTCGCTCTGAGGAACTTCCAGGGTGGTATCCTGATGGTTTCCCACGATGTTACCATGTTGCAAGCCGTGTGTACCAGCTTGTGGGTCTGCGACCAGGGTACTGTCGAGCACTTTGATGGCACGGTCAAGGATTACAAGAAGAGGATCACGGCGCAGGCGGGCGCGGATGGCGTTGCTGTGCAGCATAATAGATAGGTCTCAGGCGTGGGAGTGGGATTTACGCCACGCTAGAACATGAATACATGCATGTGCACATACCATCCGAAACCCTCTTGAGTACATGTATGCTTTGGCCGAATGTGGTTTCTTGCTCTCTCTCTCTCTCCCTTGATTCCAGATGTCGTCTCCAACCCATTTTTGGACAAAACCAAATCCACTCACTTGCGAGATCAATGTAACCCCAAACACTAACCCTGGCCATAAGAGCGATCCAGCATTCAACGACGATAAACCTTCATAGGCGCAGTGATATGGTATTACTGGTATTGCTGTGGCTATATATATGCTTGTCCAACTAGTGGTGGCGTCTATGTGTTATATATACCTTGTTGTGGCTCCTTTGGTTGAGACTGCCTTTTTGTTAACAAGCCCCCACGAGCTGAGCGCGTTCTTGAGGTGCGTAAACCTAAGCTTTCATCATGTTGTTTATCCTCAGCTATGTCGCAGGCATCAGCTGTTGTATGGCTCGAGCAAATGCTACATGTATGTATGGCATAACTGAGTGATATTGTTATTTCATCAAACGGTATTTACGAGTAGTTACATGTACATGTAGAGCATGGTTGTCCTTGGTAGAGCTTCGTCATTAGACGTTGCGAATCCCCGCTGAGCTAACTCCATCCCCAAGAGTTTAATAATGTTGCAACTGGACAACTCTGCTTAAACCCAGCCTACAAAGCATTAATTAATGTACTACCAAGTTCTTCACGCCAGTTCTTGGGTGGATCGCTCGAGCTGAACGCTCCTGCTTGCTCCGTCGCTTTTGCCGGCCATGATACTGGATACTCACGCGAGGCCTGCGCTATAATCCCTGGCCATGTATTGGCCCATTGGCCCTCCGAAAGCATACGCACTGTCGAAGCGCAAGACAGTCACCCACTCGCAAGATGGGCTTGGTGGTTCACAAGAGGAGGTGGGAAGTAGCGTTGGTTCTGAAGAGCAAGAGGCAAGGGTGAATGGGAGCGCAGATACATATGATGGAGAGGATGATGAGAGCCGTAGGAGTTGCGCTGCAAGTGCTGCAGTGACCCCTACTGGGCAAGATGAGGAGATACTGGCAGCCAAGATCTCGCGCGGCGGCTCTGTGTTCGCAACAATCACTCGGTCTCAGCTTACGGTATGGCAGACCAAGCCGGCCGTGGCGCTCGCAAGCGTGATCCGTTCGCAGCAGTCCATGGAAGCATATGGACCAAGTACGGCTCTCCTTCTCCGACCGGATGGACTCATTATCGTTGTCCAGACCTCTCTAGGCTACTTGATCACATACTCACTGTCCACCGATCCGAATGCCCGCGTGTACACTACCCAGCTCCCGAGCACGACCAGGCATTCCCGACCTGGCAGTGAAGACGGATACAATGCATTCCGGCGAAGAGACTCCACAGCTGTACATGTCCCGATTGGTGAAAGCGCAGGAATCAAAGAAGTCAACATCCGCTTCCGCATGGTTATCCGCATCGATGCTGGTATCAACACAGCTCTCGCACTGGACGACGAACTTGTAGTAGCAACGCACAAGCCAGCAGCTATCCAGTGTATTCGATGGGTGGCAGACAGCACTCGATCACAGACCAGCACAGAGCTTCTGACGCATATGGACTGGATGGAAGACAAGGGCAGCGTCACAGAAGTGGTCTTCGATAGGCCAATGAACCTGGCGACTTGGCTGACGAGCGATGGAAAAGCGTACGCGGTGCAGCGCAAGACTGGAACGCCACAAGAGAACGGAACTCCGACGAATTCATTCCAAGGCTTCTGTTTCCGGGAACCCTCTTCAAATGACGACAAAGCCACGAAAGCTGCCATTAATGCCAGATTCAGTGTGATCGCCGTCGGTTGCGCTAATGGAGACATTGATATCTACGCCGTCAAAGACTACGTCGGCAACATTCCTCTCTCCCACAAACTCTCGTTGCCAGTCTCTTCAAGCACGACCGGAGCACTGACTGTCCTGAACCACAGTCCTGACGGGTACTGCCTGTTTGCAGGCTACGAAAAAGGATGGGCAACTTGGAGCGTATATGGCAAGCTTGGTGCAAATTCTTTCCACTCGGATCAGCACTACACTGGAGCCACTAGCGAAGGCTGGCTGCATGGCGTCCGTGACTGCTTCTGGATTGGTGGCGGATGTGAGCTTGCTCTGCTCGACGCTGCGGGCGAAAGTGTCTGGACAATTGAAATAGCACGGAGTGCTGTCCCGGGATGCTACTCTCCAAGCAACGTTGCTCGTGGCCTTCTCGTATCGAGCACAAGCATAATCACTTACTCAGGCCATGATGTGGCGGACTTGACGGCCCTTCCATCAGACACAAATCTTTGGCAGAGTGTGCAGATACCATCCGTGTACCTCGTCAACCAGTGGCCTATAAAGAGTGCAGTGGAGTCTTCAGACGGCAAGTATGTTGCAGTGGCTGGTCGAAGAGGTCTGGCGCACTACAGCACAGCAAGCGGCAGATGGAAGACGTTCGATGACCCAGCCAACGAATCTGAATTCTCTGTTCGAGGTGGCATGTGTTGGTTTCAACACGTCCTTGTTGCCTCAGTGGAAGCTGGCGGCAAGTATCAAGTTCGCCTGTATTCACGCGACAAAGCACTGGGCTTCTCACAAATATTGCACACCGAGGAATTGTCAGCACCTGCGATATCAACGACCATATCTGGATCTGACTCCCTGCTTGTCTACACATATGACAATGTGTTGCTACATTATATCATCGCACCAACATCTTCCTCGTTTCGCCTTGTCCAGGTGGGCCAAATCGGGTTCCACGGCATCATCAGAGCTCCTCCTCGAGTCAGGGCTATCAGTTGGCTGCTGCCTGAAGAGCAAATCGAACACGGAGACCCTTCCCAGGACGTCGCAACAGCTTCCGTTCTGTTCCTTGTAGATGGAAAGCTGGTTCTCCTGCAACCTTCAACGAACGATTTGGGCGAATTGAAGTACGACATGCGTGTTATTGCGCAGAACGTTGAGTACTTCCAGCTTATGCGCGATCACCCTGCAACAGTGGCTGCGTTGACACGTAGCAGCCCAGGTACTGTAACACCGGGTGGTCTATCGCTGGACCAACCCCTAGGGCACAGCTTACGCGACTCGCTGTGGTACTTCGACGGTACCGGTATGCACGTGTGGTCTGATGTACAAGACGTTATCGCTTGCGCCCCTGCGGAGCTCGGCCGCGAGCTTCCACCATCTATTTGCATACCCCTTGACTTCTACCCTGTCACGGCTCTTGTCGGCAAGGGTATCATTCATGGTCTCGACTCTGAACTCATTCAACGGCGAGACGTGAGCTTCTCCTTCTTTCGCCATCAGCCTCGTACCCAACTCTTCATCAATCAGATTCTACGCCATCATCTTGCAGAGTACAATTCACCTGCTGCGCTGCACTTGGCAAGCTCATATCAGAAGCTACCATACTTTGCACACGCGCTCGAGGTGCTACTGCACGACGTTCTTGATTACGAAGTTGACAACCCACCCTCGCCGCCGGAGACTGCACTGCTTCCAGCAACTGTGTCTTTCCTGTCATCATTTCCCTCCTACCTCGACGTGGTCGTCAATTGTACGCGGAAGACAGAACTCCGCAGCTGGCAGACTCTTTTCAGCAACTTGCCGCCAGTCATCACATTCTTCGAGCAATCCCTCGCACAAGGCAAGCTCAAGACAGCTGCAGGGTATCTGCTAGTCCTGCACGCATTTGAGTCCGAGTCATTCCAAGTCCAAGACTTTTCTCGCCTATTACAAATGGCGGCGTCAGCACAAGACTGGGATCTGTGCCGAGAGCTTGCTAGATTCTTGGTCGGCATTGACTCCACTGGCCACACCCTCAGGATTGTACTTGCAGAGGCAGATCTAGAGGGCAGAGGTACTGCGAACGGGCACGACACCGCGTCACCACTCGAGAATGGTCGACCGCAAGGATATGCCGTTCCGGGCGACTACTTCTCGCTTGCACGCCGGTGAGCGTTGAAACGCGGCCACGTGGCTTTGTACGAAGAGCGAACGTAACACCCTCTCCAGTCGCAGTATGCATCATGCAGCCTTATAAGGCTTGTTCGCTATCTTCCACGAGTCATATTCTTCCGAGAGATGTCCGGAGTATGGTGTCTATGCAGTCTACCGACATGCTGGCTTATGTAAACCACCTCCATGTGGCAGCCACTTTGCTCGATTGAGTGCTTGCTCCCCCCTGGGCGAGCTATGCGCTGACACACTTCATGCGGCAACGCATGCGCCACGCCGCTTGGCGATATTTGCACACTGGGCAGGTGTATCCTACCTATATTGCGTCTTGCATATTTATGCTGTCAACGATGCAGGCAGCAATGCCACGAAATGAATCTTCTGATCATGTGTCTTCAACGAGAGGGAAGGTCTGCATGAATGCGGCGAAGGATAGACAAGCACATCGCCGACAGAACGGGGGTTGCCAGGCCATAAACCACACGCTATCAGCAACCATGTCGGCAGATTGTTGTAGCTACAGCTAGATAAATAATATATCCTTCGAACCAATACCAACCAATCACATCGAGATTCTACCCGTCCAACATCCTCTTCTGCTCGTGCATCGGGGCTATTTGGTTAACAGCGAGTATAGTCCGAATATCTGCGAGCTGAGTCGTTTACAGTCTTAGCGACGCACACCCAAGGACGCGCTTCGATGGCATACATATATTGCTCTGCAGCGGGAGTCTGCGCTACTACCTCCAATGCAGCTGGGAATCGCGCCTTTTAGCGCGCGTGCCGCGCTGCTGTTGTGCTAACCTCAACAGTCTCTGATTGTGCATCTCTGATCAACTTGTTACCTGCGATCTGTGTGTGAGAGTGTTTGCGCACGACTGCAGGCGATAGCTCAGCCACGATGTCTTGGTGAAGTACTGTACTGTTACTTTGTCAGCAGGCAAAGTCACCGCTACCGCTGCCAATGGTATGAACCGCCCCCACCTCAGCCTCACGCAAAACACCAACCTTACATCGGTACGGTGGTCCGATAGGTCCGCGTAGCAACCCTCGATAAGATGCGATACTCTGGCATCGGGCATTTTGCTGGCCGCCTGCACCAGGCCAGCGATGCACCGTATGCATCGGCGGGTTCCTCCTAGAGGATGTAAGGCTAGGGGACTCTGCATGCCGGATGATGTACTTGTACATAATTCGTCTCTGCTTTCACCGGCAGGCTGTGATAAAATGTTGTGCACGCATGCCTCTACCGCTACTTCGCGCAGAACCTCAGGATCTTCTGCCTGTGACGAGGCTGCGACTGTGAAGCTGCGCCGCGGTGTTGTGACGGTCAGGCTTGCTGCACGATGGGCTCAGTATGACAGCGTTTTTGGGTGGCGCAATGGGTTAGGTTTCCAATGTCAGTCGGTTGCAGTGCCTGGCTCAGCCTCCGCCTCGATGGTCCTGGCTACATGTACAGCTCCCGCGCTGGTGCTGGCAGCTTGATGTGCTCGTTTAACACTTCCATCTTGTTTCTGTTTCCTGAACCATTTATCGATACCGGGGTTTCCAAAGTGATTACGTACGCTGATTAGCCGCGAAGCGAGCTGTATGTACCTAGCGAGCTGCAAGACCTGGATTTATAACATACTGCACTACAAGTTTGCTGGACACGAGATACAGCACAAGCGATTCTTGGCTTGCAAGCGAAGTGCTGTTGGTATCACAAGCCCAGAAGTACTTTAGGCTCCTTCTGTCTGATATCGTATATCTTTGTAGAAGATACGGTACGTCCCGAGTATCGCGCAACCAACTTTCCCTCTACAACGTGCTGGGAAGCTACGATGGCGCCTCCCTTCCTGGATTGCGCTATGACTGGCACTATGCAAAACTACCCATCCGCATTCTCACAGCCACATTACTTCGCCCAGTCTCAGTCTACAAGTCTGAACCGCCACGACTCTTTGCTGCTACCACAGCACGTACCACGAAGGCTTGTCGACTCACCCGGTGAGAAACCCAAAGCAGAGCAGGCCAGAATCAGCCCGTTCGTGAGCAGTCCGAGCAGAGGAACCTCATCTGCGATCTCAAAGCCGAAGAAGTCAACAGCATCGCAGCAGTCAGATTCTTTCCGGTTCCTCGTCACCACCAATCCCACCCAGTTCAAAGACAAAGCGGAGATGAGAGAGAACAGGAAGCACGTCATGAAGGACTTCCTCCGCAAGGAAAGGTACAAGGCACCAGGGACGCGAGACATCAGAGCGGAGGATTCCGTTGAGGTAGGGAAGCGCAGACGCCTCCAATCAAACGCAAAGAGAACCAAACAATCGATCAATCTCACCACATCGAGCCGGGTCATCGATACCGGCGTCCTGACGCCTCAGAGCTCAAACGATGGGACTTCGAGCTCTTTGCGGTACGGATCTGATACTGAAGGGACGGTGATGACGATAGCATCACGAACAGCCTCGCAGACCCCGCGGTACGCAAATTTGAATCTCGGGCTAATGCCTCGTTCCATTGCCGATGAGGAGGTCGACGAAGAGTATCCGGATTGTGATTCTGGTGGCACGAACCTCCACTCTGTCTCTTGCAGTTGCTGCTGGCCGGACCAAGAAGGCACGGATCTTAAAGTGCCCGACCTGTTCAGCATTCTTGGTTTCAAAATCAGCCCATATCACTCCTGGCTACAATCGGCGAACACGGCTGTCGATCTCGAGAAGCTGAAGTATGCGTGTGGCAGGCGGTTGCGCTCATGTTCCATGGCGAAGGCGTGGTTGCCCAATCTCATCCGGGCAAGACACTCGTTTCTGAGCACCATTTGCATCTCTGCGGCACACGACGAAGCAATGCAGAGGATCGTCTTCGGATCTGAGAGTTTGAGCCCGCGCGGGTCGAAGAAGGCCGTCGTGTATGAGCGGCTGGCTGTCAAGAGCGAGGTCATCGCGATGATCAATGCGAGTCTGAACGATCCGGACCAGATGATCAGTGATGCGACAATCATTGCGGTTCTGAACATTTTCAACAGCGAGATCATAGGCTGTGATGTCGATGCCTTGAAGACTCACCAGCAAGGTCTGACAAAAATGATCTCCATGCGTGGAGGTCTTGACAAGCTGGGTGTACTGGGGCATATGGCAAGGACGATCTCTGTGACGATGCTAGTGGGTACGTTGTAACGCTTACACGCCATTGCGGAAATCATGCTAATACTCTGCAGTGCGTTTAGACCCCTTTCCCACCGACCGATGTGTTGCAATTCGTGATTCTGCTTGTTAGGAATGATCTACATTTGACTAACCTGAGTTTTACAGAATGCCGTACTACAAGAGGATGCAGCAGACGACATGTATTTGCTCTACGCCAACTCAAGAGCTGCGTCACCGCTGTCGAATGGTACGCTGTTTCCAGAGTCTCCGCTGTATTGCGGACGTGAGTTCGTCACCGTCGGTCAAATCCTGGGCCCCACCTCTGAGAGCTTGAGACTTCTCGAGCTCCTACGAAAAATGACATGCGTCTTCCAAGCCGAAGACTTATCAAATACTGAGGCTCTCAGCTACTTTCACCGCCGAGTGATGAGCTTCAAAAGCAAGCTCCGAACGAATGTGCCATCGCGGCAAGATCGTACCTACGAGGCGATTCGGCTGACCGCCAGAGTGTATGCCGATGCACTGGTTGGTAATGTGGACTTCTCCCAGGCGAGCTCCCATCCAACACAAAGGGACGACCCGAACGAACAATACGTGGAAAGCCCTTCAGCGTTCGTTGAGATTGTACGCAACCTGATGCACACAGACCTTGATCGCATGTGGGGTGGTCTTTCAGGTGTCTTGTTCTTCATCGTTATGGTTGCTGGAGCCGCATCAAAAGGAGGCCAGGTGAAGGAGCTCACTGAGGCAGCAGATTTGGTGGCCGAGAGACAAGAAGAGGAGGCACGCAGATGGCTGGCTGCTGTGGCAGTGCGTTGCTCAATCATCCTTGGATTTGAGCATGGTGGTGCGCTACTTAGCACTTTGCAGACCATGCTGTACATTCAGGACAAATTAAGTGGGAGGAACAGGCACAAGCTTATGCGAGAAGTTGCCGTCGGGCCAGAAAGGGAGACTGCTTCCCAGAGCGGGTTCCGCGATTTTGCCTGGGAGTTCCTTACAGAAGACAGGTAGTTGAGCGTGCATAGTCTGTTCGTGCTGCGACAAAAAGGGCTGCTCTTTCCTTCACCACATTCATCTCTTAGCTTTACGCTTCTTGAACATAACGGGCGGAGGTGCTGTGATAGCTGCCTCGTCCTCGCCCTCTTGTTTGGTCGTTGCGGATGTCGTGTCTTCGGTGGATTTCGTTTCTGTTTTAACCTCTTCTCCCAACTCTGTCTTCACTTGCGCCGGGCTTATGGGTGTCTCGACGGCAGCACTAGCACTCGATTGAGCTGGTTTCTTGCCAACACCACTTAACAAAGCATTGAGATCTTCGTCTTCGTCCTCCGCCTGAGCGCCAGGGTAAGTCTTGAACGTGTTGCCCCAAATCTTCTTCTTAGGTGCTGCCTCCTCGTCTCTCACGTCTTCATCGTCCTCGGCTTTGCGCTTGTGCACTCCTTTGCTCAGCACACCAGAGGCGGCAGCGGCAGCATTATCCTCCTCTTCTTTCTTGATGTCTGCGAGAGAACGGGCACCGGAACGACCGGGATCCACTACCGAGGACGACATGGTCTGCCACCCACCGATACCCGTGACCTCGCGCTTGAGCTCTTCGGGAAGCTCGACTCCAAGCGCAACCAGCTGTTCCGCGTGTGCCTTTCTTTGAGCTGCTGCGCTCAGCTTTGGAGGCTCCGGACCAGTAGATTTTCCTAGATTCTTGAGGCCTGATATACCAGGCTTCGCTCCGACTGTGGCAGTGGCTTTGCCACCCACGAGGCCATTGAGCCGCGCTACCTCATCCTTTGCGCGTTGCTGATCGCGTTCCTCGCGTTCCTTGTTCTTATGCAGATTCCGTAGTGAGCGCTGGATATTGTTCTGGTGCTTGCCTGTCGCCTCGTGATTCTTGCGCTCGCCAGCCGTGTCGCGGACATAGATTTCGCAGAACTTGCACCAGTATGATGGCGTTGATTTCCAGTACTCAGACATTTCGTCTGATGGCTTGCTCCTCTTGCTGTGAATGGCCGTGTCACAAGAGCTGAGTAACTTTACGTTGTACAGCCAGTCGAGAGCGAGAGCTTGGACACTGCGCGGGCAAGTGAAGCGCGCCCTCGCGTCTCCCCCATGCGCGTTGCTCGAGGGGAGCTGCTGATGCCCGTCACACTAAATTGTCGCATTCCTTTCCCTTTGAACTACACCACTCACACCTGCAATCTCACGGTCGAATTTTTAGCACTAAATCATTCCCGCCAACACTTCGGTCTGCTATGATTGCGCGCAAAGATGCGCTTCACTAAGCCGGTTTGGCTGTGCCATGGAGGAGAGAAGAAGGACCACGAGGTTTACAGTTGCCATGTTTCGCCCGACGGGACCAGGCTCGTGACTGCTGCTGGCGATGGTTACGTTCGCATCTGGTCCACAGAAGCCATCCTGAACGCCTCCAACCCTGAATACACCAAGCCAAAACAGCTCGCTGCGCTTTCCTACCACTCTGGCACCATTCACAGTGTTCGCTTTAGTCCTAATGGCAAATACCTGGCCTCTGGAGCAGACGACAAGATTGTCTGCGTGTACAACCTCGACCCGACTCCACCTTCACATACGACTTTCGGCAGCAAAGAGACGCCGCCTGTTGAGAACTGGAGGATATTCAGAAGATTGATAGGACATGACAACGATGTACAAGATCTGGGTTGGAGCTGCGATAGCTCTATTTTGGTCTCGGTTGGTCTGGATAGCAAGGTCGTAGTCTGGTCCGGGAGCACGTTCGAGAAGCTGAAGACGTTGTCTCAGCACCAGTCGCATGTCAAGGGCATCACATTCGATCCCTCGAACAAGTACTTCGCGACAGCTTCAGACGACAGGACTATCAAGATCTTCCGCTTCACGCCTCCACCACCAAATGCCACCGCGTACGACCAGACCTCGAATTTCACATTGGAGTACTCTGTAACTGCGCCCTTCGAAACGTCACCTCTAACTACATACTTCCGTCGATGCTCTTGGTCTCCCGATGGAGCCCACATCGCCGCAGCGAATGCCGTCAATGGTCCCGTCAGCTCCGTTGCTATCGTTAATCGCGGACAATGGGACAGCGAGATCAACCTGATCGGACATGAAGGACCTGTAGAAGTGTGCGCCTTCTCTCCTCGGCTCTTCCAGCGCGATCCACCGGACGACACCGTCTCAAGTGGTCAGCACCCAGTCACAGTGGTGGCATGTGCAGGACAAGACAGGACACTCAGTGTATGGAATACAAGCTTTGCTCGGCCATTCGTGATCAGCACAGAACTTTGTGCGAAACCGATCAGCGATCTATCGTGGAGTCCAGATGGCGAGGCGCTGTACTTGACATCATTGGATGGTTCAGTAATGGCTGCAGTATTTGAGAAGGGTGAGCTTGGGTACCCTGCGCCTCAATCCGACAACGATAAAGCACTTGCAAAATATGGCGCTGGTCGTCGTGCAGGCATTGTTGAGAACGCAGACGCATTAAGGCTAGAAGAGGGTAGCAGAGCGGGCGAGCTAAAGGGAGTGCAAGGGCGTATGGGAGAGCTCATGGGAGATGAGCATTCTCAGATCCCTGCACTGACAAACGGCGACACGCAGGTCAACGGTGCAGCCGCCAGTGTCGAGAAGACCACTGCACCAGCCGAGCCCACTCCAACGCCGGCACCTGCACCTCCAAAAGATCCACAGGCGGAGAAGATCGACAAGCTCAAGCAGCGTGTGACAATCACTAAAGATGGCAAGAAACGCATTGCTCCTTTGCTTGTTTCATCGAATCAAGGGGAGGCCAATCTGCCTCGACCGCAACTACAGGCGGCTGTGAGACAGGGCGGTGTGTCAGACGAGCCTGTGAAGGTGCTCGACCTGAGCAAACCTTATGACGGTCTGCCCAAGGGCGGTTTGGCGAGCCTGCTCCTCGGAAATAAGCGCAAGTTTGCTGAAATAGAAGGTGATGATGAGAAGCGAGCTGAAAAGAGAGTGCATGCTGTACAGCAAAGCGGCGCAACACCGATCGTCAACAACACAGCCGACGGCCTTGTGGTCGCTGGATCTGCTGCCACGAAGAAGGTCACCGAGCTACCTGAAGTGCTTCGTCCTGCAATAATCAATCCGAGTTTGACTGTCAGCCAGATAAGACTGGCTGTGCCACTTGTCCGGAGCGTCATCGTGCGCCCTCTTGATCCTTCAAAGACAAACGGCGAGGGTGACCAAGCAAATGGCACCGCGGATGCTTCCGACGAGGGCTCAGTATCGTTCGAGGCTCGCAACGCGTCCGGAGTCGCACGCACTGGTCGCGTGCAAGATAGGGAGCCTACGCGCATTACTGTTTCCAAGCGAAGCCAGACTCTGTGGCAGGACTTCCTGCCTAGAGCAGCACTCCTGGTGACTGGAAATCGCAACTTCTGGGGCGTAGCATGTGAAGACGGAAGCTTGCACGTCTGGACACCTGCTGGAAGACGCTTGCTCAACGCTTCAGTTCTCGAAGCTCAGCCCATCATTCTTGATTGCCGAGGTTGGTGGCTGTTAGCAGTAACAGCTGTTGGTCAGTGTTACGTCTGGAACATCAAGACCATGAGCGCACCACATCCTCCTATCAGTCTGGCACCAGTCCTGGACATGGCGAGTCAAACTCAGCAGGGCCATCTGACTGCAGCGCCATCCCTGATGTTTGCTCGTCTCAACAGTCAAGGTAAGGTCATCGTAGCGATGAGCAACGGCGACGGCTTCAGCTACAACCCTTCTATGTTCGTGTGGCAGCGTCTGAGCGAGAGTTGGTGGGCAGTCGGTAGCCAGTACTGGAACACCACTGATACTAGCGTCCCTGTCTCTCGCCCTGTCAAGTCGTCCAAGCCCGCCGAGACCTCATATCTTGACGACATCAACCCCGAAAACATCTCTGCTGGCATCATCCCTCTCCTCGAGCGCAACACCACGTCACAGGCCTTGGTTAAGGGCCGCGCCTACTTCCTCCAGCGTCTCGTGAAACAGCTCTTGTCTGCAGAAGGCTTCGAAGGTTTCGAGTCTGCCGTCAGTATCGGCCATCTCGAGAACCGTGTTGCAGCTGCATATACCCTTGGCGCGAAGGATGAGTTCAGAGTCTACCTGATCATGTACGCCAAACGCATTGGCGCTGAAAACCTGAAAGCGAAGGTTGAGGAACTACTGCGAGGGCTGATGGGTGGTATGTTTGCGGATGACGAAGACGATGAAGGTGACGACACTGAGAGATCTGGCGTCGAGTGGGGCGAAGGCGACGAGATCGTGGGCTGGAAGAGAGAAGACCTCTTGAAGGAGGTCGTCGTCGTGCTGGGCAAGCACAGGGACTTGCAGCGAGTCACTGTGCCGTACGCAAAGCTATTGGGAGTCTTGGATGGCGCGGGCAGTGCAAGCGGAGACTCGGCGATGAACGTGGACTGATGTTGTATTTTTACGTGTTGAAGCGCGGCGTTCAGGTCATGGGTTTACGGGAGAATACCCGTGGGACTGTGCTTCACCTCGATGTGCAAGTATGGAATAATGGAAGGCTGTACTCGGTATCTGATGCACGAGGAATGTCTCGTCTACATTTCCTTGATATGCTTGAAATGTTCGCCGTGGCACGAACCATGGGCATGACAACTTGCGGTGATTAAAGCCATCAAATATTTGATTAACAATTATGTCATGCCCTGGTACCGTTCACGCCAAGACGTGGATCCGTGCCCACTTCAGCGCAGCAGAAATCTTCCCCTCCTGCAGCTTGACTTCACCTCTTTTCCCTTCTAGCATCACCTTATACCCCACTACCCTACGGCAGGTCACGGTCGTCGCACAGGACAAACTGTCTCTCACTCGCACCTCCCGCTCTCTCTTCTCTTCTCTCTCTTCCTTTGCACCCAAAGCAGCAGGTCCTGCCCTTGTCCTAGCATCTCGCTCACCATACACACGCCTCGAGTGGAGCAGCCGATCTTCGACTGCTGCCCCAATCCAGCAGACGCGTTTCGCTAGCAACAAAGACAAAAAGAACAAGAATATGCCTCCCAAGAAGGTCGTCAAGGAGGAGCCGGTCCTGCTCGGCCGCCCCGGCAACAATTTGAACGCGGGAATCGTATGTACGAACATGTACGTGCTGTGCACAATGTCCTCGACACGAGTCGCTAACTAACGTCCCGCAGGTTGGTCTCGCCAACGTAGGTAAATCGACGTTGTTCCAGGCCATTACCAAGTGCACGCTCGGTAACCCTGCCAACTTCCCCTACGCTACCATCAACCCCGAAGAGTCCCGTGTCATCGTCCCCGATGACCGCTTCGACTGGCTGTGCGAGCAGTACAAGCCCAAGTCTCGCGTCCCGGCTCACCTTACCGTCTACGACATCGCTGGTCTGACCCGTGGTGCCTCTACTGGTGCTGGTCTCGGCAACTCTTTCCTGTCCCACATTCGCGCCGTCGATGCTATCTTCCAGGTCGTTCGTTGCTTCGACGACGCTGAGATCATCCACGTCGAGGGTGACGTCGACCCCGTCCGTGATTTGGAGATCATCAACGAGGAGCTTCGCATCAAGGATCTTGAGTTCGCCGAGAAGTCCCTCGAGAACTACAAGAAGCAGACCCGTCGTGGTGGCCAATCTCTCGAGATGAAGAACCTCCTCATGGAGCAGGCTACTGTCGAGAAGGTCATTGAGCACCTCAAGTCCGGCAAGGACGTTCGCAAGAACCACTGGACCCCCAAGGAGGTATGTCACTACGTATTTTCCTAATGTCGCAATACAAGGATGAATAAGAGGTTCACCTCTATAATCCCAGCTCTTCGAATAGGCACCTCACCTTTAACGCAGAGGTGTCCTGAGAGAATGTCGAACTCTGAGACATTGCATTTACAACACCACATTTGTAACAATGATTATTGATGCATCTGCTGACTTTATGTTGTACAGGTCGAGACCATCAACCCTCTCTTCCTCCTCACAGCCAAGCCCGTTGTCTACCTCGTCAACTTGAGCGAGCGCGACTACATCAGGCAAAAGAACAAGTACCTCCCCAAGATTGCCGAATGGATCAAGGAGCACGCCCCTGGCGACACCATCCTTCCCATGTCCGTTGCTCTTGAGGAGCGTCTCTCTCGCTTCGAGACGGACGAGGAGGTCGCTGAGGAGTGCAAGAAGATTGGAACAAAGTCTGCCCTTCCTAAGGTCATTGTCACCATGCGCAAGGCCCTCAACCTTGGCTCCTTCTTCACCACTGGTGCCGACGAGGTTCGTCAATGGACCATCCGCAACGGCACCAAGGCACCTCAAGCTGCCGGTGTCATTCACGGTGACTTCGAGAAGACCTTCATCCAGTGTATCGTCTACAACTACAGCATGCTCAAGGAGCTTGGCACGGAAGCCGAGATCAAGGCTCAGGGCAAGGTCATGACCAAGGGTAAGGACTACGTCCTTGAGGATGGTGACATTGTCCTCTTCAAGGCTGGTGCCGCCAAGAGCTAGATGGCTCGCCCTTGATGTAACTTTGATGTGATACGAAAAGCTGGGGCTGTGGAATGCGGCTGGAATAAGATACCACTTTTTTTTTTGCTCCGGAGAGGATGAACACAAATGAACTCTTCTGATGGATATCATCTTCTTCCCGCTTCTCAATTCCAACAATATTGTCTTACAGATTGTATCGTCTTGGTGTATCGCCCATGTACGTAGTCGCGACTCTGTGTGTAGCGCATTATGGAGGTGCCCGATCACTGTCATGGCACCGGACGTAGTATTCACCAGTCATATGATTCATCATACGCCATTATCTGGAGCGTATGTCCTCCGCGCACCCAAGTTGTCAATAGCGTCTCGTGTTCACGGAAACGTCTTGCTTTTTGGGTGTAGTCGAATTCTCATCAGATTAAGTCGTCCTGAATCCTTCGAAGTACTACATTAAGGATCTCATGTTAGCTATGTTTCTGATCAGCGGAGCGCAATTGTCGTTTCGCATACCTTTTTCCTGAAGTCGTTCAAGGAATCGGCAGTCGCGCCTTGACCGGTGCGGTGGGTTTCCTGCAATTGCAGCCTTTGCACACCGTAGGCCGTGAGCGCTTCGACTGAGATTTCGTCGTCTCGTAGACGCCTGTATGTGAGGAGGCGGCGAGACCCTGCGTCGAACTCTATTAGCGAATGTGCTCAAGATGAGGTTTGAGATAGGTTTGCTCACATTTGTTGAAATGCTGATGGCTTTCTGCGACCAGTGCTAAAGCTGGGTGCTGGGGGACGGCGTATTCTTCTGCTTCTGGCTCTTCCTTGGCCTGCTGTTCGAGCTCGTCTGGCGTAGCATCGGGGTCTTCTTTGGCGCCGGCGACTGGCATCCACATGCACAGGCGTCCGCCATCGACCAAACGGATAGCGCTGAAGTCGAGGATATCGTCCAGCATGCGCACGAAGCTGTAAGGCTTTTTGGGCGGGACGTAATCGCTTTGTAGGTGAGCAGGTGCTCCGTTGTCTAGGATGACTTCGTACTTTAGTCGCTCCTTGACGTGGCCAAGCACTTTCAGGCCCTCTCTGACGCCATAGGGCGGGTCGCATACGATGGCGTCTAGAATTCGGCCATGGAGTAGTGGCGTGTTCGTTAGATCTGCTGCCATGCCGCCGAGATAGAGATCTGAAGTGCCATACTGCTTGAAGTTGCTCGCCACGTTGCGCCCCTTTTTGCCGCGGATACTGCGGCCATCCAAGTCACTGCCGAAGACCACTGCACCAAAGTGTGCGCAAGACACTGGGAAAGAGCCGGTACCCATGAAAGGGTCGTATGCTACAGTACCGGGAGCGGAGAGAGCCATGTTGGCAGTCACAAGAGACAATTCTGCATCCATCGAAGTGGTGGATATGTAATGCCTCTTCTTGACGTTATACGTGTGGACTGCTCGCCTTCCACCCTCAGCCACTTCTCGGCCAAAGTGCAGCTGGTGCGGTTTTGGTGCGTCGAGCTCGAAATCCTCGAATACAATGAATTGGTTTTCCGGTTTCGACATGACGATTTTGCCTGTGAAGTTCATGTAACCGAACGACTCAATCAAGTGGCGCTTCTCTTCGTTCGAGTGCGTGCCTCGGAAAGAGTCAAATTCGAAGCGGAATGTGGCAGATTGGTATGCTGGCCAGATGTGTTCAGTCCGCGCTCTGATGTCTTTGTGTAGAGCATCGTAGTCCTCGCCACTGCCCCAGAGCTCGTAAGCTTTCTGGACAAGGATTGAGCGTGATACCAGGGTTCTAAGAGTCTTTTTCGCATCTTCTGCTTCATCGAAAGCGACGATCGCGAATGGTGTCTGCATCGACTATCAGCAAACGACCGTTGATTGGGTTTCAATATGACAGGGACGGAAGGCTTGGACAAAGGAAAGTACTTCACGGACCTTCACGAACGAGCCAGCCTCCCGCCCGAGTGTCAAAAAGAACGACCTACATGTTCTGAGTATGATATCCAACGAAGTTTGATGTTGTGCAGCTCCGCTAGCGAATCGACTTCAGGTTTGCGGAAAGGTTCGTGCTGGTGCACAAAGCGAATCAAGTACTCCATATTTTCCCACGCACAATAGAGAGCGTTCCAGTATAGGCCTGTGGATTATGTCTTTTCTCTGTGCACGTATTTAATGGAATAAATGGCATTACTTTCACGTCGTTTGCAAATACAGAGTCACAAGAAAACGTCCAGCAAGGTTCACTAGCGCGCTTTGAACGCCAAGAGTTGGACATCTTTGGCTTTACTATACTACCATATCTTACCCTGAAAATATGATATTTTGCCATGAATAAATGAGCAAGATGGGTAATGCTTAGAAGTATTGGCCGTTGATCTATCTATGTCCAAAATTCTGTCTCCTTGTGATGTTCCGTTACTCCAATACACTTTATCCATCGAAGTCGAAGTCCTCTCCTGTGAGGTCTTCGAAGATCTCCAACGCGACTTGCTGCTTGAGCTTCGCCTGTTTCAATTTCATTGCTGGTCGTCCACCACTGTTTCCAGCAATCGTCTTGTCCGGCTTTCTCATACCGGCCGTCCTCTTGTTCGACACGTTCCTGTTTCCCGCAGAATTTGACTCTTGGAGCGCCCCAGACGTGCTCTCGCCTCTCTTTCTTGCGCTCGTGGGACTCTGTGAACATGGAAGCAATGCCTCAGTCGAGCGAGACTTCTTTGCGCTTGCAGCTTCTGCTACAGCCACAGCCTGTTGAGACGCAAAAGCAAACGAGTGCATTTCGTCTGCCGCCTTAGGGAGGTTCACGCTCCACTGCTTCCTGTCCACGAGCGCCATAAACTTCAAGAGCAGTTCATTGTTCTTCAAAGTTCTCTTGCTTCCGAAGACAACAAGCTTGGATCTCGCGCGAGTTATCGCAACGTTAACACGTCGCCAGTCTTTGAGCAGCTCGCCGACAATACCGGCTTCGTTCGAGCGTACCATGGAAAGGATAATGCACTCCTTGTCACGGCCTTGGAATCGGTCCGCTGAGTCTATCTCGACCTCTGCGCTTATACCAGCGACCTTGAACAGTTGTCTGAGGAGAGCCAGCTGTGAGCGGTATAATGTTATTACGCCAATCTCGCGGCCTGGCACGCCACGAGCGAGCAGTGAGCTGACAGTTTGTGCAGTCAGTGCTGCCTCGATCGTGTTCGTGATGTTTTTGCCAGATGTCAGAGTTTCGAGAGCTGCAGGTCCAACGGCATCTATGTTGGCGAAAACGACTTTATGTTGTGGTTCTGTAAGTCGATTGAGGAAGCACTCTGGGCCTGCAGTTTCGCATCCTTGCTGTTGTTGATGGAACACATCCAAGCCAGACGGATTCGAAAGTTTGAGCGTACGGCTCGCGACAGCCTCGTTACCGCATTTCAGTTTGCCCGAATATATCAGCTCGTTCGACAGACTCATGATATCCTCACACATTCTGTACTGTCGACCAAGCGTCGCAACAGCTTCAGGAAAACGTTCACTGAGTTGCTTGAACAGGCTGACATCCAGCCCACCCTCCAGAGCAGCCCGGTTCTGTACCAGTGGCGGTAGTTGGAAGTGATCTCCGACGAGAACGAATTTTCTTGCGTGTAGTAGCGGACCAAGCGCTGTCGGCAATGTGATCTGTGAAGCTTCATCCACGATGCAAACATCGAAGGCACGGCGTTGGAAAAGTGCATGATTCGTCCCCATGCAAGTCGTCGCGACGATCTGACATCCCATGTATGTTTCATCGATCTCGTCGATAGAGTGTCTGGGTGTTGCAGCAAGCTGACAAAACGTTTGCACCTCTGCATTGATCTTAGCCGGAACACCAAGTCGGAGAATGCTACCCTCCGGCGCAATGTCGCGGATCTTGAGCAGGATATTGTCAACAGCTGTGTGAGTGAATGATGTGAGAAGGATCGTCTTCTTCTCAGCAAGCAGCGCGCGGATGACGTGTGCGATCGTGGTAGTCTTGCCAGTCCCAGGCATGCCCAGTATGAGAGCGTAGTCCTGCGCGGCCAAAACCTTGCTTACAGCGGCTTGCTGGTCATCATTCATCTGACCTAGTTGAGATGGCTGCAGGGTCGGCAGAGCCGAAGAACTCGCAAACATCGGTGGAGCGTCGAAGACGATCTGGTTCCTCAATTTTGTATGAATCGGATGAGATGACATCAACGTCACCAGCTTGTTCCTGATCAAAGCAAGACCGTTGGAGAACTCGTCCTTGTCGAGCCTGTAGAGCGGTGGCAATGTGCTGACCGGGGTTGCAGTCGATCTGCTGTCAGTATCCATGACGCCTTTGAACGCCTGGTTGTGCTCCGTGTCGAAGTTTCCTAGTCTCTGGCGAGCATCTCCAAGCTTCCGATCGACCGCAACAGTGATGTGTTGCTTGGACATAGCAACTACATAGCCATTTGCCAATGCCCATTGGCCTTGTTCGGACGACACAACAATGGGCTCTCCCACAGTCAACTGGCTGCCTTCCGTAAAAGGCGCACCAGCATTGTTCTGCGCACGACCAAGAACGTAAGTGTATCGGTTGATCTTACCGCCACTCCCCTCGATCCCGTCGACGATGCTCGATGCCACTGCGGCGGCAGTGGACGTCAAATCTTGCGACACGATCAGGTTGCCAAAGCAGCGACCGGACTCCTCTCGCTCTGAGGACGCCATGGTCCAAAGCTCCTTGCGGAATCGGCTAGACTCGCTCTCTTCAAAGGTGAGCAGTTTGTCCCACTTGCTGAACCAAAGACGTAGCGCCTGCGCTTGCGATTTGTCCCCGGATGAGGAGTCTAGAAGGTGGCCCACGGCCTCGCGCCAGACAAGACTATGATTTTTCTTACTGTCATCGATCATTCCGGCTGATTCAGCTGAGCCGTCTTCGACGAGTGCGTGGTACATGAAGCAAGATTGCTGCGCATAGCATCTGCCACACTTGAAAGCATTACGCAGTAGTACCGGAAGACCAGATTGCTCGTACTCCTGCGAATCTGCGACATCTTCGCTTTCTCCATCTCTGGTTGGGTGCCTTGCTTTGTGGATATAGCCCGCCAGCCTGTTCCGCTCCTGTACCATCTGGCGAATCTCGTTGACTGGTGGAGCTATGCGTGTCATGGTTGAGCTTTCGAGATAGTAGAGTATACCTGCCTTGACAGTGACGTCGTATCGATCAGAGAGCAAGAGTGTGTACAGCGCCGTTTGGGCGCGGTGTGCAGGTGATTGTGTTGTTCTGCCAGTCTTGACCTCGAAGGGCGTTACAAGCTGCTTTGTAGGCTTCCTAGGATCGTCGCGGAGAGTTGATTGTATGGTCGCGTCAATGTTGCCTTTCAGTCCATATTGTGGTGACCAGACGTGTTCCTCTATAGCGATTACCTTGCTGATAGACATCCAAACTTTCTCGCCATTCCTGTCATCAACGAGCGATGAGTTTGACGGCTCAGATGCAACGAAGACCTTGGCCCATGCGGCAAGTTCGCCCATTTTGGCTTTGATCTCCTCGATGGCGAGTACAGTGTCTTGCATACCGAGCTCCCACAGCCCTTCCACGTGCGATTGAACAGTCTTCTCGACCAATTCAGCGAGGAAGCGATCATCCCATTTATTTGCACCAAGAGCCTGCTGGAAGATTTCATGTAAGATCTTGCCGTAAATCATAGCTTTGCTCGTTTCGCCAGTGGCTTTGATGCGGTCTTGCAGAACAGCTTTGCGAGTGCAGTCAAATGAGTCCGCCACTGTTGTCGCCGATAGCATGTGATCAGGGTGAATGACAAGGAAAGCACTTGTCTCACCATCATCCAGTTCCAGCTGCTGTGACGAGAGAAAATCCTCGTCCTTGGTCTGACCCGGAAGATATGACACATGAACGACATGTCCTTTCGTCACCGGAGTTGCGGCCCATGAGCCCCTCAATGTGATAGACACGTGTAAGTTTGTACGGTCTTCTTTGGCTACTAGTATCTGCATAGCGTCAGCATCTCTTTTCTCGCTTGGAGTCTCGACACATACCCTTTCCGGACAGAGTCGCCCGCGTGCATCTGTGTATTCACCTTCAGCTAGTTGCTGAACCATGAAACGCCGGTAGTGCTGTCCTGGCAATCTCTTGTTGATTCCAGATGGACTCGTCAGCGAGCGCTGAGAGAGACTACGTGCTTTCAAACGACGATTTCGTGGTGATGAAGAAGACTATACATTCATGAGCTATATACTCCATTATTTGGAAGACGGTCGACTTGCCCTGTACGCTTGAGTTGCCTGCAACTCCGCCTCGATGAAAGTGGTTTCGTCTATATCATCGCATGCGAATTCATCATCGTCGAAATCATCGTCAGCCAGCTCTATTAGCTCACTAGCTATCGGCTGCTGTGCTGGAAGTATTTGCTGAGGAGGTGGGTTGGGATGTGCCGGGATATCATGCAATGCTCTATTATGCAAAGGCTGTGATAGCAGCTCATCAAGATCCTCGGTCGAAAATTCCATGTCGTCCCCGAACTCGTCCATGTCTTCTGCTGGTATTGGCACGTGTGCACTGATTGACGCGTCTGGTGGAGCGGGCGCAGATACTGGTTTGAGGGTATTATCGCTCGGTGTGCGTCGGATAGAGGGTCGCCTGAAAGCCGGAAGGGGAGCCTTGGACTGAAGATGCAATGGCGCAGGTAGCACGTTGCCTTGCCCATTGAAAATATCGAAAGCTCGTGGCATTTCACCATGCTTTTCGAAAGGAGAGCCGAACGTCGCAGATTGCAATCGCGTACCAACTTGTGGACGAGCGCTTGGCGGCCCCATGTGTTGGTTGGTAGGCGCGTTGCCTGCATTGGGTTTTGGCTCAAGGGGCCTGGCGCGATCTTCTGCTCTTGAGGGCTTGCTGGTCGTATCCGGTAGAGGTTCAGAACTGGGCGGCTCATCCCCTGAAAGGGCCAGTGAGGGCTTAGCGAGTTTCTGCGTTGCCAAGGACTCTTGGATCTTCTCAACCATAGCTGCGACTTTACTTCGACCGCCTGACTCTGCAGTGCCGTTTTGCCATACATCCACTTTCATGTTTGCGTTCGTTCGTCGCTTCTTGCTCTTACTGCTAGGCCAGTCATTACCGGTGCTTGCCCATCGCCGCAGTCCAGATCCTTTCACGGGCGTCTCAAGCGGACGTGGCGACCCGCTAAAGTCTATGTTGCTCAGATCAGGCAGCCGCAAAGCATCGCCGCCCCCTTTGCTTATTCCATATCTTTGCCACAAATCAGCTGCTGGATCTGCCTCTGGGGTCCGCTGCTCTGCGCTGGCCGTGAAGAATGCAGACGCCTCAGCTCGTTGTGACGATGTGTTTGGGCAAGAAGGCGACGAAGATCTTGCTCTTTTCCGCTTGCGATTAGGTGTGAGCTGAGTCGACGAACTGTTCGGTATCCAGCCAATGTGGTCCTCTGGCGACTCTTCTCTTGGTTCGGCTTTCTTGGTGTCGTCAATGTTCCCGATCAAATCCTCGAGCGAGAGTCGTGCGCCGGGAGTCGAAGGAAAGGTGTTCGCGTGACACAGCTGCGGTGTCTTGGTGCTATCTGTCATGTTCGCTGACACGGTAGTCTTTGTTGGATGATGTGGCGCCGAGCTCGATGTCGCATTGTGTAGTTTGGCAGTCCGTTCTACTGGTCGAGTCTGACCCACTGGCGAGCCATTCTCTTTGCCTTCGTCGCTCTCGCGTGGTGCGGTAGGTTGTCCGGCTACGAATTGAAATGCTTTGAGTTTCGATTTTGCTTGCGATGTCGCAGGGACTGGAGGTTTCGGAGGCGCGGTGACGTTTGTCGTGTCGCTCAAAGTGGTCCTGTTCTGGTTCCTGTGCCAATTGCCGGGTCTTGGCTAGATAGGAGTTAGCATGTTGCCTACAGCTTCCAGAAAAATACGGGTTGGACTGCCGCAGTGGCTTGAGGCGACCATCTCGCAGCATATGCTTCAATCTTGCGCGGTAAAGACCTTCGGACTCACCTTGCTTCTCTGATCCTGTTCGAAAAAGCCTTTGGTGCGTGAAGACATTGACTCAACAGGAAGACGTTTTGTCCAATTGAGACCGTCTGGTATGAATACAGCAAGCAAGTTCCATCTGGTGTCGGGTGGGGCGAGTCTTGTTGCTGCTTGAGAAACCTCGAGCAAGTGAGCCGGCTGGGAGACGCGACGCGAGCAAGACGCGCGCTTAAGCAGCGATAAGCAGATAAGACTGTCACGTGACACACTGCCCGCCATCACTTCTTTCTCAAGCATACAGTTGTGACCTCGAAACTTCCACGATAGCCATCTTCCACCTCGTATAACATTGCACTAATGAAGGCACATCTCAAGATCAAAGGAGTCACTCGTATCACCACCGCTCTCTTTCACAACGGAGTAGCATACGCAGACACACAATAATGCCAGGCTAACATTTCTCGTTTCCTGGGTGTATTGCAGACCACATGGAGATCACAAAACTCACGACGCAGAACTGAGCCCTATGTTGTACTTCCTGCAAGCTGTGACAGAGAGTATTATGATTGCCGACTGGAAGGCCGGTATCGTACAAGGCTATGAATCATGCTCGGCATTGTGCTTTGCAGACAATCGGCAATGGCTCCTCCACAAGTCCCGTTCGTATAACACCCTATTCATCCATCTTGACTACAAGTAATCTGGACTAGCGGTGGCCTTGTTTGCAGTATACATCCAATACGAGATGCTCGCTTCTAAAATACCCCGACACCCCACCCCCACCCCCTCAAATTCGACAAACACTCCAATGGATCTGCAGGTAGCATGCACCAAGACGGACTAAAGTACATCATCACCAACGGTTAAATGCTGATCATGCTGTTCCTCCACATCTTTAGTTCATTAAGCCCTTGTTTAGGT
This sequence comes from Pseudopyrenochaeta terrestris, assembly GCA_022813475.1. Classification (NCBI taxonomy): domain Eukaryota; kingdom Fungi; phylum Ascomycota; class Dothideomycetes; order Pleosporales; family Pseudopyrenochaetaceae; genus Pseudopyrenochaeta; species Pseudopyrenochaeta terrestris. Next base: position 461,868 of record JAKLMJ010000011.1, read on the forward strand.
CAGACTTGCTGCGCGGATGACTTGCGCGCCACCAAATTGACAGCACTTCGCTGAGGAGTTCCGGGTCAATGTCCCAGTGCCGTCTTGGTATCGTACTCAAGGTCGCACATATAGAGCGTAACAATCGTTCAGTACTCTGATGAATGACACTGAACTTCATTTACAACTATGAGGTCCTGCTATTCCATCATCGTGGGCGCTACCTCGCTGACAGCGGCTTCGCCACTCGTCAAACGTGGACTTGATTCCAAGGCGCTGGCTCAAAAGTACTTTGGCAACGATGCTCCGTGGTATGAGGACCGCGTGCCTTACTTCGAATGCTCGGACTCAGAAATCCAAGATGTGTACTATTACCGATGGAAGATTTTCCGAGCCCACCAGCGAGACCTTGGAGCGCGTGGCTACATCTCCACAGGTATGTAGACATTGATATGATTATACTGGAAGCTCGACTGACCTTGATGCAGAGTTTCTGGACGATGTCAGCTGGCAACTGGAGCCTTGGGCTTCATTAAACGATGCCACAGGTTTCCACATCGGCGAGGGACGATGGCTGCGTGACCGTCGCTTCAGTGATGATTACTTGAACCATATGTACAACGGCGGTAACGACAGGCACTTCGTAAGTGTGAAGAGTATAACCCAAAACATGTCTGCGACAATCTGCTGACTTATATCCTTCTCTCTGAACAGACCGACTACATGGCAGACAGCACATGGACTCGCTTCCTGGTTGACGGTGATGAGGCGAGTATGACCGGACATCTGGATGCTATGATCACACTTTACGATGAATGGAATGACCACTATGACTACAACAAAAGTCTGTACTGGGTGGAGCCACTGGCTGACGCAACGGAGTACACGATCTCAAGTATCGATGCCTCTGGCGGCCAGGACGGTTTCGCAGGCGGCGAAGCTTTCCGTCCTTCGATCAACTCATACATGTGGGCTAACTTCCGTGCCATTGCCAACATTGCAAATTTGGCAGGCAAATCGGACATTAGCTCTTCCTATGTGGAGCGAGCAGCTGGTCTGAAGAAGCGCTTCCAGGACGACATCTGGAATGACACCTTGTCGCACTTCATCGACCGCCATTACGAATCAACCCAATTCGTGCAATACTGGGAACCGATCCGGGGTCGTGAGCTCGTCGGACTCGTGCCCTGGATGTTCGATATGCCTGACAACGACGTCAAGTACAGTGCAGCTTGGTCTCACCTACTGGACACCAACGAATTGCGAGGCGCTTCTGGCATGCGAACCGTAGAACCATCTTACGAGTATTACATGAGGCAGTACCGGTATGATGCCGCGACAGGATTGCGTGAATGCCAATGGAACGGGCCTGTCTGGCCATACCAAACAACACAGGTTTTGCTTGGACTTGCCAACTTGTTGAACAACTACAACCAGACCGTGATCTCTAGAGATGACTACTTGCAAGAACTCCGTACCTACACCAAGTTGCACTACAACAATGGCAAACTTGACTTGGAGGAAGACTTTGAGCCTGATAAGCCTGGTCCAATCGTGGGTCTGCCACGTTCACACCACTACTTCCACTCTGGATACAACGATTTGATCATCTCGGGCCTAGTCGGCATCCGCCCTCAGTCTGGCGATAGCATTGTTGTGAACCCGATGCTACCCAGCGACTCGGACATCTCCTATTTCCGTCTTCAAGACATCGCCTACCACGGGCACTCAATCGCTGTCCAGTGGGATGCTGATGGCAGCCATTACGGCCAGGGCGCTGGTCTTACCATAGAGCTTGACGGGAAGAAGGTCGCTTCCTCCACAACCCTTCAGCGCCTCTCTGCAGAAGTTCCATCCGCTGCAGCTTCTGCCATTGACAGGTCTCGCATCGCCAAATCTGTCCAGCTAAACACAACTCAATACCCTATGGGCAGTGCATCCAGCGGCAATAATACTGCAAATATTCATGATGCCATCGACGGCCGTGTCTGGTTCTTCCCTGAGCTGCCCAATGGCTGGAACTCCAATGCCACGGAAGAAGACTCACAGCAATGGTACGCTATCGACTTTGGCAGCTCGATCACTTTGAGCAGCGCCGAACTCGCATTCTTCGTGGATGACGACGAATATGCACTGCCATCAGACTACGTGGTTTCCAGCTGGGAGGATGGCCAATGGCAGAAGATTGAGGGCGATGGCGAGGAACTGGTGGCGAACGGAGTGACCAATGTGAAGTGGAATGACTTGAGCACAAGCAAACTCATGCTTTCCTTCACCCAGGCTGCAGGGAAGAAGACACGCTTAGTCGAGTTCAAGGCGTTCTAGTCTACGTGCATGGAAGTGGAGGATGGCTCAAATGGGTATCTTTGGGATGACTTACTATGCCCTAGCACACCAAGACCTTGGAGATGTCAAATGTTAAGGTCTCGGGACTCGTATTTTTCCCTGCAATCGATATGTTTTGAGTTTTATATGTATTGTAACACTGAGTGTGGGCCATGATCCACCGGCACTCACTTCGGGTGAACGCTCTCCGACCGCATGTGCTCCACATCCCCACCTTTCGTCATAGCCGCTATTGGCGGACCTTGCATAAATAGGTCGAGCTTGTCTGCACAGTGACATCTTCAGCTATTTAGGAAACAGCCGATCTCTGTACATGCTACTCTGTAGGTTTCATGGACTCTCGCTAGGAGGTAGACTTCTCGCGAGTCACGAGCGCCTGCAGATTAGCCCTCTGTTGTCGGGATGTGGAGGTTCGTCTGCAAACGCGATGGTTAGCAGACACACATTATTATTGACTCTTGAACACGACGTATATATGTAGAAGAATGGCTTCTATCACTTGTGCTGCATTCAATCCCGCGGCGCCAAAATGCCTGCCTCGCGCTCTTCCCTCATGGCTTTGGCCGCAATGGCCGTCAGCGTTCCTATTGCAGACGCAGCAAATGCTACCTTTTATCCCAAGCTCAATTTGACCGATACATCCGGCACCTTGATACAGGCTCATGGCGGTGCCATATTGAAAAGTGCTAGCTCCGATGACAGCAACTGGTACTGGTTCGGAGAAGACAAAACTGGCTTGACAAACAGTGGCAGGTAAGCAACGTACACAACAGAAGAAAACGCATTGCTCCAGCTATTAACATCTTACCACAGCTTCATTGGTGTGAACTGCTATAAGAGCAGTGACTTCGTGGCATGGGATCATGTCGGTCATGTCTTGTCACCTGAGGCGGGCACCAACATCTCTGACAGCAACATCGTCGAAAGACCGAAAGTCATTTACAACGACAAGAACTCTGAGTATGTCATGTGGTTCCACGGCGACACCTCTAACTACGGTGCTGCACAAGTCGGAGTGGCAACTAGCAAGACCGTGGATGGACAGTACTCATGGAAGGGCAACTTCAAGCCCTTTGGCAACGACAGCAGGGACATGACAATCTGGAAAGATCCCGACAACGGTGCTGCATACCTCATCTACGCTACCAGCAATAACGCAGACTTTTCTATCGCAAGTCTGGATGATGACTATTACGCGCCCAATGAGACTTTGCACACATTCCCGGGTGTGTACTGGGAAGCTCCTGGTGTCTTCAAGATCGACGGTGTCTACTACCTGATCTTCTCCAAGCAAGATGGCTGGACACCGACAGACAACTTCTACATGACCTCGACCTCCATGGCTGGCCCTTGGAGCACGAACACGCTTCTTGCACCCGAAGGCTCTTACGCTTATTTGACCCAGAACGCTTACGACATCGTCGTCGAAGGCTCAGAGCAAACCACATATCTGTACTACGGTGACCACTGGAGTGGCAATCAGCTGGGCTCGTCGACATACTCTTTCCACCCAGCCACTCACGATGGAGAAACTTTATCTCTACACAACACCGGTGCATGGACTTTGGACCTTGAGACTGGGCTATGGAGCGATCTTCCCTTCGACAGTATCACTGCAGCAGACTCGACAACCTCAAACACTACGCTTGTGGCTTGTGAAGACGGCTGCACTGGCGGCGTCGCTGCAAACCTGACATCCGACACTTCCTTCTCATTCACCTACTCCGGCAGCTCAGGTGCTAAGGTCTTGGGAATCGAGTATGTATACAATGGACCTAAGAACCGATTCTTACACCTGGCCGTGACGGTCAACGGTAACGCAGCTGAAGGAAATGCTTTGGTGGAGACGTCAAGGAGCACGACTTTCGCGCAGGAGGTGCCTTTCCCTGTCGAACTTGCGAGCGGAGATGATGTGTCATTCTCACTTCTGGATTGGGATGGCAATACTTTCTTGGTTGATGGTGTCAAGATCTACGAGGATCTACGCTAAGTCCAGGCCTTTGGCAACGTGTGATCACAGGTACCTTATGCAAATTGATGACAGCGCGAATTGAGCTTTCTTCTTTCATGATACCTCCTCAAATATCACATGCCTGAGCACACCCCAGGGCCATCCTCCGCTTCGCACCTACATACATCTTGAAGATAACCTCCCTGTCTTTACTAGACCCTTCAAGCTTCAACAAGCCTAGTAATACTTGTTGTCGCGATCCTGCCTGCGATAGCGAGACGCATCCTTGTCATGCTTCGTATCCTTAGGCGCTAGCTGCCATTCCCAATCAGGTTCGGGATTAAGACGCGCATCGCGCGCATCGCGGGCTGCCTTGCGCTCATCGTGGCTGGCCTTCTTCTCGGTCTTCTTAGCCTGGGCTTTCTCCTTTGCCACGAGGACTTTTTCCTTGATCGCTTTGATGGGCTGCTTGGCGACCTTTTTCTCAACACCCTTAGGAGTGGACTCGCGAGGGCCTTTGCTGCGGTCGCCGCTGGTGCGGCCGCTGCTCTTGTGGCCGCCACTGGATCCTTGGCCTCGACCGGTCATGGTGTAGGATGCTTGGTGGGCTGAATTTGGGTGAGAAGGCTGCTATTGAGGATGGGAATAGATGAGAGGTCTGACGTGTATCGAAAGATCTCCGAGTTTGAAGTTCGGGCAAGCTACATTCCATCAAGATCGCCGTCTTATGACGGTTCATTGTTCTTTGTTCCATCGAAGGATGGCTGTAGTCTGTTCGTCATCGCCGGATCCGGTATGGTGAAGTCGACGACGAGGTCGTTTGCGCCGATTGGAACATGCTGTACTGGATATGCACACACTAGCGAAATGCCCCATTGTTAAGAATGTTATCATCTGTCTTTACTATTAACAAGCTGTTTTGTTGTAATCATTCACATTCTCAACGCGGCTGTAGTATCAAGATGGCAAGTACTAGGCCCTCTTTGTCGTTGTCTCAAATATAGAAGAAGAGCCCGACGGTATGTCAATATATGATCGGCATTATTACTTGCTTTGAATACAACGCAGCTGTGCTCAAATTGAGGTCGTAAGGTATACGCACAGTTGTATGTCTGCGCACATTCCACGAGAATTCAGTACTCATACTAGCAGCTATAGCTCTTGTGCTTGGTTTGAACGCTGTCGAGATAATGCTAAAGGTAGACTGATCCGCTTATAAACGATAGGCCTCTAATGTCAACACCATACTATCCACAAATAGTATGGTGCCCGCAGAGAGCTTGTTCGCAGACTTTTAAGCAGCAGCTGTATGTAGTGTCGACGATGTAAGGGATCTAGGCGCAGCAAAGCACCCGTCGATGCAAGGGCGAAGGAAATGATCATTCTGCGTTCTGTGGCTGCATTCGGAACTGCGAAGCCGAATCAGCCGCTCTTTGGCCACGTCAAAGACCCGAAGCGCTTGTGTGTGGCCATCAATAATGAGCAAGTCTAGATAGTCACATCGTACGCAGACTTACGACCGAGAAAGACCTCTTACACATGGGACAGTGCCGGTAACTCCTGCTTTGTTCAAGGCATTACAATATTTGATTGCTGCTCCTTCCCCATCAAAGGGGTTCAATTCGCTGCCTTGCCGTTCCACTCTCTTCCCATATATCCAATGGCTTTGTCACTGTTAGAGCAATTGGCGAAGGTCACCGGGTTGGTGCACCATCAGAAATCTACGGCCATCGTCCAGCTCTAAAGATTCTCAATCTTGCAAATGCCATCTCAGCGGGGAAGGTTACTATTATATAGCCTAGAGCTGAAGGCAGGAGTTTTATCAATGCCGCAGAATTCCGCAAAGGGCGAATGAGATGAGAAATGTTTGGGTCCCCTATTACTTCATCTTTTATTTCGAAGCAGAGAGCTATGCGTGAGGCTGGCCATTGGGATATATAGATGTTATCACTCGAGACAGCACTGTCTCGGCTTATGGTTCGTAGATCAAGCCAACAACCTTACGATTGATCTTTCGAGGTGGCTTGTAGTGCTTGGAACCACATCCTGAGGACGAACTATCGTTAACCGTCGACTTTTTAGGCTGCGTCGATGTCTGCTGAAGGCGGCGCAGCTCTTCCATCTTTTTGTCCCAATCAGCCGCGTGATCTCGTTCTTTCTGTGCTAAAGCGGCTTCGCGTGTCTTCAAGGCCTTTTGAGCGGTGGTGTTGTCCTTCTCTTTTTGTATCAATGCAGCCTCGCGATCCTCTAGTGCGGCCCTGTTATCTTTCTCTTGCTTCGACCATTTTGCTTTGCGATCTTCCAATGCTCTAGTCTTGGAGGTGTACTGCTCTTCTTGTTTGGCCAACGAAGCCTCGCGATCCTCTAATGTCCTACGACGATCCTCTTCTGTTTTTGACAATGTAGCCTCGCGATCGTCTAGTGCCTTCCTTCCAGCAGCGCTCTCTTCCTCTTTCTGGTCAAGCGCAGCTGTGCGATTCTCTAATTGCTTCTTGAGATGCTCGATATCCTTCTCTTGCTGAGACAACGTGGCTTCACGATCTTCCAATGCTTTTGAGTGATTCAAGCCAGAAGAGCTGCCGGCATCAGCAAAATACCAAGTCATGAATCCGTAATGCGTGATCTAGAAGAGGCCAATCAGCACATGACACAATTTTGATGGCGGCAACAAGGTGACTTACACTCCATTTGTGCATGACCACTCTCCAGCCCGTCTGGCCTGGCTTGAAATCACTAGAATTCCAGGCTCTCAGGAAGAGCTCCGGGGTCCCGACCATCGAAAGACGATACGAGCCTGGTGGACGGACTTTGTCTCCATCGTGCTCAATGAGCCACATCTGTTTAGTGTCGGATGTGCCCACCAAACCCTCATGTTTTGGCTCGCCAACCACGTATTTGCCGCTTGAGACGCTCTTGATGGCTACAGTGTTGGGCTCGTCACCGTACTCGATGATCCACTTATCATCATCGCCGCATGAGTCTGCATGGCTCATGACAACGCCGGAGGGTCTGCCGCTCTCGTGGTATGTCAAGACATAGCCAGGGGTTACCAAAGAGAGGTATGCAGGCTTGGGATTGCCCATATTGAGAGCTGAGTGCAGGGGAAGCTGGTAAGGATTGTAAGGAATGGCGATTGAATGACGCAAAGGTAAGGGAAGAATTGAAGGAAAGGCAGGAGGTCAAGAATCGACGTCTACTCTCCCTTTAACAATGGCCTCCAGGAGTGTCCTGATGGGCTCCGCTTGTGGAGCTGAGCATCTTTTACGTAGGCGGACCTGTGATCTCGTAATACCTCATATTATTGACCCAGCACGCCTGCGTATAGGTTGGAGGATACAAAGATCGCTGTGCCAAGCGGCCACCACAGTCGCCGGCGATTAAGATGTGAGATCTGCTCATGTTGCTTTTACCCAAAGCGGCGATGACGATCATGCACGGATATTTTAGTGTCGATCTTACGACAAGGGCCGATTACGTTCCTCCGTGGCTGGCTCTTTTCTCAAAAGAAAGCATTATCAGATGTAGCAAGCGCTCCTTCCATATCGAAGTGGTTCATTTCACTTACAATCCGAATTGGTCTAGTGGCTAGGATTTGTCGCTCTCAATCATCAATCCGATGATCAGTTCCGACAAGGCCGGGGTTCAATTCCCCGATTCGGAAAATATCCTTTTGCAGTTTCTACTTGTGGAAGTTAACAATCTTTTGTCCTTCCTTTGCACAGTTGTTTCCTGGTCCTGCGCATGATCGCACGTGCTCTAATGTTCGTACCAGTAGCGGTAGCTCCCGAAATGGATTCGTTCCTTGACAACGCGGTGATAAGGACATGCTTCTACCATCAGGTGTGCGTCTATAGATCTATGTTGCCCACAGAGAGGCTATGCGCAGGGCTGAGTGGATCAGCTGTAGGAAGTTGGGCTCTGGTGTTGTAGAATGTGTAGAGAGAAAAGGGTAAGATAGGCACGAGGACGACTGGCACTTGTATTTTACAAGACTGAAATGCATCTATGTAACCGATCGAGGCGTGTTGACAGGTGCCCTGTTCCATGAACGACTCCCCTAATTCAACGCAATGTCTCAGTTGATCAACAGGAATTTTCACTCAAACGCCAACAACATGCTCAAGAAGATACTGCTCCAGTAGGCATTGCAGTACCATTCATGGTTCCGTTACCACCCATGTCTCCACCACCACCGACCATTGAGTTGGCGTTCGCATGTCCACCATCCTCATCAAGATACGCAGCCACGGCATAGTACTCATCGTCAATATAGTTGGCGGAAGTGTTGACGCCAATCTGAATCCAAGCAAAGATACCATCTGTCACATCCGCTCCCAAGTAGACGTACTGCGGGAAAGGATCATAGTAAGTATCGGCTTGGACGATATCCCACATGTCTTCATCATTGGTAGTGACAGCCTGGGTGTTGGTATTGTAAGGACTGGTCTCCTCGACTGCGGCACGCACATCCTCGTCCCAGAAGAGCTGTCCAATGTGGGTGATGTTGTTGTCGGCGTTGATAGTCTGGTTGTTGAAGATGGTGTAGTTCATGTGAGCAAGTAGGTGAGTATGAGTGGCACGGCCATCCTGAAAATCGTTAGCATTGATTTCTATGCAATATTCGGTGGTCGACTAACGTAATGACCGGGGAAGATCGTGTCAAATTTGACCACACCATCTGCGTCGGTGAACTGAATGCCGCTGTCGAGAACGGTCAGTATATTCATTGATGATAGCCGAGTACAGTACTCACCGTAAGAACGTCGAGTTGTAGCCACCTGCAGCATAATTTCCACTGGTACTAATGCCGGAGTATACACCAGTAGCATTGGCATTCCAGATGTCCACTGCAATGTCTGGCACAGGTTCGCAAGTCTCAATGTCAATATATTGGACCTCGAGATGCAGATCGACGCCATCACTATACAGTGCCTCTTTGACATTTTGACGAATGACCTCGCCTGTGACATAATAGGGACCATCAGTCACCTCTGGGGTGAGAACGCAGCTTGTGTTGGCACCAAACAAGACATCAGCAGGAGTGCTGTATCCGTAGTTATCGATGCCGGTCATGTTGTGGTCGACTAGAACCCTGTCAGATATATATCATCAGGGTAGATTGCATCTGACCTACCAGTCTCGAACTCCTGCAGTGTTGCAAGGTCTCGACGATACTTCTGGGGCTTGACTTCGAGGCCACGCTTCTGCCTGAGCTTATCGAGCTGGTCCGCGCGTCGAGCAATGCTGCGTGCCATGAGAGCTTTGTGGTCGGCAGTACCGGCGCAATTGTCGATTGAACGACGGGTGTGTTTCGCGAGCGATTCTCGCTGACGGACAGAGTGTTCGATGGCAGCATGATCGTGATGCTCGCCAGGATGGGCAGCTGTAAGGCCAAGTAGAGTTGCAGCAACGAGGCTACTAGTAAGCTTGGAGTAGTTGACCATAGTTGCAATGGCACAAGTGTAAGGATCTGGGGATTGTGGAATGTGAGAGGTGAATAGTCGCGAAATTGTACTCTACCGACGACATACTTATGTATCATGGCAGAGTACAGTATAATGTACGCGTACTCTGTTCATGATCAATGCCAACGTACTCTCTCTCCGATCAACTGGCATTGAACCAGGGCTATGCTGTCGCAGCTATGGCTGAGACGCGTAGTATGCTGTGAATTACGTCCAGGATTTTGATCCACTCGATATGCACAGAATCAGGCCGTGCTTTCGACCATGACATGATGCTTATCCAGTGCATTGCCATTGGAACAGGACTTACTATGTGCATAGGGCAGAGCCGCGTAGTACATAGTCTTTCAACATGGAGCACAGACTGTGAACACTCTCTACGAAGGCAATGCCCTAATCGACCGCAAGCCGCCGAAGCTTTGGCTCAGGGCAGTATACGTGGCCCAACGAGCCACGCACTATTCAGATGTTCAAAGAGGAGAATGGAGATTGAGCCTCAGTACACGGCATGCAGAGGCGCAGCACACAAAGAAGGCAAGAATGGACTTCGCGCAAAGTGCAACAGAACACCTGCGCCTCTCTAAACGTTTCACGCCCGAGACTTTTCCGATCACACAAGAAAGGCAGCAACTACTGGACCCCTTGGACGCGGAAGGAGCCGCCGCTCAGGTCTGTCTTGTGTAGTCTCTCTCCTCCCACCCTCTCTAATGCCTCGTCTTGACTTCGTAACCTGTTCAACTATACCTACCACAACCACGACCATGCTACTGGCAACAATTGCTATATAAGCCGATGAGCCAACCGGCTAGTTGTCATTGCCAATGCTCATGCAAACAACCTCCTTTCTCATTTTGTTGGCATTTGCACTTCCGCCTGCAGCATTCGCTCAACTCCCGGATTCTATCGAAGCTGCTCCAAGGTCTCGCCGCGCGCTATCTCTTAGTTCTTCCTCTATCTACCATATACAACATACCTTAATCGCGGGACTCGATGTAGTGGTTTCGAGTCGGCACAGCAGCAAGTATGTGCGATGTAAGCGCCAGGTAACATGCACTATGCCGCTACATGTGGCACAGCAGCGCTTATACTCCTAGGCATTTCGAAATAGCACCGTGTGGCACAACGTCCACTGAGGCAAGAGTAGGTACCGCCACCAACAGATGCCTTATCTGCGTGAAACCGGAGCTAGTACTCCGCCAAAATTGTGCTGGTGGGCAGGTGTTTGTAAAAAAGGCAGCGCACCTCGCAACCGTGGTTTCTCGTGAATACTCAATCCACATACCGCATTGCCATTTCGAGCCACAAAATCTTACCGTCACTATCAGGCTCTACGATGAGTCTGGCATCCGAATCGCGCCGCTCGGTATCTCCTGTCGACCAGGCTGCGTACCATGATACCGAGCAACTGAATCCTACGGTATACACCACACCAACTACTTCGCATACTTCGATGCACAGCAATGAGAAAGCACATCGTTCGACTTCGGATCAGGCCGCGTTCCTGAAGGAGCCTTGCGTACGACCCTCGCCACAGTGGAAAGATAGCTCGTACTGGTGGCCTTGGGAGTGGCTTTGCGAGTTGCTTGCCATTGGATCACTGGGCGCGATGATCATCGTTCTCATGTGGTATCGTGACAAGCCGCAGTCCGAATGGCGGCAATCCTACTTTACGTTGAACGGTTTAATTGCATTTCTGGCGACGCTGACCAAAACTGGCCTTATCATTCCTGTTTCCGCAGCTATTGGACAACGTAAATGGCTTCGATTCATGCCGAACAAAAGAGGGCAACGCAGTGCCAGGAAGCTTGGCGATTTCGAGATGTTCGACGAAGCCTCTCGAGGTTCCCTTGGCAGCACAAAGCTGATGTTCTCCCTGAACTTCTGGTATGACTGGCCAGTGTGTCGCTCGCACTCATACGCTGACTCCATATATCAGGGACGTTGCATGCTTAGGAGCTTTCATTACTATTGTATCCGTGTTCTTCAGTGCAATCACTCAGAACGTGCTGGGTACATATGTCAGCATGAAGGACGGCCGATCGCTCGATCTTGTTGCTGGTCGGGTGCCCCGGAGTGATTACTTTAATCTCACCGACCAGCCACCTGCTTCAGAACTGACCTTCTGTGAGTAAGTTGCTCTCGCAGTAGACATAACAACGCTGACCCAGGCTAGCCGATCAGTACTTCACTGATGTATCAGCTCTTGCTGCTATCTACAATGGCATTATCTCGGATAAGATTGATGATGTGCCTATTTCTTGTGCCACAGGGAATTGTACCTGGCCAATTATTCCCACTGCTGGCATTTGTGGGGCTTGTGTGGACATGTCGACAGAAGTCATCACTAATTGTGGAGGCGGATCCATGTCTCAAGTGGGTGGTTGCTACTTCGCGATTCCCGGAGGAACCAACTTGACCAGACCGACAGAATTGCCTCTGCCTCTCGACACGACTCCGATATTCATCGCGGGATCCGGAAGCGACTACATATTCAACCAGACGGACGTGGTCGGCGAAGGCGTCATCTACGGAAAGATGTCCTTCAACTTCATTGGACAGTCCTACTCACATTTTGTCGATCAGAACCAAGGTTCCTGGATTCCAGCAAATCGCACGGTATTCAATCGTGCGAGCGTCAAAGCGTACGAGTGCGGTCTGTGGAACTGCGTCCAGTCCAGAGCGGTCAACGCGTCGAATGGTATCGTGCAAGATAACATTGTGGGATTCCTGAATGGACGTAACAAACCGACTGTCTACGATCCCATGGACGGGAACGACCACTTCCTAGACGACCCTTCGTTCAATATCGATAACATCACGTCGTACGATAGAACAGGCAATGACAATGCTGCACAATTTGGGATGCAGGCCACTTTAGAGTATGCGCTCAGCGGATCTATCACCATCAACGCAATGTCTGAAGTCGATTTTACACCAACAATCGTCCGCGAGCCCTCGGAAGATCCCAAAAACGGTACAATTAATGGTCTGGCGGGCTCCGCGGCCGATTGCTTGCACGCTGCGTGGGTCTATGCCGACGACATCGACAAATGGTGGGCGAGGCTTGCGAAGAGCTTGACGAACAATGTTCGTATGAATGGTGGGCTGCGACAGCCAGAACAAGGCAGATACGACGGCATCGCATGGACAGAAGTCGTCCACGTCGAAGTGAGGTGGCTCTGGCTCATATTCCCCGCTTCCTTGGTGTTCCTCTCGACCATTTTCCTCATAGCGACCATGATCGCAAGCTGGCAAAGTGGACTGCGACCATGGAAATCCTTCGTCCTACCAGTGCTCTACACGAGGCTAGAGGAAGGATTGCAGGAAGAATGGAGGCAGGAAAATGTCGATGCTTGCGGGTCGCTGGCCGAAGTGAAGGATCGCTGGGTTGGTCTGGACAGCAACAGCTCCGACGATTGGACGTTCCGACATGTCACCAAGCAGTCTATCAAGAAAAAAGAGGGACTTTATGCTGTGGATGTATCCCTGGAAGCGAGCATGAGCACAGAGCAGTGAGACGCGCGACAAATTCACGTTTGAATGGGAAGGTCGTTCCACGCATCTGGGACAATCATGCGAAATACCAAAAACGATGCATCGGACGTGCTCTTCCATAGTGATTTGATCTAACTGGACGTGCGATGCACATGGAACGCCAGTGGCAGTGCCCGCGCTAAAACCGATGGCACTGCATCGACGGATGTCATGAACAAGGGAACAGTGCGGCTTTGGCTTCTCTTTGGCAGTGCTACTGGCCGAGTATGGCGGGCTGGAAAAGCAGAGTGAAGCCATGGATATCATTCAACGTGCTTTCTCGCAAGACTGGCAGATGGTCTGCAGGACAAACGGAAGCAGGCTTTCGCCGAAACGAAAGCTCTACTGAGCGAGGCGGCAGGCCCGTCGGACTGCACAGAATAACAGCAATGATTTGTGAGCCAGTACACTACAAGGGCTTCGGAAAGACGCAAGGTTCGGATTGCACGCGATACATTAACCCTCGTATGAATGGCTGAAAGAGACTACTTTGTTGGCGTCGAAAAGCGCATACGCGGCCAGGTCGTACTTCACGTCGCCTTTGACCGAAGCATGCACTTCACAAGTGAATAAGTCGAATCATATCCTGGCGTAGAGTCTTAATCGAATTGGCAGCATACGCTGAGACGGCGCCTAGACGAGTTTCACGCCAGATGCCTGGAACAAAGGTTCCGCTTTTTCCCGACCAATCAAAGCCCGCAAACCCCAGACTCCTGCATTCACGCATCGACCAAGCCGGGCTTTGTGCAAGGAGGAACAGCTCCTGTCCACATTCACCTATGCCTCGCCCAAGCGCTGTCGACCTGCGACCACACCAGGGACCGAGCATCGACCAATTAGCCTGAACAATACCCTACAATTCACTATTGTCCGTGCCTGAGCGATGCGCAACTGCAGGAGACCGCCACCGCGCAACGCAATGCCGTTGGTCAATAGTGAAGGAACAAAGGTTTCATAATGCTATTGTGCTTTGTCAATGAAGCCTACAGCCCGCAGTGGCTAAGGCCATATGACTTATAAGGTTACACCTTTACTGTACTTTCCTTTTCTTTTCTCCACCGCAACACAAACTCGCTCGACGCGTAGTTCCACATTCCTTCAACACCGCAAGGACACACCGCTCACCCAACTCACTCTCGCTAACTTAAAAGATTGCGATTAGCCGGTCTAATCCTTTCGACACAACGCACAACCACAGCAACGACCCCGACAACCAGCAACGCCATGCTCTTCAAGTTCAGCTTCCAGGGCCTTCTTGCCCTTAGCCTCCTCGGCGTGGCCAACGCTCACATGAGACTGGCATCTCCGGTGCCCTTTGACGTCGACAATTCAGACAATGGACCAATCACTGGAGCTTCCTACCCTTGCAAATCCCCAGGCAAGCCTGCTGCATATAGCGTCTCTGCGATGAACAAGATCCCCGTCAACGAGCCTGTACTTTTAGCCTTCAAAGGAGAAGCCAACCATAATTTTGGGTCTTGCCAACTGAGTATTTCATTGGATGAGGAGCCCGACGTCAACAGTGTGTTCAAAACTGTGCAATCATTTTTGGGAGGGTGTCCCGTCACCACAGGCAAGGGCCTTACCTTCAACCTCCCCAAGGACTTCCCGAACGTCAAGCGTGCGACACTTGCGTGGACATGGTTCAATAAAGTGGGCAACCGGGAAATGTACATGGATTGCGCGGCTATCGAGGTGACAGGGGGTTCCGACAACAAGGACTATTACAACTCGCTACCTGACATGATGAAGGCGAATATTGGCGACGGATGCACCACCGAGGATGGAAAGGATCCTGTTTTTGCCAACCCTGGTGCCTTTGTCATCAAGTCTCCTGACTTTGTTCCTGGCAGCTTCATTGGCTCGTCCTGCGCTTCCGCTGCCAACGGTACCGCTGACGCGCCAGTCGTCAAGAACTTCGCTGACTTCAAGCCTCCCGCCAAGGACGCCAACCAGATTGTTCCAGTCAGTGGCGGTAGCGGTGGCAGCAGTGGCAGCGGAGCCTCGCCATCTGCGCCCGCCACTTCCGGCGGTAACGATGGCATGTACACTCAGCCTGCCGCCACATCGACAGCAGCCGTCAGTAGCGGCGGCAACGACGGACAATACACCCAGCCAGCTGCCACATCGGCTCAGTCCTCCTCCGTCGCCACATCAACCGCCGCTTTCTCCAGCGCAGTTCCAGCCATTGGTAGCTCTGTGTCCTTCCAGACCATGACGATTCCAGCTTCGAGCAACACAGCTTCGAGCGACACCGCATCGGCATATCCCACAATGTCGCCATCTGACGGCCAGGGCATTTCTGGCCCTTCGACCGGCGCAGCTGTACCGACAGGCTCTACCTCTTCATCTGGTGGCACCACTGGCACTTGCACAACTGATGGTGCGATTGTTTGCAATGGTCCCAGCCAATTCGGCCTCTGTGACCACGGCAAGGTCGTCTGGCAGGCTGTAGCCTCCGGCACCACCTGCTCCAATGGTTCTATTCAGAAGAAGCGCTCTGTCATTGTTCCCCGCCACCCTCACGGTGGACACAGGGCACACTTCAGGTACGAGTAGAAGCGACGAGTTGGGCTCAATTTGGGACCTGGCGGTCTAGCTCTCACGAGACTCACGACATCTGCAGCGAGACTAGCAGATCTGCATAGCGACGGCGTTTGGGAACGAAGCATCTACGGCGTTTTTGATAATTTTTTTTGGGACAGCGCATCTTTTAGACAATCAATGCAAATTTCTCTTACGAGAACATGACAACAACATCATTTCCTCTCTTTTTTTTCCCACGGTGATAAACCATGAAATTGATCTCAATCGTGCCTGATACATCCATTGAGATGAAATGACACCGACTGCCCGACCTGAAGGCACGGTGACATTGCTATTCGGCCAACTAGAAGGATCAGAAGCAATAGCGAAAGTCTCAAGATCTGATCGTGACTTGCCAGTAGCAGATTGAGAGACATTGAACATGCAGACCGTGAAGAACCCGATGAAATAATACAGAGTCTTTTCTTCATTTATCCTACATTTAACCTATCGACAAGTCCTGATGCTGATTTCATGCACGCATTAAAATGATGCAGCTTCGTAGAAAAACTTGGACGTATGAACACACACACCCCTGTTTCAGTCACTAGACCGTAGATTTGTATTTTTCTTTGCCCAGCCATAACGTACAATATTGTACATTGTCGTAGAACGTCTACGGCAACATGGAGTTGAGATTACAGGTGAGATCATACCACGTAAGGTTCTCACTCTTGCTCTGGCAGATACTTGGTAATGGCCTTCTCCTTGCCTTCACCAATCCTGCTCGCCCGCGCCTCTTCTTCTGCACTGAGCTCGAACCGGCTCATCCTAGCAGTAAGCCTCTCATCGACAATGCAAGGCTCAATCCAGACGCTCTCCTCGTGTGATTCGCGCTCGCGGTAAGTCGTCTTCCACCAGTTGCGCTCCTCGGGTTGGGCAACGGTCACGACTTCGGACACTGAAGCGCTGGATGTCTCTGTTGAAGCGCCGGCATTGTCATTTGATGAGACTGTGCTATAGGGCCTGTGAGCGGCGAGGACGACTGATGCGACTTGACGTCCTACATCGTCGGCGAGTACGCGACGGTTCAAGAAGCGCCAGATACGAATAGGGGTGTTACGGAAGCCGAGCAGGTGAGGGAAGCTGACGGCGTTCGAAGGGCCAACGATGGGAGGAGCGAGAGCGGAGAGAGTGGCAGATGGGTATGCGGCGGGTGTGATGTAGGCGGGCGGGTGACGAGGTTTAGGCTTCTCGGCCTCTTTCTTCTCTTCTTCGGTCTGTTCCTTTTCGGGCTCGGCGATGGGCGCGTCGTCTTTAGGCTGAGGCTCATCTTGTGTGAGCTCTGATAGTGGTGTGACCGAGGCATTTGTAGCTCCAGTTGCCGCCTTTACAGCAGCATCGCCTACTGAGGCTTGTCCAGGAATATGCTGGGCGTCCAAAGATTCGGCTCCAGAGACCTGTTCGAGCTCAGGCTCTTTGGGCGCATCCGCAGGGCCGAGCCATCCCTCGTGAAGTCCTCTGACGTATTCTTTCCATGTGTGTCTGCCAATAACAAGATCGCCTGCCACGCCAGATGGATCATCGGTGCCATATCTTTGCTTCATGACCTCCGCAGCCTGTTCCAGCTCAGGCAGAGGCTCTCCCTCACCACCAGCCCTCCTCCTCTTCCTGACCTTCTCTGCGGTCTTGAACCTAACATCGCCCTCCTTCCTGCCCTCAATGACATCCCAATCCATCGCCGCCGCAACGAGTACGGGCTTAACGTACTCGTGGAAGTGCTCGCGCGCTGCCCTAAGACCATCTCCAGGCGGCGCAGCAAGGTAGATTGTGAGTCGGCGCGGCAGCGAGTGCGCATCCACGGCTTCTTCAGACTTGTGCGCGACCAAATCGCACCACTTTTGTCGGTTCTTCTTCACCTGCCATTTGTCGTAGTAAACCGCGCCGAAGAATGAGCCAGTGACACCGAGGAAGATCATCCAATTGCGAGAAGGAAGGCGGAAGCGAGGGAGGCCTATGCAATGCGATTAGTCTTGATGACTCTTTTGCGCATACTCGCTGCTTGTGGTCTTGCGATCAGCCTACCCATCATTCGGAACGCTGCATTCTGCTCAGGGAGCGCTTTGGGCGCGGCAGCAGCTTTTGCGGCTACATTTTCGGCAGCTGCACTCGCTGCATTCTCAGCAGGCGGAGCAGTGGGTTTATCAGACATAATGTTGTTTAGGATATGTGGTCGATCTCCCTACAGAGGGTCCGCCAAAAAGTTGTCTCTCTGCCCTCGGGCGAGGTCGCGACGCGGAACGGAGCCGTTGCCCGGCCTCGCCGAGTACTGGTGTAGATGAGTTACTTGGCTACATTACAGTAGTAGACCTTGCAACGACAACCTTTTCATTGTCTTCTTTTGCAATTTGATAAAGACATGCCAATCCATCCAACTCATCTTGAGGTAGTATACCAGGACTTGTTCAGTGAATGAAATGATGATAGGCACGACGTTGCTGATTCTCGAATCGCAATGGTTGATAGTGCGCACAGAAATCGATTTGTGCATGCCGACTGACTCCATGTTTCCGATGTTAGTCATTGGTGCCTGGCCCAGTATGCTCTAGATAAATTCTACACGGGACGATGGCTAAGTTCCTTAGAAAGACTTTCTTCCGTCTACGTTCTCGACTTGCTTCCATCAACCCTCCTTCACGCAGCAAATCACTTACATGTACATCTAATCACTGCGGAGGAGCAAGCCCTCTGAAATCAACACAAAATCGACAAGAAAAAATGAAGTGCATCCCGGAACCGTTCTATGACTCACAGCCAACAGACGTCCGTAGCTACTTTGACGGAGGTGGCTGCCACGTCCATGGCCATCCAAGCTGCGGCGGGATCCTCATCAAAAAGTCGGTCAATATAGTCGACTTACAGTTCTTGTCGCTGCCACGGCTGGCAGCATCGAAAAGATCTTATAACGATCAAGAAGAAGACTCGTTCTGCGAGCTGTTGAGGCGCATCGGTGCGAAATGGTGGAAAGATGAACCCAGCCATCTCATGAGCCTGCACGGATTGGATGCTTACGATGGAGATCCCGATGACGACGAAAAGGATCACGAGATACAAGCTGCCAACGAGGCGCGTGCACGACAAATTATCACGTTCGGATGGCCAGCAGACGGATTTGGCGTGTGGGTCTTAAGATTCAAGAATAAATGGTCTGTCCCAGCAGCCTGCAAGACGTTAGATTTTGCACTCAATATGGAGGAGAAGATTGACATCATGAATAAAGTCGGTGCTGAGTTCGTGGAAGATCCCTCTCTGGTGCAGGAACTGCAAGAACCATGGTCACCGGAAGCGACACAATACTATGTGGCCAGTGACGAAGACACTGATTTGTCTTCAGTGGTGTCGTCGGAAGAGGAGGTGTTTTGAAGCTGTCATCGTTGAGCTGCTGATGCAAATGTCGGTTGCACAGCGGCATCTTGCTCTTCGCAGTGTCTGAAGGTCCAAGGGTCTGAAGAATAAAAACGGCCGATAACTAAATTTGCATCGCGCATGCTGATATATACTCATGCCGATCGTCGGCCAATCTATCTTGCATGAATACAGACATGGGTGTGGGCGCTTAGCCGCCACCGTGCCGAGCAGCATGCAAAGAGTCCAAACCATGCCTTGTGGCACAACGGTTTGCCGGCACTCGATGTGCAAAAGACATGATTGATATGGCCAAAGGCAAGGACCAAGAATGCACAATGGACGATCATATCATGCAGCGCCTGGGAACCAGGTATCTTGACGAAGCTCAACAGCAAGGACGCTTTTCTCGCCAGCCGACGCAATTTTATATCACCAAAATCAAAAAGGTAGCCTTCTGCACTGACAGTCAAGCATGTATACCAGTGCAGCTGACTTCGCCAGGGACACGCTTCAATGGTGACTTTCACATCCAAATCTAACAATGCGTCGCCAGCATTCAATGAGTGGAGAACATCCTTCGCCGAGGGATGGAGCAATACGAACGGTGATTCAAGCATTCTCAATTGCGTGTTCCAGTCCAGTCGGCCAGAACATATCAGCGGACAACCAGATGTTCTCCCCTTCGAGAACTTGACCGAACTTCAAGACATCTTCGATACTCTGAAGCTGCCTTCCAGCTATTTCCAAGTAGCTAGTGGTTCAGCTGGCTTTGCTCAGTCGCACACGTTTCGTAACGGCCAAGGGGTTCCAACACGACACGAGCTTATCGGTCACTGCGTAAGTCGACAAGGCGATTGGGCGCTGGCATTGTCCCACGATTCCTCGAAACGAGTCACGTCTGTTTTCTGGAGCGTTGAAGAGGCCATTGATTCCAAAGAATTGCTTGATGACTTTCATGCGTTTCAGAAGTATGCTTCACATCCGATGCTGATTCCATGCATCATGTTTGCTTCCAGCCTACGCACGACCGAAGCACGTCGTCGGTCCATTAAAGAAAGACTGACGAAGCTCGAGGCTACCATCGCACAGATCAGTGAGCAGGAAGCTCATGCTTTCGACCACGACGTTCGATCACAGGGTCATCCAGAACAACCCCAAAGTTTAGAGACTCTGCTCCAAATCCTTCACAGCTGTCGCAAAGATCAGTCTAGCAGGAAAGGACGATACAAGTTCTGGCGAAGTGTGGTAGACTCAATTGAAGAAGGCTTTAGATACATGGAAGCTGTGATGGCAGATGCGCCCGACGTGCATCTTATGGAAGCTCACGAAGAGCTTGAGCGATGGGTGAGCGTCAATGAAAAGAAGCTTGAGAGCCTCATGGCACGAGACGAGGACCATGTTTCTCGAGTGGAGAACGTTACTCATATGGTATGTATTCTTTGCGCCTTAAGCAGCTGCACCTGCTTACTCTACACTACAGCTGTACAGTCTAATCGGACAGCGGGATATGAGAGTCCAATCCAGCATCGCTCGAGCCACACAGCGAGACAGCGAGGATATGAAGTTCATTGCGGTCTTGGGATCTATCTTCTTGCCTGCAAGCCTGGTGGCGGTACGTAGTCAAAGGAGAAGACAGAAAGACCATTGCTGACTGAGCGTAGACCATACTCAAAGTCCCGGAATTTCAGTTCGCGGCCGGCTCAACTCTTTTTGGGGCGTACTTGGGAATTACTATCCCCCTCATCGCTTTCGTGATGATTCTTTGCTTCGGGCGCTTACAGCTGAAGAAGTGGCTGTCCCAACTATCCACCCGACATTGATGATGCTATCGGTATCTAACGTCAAAGGAACATCGCGAGATTGCTAGGCAACAGGACCCAGGACCCAAGAAGAGGATATTTGGAGACTTGTGGACATTGAATGCAAATTAATCAATTACAAAAGTTTCCTCTTACAGTGTAAAGCAGTATTTGGACTTTCAATTTCCATGGTGCTTTTCAACGCCACGCTGCGACCGACCATCTACACATTTAATTGCACTGCTTGATACGTTCGGCAGCTCTCTCAGCCAAAGCATAAAGCGTACTTGTCAAGTGACCGCTAACCTGGAAAGGCAAGACCGAAGCATCAACGACACGCACGTTCGCCGTGCCGTAGACCAAGTGATCGCTGTCAACAACACCACCAAGTTCTTCCGACATCATAGCAGCAGTCGAGATGTAGTGGAAGTTAGAACGGTATGTCGACTTCAACCAGTCAGCCCACTCGCTATCCGTAGCGTTGGCCGGAACCTCCGCAAGACCAGGCAGGGCCTCGGCAGTGTGAAGGTCTTTGAAAGGCGCAGTGTTCGCGACTGCTCTAGCCATCTTTGCAGTGCCGATCTGCTGCTTCATGTCCCAGTCCAGCATGAAGTAGTTGGGGTTGATGGAGGCGGGTGCAGAGGCATTGCTAGACTGGATGTGGATGTTGCCGCGCGAGAAAGGCAAAAGACCCCAGTACTCGATGAGCGCACTGCCGCTGTTGGGCGCGTTGACGATGACCTCCGAGATGACAGCCTTGTGCTTGAAGATGATCTCGTGCTGGATCTGGAACAATTTCTCAAGAGTTTCTTTGCTCACGACGTCGCCGCTGGCTTCGGCGGTCCTGCGGGCATATTCTGGGATGGACTGCTTGACAGCAGCGCTCATGTTGGCAGCCACATCTCCATAGACATCGTCGACATTGTAGTAGCCGATGAAGCCTCCAGCGCCAGCGAATTCTGCTGTCGAGTTGTAGGAGGTGTCGGTCGTTGTCTGATCTTGCAGATTTTCACCAACGAATGGGTTGTTGACGGTCACGTTGATGCCCTGCTTCTCAAGAATGCTGAACTTTGTCAGTAAGAGATTTACGAAGTCGGAGGGATTGAAAACCTACGTCTTGCTTCCAACACCAGACAATTCAAGAAGGAGCGGGGATCGCAAGGCTCCAGCGGACAGAATAACTTCGCGAGTGGCCAAAAGCGTGGTCTCGCTACCATTGGCAGACTGGAAGACGACGCCATTCGCGAAGGGCTTTGAAGTGTGGGACTTGGACTCCCATGTCATCCTCTGTGCAAAAGCGTTCGTGTAAAGATCCAGGTTGGGACGATCGCTGATGGGCAAGTAGTAAGCCCTGGCAGCATCCTCTCTCACATCGTTGGCCTGGTCAACGGTCTTAGGGAAGATGTTGTAACCACGCATGTGTCCATTGTTGGGCTCGCCGTTCCATGGGAGGTCCAGTGATGCGAAGGTCGCATTAAGAATTCCAGAGAAGTTTCCTTCGACCATCTCGGTAGGCCAGCCGACGGCAAGAGGGCCATCGTGACCGTGGTATGCTGCGTCATAAGATGCTCCCGTTGACTCTTGCGCGGCCGTGGGAACCTGGAAGTATTCGCTGCGCTTGTAGTAAGGCAAGAGCGAGTCCCATGTGATGTTGTTGCCCAACTTTGCCCATGAATCGATCTGGCTGTCTTCGGCACGCATGTAGGTCATGCCTATTGAACTCATTTGTCAGCATTATTTCATAGGTTTGCATCGCGGTTTAACATACCGTTGATTGTGCTGGTTCCGCCGAGCGCTTTCGCAGCGATCAGGGTCTGAGTCTTGTTCAAAGCATACTTCTGAGGCTCGCTCTGGTACGCCCAATCGATCTGGGTACCGAATGCTTTGCCGTAGCCAGAGACGCTCGTAACATTGATGTTGTCGAAGACAGAATCACCGGCCTCAATGATGGCCACGGAGACTGTAGGATCCTCAGACAGCCTGTTTGCGACGACCAATCCAGATGTGCCACCACCGACGATGATGTAGTCGTAGCGCGGCGTGGAGTGAGGTAGTGAGGCCGGCACAGCAGTAGCCAGAGTTGCGAGCAGTGGCAACATGTGCAATGCTGTAGCAGTGTTGGAAGGCACCATGGTGGGCAGTTGTATATTATGCCTCGAGTAGTTCTTGATGCGAGGCTCTGTCGATGACAAACTTTCCATCAACAGCAAACATGGCGGACTTCATTTTATAGAAATACGGAAGCATCGTCCCATCGATCCCCGCCGCCGCCGATGATGTGTAAGGCAAGTCGTGAAACCCGGCATGCTTAGAACGCTCGTCATCTCGAGCATGCTAATTTGCCTTCAAATCGATTCTCAGCATTGCTGAAGCGCAATCGAAACGGCCGAAGTTTAGGTCTGAAAATACCGTTCCGAGCTCTATGTTTGCCGGCACTAGCAGTGCTAGGCTGGATAGCCGTTTCACAAAACCCATGTCGCTGCCAAGGAACCAGAGTCGGGCCGGAGATCCTTTGCACGTGTATCCAGGTACCCTTGCACTTGATTGGAGGGCCATGCACCCATCCTAGTAAAATCCCATAGCATCAACACACCTTTTTCGAAAGCCTGTCTAGTCCAGCAATCAGTATAGACTAGGAAGCTCCATACAAATGCGGAAATGCACCGCCAGCTCACAAATCACAGCTCCACATGAGATCTCTATACAATGACCCTGACTCAGCCGCCGCCGCTGTCTACACATGTCGAAGCATATCGATTGATCCTTCCAGCAAACAAGTATCTTTGTCCCAGCATTGACCACATCTTCCATAGCTCTGATCGCTTTGAGGCTGCGATGATCGCAAAGTATGCAGTCGACTCGGAGCGCAATCTCAGCGACATGACGATATATAATACAGCCGGAGCAGCGCCGCAAAGCAGCAAATTAAGACGCTTTGTCGCAAGCAAGAAAGCACATTAAGTCAGTAGTATAGCAAGCAGTAAGCCATCGGAACATTTGCGCGATTGTCATGTAGCGTGTATTATTGTCAATCAGCGATATCTATAATTGCAGAAACTATCGTTCAACCTAATCCGTGTCATCCGAACCTAAACGCCCAAGTCAAAAGTCCCAATCTATAGCACGGAATTGTTCCCAGCACTGCCCTCCAATCATCTAGAAAAGCTTGTGCTCAAGCGTCATGTCGTTCTCCGGCTCCAATCCAACGCAAGCTCTCATCACGTTGACAAGAGCGCTCCTCTGCTTGCCCAGGGCGTTGACGACGGGTGTGCCGGTGGGTGTCAGAGGTGCCTTGAGCATGTAGCTCAGCACGCTGAGGACAGAGTGGAAGCCCTTCCACTCGCCAGCGTCATCAGTGGAGTGTTCGCGCCACGAGATTCTAGTCATCATCTCTGCGACGAGAACGAGATCGAGGATCAGGGGTGCGGCAAGCAGGGAGTCCTCGCAGACGTTGAAGATGCTGATGGTCTGGTGGCCACCGAGGAAGATCTCAGCGTAATATTCGTCGAGAGCGCGCTTGTTGTCCCCGACGGCGGGCATGTACTTGATGACGACGGTGTGGTCCGGGTGCTCGCCTTCCTTGTACAGGACGTTGTTGGCGGCAACCATGTCGTCGACGACATTGGACTTGGAGATTTCCTTGCTGCGGAACTGCTTCTGCGACGAGAGATTCTTGCCGTCGTTGTTGCCGAGGTGGTTGTAGGAGGCGATGGAGGTAAGCTTGATGCCAGCGCTGATCATGAAGTCAACCAGGGCAGACTTCATCTTGGTCTGGCCGGACTTGAAGTCATCGCCACCGATGAAAGCCTTGTGCTGCTCGGCAAGCTCGATGCAACCAGGGACGAAGGTGTTCTGGGGAGAGCCGTTGATGAATGGCGCGTTCTCAAGGATACAGGCAACGGCGAAGACGGTGCTGGGAGACACCTCCTCATGGCCAGCCTCGATGGACTTAAGGAGGTTGGCTGCGGTATCATTGACACCGGGAACGAGGTCGGCATAGCGCTCAGTGTTGGCAGTCCAGAGAACGATGACCTTGTCAAGCTCGTTAGCCGACTTGAAGTCTCTGATGTCTTTGCGGAGGTGCTCGACGTGCTCCATGCTGGCCTTGGATCCTGGAACAACATTGTCTGCGCGGTCCTCCTGGTTGGCAGCGATGAAGTCAGGGTAGTAGATGCTAGGCAGAGGCTTGATGGTAGCCATCTGCTTCTTGACAAGAGACTTCAAAGCTGGCTCAAGGACCTTGGCACGATCCATGGCGGCAGCGAGGTCCATACCGCTGATGTCCCAGCCACCGATGGCAAGGTCGTTGGGGTGGACCATGGGAAGCATGTCGTTGAGAGGGACGTTGATCTCGCGTCCAGTCTTCGCCTCAGTACCCAGCTTGACGGTGGATGACATGACGACGGAGCCGTAGTAGTTTGCAGCACGAGGACCCTCACGGGTGTCCCACTTTAGACCTTGACGGTTGGCGAGAATGCCGGCGGTCACTGTCGTGCCATTGTTGCCACCAAGACCAACCAGCATGAGTCCGACCTTCCCGACCTTGCGCTCGGTCTTGAAGTCGTACAGCTTCTCCTTGGGAGATGCAACATACTTGCCGTCAGTCACATTGACCTCAGTAGTGCGGTAGGAGTATTTGCTGGTGATGTCCGAGTCGGTGTACTTGACGTTGGGAGACTGGACGGTGAAGAGCTCCGGCTTGGAGGAAGCGGTGCTGTGGTCACTAGTGCCAACACTACTCTCATAAGTGTTGTTGTTGCCCTCTGCGTGTGGTGCCATGTTGATTTGTTGTGAGCTTGTTGTTGGTTGGAGGTTTACTTGGTCTTTATAAAAACCGGTAATGACCCTGCAGCAGAGCAGCGACGACCGGCGAAGGGGTGATGAACGCTGGGATTGAGTCAATCACTAATCTTGTTGCAGATGTAGGGCCATATAACATGAAGCCCAGCAGTAGTGGCAAGACGAAAGGACTTACGAGTTAAGAGTGTTGGAAAACGTCTTGGCTGTTAGGTCCTGAGAACCTTGGGAGCAGTTATGGTTGATGTGAAGAGGGTTGGATATGAGCTTGTCTGAGATCTTTGATATTCTGATGGAGAGAAAAGAAAGAAAGAAGAGACAGGAAACCAACCGCTTATTTATCTAGCGACAACAGCGGCCTAGCAAGTACAACGGGCAGACGGGCATACATGCTGCGCTGGCAGGTGATAGGATCCAGGGAGCTTTTGACCGCTCATCCGCGCGAATTCGTTGAGAGGCATCCATTGTTGCGACGGAGCAGCGCTGAAGCGAGACTACGGTGTTATGTATCGCCATATCAAACGCAAAGCGGAGCATGCGGGAGGCGGAGAGTTTGAAGATCGGAGCCCTGCAGCTGAAGGATTCGCTGATCGGAGAAAATGTTGATCCGTGGAGCCCCGTGGAGTATATTTGGTGGGGCTTGGTGTCTGCAGTGTCGATGACATACTACGGAGGTACCAGTACACTGTTCCTTGCATGCATCTAATGCAAGTAATCAAACGACTATATAGATAGTACGATGTTAATCTCAAAAAGTGATCGCTCCAGTCAGGCTCAGCAACAAGAACCGTATTCGATGCTCGGTTGTCGATGAAGTATAAAAAGTCCCAACGGACGAGTGCACCATGACGAACAGCCATTGTTCCTTCTTTCCGACATTCAAGAGCGAATAGCAAGATAAGCACGAGCACATGTTCCCATATCAAGATTTTTACATGAACGAGTCGTGAAGACACAGAAACTTTGACAAGTATCGAAACATAGAGACCCTGTTGCGCGCAGATCTCTCGGAGGTACATGTATCTAACTTTGGGGAAACCAGGGTTGACATACAGCTACATGCACATTGTTCAACACGCTCAATCGTCACACAGATACATGTGTGTCCAACGAGAGACCTCTGCATGGTGGCCAATAGCTACCACACTGCCATAGACTAGATGTATGCATGAAGCAGTATACCGTACCTACCCCTTGAGGAAGGGCATCCAAATCGAGATCCCTGCCACGTGAGATGATCTAACGCAATACCAACCAGCAGCAAAGATTGGTTGAAGATGCCCGGAGAACGACAAGAATGCATGCCTGCAGTCGTCTACACACGTAGACGAAAGAAAGGAGTGCTTAGAATAACAACTGAAATGATGAGACGTAAATTTCCCATTCAGAATAATCATTTCCATGAAACCCCCAAAAGGGATCTTCTCGTATATCCAGAACCTTTGAGAGGGGAATCTCCGAAAAACACTAGACACTGATAGAAACAAGAATAGCAAAGATGTGTGTGTGTGTGTATGCCCACCGAAAGACGCCATCGCTCATGCTCGTTCCCAAAGAAAAAGAGGACATGAAAAAAAAACAAAAAAAAAAAAACAGGAAGCGACAAAACAACCGGGCACCCTAAAGTCATCCTCCAAAGCAAAAAGAAGAGCAAATTTTGGCCAACCTTCTCAAGCACTCCAACCCGTCACCTAGTGTCCCACCGACCACGACTACTCCCGTCGCGAGCTCAAAGCGCTGTTAGGCGTGTATCCACCATTACTGCCATTCTCGCTCGCCGGCGTCTGCGGCGTGACAGGCTCAAGGTCCATCTGACTGCGAATGTTCAGGATCCATTCGTGCTGCAACAGCTCCGCCGCGCTGACACGCTTAGCCGGATCGCGCTCAAAGCAGCGGCGCAAGAAGTCGAGACCCAGCTCGGAGAGCTGGTCTTTGGTCGGCATCTGCGGCGAATTGCCCTGCGCGATGTTGTACATGATGGCCCACTCGTTGTCGAGGGAAGCCCAGGGGCGTGCGCCGGTGGCCATTTCCATGACGACGCAGCCGAGGGACCAGATGTCGACGGCGCCGAGGCGGGCGCCGCGGTGCTGGCCGCCTTTGATGACTTCGGGGGACATGTACATGGGGGTGCCGGTCATGGATTGCTGTTTGGGGCGGCCGGAGGTGTTGTCCATGACGATTGTCTTGCCTTGGTTTGCGATGACCTTTGCGGCGCCGAAGTCGACGTATTTGATCACGCCGTTGTGGTCGAGGAGGATGTTTTCGGGTTTGATGTCGCGGTGCACGACCTGGGATTCGTGCAAGTAGCCGAGACCTTCGAGAAGTTGCAGGGCGTAGACTTGGATGACGGTTTCGTCTTCGATGCGGCCGTGTTCGAGCAGGCCGGCGAGAGAGCCGCCGGAGCAGTATTCCATGAAGATGTAGACCTTGTCTCTGTGCGGCTCGATACCGTAGTATTGCACGATGTTGGGGTGGTCGAGGACTTGCAGGACGCCCATCTCGTCTCTGATTTGTGACACGATGGTCGGGATCAACTTCGGGTCTTGCAGACGAATCTCCTTGACAGCCATGAGCTGGCCTGAGTCCAGGTTGATAGCAGCATAGACTGAACCAAACGTACCACCACCCACGAACTGTAGCTGCTGCCAGCGTAGATGCACGTTGCCCGCAGAAGCAGACAGATGCGTCAAAGCACGGTCAGCGTCGTTAGAATCCTCGAGCACGCGACCCATCTGCTGTCTTTCTGCCTCGCGATCCTTGCGATCCTGGTCGATCTTCTCCAGCTCGTCGAGTCGCTGTGCGCGCACGACTTTGCTGCTCTCTTCATCATCCTTGAGCTTGTGGTAGTCGAAGTTCATCTTGCCAGCCATAGTATCCAATTTGTGCTTCTCGGCCTGAGCTGCGACTGTACTCCTGGCACCCATGATATCGAAGTGACTGATCAAAAGACTCATGCAGCCCGCCACCTTAGCTCTCAGAATAGCGTACTCATCGTCGCTGATTGAGAGAATGTTCTGACCTCTAGTCATCATCATGGCGAATTCAAGCGCAACGACAGCCCATCTGAAAGTCTTGCGATCACTAGCAATGCAATCATCGCCGATGAAGCTCACCCAGTCAAGGGCGAGCTTGGTCAGCTTCAGCTGGTGCATAGCCCGACGTTGCTGATCCATGTAAATGGCAGAACGTTGACCAAATTCTGTAGCGAAAGCAAAGCAGGTCTGGATCAGCTCTTGACATTCCAGACCGGCAGTCTGCTTGCGAACAATCTTCACACTGTCCATGATGGTGTTACTGAGTTTGTACGCTGTCTTGCGGATTCTGGTAAGCTCCGTGTCGACACGCAACAAGTTTGCGCGCTGTTCGACAAGTACATTCAGCTCAATACCAGTGATCATAGCAAAGGAAGCGTTCGCATTGTTCAGCCGTTGTTGGCTGCCGTCAGCGACAAGGCGTAGGCGCCCAGTCTTCATGCCCAGATCAGTCCGTCGGACCTCACTGCGAATTTTGGGACCGTTCCATCGGAGCGGATACTCGGGCTCGAGGATGAGCACATAAGGATTGCTTGGATCCTCGGGCGCATCTTCGGCGTGGTAGCAAGTACCAAGCATGCTTTCGATATCCTTTGGTCGATCTTGTAGTGTAGGCGAAGCGATGATCCAGTAAGAATAGTCCTCTGTCTTGTCTCCTGCAGGTGGTTGTGTCTCGACCAGGAAATGACCAGTGAGAGTGAGTGCTTCCAGAAGGTCATCGAAATGGTCCTGCGCCATGTTGATGTTGTACTCAGTAGCGTTCTCGAAGCGCTGGCTGAGAATTCTGGAGAAACGGAAGATCTTTCTTTGACGCACACGGACAGAATCGAGGATAGACTTGTAGCGCTTGTCCATCTCAGCGCCACCCGCTTCGTCAGGCCTGCGCACAAGTTCCTTCTCGAAGTGAGTCGTGAGACGATTGAGCGATCGCGATGTCAAAGACGAGAATTGCTCTGCCACTTCCACATCTCCACCCTCCAAATGACGGCCGAGGTGGTAGCAGAAGTCCCATTCCTGTTCCAAAATTTCAGCTTCCTTGAAGGTATTCTTGTTTGCCATGAGTTTCCAGTTGAGCATCTTGAAGTAGAACATCAGAGCATCGAGAACAACGCCATCGAATGCATCATCAATGCAGGGCGGCAAGTCCCACCCAGCTTCGGGCTGCGCAATGACCAGGTAGGCTTCCTTGATTTTGACTGCAAGGGTGAGCAGAATTCTGAACTGCAAGATCGTCTGCTCAGCCATCATTACACCTTGTTGTGCAGGATCCTTCATTTTCTTCGCATATGAAAGTCTCATGCGAATGATTTCCTGGATAAGTCGCGACGGGAAATTGATCAGGGTAAGCAGCTCCTCGATATACGGAGGCAGATGCTGATTGGCAAAAGATTCGGCATTCTCGATAAGAGTTACCTTGGCCTTGTCGATCACAGTGTTAATGCCATTGAGCAAGCTGTGCTCGCCTTGTAGAGATTTGAGACCATCTTCTTTGAGTATGCGATCGATGAAAGAGCTGTCGTCGAAGAGATGACCATTTTGTTCACCCGGAGGGGCAGTGCGAGCCTTGTTGAAGTCGAGCTCAACGTTGCCCACCCATTGTTGCAAAATGCCGAGTTCGGTATTGATGAGCTGCGTAGTGTTATGCCAAGAGACAACAGCGTTACATGTGTCCCTGTACGCATCTGATGCAGCCCGCGGATGTGCTAGTTCAAGAGCTTCTCGTGTTGGGTAAAGTCTTTCGACCTTCTCAATACGGTTCACAACCTGCTGAACTTGCTCCAATGGCGACTTGCCAACCTCTGCTTCTCCCTTGATTTCGAAAGCCACGATTGCTTCGATAGTCTGCTTCACCTTTGAGCGACCTTCCTCGATCAACCGCCGTTGTGTGGCCACGCTGCGTCCGCATGTTCTTGCTCTTACACCAATCCAAATTTCTGTCTTCAAAGCGTCATCGTTCTGTGCATCAGGTCCGCCAATCAAGCGTTTTTTCTCCTGCTTCACGACATCTCCCGTGAGCACATTCGCAAGCATAGCATGCCATTCCAACCTCTCACGGTTTGCGGGTATCTTTAATTCCTCCAAAGAAGGCTCTTGTTCCTCGTTGCCGTAGTAAAGAAGGGTATCCTGGTCGTAGGGATCATTCTCAACATAATTACTTGTGGCTGGGGACTCGCCGTCATCGCTCGTTGTATCATCACTATAATCCAAGCTCGGTGTCCGCGGGTCACCAAAGAAGTCGTTACTCGGGGCGTCTTCCTGTCGTATCCGTTGCACATATGCCTTCTCTTGCGCGCGGTACTCGGCGTTCGGATTTCGTTGTCGATTTCGCGAATTTGCTCGTTGTCGGGTGGCTGCGGCGGTGTTGACGTATTGCTGGGGCCTGCGTGCCGGATTGTACGCATTGGAAGGCTGCCTCGTTGCGGCCGGTCTTGCCGGCCGCTGGGCGCTGTGCATAGCGCTCGCCGCCACTTCTTGCGGCATGTAAGGCGTACTAACAGGCGGGCGTCCACTCATGCGAGAGGAAGTGGCGGAAGTGCCTGGTGTCCAACCATAAGACGAAGCATTCGTCAGAGGCGACAGGCCATCCGTGACGCTCGGGGTGCTGGCTGAGAAATGCCTGGATGCGACAGTATCCGGGTAGAAAGCGGCGTCCTGTCCCATGCCATAGTCGGTATCGTCGCCAGAAGTGGTGCCAGAATCGAAGTGCTGCAGCTCAGGCCGGCCTGGCGTCTCTCCGTCCTCCATGATGGTCTCGACTGGGGCCGACGAGGGCACGATGAAACCTGAGGCCTTGAGTGAGGAGGGAGGACTCTTGCTGGAGCCTCTGCTGGTGGTGGAGAGCGACGAGGCCATCGCAACGTCTCGGGGATGCGATCCGCGCGTGTGTCGACTCTGCGCCACTCGCCTCCGCGATGCGTGTGGCTAGTGCGCGCGTTGGAAGAAAGTCAACGGCGGCACGACAAGAGCAATGGCCGCTGGGGTCTACAGTTCGATGCAAGTGGGAGGCGTTTCTCTATACCGTGAAATACTGCTCTCACGGGCGCGACTCAGTGGTGTTGCTACCTACACGCAGGAGACGAGACAGCATCAGGCCACTGGGGTATGGGTGTGCCGTGTGGTGATGCTCGACTGGCCTCATCTCCCCATCGCGCGTGCCGGGAGAAAAAACAAGTTTGGCGCGCCTGCTACCGCCACAGCTTGCAGGGATCTATCTGGGCATCTTCGATCGCACCGCCTGCCGCGCGGATCACGAAGATCGCAGACACAGACGATGCACCGGATAGTTGGTGCAGGTATGCTCAGTAGTATGCCACCGTAATTATTGCGTTGTATGCACGACAGCCGTTGCGTGCGCGGTCACGAGAGTGCCGAGCTGGTGTGCAACACGAGAGGCGATGGTCCGCCTGCCGCGCGATGCTCGCATGGGTCGGTCTTCCTAGCTCGCTCGCATCATCGCCCTCTCCGGGGGTCTGCATGCATGTGGCTGCTGCTGTGGCTGCCAACAGCCTTGACTCGC
Source organism: Pseudopyrenochaeta terrestris (assembly GCA_022813475.1). NCBI lineage: Eukaryota > Fungi > Ascomycota > Dothideomycetes > Pleosporales > Pseudopyrenochaetaceae > Pseudopyrenochaeta > Pseudopyrenochaeta terrestris. The sequence goes on from JAKLMJ010000011.1 coordinate 494,222, forward strand.
GTGTGCCACTCTCACGCAAGCTGCACTCCACACAGCTTAACGCTTATCGGCACTCGAAGCTCTCTCCCAGTGGCTGATTAGATGAGTGCCTCAGGCTTGCTACTAACCCCTTCGGGCGAGTGAAGTTTGAATCCGTGAGACGACGCATGTGAATGGTCCTATATTACTGCTTAATTGGATCGCTCTCGAGACGAGCACCATCAAGTCGTGACATCCGCATATAAATTGGCTTTCAACACACAATGGTCGGCCCACCCAGAAAACGCGCCAGGCGCGACGACAAGCCAGAAGCAGAGCTGCCGCAGAAAAAATATTACCGTCAACGAGCCCATGCAAACCCATTCTCAGACCATGATCTTCAGTAGTATGTTGCAAAAGACTATTCTAGCAGCCCACCCTCAATGACGAAATGATTCTAACAACGCTGTCAGCCCAGAATCGCCCGCAGCAATGGACTGGTCGCAACACTACCCGGCCTATATCGCCACCTCAGAACCCCAATCAACCCCAGGAGCAGCCAATGAAACCTCAGAATCGACCCAATTGACCACCAAAACAATCCCAAAGATGTCCCAACAAGTCGAAGTAGCAGACATAGGCTGCGGCTTCGGCGGCCTCCTCTTCGCCCTCGCCCCAAAGTTGCCCAGCACACTCCTGCTAGGCCTCGAAATCCGCGTCTCCGTGACCGAATACGTGCAAGAAAAAGCCCGCGCCCTGCGCGCCCAGGCCCAACTGCAGCAATCCGACCCCACGGCCGCCGCAGCAGCGAGCAAAGGCAACAAAGAACTGCTCGCCGCGCCGGGGACAGACTACCAAAACGTGTCGTGCATCCGCGCGAACGCGATGAAATTCCTGCCCAACTTCTTCACCAAGCACCAGCTGCGGGCGATCTTCCTGTGCTTCCCGGACCCGCACTTCAAGACCCGCAAGCACAAGGCGCGCATTGTGTCGCACACGCTGAACGCCGAGTATGCGTATGCGCTGCGGCCCGGTGGCAAAGTGTACACGATCACGGACGTCGAGGACTTGCACCTCTGGATGGTCGAGCGGTTCGAGAAGCACGCTTCGTTCGAGCGCGTGGGCGAGGAGGAAGTCGAGGCCGACGAGTTGGTGGGTGTCATGCGAGAGGAGACGGAGGAGGGCAAGAAGGTGACGCGGAACGGAGGCAGGAAGTTCGTCGCCGTCTTCAGGAGGACGGAGGATCCGGAGTGGCCTTGATTTCATGCGGGCAAGCTATTTGAACGCAATAGAAAGAAAAAAATTTAGACATACAACCGATCACAATTCCGAACCCTCCTCTACTGGCTATGATCCTCTCGAAAATCCACCAAGTTCTTTATAGTAAAACACAGGCAGGAAGAAGAATTGTCGAAGTTTTTGATCTCACAGAACGATTTGAAAACGAGAAGTTCAAGAGAAACTGCAGCCAGACATCGGAAGAGTGGCCACTCGGCGGCACACGGGAAAACAGAGAAAAAATAAAGATGATCGAGAGAGCCTGACGCAATATGCCAATCCAGACACAGTTTCCATTGGAAAAACAAAAAGTATCCTGATCCAATTCCCCATATGCATAAATTCTTTTTCGCCAAACCCAGCTCCTGGATTCACCAGTCGAGGGCGGCATATGAGCCGAAAATAAAACAAAAAGCGAGAGAAACACAGAGCAGAGAACGACAAAAAAATAGCCCAAAAAGGCCGAGAAAAAAGACCAAATATAATTGTACACGGAAAACGGTGAAGGTTTGCATCATGCGCTCGGAAAAAGGAAAAACACGGACAACAGAGCGTCAAAGAATTAAAAGGTAGCAAGGTTAAAAACATAAAATAGCAATTTCCTAATCATTATCGTTTTGGTCTCAAGGGTGCTGATAGGGAGGTCCAGAGATGGAAGGTGGCCTTTCGACCCCCTCATATCCTCGTCTCCACCGAAGGCACCGTGCCTTGCTACCCACAAATCAAGTAGTCTTTGCTCAAAAAGGTATCTCGCGGACAAATAAAATAAAAACAAATCCACTCCCGAGATTAGGGGCGCGTGTCCAGAAAGTCACAATGCAAGCAGATGTCTCAAGGAAAAAAAAATTGTGCCTCCAAGATAACAATCCCAGTCCAAAAGAATTTTTCCACCAGGATTTCGAGAATAGAAAGGAGATATATGAAAGTGAAGGAAGAAAAAAAAAGGTAAATCGCTCCAAAACTGCAAAGTATGTGGCAGAACGAAGAAGTTAAAAAAAGTGCATGTGCTGGGGTCCTTGGTATCCGGCTTCGCTCGAGAGAAAAGATAAATAGGAAATGATGTGTCGTGCCTCGGGTTTTGGAAGTTCACTCGTGTGCTCGCTGTGCGCTCTGTCCAAATTGGAAATGCAGATAAAGGGCCGGTCCGATCGATTAGGACGTGCCAAAAGTTAGAAGGAGAAGATGTGGTATCGTATCCGTCAAGCTGGTAGTGGATATTCGTTCGTGAAGGGCCATTAATTCGTCCTGTCAGAAAAGCTTTGTGTTGTTTCGTGACGGGCAGCCTGGTTTTTGTGTAGTTGATCGCAAGCGTTCCGTGACCCGATATTAGGAAGAGTTGCTGTCCGGACTGTGGTTCGTTGCCGAAACAGAGTTCTTCTTGCCCTTTTCGAAGTGTTCGGGTGTTTGGTTCGCGAATGTGTAGTTCTTCGGTCCCGAGTCGGCGGGCACCTTTCGCGGTGTAGCCGCGCGCTTAACGTCTGCAGGAGGCTGATACTCGTGGACAAACAGTTCGGGCTGTGCTGGAACCTTAGGCGCATGCGCCGAGATCTGAATTCCGGCAGGAGAAGAACTTGTGGTAGTTGGGAAGGGGTAGTGCATTGGCGGAGTCTGGCTCAACGGCGGTGCCGAAGCGGATGGCACAGGCGGTGGGTGCGAGACGAGCTGGTAATGAGGCTGCGGCATGGACAATTGGAGGTTGCCGTTGGCATCAACCATTGGTACTCCTCCCAGCGGGAACCCCATCTGAGGCATCGACATGTGATCAGACGCCGTGAGGGTGAATTGAGGCTGTTGTGGCATGCTCATGTCCACCATAGGAAATTGTGGCTCGGGTGCCATCATGTGAGGAGCATGATTGGAGAACATGTTCTGCATCACCTGTTGCGATAGTTGAGCCTGGCTTGTCGCGACAGATTGGTGTTGCATTGGCTGGCTCGGCGGTGGCGGCTGCATGAACGAACCACCATTGAACGTTACCTGGGTCGCCGGCGCTGATTGCGGCGGAGTGTTCTCGGTAATACTGTTCTTTCCGACGCGATGTTGCGTGAACTGGGGTTGCGGAGGATATAAGGGGGTGGTGGGTGGAGAGGAAACGTTTGCAGGTAGTCCAGACATGGCAGGCGCATTAGTCGTAAATTGTTCGATGTCGTGTTCACTAATGCTGGCTTGCCGGCTGGCCTGGCCTGGAGTATACTGCCATTGCTGATATTGCCTTGCAGCTTCAACACGAGCCTGTTCCCTTGGTGACATCGGTGTAGGTGGCGCCAAGTTTGATCCGACCTGAGATGAAATACTGCGGATTCCTTTCGGAGAGCCCATTGCATCCGCAAATGTCCTGTTCATAGGTGATCTTTGCGCGGATCCAGGAGTTGCCTTCTGAATGCGACCTTGTGCAACACCGTTGATCATGTTGGAGGACTTGATGCGGCGAAGTGGCTGCGAAGCGCCCAAAGTGGAATGCTGTTGTTGTGGGTGGTGAGACGAGGGACCTGGCGAGCCAGGTTGAGATGCAGCGCTATACGATTGACTACGCATGGAAGCGAGACCCAGAGGCGCAGGCTTGGAACGTTGTCGGCGTGTTGCAAGGCTGGCTCCAGGGGTCGGAGACTTGAAGGTACCTTGTTGTTGTGGTTGTGGGGTCTTCAGTCCAACATTGCTCATAGATTGCGTAATACCTGCTGTCTGTGAGCTTTGTCCTTCGTGATACGCTTCGTCGACAGGCCAGGCCAAGGGTTGCTCTTGCGTGTACTGTTGCTGGGGTTGGCGTGATTGGGCAATCTGTCGGAACTCCTGCGACAATTGGTTGAAGTCAACAGGGATCGATTGGCCAGGACGCCACTGAGATGTTGTTCCGGAGGCTGTTGGCTGAGGCGCCACGATTTGCTGTGCCGCCCGAGCGTCATACGTCGACACTGAAGAACTACGGCTGCCACCCCAGTCAGAGCTCACAGACGAAGCAACAGAGTGGCTTTGCATCGGACCAGAAGGTGCGAAATTATGAACGTTTGAGTCGGCGAGAGTCTGAGGTATGCTGCCTTCCTGTGCAGACATCGACACTTCCGGAAGACTGCTGAAGTCATAGCCTGGCTCCGGTTTGCTACCCTGCTGACTGTATTCAGGGAACATCTTGTGAAACTTCTCGGAGTCCATATCCAGATTGAAATCGGCGACACCAGTCCCTTGCAATACACTTTGCTGCATCGTGTTGAATTGCTCCTGCGTAAGTGTTCTACGATTCAGGTCCTGAGGACTGTCGAACAGATCATTCGGCGCTTGATCGAAGCTGAAGTTCTGGAACTCATCGCCAGGCTGAGCTGACGATACAGGAGCACCAGCAGATGCCGATGTGTCGTCGCCGAAATGACTGTTCGTGGAACCGCTGTAGCTGCTGCTCATATTATTCTCTGCGTTGTATTGCTGCATCATATTGTAATAGTCCGTCGATGCAAAGGCTGGGGATGGTTCGGAGTCGGAACCGCTAGAGCTGAGGGCATTCTGCTGTGAGTTGTTCATGGCTTGCATGGCACATTGCGCCTTCTTCACATCCTGTTTCGACTTTGCTCTGCGGTTTTGAAACCAGTTCTGTACGAATAATGTCTCAGCTTCAATACCGTATTACAGTCCAGCCTACCAATAACTCACATTCACTTTGTCTAGCGAGACATTTAGCGACTCCGCGAATCCCTTCTTGGTGCTCGTGTTCGGTTTCGTCTGTTGTATGTAGTGTGCCTCGAGAATGTCGTGCTGCTCCTTGGTGAGCCGTGGTTTGATGTCGCAAGCGACCTGATGTTGTGACACAGCCGTCACGTATGGGATCCGGTTCTGATCAGGTATGCTTGACTGCGGCATGTGCTTGTAGTGCTGCTGGTAGTGCTGCTGGAGCTGCTCGGCGGAGGCATTGCCAAAGTTGGGCGCATACATGGCCGGGTGAGAGGCAAAAGCATTATTGTAATCCATACTGCTGGGCAGGTGCAGGCAACACACTCGGTGTCCCGCCCTGGTGAGAGCTGAGGGTAGCGAGAGTTGTCACGCAGACGTTGCGCGTCGAGCAGGCCGAAAGATCCAGACTGAAAGGCCGTTGAGCGAGGGTGCAACGGTCGACGAGGCGGGCGGAGCCTATCGTAACGGGCGAGCGAGCGACAGCACGGTGATGAGATCAGATCATAGGCGCATTGGGGAAACGAAAGAAAGATAGCAGGCAAGCGTCGATGCGAGGGAGGGCCTAGCAGCGCGCGCGAGCCACGTTCACAGGAGCGAAGGTGAGGATGAACGACAGCACGGCTCTATAGGACCAAGTAACCAGGCGAGGTGGAAGCGAACGGCGCGCGCAATACAGGACAGGTGAAGAGCGGTGCAGCAGCGTACCGCACCGGGCGGCGCAAATGGTCGGCGCCCTCTCTCAGCCAGCCCGCAGCCAACCTGCAGATCCTGGGAAAGTCAGTGTGCCAGCGCGTGCGCCGTGTGCGATGCTCGACTGCACGCCCGCCGTGCCCAGCTGTACCGAGTCGGCCGTCGCAGGCGGCACTGCGAGCAGCCTGGCAGGGTCAGCACGAATGCTGGCGAGGCTGCCGGCCGATGCGTGCTGATTGGGCGTGGCGTGTCTGGTGTGCAGCACTCCGTCGTGAGACCTTGCGCCGCGGCGCTTTCGCCCTGGTGCCCTCCTAAAATAGCTCGCCCCGCTGCAGCGCGCACGGTGATCGCTGTTGCGCTTGCGCATCGCAGTGCAGTTTCTCCGACCTCTGGCGGCACAAAGGTCTGCATATGTATGCGTACGGTATGCGCTCTCACCAGCGTGCCGCTCGCTTCTCACGTCTTGACAGGCGGCCGCCGTGTGCCTGCGCGCGCCTGAGAACAATCGGTCAGACTCGGTCGATGCCTCTGCTGAGCATCGCACCGCGCCCTGATGCTGTTCCTGCTTCCTGCCGGCGTGCGGGAACACCCCCGCTCTCATCCATCCATCCTCGCTAAGGCTTGGCCTCAGCCCTCAGGTCAAGCCAGAGGAGGTGCCTCGGCGACCAGCGAAGCCTCTCGTGGCGCTAAGCCGGTTCCTTGCCCGCCATGATCCGCGCCGTCTCGCCGCGCTGGCACAGGGCTCCGTGGCGCACGGGTTCTGGAAGTCTGAGTTGGAGCGGCGGCACGCTGGCCCCTATCCATGACGGACGGGCGGCAGATCAGCGAATGCTTGTCGTGCGCCGTCTCGTCGTCACGTTTCGCACATCAATCGTGCCGTCTCCAAGCGACTACCGGCGACCTCGTCAGCGGTTTCTTCCAAGCGAGCGTCGTGCTCCCAGGAGCGACTATAGGCTTGCGGCTGCGATGCGCAAGGATGTATGGACGTTTTGCTGACTGCCCTGCTGACCGCCGCCGCACCGCACGCCGCTCTAGCAAGATAAGGGTAAGGATGGAGCACGGGCAGAGCGAGGACTGAGCATTCGTGCCCAGCGTGTGACTGGCAAGTTCCGCATCACGTCGCTTTCTGAGGTCATCTCCACCTCCACCGTCTCAGCTGGCGAGTGGCCGGGCGTGGGGTTCGGAGCATTTGGGGACTGTGCAGGAGTCAAAGGCCGGACACTCGGCTGCCACGAGGAACGGCTGACGGTGGAGTTTACCAAGGCACCAAGGCACCAAGCCCTCTAGATACCTCCGAGCCATCGAGATACCGTGCAGGAGCTCTAGTTTAGGGCAAGCCGGGTAGGAACCGGACGTCCAACGAGTGCCATTACTACGTGAAATCTCCGAGGGTGCAGGTTTCGCCAGTGTGTTCATGATGGCGTATTCGCCTTCCACGCCAGGTACTACCAACAAAGAGTGGGATGGAGGTCCACGCCTTGGCATAGGTATTGCGCGACTGGGGTCATCTTGATATCGTCCTCAGAAAGGCCGAACGTTGTTCCGGCTTCTCGGCAGCATGAGATTTGGTAAGTTGGGATCCGAGCTTCTGATGCCTGTGCTGCAGCCTCCAGAGGAGGGCGTGAGGCGTGAGGGTGAAAGCCTATACGAAAGGCGTACGAGACTCACCGTCGAGTGGCTGAACGGCGAAACAGACGCGTCGCCCGGCAGGTTTAAGCGTGAAGAGCATCCTTTGGCACGTACACGCCCGGACAAGTCGAAGTGCGTGCGGAAGGCCGTCCACGGCAGCGCATGCGCGAGAAAGCTGCACGGTCAAGGGGTGAAGTCGTCAAGTCTTGCTTCTGAGCAGAACATAGCAGGCACGCCTCAGGCCTACACACCTGCCGTTATCCGCTCAATCATGATCGCAATAATAATAAACTCTTCCCCTGCTCGCCCTGCCACGCATGTCATGCCGTGTCGGCACTTTATCCTGTGCCATTGCGCATGCGGGTGCGGCATGGCAATCTACTTTTGCTTTACACCTCGTCAACTTACCCAAACATGCCCCGGGGCGAACTCTCTCTGTTCCCACCTGTTCGGGACGCGTCGATCATTGCAGCGATCTCGTAGATCAAACCACGCCGCACTTAGGATCAACACCAAGGAACGACCCTGGTCGCATATTGCGTTTCTCTTGCGACTTGTGAAATTAAAGATCCCCACGGCAGCATGTGGAGATGCGCGGTGCCGCGAAACCGCTGCTGTCAGAGACCACGCGGCGCGGCGGCCTTTCACTTTCTTCCATCATGCATGCGACTTGCCCGACCAAAACAACTCGTATCCCCTGTTTCAGGGTTGATAGGGCCGCTTTTAGGTGGCAAGGCGAATCCGGTGCCGCTCTAGACACGGCGGTGATGAGCCATGTGGCTGTTCATGATCTCCCAACAACCATATATGCACGCGCGCGGCGCAGCCTGGATGTTTGCGCCCTCGACGTACTTCCGACGTCAATGCTAATGTATACCTAAAATCAGCGTGATTGGTACCGGGAGATTACTTGACGAGCTGACTGAACTGATTTGATAGAGCAAGTATGTTTACCCGCGAGAATGTGTACGCGAACTTGTGGTGGCTATTGCATACCGCCTGTGGGACCAAGGGGACGCTCCTTCGACGTGTCAGCGAATCCTATAGTTTAGTGTTGTGGTGTATGGAACCAGAACTTCACCATAGTGTGTTGAAGGCTATTCGGTCTTTCATCACATGTCACCCCTGGTCTCACAGCATATCAGATCGCTGCAGATCTAGAACAACTTGGATGCAAGAGTGACAAGACGGTAGCAGACCTAATGCCGTGCGGACGTGTAACTCGTCAAAACAAGCCAATATCTCCTACGCTGGTCGCCACTAGATTGGAGCTATACGTGCTGACGCTGCATCCAGGATCGAAGTTACTACTTGGAAGTCCGACCTGAAGCCCTAGACAAAACATGATCAAAACATTCTTGTGAGATATCAAGTCAGTAACAGCAGCAAGGAATATCATATCTCGTCTCTAGGCGAGGGATTTAGAAGAAACTGTAACGCCGTCATCGATGTTACCATTGAATTGCACAACAATATGAACGAAGATGTCATGCGATCATTAGAGGCAAGGTAGATTTTCAAGGCAGATCCGCTATAGCTGCCAAAGAGATCGGTAGGTCATTTAGCGTGGCTGCAGACTTGTAGGATCAGTCAGTCAGCTATACGACCGAACACCAAGCGCAGCAAGTCAGCTTCCACAGCGCCATCCTTTGCCGAGCGCAGCGCTGAAGCCAAGCTAAAGGAAGCGAATCCTACCATGCAACAACTGAACCTCCGAAAGTGCCAGCTTGATTTGCAAGCACAATCTATCGAGCTACAAGTCCAGCACAAGCGACTTTCCATAATTCCGGCTCACCCTCACCCTCATCCCATCCCCAGCTTCGACGACCACAAATCAATCCCATCCCAAAACCAACCCAAACACCTTCACCCCCACCATGTCCTCGCCCACCCTCAAACAAATCCGCCCTCTCGCCTTCATCCTCAACGTGCAAATGACGATCAAAACGTCCGATGCCGAAGCTTTCCTGGCAGCCATCAAACCCGCCTACGACGCAGTCCTCAAAGAGCCCGAATGCGCTTTCTTCAATCTCGGCCAACGCCACCCTCTTAACCCTCTCACCGGCGAGCCGAGTACCGGCGAAGGCGAAACCGTGATCTCGTTCAGCGAGGGGTGGAACTGCACGTTGGAGTGGTTCAGGGAGGTGCAGTTGAAGAAAGAGTACTATGGGCCGTATCAGGCGGCGACGCAGCCGATGTATACGAAGCCGCGTAAGTTCTTGCTCGCCTTTTTCCGTGCAATTTTTCCTTGGGTTCCTGCAACTGGAGCTGACTGAGAATGATTGTGGTCTAGCTGCGTTTGAGATCGTGATTCCTTCGGAGGAATTTTGTCATTACAAGGAGGGCATGTAGGGAGACGTCGTTGTCTTTCATCTGACGAAGAAGTTCGATCTTCTGCGAAACTCGCCCAGAGTTGGATCTCACATTTCACAGAGATACTGTCCAGAATCAATTTCGAAATGTCAGACGCTCGTTAAACTTGGCTTGTACGTGGTCTTACGTCCCCAACTTGCTTCAGCTACGCAGCCCTCCTCCCTTTCCCACTGATCAGATAAGTCGCGGCTCTTACATCAAGCAACGGATCGTCACTAGCTTCCACGCCCTCAACTCTGGGAATAGGGTCGAAAATCACGTACTTCTGCACCCTCTCACTCTCCTCCTCGCCCAAAAACGTCTTCAGATCAATCCTCCCAAGCCCAATAACCTCCCTATCCTCCGGCCAAAGCTTCGTCGCATCGTCAGTGGGATCCCCAGCCTTCGCAATCTGCGCCAGCAAATTGAACGAGACCTTGTCGCCCGCTTCCAGACGCGCGGGCAGCTCGTCGAAGAGATAAGTCTCGCTCCTTTCTTTGACTTGCTGCTCCGAGAGCGTCTGGACACCCGCTTCAGGCTCGATGCGATAGCGGATCGACGTCTTTCCTCCCTCGGCCGCCACGAGCGTGAAAGCGTTCACGCCGTGATACCGCTCTGTGGCGAAACTGGCCGGGCTCGGCTTCGGGGCTTCGACGAAAGCCGCGGCGCTGGGGTGAGACTGCAAGTACGCGCCGATAGAGCCGTCGCCTATTGCGCGGAGCATGGCGATGAATTCCTCTCCTGTGCGGGTAGGGAAGCGAGGCGTGGAGTGTGCGACGATGTCGGTGTGCTTGTGTTCGTCCGCGGAGAGGAGGAAGCGCAGGGCGAAGCCGCGTGGGTTGGCATTCGGGTCGGTGTCGGGGATGTGCTGGTGGTGAGATTGGATTTAGTTGTGAATCGATGCTTGCTTTCCTCACGGTCTAGATTGGATATAAAATCACTCACGGGAAGGCCGGTCGACGACGAGAAGCGGGCGAGAACAGGTGTGCTTGCGGCGCTGAAATGAGGTGCACAGGATAGAATCGAGGCCTCTCCGGTTGGCACCTGTCCAGAGAGAAGGGTATAAATCAGCAATTGTCTCAGACACTTTAGGGGTTATACTCTTCACACTTACGAAGGTGCCGCGAAGAAGTCGGCCTTTTGCGTGAGCTGGAGAGATGATCAAACGTCGTGTTCACAGATCAAGCAATTGATTGATGAACTGGAAGCAACAAACCTGGTCGGTAGGCATCCGGCGTACCAAAGGCGCCGCGAAGCGTCTTCACAAGAGTATCGCCTGTCTCAACTACTTTTTTGTCTGCTGGGAGCGGCATGGTTGCGACTCGATCGAAAGGTATCTAGCTAAGAAGAGAATGGAGCCCTCGTGCAGTTGTGTGAAAGCTCGGGTACCCACCAGAGCAGAGGGAGGAGCACTCTTAAGCATTCTGCAGATACCTGACTTAGCTTGGTCGCAGAAGAACGAGAGAACATGTTCGATCACGCTATCAGCAACAAAGCCCACGCTCATGATTGCCGATGCTGCAACAAGCTGTTCGCCTGCGCAAGAGCCCACAGCTTGCCCTGTCCGGTCGAGCAATGCTGCTGACACTGCATAATCATGCATTGATGCGATCGCATCACAACACCAGGCGTACGACCTATCAAACCCAACAGGGTAAAGACGCGATTGGTCGGGAACAGTTCGCAAATCGATCGCGATGTAGTAAAGTCCTGCATGCAGTTGTTCAGTAAGCGCTTAGTAATCGACCGGTATGGGTTGTGGCGTTTTGTGGTTGCATGCAGCTGACAGGGACAACGAAGCTGTAGTTCCTGGTTCGCCGAAAGACTGGGAGAGAGGTGGAAGTGTAGGTATGCTTTGGCATCGGATAAAAATTTGTGTTTGCAAGCGTCATTAGTACATGAAAGATTACCGCGTAAATGTCCAAAGAAGAATATCTGCGCCGTGAAACGCCTTCGCTTCTTGCACAACGCCGCGTTACATCATTTGCAATAGCCCAACTGATCCCAGGCCCCCATGGTATGAGGAATCTAGCCGGATAAAAAATCTAGAAGCACCAGCCTCAAATCCAGACATCAGCAAAAACCATACTCAAAAGTCCCTAAACTGATGGTCAACCTCCCTCCTCTCCCTAGCCTCCTCTTCATCAGCAGCACTGCCCGACTTGCCCTCCCTCCTTAAATACTCAGCATAAAGTTTATTCCCCGTGAACCGCGGACTCGCCACCCCCCGCTGCGAAGGCGAGCCCATGACCACAGACCCAGGCCCAGCGTAGCCGCCGCCACTAACATCTTGCACGCTCCGGTGCAGTTGTCCTGTGATCTCTTCGTTGTCGACCATAACGATCATCCACACGCCGACTTTCTCGTCGCTGCCCATCATCGGCGTGCAGTGGATCCATCGCGGCTTGCCTTCGACGCTGCCGCTCGTGTTGCTCAGCCAGGTGATTTTGGCCGTGACGCCTGTGCCGTGGGCGAGAGAGTCGAGGAGGCCTTCGCGCACGTGCTCGGGGCCGCCGATGCGTTCGAGGAATTTGGTTTGCAGGAGGCCCGGGATGCGGAGGGCAGGGGAGGTGAATGTGATGCGGAGTGATGGGTAGGGTCTGACGAGGAGATACTGTTCGGAGATTGTTAGAGGCCTTGTCTTGTGCGATTCTGTTTGCTGGCCTAGTACTTACGTTTTGGTACACGCCTGGCAAACGCCCAGATGGCCCAAGGCTCGGATGAGGCCAGAGGTGGCGATCTGAGGGCGCATCATCCATGCCCAGCCTCCTTCTAGGTGCGCGCACTGATCCACTCATCGCAGTGCCTGGTCGAGGTGTTCCCTCGCTGAGACTTCGTGTGCGGTTCTTGACGATGTTGGCTTCTTCCTCATTTAGCGACGAACCAAACTCGCCAAGCATATGTTTGGGGTCTTTCTGTAGTGCATCGCCGAATCTGCTCTCTGATCGATCGCGGGCCAGCAGGTTCGCGAAAGACTCCAAACCTCTTCCGCCTTCTATTAGAGAAGAGACGTCGATTTGACAGCCGAGGAAATATCGCACGTGGCCTTTGTTGTCGTAGAGAGGAGCGATTAGTAACAGATTCATGAAAGGCGAGCCGTCGCGGCGGTAGTTGAGAATCGTTTCTGTGACCTCTTGTCCAGCCGCTAGAGCATCGATCAATCTTCGCACACTAGCATTCGACGTTTTAGGACCTTGAAGGAAGCGGCAGTTCCTGCCGATGACATATTCTCGACCGTATTGCGAGATGTTGTAGAATTCTGGCAAATACTGTCAACACGTCGATCGCCAATGCAAGCAGCTCAGACAACCTTACCTTCTGAAGCATACACGATGGGATTGTCGGGCAGAGAGGGATCCGTAATGCAATACACTTCCGCCAGGCTGGGGATGAGCTCACGCATAACAGGCGCATTGTTCCCCGTGATCTCTTTCACCAACGACTCGGTCACAAGCGCAGTCAATCTGTGCGTAACATAGGCCGGCAGCGCATCCTCGACAAGACCCTCCACCAGCTCTTTCGTCCGCGAATTGAAGCGCGCATTCAAAGTCGCCGCAATGTACGGCGCATGATCCCCATCGACGGGTAATTGGTTTGCGACAGCATTCGCATACTCCACCGCCGCTTGCGCCTTTTTTGCGTCGTAGTACTGATTGAGTTTCGGAACGTGTTCGGCGCGGTATTGGTGCAGGAACTTGGAGAAGCGGTTCGATAGGGCGGGATCTCGGAGGATTGTGTTCAGGTGGTCGACGGAGAAGAAGCGGCCAGCCAATGCTTCGAGATTGCTTTGCGACACTGACGGTGCTGGGGGCTTGAGGTCGTATGATTCTTGGTCTTCGAACCCGGAGCCAAAAGCCGTCGTGGGCTCGGTGAAGTGGTCCTGCGATTCTTCCTGCGGGTCATCGAACACAAAGGGTGCATTGCCGACGGACGAGGCTGGTCGCGAAATGTCTTTTGGCGCAGGCCTAAAAGCCGGCGCAAGTGGTTGTGCTTGTCCGTCCATCTCTTTAGGCAAAAGCGCTATAGCTGATTGAAAGCACTTACGATAGACGCGATTGATCTTAATTGAATGCAGCGCGCGATTAGTGACAATGGCATGAAGGAGAAGACTACACCCAGAAAGAAGGAAATGCTACAATGCCCTACTACCAAGCAGATCGACGCCTCTTACTCGAGCTCTGGTGCGAGCTCCAGATGTCTGGCCGGAGTCAGTGACGCCAACGTTTCGGACAGCCGGCCTGGTGGGACGAGCGTGAGACACTTCATGCGCAAGTCGCCCATGGCCCGACACCCGCGTCGCCTGAAGACAGAGGCCGTCAAGGCTGCTCTGTAGCGGTCGCTATGATCGATGCTACGCACACGTGTAGACCGTGAAGAGGGCGCTTTGGTGGGTTGTGAGGATAACCAAAGCACATGAGATAAGGTTGTAGCGTCATGACCTGTTGCTCTGTGCTGCGATTTGACCACCGATCCGGGAAGACCGTTGCAAGCGCCCGTCAAAGCGTGTCGTGGCGGGAGAGGTCCCTGCTTTGGAGGGAACGCGACAAGTAAAGTGACAACGAGAGTGCTATAATACCACCCTCGTTGCTCGAAGATATGTAATAAGCTGCATCCGTCGGGTACATGCTGGTTCACGTGCGCATTGCGGCAGTATGCATAGAGCAATGCATGCTGCCGCAAACAATCTACAAGGAGTGAGAGGTGGACAGTCAAACTCGAACGGAAAAGAATCAACAACGTGGTATGGCCCATCTGTACATAGAAACAAACTTGAACCTGTCCAATCGGTCATTATGCGACAACAACAACAACCCGCGCATGCGTCCCGTACACCGTAAGCGATGTGTCATCGTCCCTCGTCTGCATGAACTCCCTCACAGATTGGCCAGCAGGTGACTCGACCTCCGTGTCGCATTATCGGAACTCGACAGCGCCGACACATCCTCCATCGTCCACGTGCTTCAAATCCAATTGCTGATATTTCTCACTCTTGGCGTGGAAGTATATCCCACTGACACTTCCATCACACTGATTGAAGCAAATGTAATAGAATCCCTCAAAACTGGCGCCAGTAATTGTTTTCACGCGGTGGTCCGGCACGAGGAAGTATTCTTTCCAGCGCATGAAGATGTGCTCTCGCTGCTGGTAGTTTTTGAGTGTGAAGGAAGGTGATTTGGCGGATTTGGCGAGAGGGCGCCAGGCGGGAAAGCGCGCCCAGTGTTGTAGGTCGACTTTTTCTGAGGAGCCCCAGGATGGGTGTGTGGTTTTGAAGAGGTGTTTGGGCCCGATGATCTCGCCTTCGAAGAATGTTGTTAGGGTGGGGTGGTCGTCTGTCAAGCCTAAGAGACATCGCGCATTAGCATTCGCCATCACTTGCACGAGAAAGCCGTTTAGCTAATTTCTAGATCTACTCTGAGGCTTACCTTGTATACGAAGATAGCCTGACAGCGAGGACTCTTCCATATCGACGTCTTTGATCTCAACTTGAACATCGTATACTTGACGGTCTGATTGTTGAGTTCCCTTAAATTTGCTGCCGGGTCGCAAGAAAGAAGAGGTAGAATTAGGTATTACCTGGACGAGAATCGTAAGCGACATCCCGTATGAGACAAACCAGGATACTTACTCGGTCCTTATCGGGTCCAAAGAAATCCAGATACTGTGACGGGAATAACACAGCATCTGGATTTGACGAGCCTGGCGCGGCTTGCATGTCGCCATCGGGCGCAACAGCATCGGGCGACGCTGTCGTATGAAGTGTATGCGCGCCCAAGTCGGCTACTGTGTCCTCGACTATCGCGTCTTTTGATTGTGATTGTGCGCCCCCAGAAATCCGTTCTGAGGCATCTGGCTCTGGTGTGGGTTCTTGCGCGATCGCGTGATCACCTCTCTCAGCCTGCCGGCTGGGCTCTTCATCATCGTCGTCGTCGCTCTCTTCGCGCGATCTCCCTTCATCAGGCGGACAGCTAGCAAACGAGGACCGCGCGGGGATATCGATGGGTGGTGAAGGCGGAAATGCTGTCTCGTCTGGTGTTGGCATGGTGGAGTCTACGAATCGGATGGGTCACGAGGATGCGCGCAACGGCGAGGGCATCGATAGAGGAACGAGAAGCCGCTGGGTGCGCGTGAAAGAGTGGACAGAGAAGAGGAGTGGGTTTGACGTCGGTGACACGGCACACTGGGGTCTAGAAGGCAGTATGCTTGAGTCGTGAGTGATGACGGGGTATCAGGTGGATGCTCGGTCCAGGTTGAAGCAAAGGGCCGATCCTTGAGTTGGGGAAAGTGTGGGGGAAAGGCAAAGCCACGCACAGCCACTCTCGGATGTGTTGGCCGTGAGAGGAGAAACCCGTGGACGCTCGATTGCTTTTTGATTGCATGTGTTGTAGCTTGAGATGATCACCGTGTTGACCACTTCATGCCACTTTCGTCATGGGATCATTACTTTGTGGCCCACATATTGCACCTCCCAATGGTTGTTCATGACCCAAAACCAGACGCCTAACTCCTCGCTTCATGCACTGAGTCCGCCAAAGCACATGTGCCATCTGCTCAAATGGGCTTGATCTGTGTGTCTGTCAGTAGCCGTGCCGAGATCACATTCGTTGCTCGTACCTTGAAGTGCAGTGATATGAGAGAGAAGACAAGTGCCTTCAGGTCTTGCACCAGGTAGTAGAAGACCCGAAGGCCTTCGGGATCTTCTGACTCATTGACGTCCACAAGAGATCCGATCTTAGCGGTCTGCAGATTGTTTGTGGTAAGTATAGGAGCATATGTGACGAGATCTGGGAGAACAAACCTCGAATGAAATGTGCTCGTTACCGAGCCTGATCTCAAGCTCCTGTCGTCCATCCTTGTTCTTCTGTGGCCACTTCGTGTCGTCTTCCCTGTTGCGATTGTTAGACCGCGCCTCATGTGGACGATTTCGCTGAAGAAAACTTACTTCATAATCTCGCTCTCCTTGATAATCTTCTTGATCTCAGCGATCATGATAGCGCTTACGCACACTATCGAAAATGTCAGCCTATGAGACCCGGTATTTCTGAGCATCAATTACGTACTTTCTTTGCGGATCAAAGAGTCATTTCTGTAATTCGAGTTGTTGGCATAGCGGGCTTGTGCTGAGCTTCCATCGCCAACTGCGCGGAAATCGAACTCTGTCTGATTGTTAGAAAGTTTGCGATGAACGAAGAGCCGCGAAAATTACCAAGGAATTCATGTCCGAAACGACCGGAGTGGCCTGAACTAACATAGGTATTAGCATGGTGTTGCTGCGGTCATATAAAAGTTGAGTTGCGAAGCGTGGCGCCAACGAGAGGAGAGACGCGGCCGCGTGCAAGGTCAAACATACTAGTAGCGCAAGTAGAAGGGATCGTTAGTCGTCGCCATGTTGTCGTTTCCTCGTATATCGCAGGATCAAAGTGTACGGCAGTCCACTGGTATGCGCTGGGCCAAAGGTGGAAGTTGCCTGCCAAGAGGTTTGTCTGTCGCTGCCAGAATTTGTGGCAGGCAGGGTGAATGAACAGCTGTTTGGCCGTGCTTAGCTCAAGAAGGGGACGAGGCCATCAACAGGCCGCCCCTCTACAATCACCGCTCTTACGCCGCTGGCTAAACACTCCTTCCGCCCTTCCGCCCACCACCTCGCCCGCTCCGCCACCTCTCCATACCATATTCGCCGCCATTGCTTGATCTGGCCACGCAAGCTCCATCGTCGGCTAGACACTCCATCACAAGCCAAGTCGGAGAGGGCTGGCTACAACACTGCGCATCCCGCGAGGAGGACTCGCCCAACGACGCTAGATATAATCAGCCAAATACACATTCACACCACCCAGAATGGCGACTTTCTTAGAGAGTTCGTACAGCGTCGTGCACCAGGACAATGCTGCCGACCAACCCTCCTTGCAGGATTTCAAGACACAGTTGGAGAAGGGCACAGATGAGACCAAGCAGGAGACAATGAAGCGCATCCTGACAGTCATGCTCAATGGCGACCCGATGCCATCGCTGCTCATGCATATCATCCGTTTCGTCATGCCTTCAAAGAGCAAGCCATTGAAGAAGTTGTTGTACATGTACTACGAGGTGTGCCCCAAGCTGGATTCAAATGGCAAGCTGAAGCAGGAGATGATCCTAGTCTGGTAAGGAGCATTGGGATATAACATTGGACACGGATACTGATCAATCGTATAGCAACGGCATCCGTATGGACCTCCAGCACGCCAACGAGTACATTCGCGGCAACACCCTTCGATTCTTATGCAAGCTGCGCGAAGCTGAGCTCATCGAGCCTCTCCTTGCGCCTGCGAGAGCATGTCTCGAGCACCGCCACTCTTACGTCCGCAAGAACGCCGTCTTCGCGATCGCTTCCATCTACCAGTACAACGAGGCTCTTATGCCCGACGCACCCGAATTGATCCAGGCCTTCCTCGAGACCGAGAGTGACAACACATGCAAGCGCAATGCCTTCGCCGCCCTGCTCGGTATCAGCCACGAGAAAGCACTTGAGTACTTGAGTTCGGTCTTTGAAGGCATTCCCAATTCGAGTGAGCTTCTGCAACTGGTTGAGCTGGAGTTCATTCGCAAGGACGCCGTGCAAAACCAGCAGAACAAGGCAAGATACTTGCGCCTGATCTTCGATCTATTGGAGGCGAAGGAGTCCACAGTCGTCTACGAGGCCGCCTCATCTCTTACCGCCTTGACAAACAACCCAGTTGCCGTGAAGGCCGCGGCAGCCAAGTTCATCGAGCTCGCAATCAAGGAGTCAGACAACAATGTCAAGTTGATCGTTCTGGAGAAGGTCAACCAATTGCGGAAAGCAAACTATGGTATTCTGGACGATCTAACTATGGAGATTCTGCGCGTTCTGTCGAGCCCCGATCTGGATGTCCGAAGGAAGGCTCTCGAACTGGCTCTGGATATGGTGTCTAGCAAGAACGTGGAAGAGGTCGTTATGCTTCTCAAGAAAGAGCTGTCCAAGACTGTCGACGAACAATACGAAAAGAACAGCGAGTACAGATCATTGCTTATTCACTCGATACACCAATGTGCTATCAAGTTCTCCGAGGTTGCGCAAAGCGTAGTTGGGCTTTTGATGGACTTCATTGCCGACTTCAACAACGCATCAGCCATCGACGTCATTACTTTCGTCAAGGAGGTTGTTGAGAAGTTCCCCAAATTGCGCAGTTCGATTGTTGAACGTTTGGTCGGAACACTAGGAGAAGTAAGAGCTGGCAAAGTCTATCGTGGCAGCTTGTGGATCATCGGAGAATACTCATTGGAGGAGAACGATATCAAAGAAGCATGGAAAAGAATCAGAGCCAGTCTGGGTGAGATTCCAATCGTTGCTTCTGAGGCACGTTTGCTGGAAGAGCAGCCAGAAGGAGATGTGCCGCTTGGCGATCAGGTCAACGGTCACGCTAAGCCTGCACAGCCGACTGGATCGAGGAAGGTGTTGGCAGACGGCACATATGCCACTGAGAGTGCACTCACAAGCCAGGCTTCTGCGAACGCCAAGTTAGATGCTGTCAAGGCTGCACAGAAGCCTCCTCTGAGGCAGCTTATTCTGGATGGTGACTACTACCTTGCGACTGTCCTCGCCTCAACACTTACGAAGCTTGTCATGCGCCATTCCGAGATCACCAGCGACCCAAGGAGGACAAATGCTCTCCGCGCCGAGGCCATGCTTATTATGATCTCGATTGTACGTGCCGGTCAATCGCAATTCGTCAAGGCACCTATTGACGAAGACTCGATTGATCGTATCATGTCATGTGTCCGATCCTTGGCCGAATTCGCGAAGCAAAGGGACCTCGAGACTGCCTTCCTGGAGGACACCCGCAAGGCCTTCAGCGACATGGTTCAAGTCGAGGAAAAGAAGCGTGCCGAGAAGGACGCTGCAACCAAGGCCAAGAGTGCGATCCAAGTTGATGATGTCGTCTCCTTCAGACAACTCAGCAAGAAGAACCAAATGGATGGCGCTGAAGAGATCGAGCTGGACCTTGAGAAGGCCACTGGTGGCGATTCTGCGACCGAGCACATCACATCCAAGCTCAGCCGTGTCGTTCAGCTCACTGGTTTCTCCGATCCTGTGTATGCAGAAGCATATGTGCAGGTGCATCAGTTCGATATCATTCTTGACGTCCTACTTGTCAACCAAACCCGGGACACCCTCCAGAACCTCTCGGTTGAGTTCGCCACCCTTGGCGATCTCAAGGTCGTTGAGCGCCCTATCACTCAGAACCTGCCTGGTCTCGACTTCATGAATGTTCAGGCTACGATCAAGGTTTCATCTACCGACACTGGTGTCATCTTTGGTAACATCATTTACGACGGCGCCCACAGCACTGATACCCAGGTCGTCATCCTTAATGACGTCCACGTCGACATCATGGACTACATCCAGCCCGCGCACTGCACAGAGACACAGTTCAGGACTATGTGGACCGAGTTCGAATGGGAGAACAAGGTCAACATCAACACTAAGATGCAAGCCGGCAAGGGCCTGAGAGACTTCCTCGCTCGTCTGATGAAGGTGACGAACATGGAATGCCTCACTCCCGATGCAAGTCTCAGCGGCGATTGCCAGTTCTTGAGTGCGAACTTGTACGCGCGATCAGTATTTGGTAAGTCTCGAACAACTCCAGTTTCACCCTGTACCATTGAGCAACTGCTAACATTTTCACAGGCGAGGATGCTTTGGCCAACTTGAGCGTTGAGAAGGAAGGCGAGAACGGACCTGTCACTGGTTTCATGAGGATACGCAGCAGGAGCCAGGGTCTGGCCCTCAGCTTGGGCTCGCTCAAGGGACTTTCGAAAATTGGCGAGATGGCATAGAGTCGGGCTGTGCTTATAGAGACACGCAGCTACGAATCATTATTGCGAATGTGATTTTCACTTGTTAGTTTCAGGCGCTTGTGAGATCGTGGGAGGATGAGTTCCTGTCTTTATATATGGAGCCCGGTGAAGTCGAGGCGTCGAAAAGCATGGCTTGGTCTGAACAGAGATGTGTTTTGTTGATTTGATAGGTGTTGATGTGGTATTTGTCGACTGCGCTGGTCGAGGGCAATGCGACATGATGAGCGGCAGATAGGGTACACTGCTAGGTTTGAATAAATCCCCTTTGATCATTTGGCATCGAATATCGTACATGTATCAATAAATTCAAAACAATGTACGTCAAAGCAAACGCCGATCCGACCGCGGCAAGCTGCTCACCTCCAAGCTCCAAGCTTCAACTTCGCGATCCTCAATCCAAATGCGCTCGCTTCTCTTCCCACCCACAACACCCACAACCACATTATTCTCGTCTAGCAGTCATGGCGCCGCCAAAGACCTCGCGGCCCCTCAAGAAGGACCTCTTCCCCTCCACCTTCAAAGGCATCAAAACCACCGTTTGCGCCGAAACCGGCCGCCCCACAGGTCTTGCGCCTAACATTCGCTCGCTCTCATGGTCGCCCACCGGCAACGCAATCGCCACCTCCATCTCTTCTTACATCCGCGTCTGGAACCCCGAGCGCCCCAATGTCAAGAGCTCGACCGAGCTGCGCTCCGGCGGCACGGCTATGGTGGAGAAAGTCGCTTTTTGCCCGACGCAGGAGGCCGTGCTGGCTAGCACGGGCGGAGACGGGATGTGTAGGCTTTGGGATGTGAGGGTGCCGGGTGGAGGGGCTGTGGGCGCTGGAAAGGGCAGGGAGATCGCGGAGTGTAAGACTGGCGACACGGGGCTGTTTTTGAACTGGCATCCTAGCGGGGAGAGTGTGCTGGTTGGCAGGAAGGACGATGCTGTCATGGCGGTGGATGTGAGGAAGATGGATGCTGGCGAGGGCAGTGGGAGTGGGTGGGCGGTTGAGGCGAGGGACAGCACGCCTGTGAAGGACCGAGGGCAGTTTAACGCGATGGCTTTCTCGAACTCGGGGAGAGAGTTGTTCGCTACTACGGGCGAGGGGCCGGTCAAAGTGCTGGACTGGCCGAGTTTGGAGCTGTTGTACACTTTGAGTGCGCATACTAGTGCCACTTATGCTGTGCAGCACTCGCCCGCTGGATCTTACGTCGCAGTCGGTGGAAGCGACAGTATGGTCACGCTCTGGGATACGACGAACTGGCACTGTGCACACACTCTTACAGCGCACATGGGCTCTGTGCGGGATCTGAGCTTCAGTTTCGACGGCGCGTACATCGCTGCGAGCAGTGGAAGCGATGCCCGGGACAGCAGCTCGGGAATCGAGATCTGCCATGTTGATACTGGCGAGCCGGTGCACACGATTGAGACGGCGAATGCAGTTACTTGGCTGGCATGGCATCCATTGCGGTACTGGCTTGCTTATGCTGGTGATCCAGGTGGCTTGAGGATCGTGGGTGCTGGAACCAACGTCTGAGGAAAGTTTGGATGCTTTGCCTTTGATACAAGGCTAGAGAGCTCTACCACAAGACTACAATGCTCTTGTGATGAGTGTGTAGCAAGCCGCCGAAAAATTCCAGTAGATCTGCAGGCCTTCAAGCAGCAAATTCTCTACATGGGTTTGCGAGATGGAATTTCACACGACCATCTCACTTGTGGCCAGCGTGGATGGCTCGCGAATTGCGGATCGCCACACGACAACCAGGCCCATTTGCCATCGGGAACTAGCCACGCTGCCACGATAATCCCGCGAGCAGCCTCGAAGTCATGATCCCGCATATCGCTGCTCAGCGTATGACCCAGCACATACGCTTTACCCGGACGAGTCGGCCAAGAAACTCTCTTGACACCGCTCACAGCACGATGGATGCCTCACTTGGCTGAGCTCGAAAATAGCAGTACGGAGGATTAAGTCACAGGTCGTTATATAGCCAAATCATAAAGCTAGATATCCTGCAATTCTGCAAGGAGATCTGATGGCTCACAAATAGGAATGGATTTGGTCTAACCCACTACATACTTCCATCCCGTGACCACCTACAGCCTCGCAGGCAGAGTAGTCCACTGGTTGTCCGCAATAGAGCCAAAATCACGAAGCTTGTTCGGTCCGCCGCCTCTGCCTTGCAACGCATCCCAGTCCCTGTTCACCGCCGTCTCGGGTCTCCATCTCCAGGAACGCTGCATCTTCGGGTCCAGCTTGCCTTCTAGGCACTGCACGATATACTTGCCGACCACGGGAATGTGCATGAAGCCGTGCCCACTAGCGCCCAGACCCAAAGTCAAGGAAGGGTAGTCTGGATGCGCAGAGATGAGGAAGTCGCGATTGGGCGTGTCCGCGCACCAGCAGACGCGTGCAAAAGAGAACGGTCTGTCCGCAAGCTGCGGCATGGTCTCGCGCAAGAACTGGCGGACGCCTTGCTCGGACTCGAGCGGGATTTGATGCTTGCTGAATGGAATCGAGGATTTGACCCCGTCGACTGTGCTGAAGTTGGTGTAGCCTGGATGTTCATCGCAGATCTTGAGCTCATGGCGCTCCTCGTCGGGTTCCATGAAGAAGCCCCGCTCCATGTTGAACAGCACGGGTAGTTTCTTGTACAGCTTGCACTCTTCCTCGGTCATAGCGATGTGCGCCAGAGTCCAGGCGGTGGGACGCAACTGGTCTTTCATGTCGATTAGTTGAGGTGCGTTTGCACCAGCGCAAAGGATTGTGCGGTCGGCACGGTACTCGTTTCCGTCCTCAGATCTTGCGCCTTTGACGTCGCCGTTTTCGATGATGAGGGAGGTGACTTTGCTCTCGACTATTTTGACGCCTAATTTCTCGGCCTCTGATGCAGCGGCGACGAGCGCATTGCGAGCGTGGCACCAGCCTGCACCCTCTGCTTTAGACCAGCCTCGCCAGTTGGGGAAATCGCCGGTGAGAACACCCTCTGGCATGAGCTTACGGAACTCTGCTGCAGTGTTGACTTCGCGGAAACCATTCTCTGGAGTTGGCTGCTCTTCGCGCAAGAGATCTTCGATGTTTTTGGGGTCGCTGGCTGCAAGAATGTAGCCAGTCTCGTGATAGTAGTCCTTGAAAAGCGGATCTTTGAGCCATGTCTCGGTGGCGTCAGCGCGGATCTCATTGTATGTCCAGAGGCGCTCTGCATCTGGGCCAGAGAACTCTTCGAAGGGCTTGCGAGCGCGACCTCGTGCCTTGTTAGTGTGTTAGTTGGCATGGTCTGGATGTGCTGGGAGCGAACCTTCTACAATTCTAGCTTCAAGTGTTAGCTGACTCTCTCCTAGAGGTGCGGAACAACAGCAGCATACTTGTTGACATCATTGCCAGCTGAGATAGCTGAAGGTACAGGGTATGGGTCCAAGACTGTGACATTCTTGTAACCACTGCGGGCTAGCCAGAGGGCGGTGGAAGAGCCCCAAGTGCCACATCCGATTATGAGGATGCTGCTCGACGATGGATCGGTTGGTGGGCGGTTTTCAGAAGACATGACGACGATTTGTTGATGCTATGGTTGATAGTATAATTAGATCGCAATGTGACTGTATGGGGAGGACAGATAGTCTGATATAATCTGATCTCGAGCTTGATGAGCCGAGTCTCGGTGTACTCCGGTATCACGGTGGGCGATCTGTAGCAGCACATACTCCATGACTCTACTGACAAGGGCTGCCATATGGCTAGACGGCTTATCATTCTTGCGCCGTCATGAGCCCGCTGAAGACGACGCCGTCTCGCTGCGAGAAGGCGGCTAAAGACCATCGGTGTTGGTGGCGTTTCAGTGGGTCTGTCTTGACTTTGGTGTGGAGAGCGGCTGGACCTTCTTCAAATGCTTGCCCTGGGCCACAACCAGTCACAAGCCTTGCCGTCCAACATCATCGTTGACCACCTTGCCGCATTTTTTGCTGTATTTGACCTCCTCCACACTGCGGAGACATGGGCCTTCTCGCGTCCCATCATGCCGCGACGCAAGGCTGCCGAGCGTGACCAGCCCCATAAAAAACGTTCGCGAAATGGGTGTGCGAACTGTAGGAGGCGCAAGATCCGATGTGACGAAGGCGCTCCGTCCTGCAGCTACTGTGTAGCACGGAGCCTGACTTGCTCCCCCGTGGGCGTGGTCTTGAAGTGGGAGGCCGAGTATGCTGATAGCGGGCTCGCTTTTGGACGACAAGGTGTAGGTCCAGCCGCAGCTCTGTGAGATGGTTTTATTTTTGCCTTCAACATACTGATAATTGCCGCAGAGATGGAGCAAAAACGGCAAACCGAAGCGAAACGACCCGCGCTCGGATCATATCGAAACCAAATGGCTGCCTTTACCATCTGTGGAGGCGTGCCATTTCATCAATGATTCTTTTGGGCAACCCGAGGACGATGAGACCGCCGTGGTCTTGCGTGCTGCAAACGATACCACACAACATGAACCTATACTGCCTCTGACAAGACACAAACTGTCATCCCCAGAGCTGCAGACTGGATGTTTCGCTATACCCAGCATTCCTTATTCTGGTCTATCTGATTTGCCCATCCTGAAGGATTCACGCCATGGCCATCTTCTTTCATACTACTGCGAACGACTTTGTCCTCTCACAGTCACCAGCAAACGGCTCACATCGCCTTTCTACTCCCTTGTCCTGCCGTTCTGCACATCCGCGTCAACTATTGTCTCGGATGCACTTTTGGCCCTTTCAGCTCGGCACCTTTCGAGAACGCATAACAGCTGGACCGTCACGGCTATCAAACTTGAGCACACTGTTTTGCGAAGCTTACGGCATCGAATAGCGACGGCGAAGCCATCAGAAATTTGGCAAGATCATGAGCTTCCTGTGGTGATAATGCTCATATGCCTCTCCGAAATCCTCAACCGGTGCGATTCACGATGGACCATGCACCTCAAAGGTGCTAGAGACTTGATCCGTGCTCGTAGAGGCTTCAGCGGTCGACATTCATCACAGCCGGACTCGACGAACGAGCTTACACATTTCTCGGAAAGGTTCTTCGCCTTCCAAGACGTGATAGGGCGGACTGCGTGCGGTGAGCCACCAATATTTGGTAGTGACTATTGGGATGCTTCTGATACAGTCATCGATGCATGGCTTGGCTGTAGCCCAGCACTTGTATCGATTGTCTTCTCACTTGCTGAGCTAAGCAGATCCAAAACCAAATACTACAACTCGACTGTATCAGCGGAATTCACAGCACAAGCAGCGATGCTTCAATCCAGCTTGTCAAGGTTACAACAAGACATGCCGGCCAGCGGAGACGACGTAGTCCTGCTTCGATGTGCAAACATCAAGCTGGAAGCTGCAAAGATCTACCTTTACTGTGCATTGTACGGGGCGAGCCCAGGCACGCAAGTCGTCAAGGATGGCGTGCAAAAGGTTCTGCGCCGTGTGTCTGAATTTCTCGATGAAGACATCGCGGCAGGCCTTGTATGGCCACTCTTTGTCGCCGCAGTGGAGTTGGACCCTTTGGACGACGAGGTATGGAAGGATGAAAGCACTGGCTCACCAGTATACGGCAGACCGCTTGTACTTCGTCTGCTTCAGCACATGGGAACAGCAAGCATTGCCAACGTTACACGCGCACGAGAGGTGATATGTAAGATATGGGATGCTCGTGACAAGGCTATGATTGTTCAACAATCTACGATGTCGACGTCGTCTGCGAACTCCGCGCACGAAGATGATTGGGATCGGTTTGTGGCGCCTCTGAGTCGCAACATAAGCTTGGCTTAGCTTAGCATGATAATGAATGTACGACGGATTGGGAGGATCTCGACGAAGGTCTCGGATGTATGGCACACAAATGGATAAGCATCACCGAAGCCATCGCTCGCAAGCTTGCTACATGCAGCTTGATGTTAATCTTTACATACAGTCGTTACTCAAAAGTCTGCGCACAGCATCTCGGCGGCAACCAATCCCCTACATGGACAAGAGCCTAAGGTAGGACTACATTAGCAAGTTAGAATCTTTGGAGCTTATTCTTCCGTCTCTGCGGGGACCAATCCAGGATTTAAACCCACATCCGCCGATACTGGCATGGCACTACATCGATACGTGCGCAGACTTATGAGCTAGAACTGGACTTGATAGCTTGATACCGGCTAAGCGGTTGTCCGCTTTTGCGACAGCTTCGCGCGTGGACCTTCGCTTTCCAACCAAAGCACAACACGACGCCTGGGCTTATTGAGCCAAACTAGCTAGGGTGTTGTCGCGATAGAGGTATGCCGCCTGGGATCAGCAAGATTACGGGTCCTCTCCACAGAGCGCGTGGACCTTCTCGAAACCCCGCACAAAGTAGGATGCAGGGCGGACTCTAGTCAATCACGCACTCTAGTTGCTGTGATGCTTCTTTATCAGAGCCAGCTTACTCCTTCGGATGGATGATATCGGCAGAGCACCAAGATCATGCGGCACGCCATGGGCCTCGATAAGGTGCAACGACACATTGCCGAAGATGAATCGCAATTACAAAAGGCCTCCAGCGTCGCCTTGCTGATCCACAAGTTATCATTCCATTTTTTATCTCGTCCATACTGAACTGTAGTGTTCTTGAGAGTACAAGGATGACCACTTTTGATCGTCACGACGATGTGCCCGGAACCGAATACCTTGTCGATGCCAACCATAGCCTCGATGTCTCGCATGCTGGATCTGGGGAATCGGACATCGTGCTTCTGCCACAGCCGACTGCTTGTGGAAGAGATCCTCTGGTGAGCCTCCGGTGTCTGTTCGGGCCATGGACTATCTATTGACAACTGTATAGAGATGGTCGATGCCTAAGAAATACTGGCAACTGACCATACTTGCCGTATACGCTTGTGGCTTCTCGTATGGTGAGAACAATCTGGGTGCGGCGCGTACGGTCATCAGTGAAGAAGCACATGTGCCTCTTACTGCTTTGTCGGGTGGCGGTGCACTAAATTATCTTCTTCTTGTGAGTCTTCCCGCGGGAAACTCCGCCATGGTGATTTGCGTCTGACCAAGTACATTGATAGGGCTTTGCCAACATCTTCTGGATCCCGCTTGCAATGAAGATCGGGCGTCGACCGGTGCTGCTCATTACTACTCTCTTCGTTCTCGCTTCCATGGTCTGGCAAGCCGTATCCGAAGGGTCGGCGCAGTGGTACCTATCTTGTGCGTTGAACGGGGTCGGTACAAGTGCATATCAAGCTGTTATTCAGCTCTCTATCTTCGATATGTTTTTCGTCCATCAGCGAAGCACCAGCTTGTCGTTTTATCTTTTCGGTCAACAGCTTGGCTCAATGCAAGTCGTCCTTATCCTTGAATCTTAATTATTATTATCCCGTACTAATCTACCTTCAGTCTTGGACTCATCACTGGTGGTGCTATCGCAGATACCCGCGGTTGGCGCTGGTCTGGCTGGGTTGCAGCCATTATCGAAGCCGGCACGTTTCTCATTATACTCGGTGGCTTCGAAGAGACGATGTTCCCACGCTTCCTCTTTGACAAGCGCGATGAGCTTGTGAACACCCACCACGAAGCAGTCAGCAACAATACAAGCAAGCCCACTGACGAAGAAGAAGGCAAGAAGGGACTTGCCCTGACACACACAGCTGCTTCTGAACACATCGGTGAAGTGCTCCCTGGCTACGAGAAGCGCAAAATACTGCAGCGCTTGAGTTTATGGAGCTACCAGCCAGAAGATAAGACTACTTATTGGCAGTACTTCAAGCGGCCGTTCTTCCTCTTTGCATTCCCGAATGTTGTCTTGGTCAGTCGTCCCTGCACTTAAGCATCTATACATCACTAATTCTCTGCAGGCTGGTATCATCTTCGCTTTCGGATGCACGGCAGGCATCGTCACTTTCAACACGAGTACGCTTTCTGATCACATATCCACCACCTCGATCAATCGCTGACTTTTTTTTGGCAGTCTCTGAGATCATGAGTGCTGAGCCTTACAACTTCTCTACAACTGCTACAGGACTCATGTTCCTCTCTGCGCTGATTGGAAGCATATTTGGTTATTTCACGGGTGTCTTCGCAGACACCATCGTCGTCTTCCTGGCTCGCCGTAACGGCGGTGTCAAGGAACCTGAAATGCGACTCTGGACACTCTGCATCAGCTTCATATATGCCGGCTTGGGCTACATGCTCTACGGCTGGGCAGCAGATTTCGGACTCCCGTGGATCGCAGTAGCTATCGGTCTCGGCGCTATGATCGCACACCAAGTCAGCGCGTGTAGTATTGCCACCGCGTATGCGATGGACTGCTTTCCAGGCGTGAGTCACCTTATGTTCACGCTTTGTGCTCTGTTTCTGACAAACCAAACAGATCTCCGGCGAGATCGTCGTCATCCTGGCCGTCTGCTCGTCGTGCATCAACTTTGCTATCAATCAGTCCCTCCAATACTTCATCGATGCTACAAGCTTTGGGCCAGTCTTCACATTTTTCGGCCTTATAGTCATGCTGAGCATGGTCGCAGTAGTGCCGATGGCCATCTGGGGCAAGGTATGGCGCAAGAGATGTGCACCGAAGTATAGAGAGTTCTTGAGTGTGAGGGGTGAGCAACAGTAAGAATTTGAACGATGGCGTTCACCACATGAGCATGAGGATCGAAAAAATTTGATATCAAGAGTATGGAGGAGACTATAGTTACTCGTCAGGCGTCTCGAAGTCCACTCTCGCGCGACTAGCAAGGTCATCATCACTGAGAATCCGCAATGCAAGCATGGCCATGCCTTTCGCACATGTCAAGGCCGCTTTGTGGGCCTCGTATGTTCCTGCACAAGCTGCGAAACCTGGATTATGGGCCGAGACTTCGGGCCCAGCAGGAATAATAAAGGCTCCGTGAAAGCTGGGCACAAGGTGAGAAACGTTGCCCATGTCTGTTGATGCATTCATCGGCTTCTCTTGCTTGATCTGGATTCGTGAGCCGAATGTGCTCATGTCTTGGGCGTATGTCTCGCACAGCGTATTGTTTGAGCGCAGATCAAGGTATGTTGGTGAGCTTCAAGTCGTCAGTTTCACTGTCGGAATATCCGTAGTCGTATATGTACTCACTTGATGTATGATAGGGTACAACCTGAAGCTTTCGCTGCACCCTCGAGACAATCGTGCACTCGTCCGAGTAATTTGTTTGCTCTCTCGATCGTAGGACTTCTTACGTTCCAGTTCATCCTGGTATAGTCTGTGATCACATTTGGCACCGTGCCGCCGACTTCAACCACGGCATGCACTCGCTCGTCCGGCTCCATCTGCTGCCGGAGTAACCCGACATTGTTGTATGCTGCAACGGCCGCGTCGAGAGCGTTGACGCCGTTCCATGGCTCGCCAGCCGCATGAGCTGTCTTGCCCCGGAACTCGGTGCGGCTGGAGACAAATTAGTGAGATGCTCTAGCCGGGTAATCGAACTCATCTCTGGACTTACAACTTATGGCTGGCTATAAGCTTGAATCCGGCAAGACCATCGTAGGCTTTAGGATCGCTCAAGATCTGATGCGCTGATACAGGATGGGCCATGATGGCTGCTGCGGTCTCTTTGGGGATCGCGCCAGCGTCGATTAACTTCGCCTTACCTCCACCGCCTTCCTCTGCAGGAGTGCCGAGAATTCTTAGACGGCCAGCGATACCATGAATCTTCATCGCCTCGGCAGCGGCGAGGAAAGTGGCAATGGAGGAAGTGGCGATCAGGTTGTGACCACATGCATGACCAATTTGAGGTAGAGCATCGTACTCTGCACAAACGATCACGAGGCGGCCTCCAGTGCCAATTTCGGCTTCGAAACTGGTGTCAAGGCCATAAGTGTGTTTCTTCACATCGAAACCGCGAGAGGTAAGATAGGTCGTGATGGTCTCGTGGGCGAAGTGTTCCTGGTAAGCAGTCTCTGGATTCGAATGGAGTTGTTTGTTGATGTTGTGGAGCTCTTCACTTGATGCGTCGATGGTAGAAGCAATCGTTGTGCGAGCTCCTTCGAGCAAGGAGCTATGAGGGCCAATAGCCGCACCTGTATTAGATGCCAAATTTACTCCTTCCATGGAATTTTGTGCTGTGGTACTCTCTTGCAAATGCATGTTGATACAAAGCCAGAGAGATCTTGTCTATAAAGGGAGAGGAACGGTTGTAGCTGCAAAGCATGGAAGAAATGGTTCTCACCTACCTTATGAAAAGATATAGGTTCATAGCCTGGCCTCGTGCACAGGTATGGCCGGCACCCTACCCGACTTACCAATAATCAATTGATAGACATGTCATGTGTACACAGAGGGCAACAATGATAATGATGGGGTAATGGGTAAGATCGAAATAAGCGCTCGTCGGCTATTTTTGAGCTTGTTTTGATCGCCGAGATCGCCTATTCCTCGAGACCCTTGAATTCGCAACGCTTATCTGCAATGTAACTCTTCGCTGCTTCTCTTCGACTCTCGACTTGCATACCATTTACGCCCATCAAAAGAAGATGGGCCTGTGATCACAACTCGAGGCCCCGCTGGGCCGGAAGCGAGCAGCACATGCAATATGACTGGGTCGAGATCTCGGTCAGGCTGTTGGACGTGCCGAAGCAAGTCGGCAAAAAAGCGTTGTGACCAGCAGAGGCCGAGGTGCGGTCGCTGCTCTCGTCTCGAACTGACGTGCGACTATACAACACGCCCAACGCTTGCCGAAAGACGTAGAGCCCAAGGAGATGAGGCTCTTGCACAGATCCGCGCGTCTGATGACAACGATGCCGTGGAGCTTTCACCTCCGAGCGTGCATACGCCAATCTTGGTATCGCAACCATCAACAACATCCGTTGGACATTGCTCTCTGACCCTGACGAACGTGGAACATGAGGCGATCCGATATTTTCGCACCGAATTTGCCAGATTACACCATACGAAGCACCCAGGCTTTTCATTGATCTCCCTGATGTTTAACCACGCCGCAGAGAATCCGATGATCATGCATATGGTCGTGGCTCTCGGCCTCCAGGAGTCAAATCAGCAGCGGGAACAGCCCGCCTCAAGCTCCGAACAACAATCCCTTGTGCATTATTCCTCAGCACTTCGATTGCTATCTGATGGTCTGGCATCTGTCGACAATACTAAACATCTTGACAGTCTGCTCACGGCATTGTGGTTGATGTTGCTCTATGAGCAGCAATTTGGTGACTCCGCATGCAAGGCATATTCAAGTCACCTGCAGGGAGTGGCATCCTTGATTCAACTTCGTGTCGGAAGATTGCTGGAGCTTCCAGGTTGCGCAAAGAATAGCTCACAATCATCGCTCACGGGTGCTAGGAATACCAGACCTGGCGACATACAAATCTCGATGTACGCTGCGCGCATGCTGGTGTGGATCGCGTTGCTCGATGCTGCAGCCGCGTCTTCAGGTGTTGGCGGACATGTCAATGCCGCGATGTTCAGCCTGTTGCTTTCAGCACCAGGAGACGAGGTCAAATCTGGACATGACCCCGTCAAAGCATTCTCTGCGCTTCACCGCTATACGAATCCACTGTATCGGAATCTCTGGGGTGATGCTTATCCACAGAGTGAACTGCTCGACGATGTCGAAAACCGGAACATCTACTCTCTTCTTGGTCAATGTGCGATCCTTCGCTTCATGATCGCACAACTTGCGACACTCTATCGCAGATGTTCTGAAGAAGCAGCTATCAAATCCAAGGTCATCGAGGCCTCAATAGTCGAGGTGGGTGAGCTGTTCCGGGACCTGATTGATGTTGCGAACGAGCTCTCAATGACTACTGATAACGCTCACCGGCTTGTTGCCAACATTCGAGCGATCGTGCCATTCTACCATGCTGTGGTGCTAGACTTCATGCGTGTCTCGGCATTCAACGAACCACTAGGCGAAAGACAGCGTTCTGCGCTGAAATGCATTATGAATCTTGCCTATCAGAGTTACAAGCACGGCGGTGATGAGGCTCTTGCAAGAGTAGCGTGGCCTCTTTTTCTGGCCGTCCTGGAGACAGACGATATGCTTCATAGAGACTGGATTCTTGACCGCTTCAAAGCGCTCGGTAAATACGGTAAAAACTACGAACGCGCTTATCGTTTCTTGGTCGATTCCGTTCCGAGGCAGCAGCACGCCGGAAGAAGAATAGATTTGCGAGAACACATGCAGAAGTTGGAGCTCTTCGTTCTCAGTTGATTCTACATGCGAGATGCGAAGTAGATCAGGATCAGACTAAAATTGCCGACGCTGGTTTTGACACTATTATGTGATATCACCACGAAATCGCTACCGACCACGATACAGCTATCTCGCATGGTGGCAATGGTGATACCGGATATCGCAGAATACCAATTGCAAAACCCGAAAGGTCCGGTATCGGTTATTATAGATGCAGGGCGACTATTTCCCCAGACTGGCAGCCCCGATTTTCCATATTTACTTGATGATACCTTCGGAGATAGCCAATCAGCCATCAAGAGCGCTTATTTGGACACAGCGCTTATTCTAATGCTTCAGTACTATCACTTATCGCCCTAATACTGCATAACCGAATCTTCCAACCCTTCACGTAACGGTAACATCCGCAACTACTCCAACATTTCCCCGCACTACAGCTCGGATACTCGATATCAAAACGAGGTTTTCGAGCTTAAAGCATTCTTATCAGAGCAGGATGTTGGCCGTGCCAAGTAACGCGTGCAATCATGTATATATCTACCAGCACCCGTGCCGATATGAGATCAGGCTTAGACCTTCGTACAACATCTCTTGATCTCTAACACAATGTCACTCGAATCAAAGATGGCTGTTGACAGCAAAATGTCCCCTTCGAACGACTTGAAGCATCACGATGCCTTCGAAACAGGCGAGATTCTTTCCACTGGAGCAGCCTTGAGTGCTGAAGAAGATCGCCGCATACTTCGAAATATTGATCTCAAGTGTGTTCTTGCTCACTCGTCGAAGGTGAAATCTACCACTAATTATCGTCAGTCTCCTAGTTGTGTTAGCAGCATCTTATCTATTTCAGTTCTTAGACAAGTCTGCTCTCGGATACACCGCGATCATGGGGCTGAGGACCGACCTTTCCATGACCGGATCAGAGTACTCTTGGTCTAGTGGCATCTATTACTTCGGGTACATCGTTGCTTCGTACCCTGTTGCATGGCTTTTGGTCAGACTGCCAGTCGGTAAGACAATAGCTGCGTCTGTGTATGTTACCCTAGTCTGCTGAGTCATTATACCTGACTGACGAATCACAGGCTCATCTGGGGTGCTATCCTGATGTTAACATCGACATGTTTCAACGCCCAAGGTCTACTTGCGATTAGATTCTTCCTTGGAGCCACTGAAGCTGCTATTGGCCCAGGCCTTACTATCATTGTCGGGATGTGGTACAAACGCTCCGAGCAACCACTACGGCACGGAGCATGGTTTATGGGTAATGTCGTCGCTGGCTTTGTTGGAGGCATCCTCGCCTACGCAATTGGCCACGTACAGAGCATTGCGCCATGGAAGGTAAGCTACGAATCACCATACAGATCTACTGTGTGCTGACACCCATCGCTGCAGGCTGTCTTCCTAGTCTTTGGCGCCTTGACCGTCAGCTGGTCGATATTCATATACTTCTTCCTTCCGGATACGCCTGCGACCGCAAGGTTCCTGAACAAGGACGATCGCGCCAAAGCAATTGACCGCGTGCGTGAGAATATGACCGGTATTCGAAGCGATACTTGGAAGTGGAAGCAGTCCTTCGAAGCTCTGACTGATGTCAAGATTTGGCTTCTTGTCATACTACAGCTGTCTCAGCAGATTGCAAACGGTGGCGTTCATGGGGTATGTTCTGCAGATATCGTCTCTGGATCTGATCAACTGATGCTTGACAGTTCGGTACCATCGTCATCAAAGGTTTCGGCTTCACGACTTTGAACACTTTACTCGTGCAGATGATCAGCATCGCTTACCAGGCTGTGTTTGTCCTTGTCGGCACGTTCGGCAGCTCCTACTTCAAGAACGCTCGCACCTACTTCATTGCTTTGAACCTTGCCATCTCCCTCGCGGGAGCGGTCATGGTTCGCGAGATCGATGCAGCCGATATCTGGACACGCTTTGCTGGATATTGTCTTTGCCTTGCATACTCTGCGAACTTCCCTCTGGTCTTGAGTATCAACAGCAGCAATGTTGCTGGGTTCACGAAGAAGAATACCGCGAATGCCATGGTGAGTCCTTGCCACGAAAGGAGCAAGTTCTTGATCTTAAAAATAGCATGGCTAACATGGCTCTCCAGGTATTCATTGCCTATTGTGTAGGAAACATCATTGGGCCGCAGCTATTTTTCGAGGATGAGGCGCCTAGCTATCCCAGCGGCTTCTTGTCTATGATCATCTGCTTTGGAGCAGCTTTGATTCTTGGCATAGTGCTTCGCCTCACTTATATCTGGGAGAACCGAAGGCGCGATTCGAAGACCGGTGGCGTGGTAGAAGTCACGGATGGACAGATTGAAACGATGAATTCGGCAGATTCCACGGACAAGGAGATGGAGAACTTCAGATATGTCTATTGATAGCACTCCTCAATCTTGGGATGATGGAATGTGCTTTAACTAAAATGTCACGTCTTGCGTCTTTCTTGCTCACGCCGGACTCTCGTCTCGTCTTTGAGATCGGTGTTGAATGATTACACTGACGCTTCCTTGGCTCGAACAGCGACCAGGCCTAACTTCTGCTTTCCATCCTCGCCAAAGTTGCTCTCGTCCAGCCACCTGAGAAGTGCTCGTTTCAAAAGAGGCCATTCGCCATCAAGAATCGAATACCACGCCGTGTCGCGATACTTGCCTTTCACGATCATGTGCTGGCGGAACACGCCCTCACACGTATGCCCAAATCTCAGAGCAGCGCGGCGCGAAGGCTCGTTCGCCGCATTGCATTTCCACTCCAGTCTGCGGAAACCAGAAGTAAATGCCCGATCGGCCAAGATATACCACACTTCCGTCGCTGCTACGGTTTTCTGGAGCGATGGCGCATACATGATGTGTCCAATCTCGACGACGGCGTTCGAAGGATCGATGCGTAGGAAAGACGTGTGGCCAACGATCTTGCCAGTCTTACGGTCTTTTACTGCCCAGAAGCAGACATCTTTGGAGGCCGCGCAATTTTTGATGTATGATCTGAAGTCTTCAAGCTCGTAGTAGGGACCGCTAGGCATGTAGTCCCAGAGGCGTGCTTGCGCCTCGCCGCCCACGCTCGGGAAGAGATCGTCCGCATGTGTTTCTTTAAGCTGTTCAAGAGCTACATGCTTGCCGATGACTACGTCGTTGTTGTCGTGGGGCCACAGCTTCAGTGCATCGGCGGAAGAAGTCAGAGACGACAACATGATTGATAGAGCTGCGAGGTTAGATGTGCCGTCTTTGTCCTAGATGAGGGCCAGAAAGGGAGTCAAGCCTGTGACGGACAAGCGATTCGCTATGTATAGCATTGTTCCACGATCGGTATCGGAAGGAGTCATTGCATATCTTAAATCACACGGATGCGCGATGCCGTGACTGGAAGCTCACAAATTAGGGTTGTTTATCGTGATGACTCCAGACTTGTACCGTATGTCGCATAGAACTGCCTCTTACGGATCGTTGGTGATGCCGGGGCTTCCTCGCCTCCTGGTCGCATAGCAGGGCAAATGAGAGGATGAGCATCTCGTGATTGTTAAATTCTCCATGTCCTTGAGGATGATAACCCATGGGTATTGTGCCCAAGCGACGCTCAAGGTGCTTCGAACATGCTATTAATAGCAATCATGAGCCGAAACTAAAGTGTGCATAGCTTGGCCTCCGCAAGATACAGGCCAGCACATGTTCGAAACGCACGTCGCTAGATCACCACCTTGGCACATACACCAACACCTTTATGATGAAGGTCGATGGCCGTGAATACCACTCAAAGTGCCAGCCCTCTGGTCGTTCGGGTAGCTGTCTCGAGATCTGCGCTGCTCTGGCTCGGCGTCTCGTTTATTTCGTCAGCGCGCGACTTGGCAACCGATCGTCGCGCTGTGTTGCCTGCTTCCTGCAAGGGCGACATGGATCACGAGACATCTTTTGCCAGTTTCACCGTGCTAGGAATCCTTCGAGGAAGGCGGTGCACTCTCAGATAGTGCCATTGCGCTGTTCTGCCAGCTTCTTCAAGCTCATAAAATGGCCGTCTAGTTATTCCTCGTGAAAACAAAGAGACTTCTGCACCCTTTCATCGCAATCTGACGACAGTACTGTTGGTATTGCTTTTCCGAGTCGACTCCCCGCTATCGCAAACATGAACCTCCGCGACTGGGAATCTCGCAGGACGCACGCAGCATGGGGAACAGGCTCTGGCAGCCCGGCTTTCATGGTGCTGACTTGCGTTGTCATCAACATCATTGCGCTCATTGTCGCTGTTGTGATTAACGTGACGGTAATCAAAGATGGCACCAACGATTATGCGAATGGGTAAGGCTTCATATAAACCATAAGCTATTACATCTGACACTGACTGTCCAGTCTTGGTTGGTCTATCATGACACCAGCGCCTGCTGTAGGTCTGTTGTGGGCTCTGATCGATATCGCGCTCTGCCATTTCTCTGTGCTGCACCCAATTTACTATCTTGTGGAGTCGACACTTCTCACGGCTTTGAACTTGATACTGGGATGTATGAGTATTGGATTGTACAGGTGCGCTCGCCACAATTTTCGCGACATCAATATTCACGCTAACGCTCGACGACAGTTGGGACTCTTCCGGCTCTTGGGTTCCTGGTATCTTCATTCTGCTCGCCGGTGTCATGTAAGTGCCTGAAATGAAACAAATGGTGATCCATGAGTCTGACTATGGTTGTAGCTACATTGCTATTATTGCTAGCAGCGCCCGTATCGTGCACAAGCACAGAACTCGTCCTCAGAGCAGAGGCACTGCCTAAGCCTGCTGTGACACGCAAGAAGCGGCTGGCCACGACCACTTCCGAAAGATCACCTCACACACATCGACTTCGCGGCACCAAACTTCGATGACAACGCTTTGACGACAAAACAATAATACTAATATTTCTTTGCTGACGTATGCAGTAATGTATAATGGGCGTGGGTGCGAGGGTTTGTGAGGGACATGGTAATATTTCTACCGTACACATCGCACTAATACCAAATCAATACATCACCCACCACCTTCGCGCTTTGTCACTATTGAGGAGCTGATTTTGATAATGGTCACTTAGTCTCATTGACCCCGAGTGGCGGATCCTGGCGCCAACAATTCTCATCAAGCATAAGCGATTTTGAACACCCAGCAAATGTCCTCGAGGTCGAGGAGTGTCTTGGGTGCATCGATAGTGAGATAGCCGTCCTTGTCCTGCGACCATTGAAGAGCCACCGAGCTGTTCGATCCAAGCATGGTTATCTTGTCACCTTTGAGTATGGGTACCGGCGCTTCGACAGAGAGAGTTCCATTCGACGGCTTTTGAAACGTGAAGATATAGAAAGCCTCATTCGTTTGCGTGAAGCGAATATGCGTGCCAACTTCGGGCGTAACGAACCAGTACGTGGTATTAAAGATCGCTTCAGCGTGGGCGTGAATCCATTTGCCAGCTTCTCGCAGCGTCTTCGCTTCCGTTTCAACGATCGAGCCGTCCGCCCGTGGTCCAATGTCGAGAAGGAGGTTGCCGTTCTTGGAGACCATGTCAACAAGGTCGAAGATCAATATTGACACGTTCATATAGGCGCTGTCATCCGTAGCGCTAGACGCATGTCAGCTCAAGCTTATCATCTTACAGATCCGGCGGGAGGGGCTTACCGATTATAGCCATAACTGTAGGGGTCCATGCCTTGATTGGACTCCCACTTCCTTGGCTGCGACGTCGAGAAGGTGGCATACTCTGGAGTATCAAAGTCTGCCGCCTCAGCCACTCCGCAGCGAGAATTGATGGTGACCTCTCGATCCTGCTCGCGAGCTTTGTTAAACCAGTCCGAAGCAAAAGCAGCTGTTCCGTTGGCGGCTCCGGCGTCGCACCACATGATATCTGTTTCGTAGTCATAAGCCAGTATCTCCATCTGTGGCACCATGATGTCTGCGATGAAGTCATTGACAGGGAAGCCGCCAGTGTAGGGCTCCTCCAGTCCAGTATACGGGTTTTGGGCGATTATGCCAGGCCAAGTCGTCGAGCTGTTTGTGGCAAGCTGTGAATATCCATATGGTGCAAAGTTGGGGTTGAACCATTCTGGCAGGGAGAAGTATGTTCCACGCCGCAGACTTGGCTGATACTCTTTCGCAGCATCGAATAGCTCTGCGAGTAGGTCGCGCTTTGGGCCATAATTCAGGGAAGAGCGGTTGGTCGTCTCCTTGGTATCAAAATTGGCGAATCCATCGTGGTGCTTCGTAGTAAATACAAAATAAGTGGCACCAGCATCGGCGAAGAGATCGATCCA
This sequence comes from Pseudopyrenochaeta terrestris, assembly GCA_022813475.1. NCBI lineage: Eukaryota > Fungi > Ascomycota > Dothideomycetes > Pleosporales > Pseudopyrenochaetaceae > Pseudopyrenochaeta > Pseudopyrenochaeta terrestris. The sequence continues at coordinate 533,040 of JAKLMJ010000011.1, forward strand.
CTCCTTCGCGTCGAACTTGGAGGCCGTATAGTCGACGAAGCTATCGTCATAATTCCATTCCGGGCCGAAGGTACGAAGGCGATAGTCGTAGAAATCACTTCGGTCGGCTTCAGGATGGTGAGTACTGTACCACCAGAACCATTCCGCGTACGATTCGTAGGGAGTTAAATTGCCCCAACCTGGCACTGAGTATGGTCCCCAATGGATGAAGATCCCGAACTTGGCATTGTCAAACCAATCTGGACTTTGGTGGCGAGCCAGATTCGACAGATCTGATGTCCACTCTGTAAGGCCCAGCTCTACTTCAAAGTGTTGCCTTTGTGTGAGTTCGCCCTCTTCGAGCACGACTGTGGCCAGACCGCTATGAGATCCGTGAATACCAACCTTGACGATCTTCTGGTCACCTGGACACAAGCGCTTCAGTTGGCCAGCTTGAGTCGTGGTGATGTTTGGCCCGCTCAGGCTCACTTTGAGACCTGAACCAGAGATACACGAGTTACCCGCATTGTTCAATGTTACATCCACAAGCTGGCTGCCATTTGTGAGCTGCTGCTGGGTCGGCCGAACAGACTGCACGGAAACATCACTACCTTGCCACAAGGAGATGGCGAAGACATGCAGACGGCCTGCTGTTGTGTTTGTCGTCGAAGGAAGCTCAATGGTGCTTAAACGTTTCCTTGTCGAAAGTGGGCTGGTTACCTCGAAAATGTGGGAGGTGTTACCGTTTGTTCCATTGGCTGTAAAACGATATGGGTATATCATTTCTCCGCGATTGATGGTCAAGAAGGCAAACCATGGCTCGCTGCGAAGTTCAGTCGTGGAAGTCGAGTTGTCGGAGTATGTAAAAGTCACATTACCGGATACAGTAGTAAGCTCTAAATCAGACGCGACCAAGAAGGAAGCAGAGAAGTATTCTGCTTCAGGGACGGAAAATGTCTGACTGTCGCAGATTACGTTGTCCGAAGTATTGCCAGCACGATATCCTGGGAAGTCATATTTGATGCCAGTTTGTGTCGAAGTGTACGAGCCATTTGTAGCCAATGCAGGTGCAGCATAAGACTGGTTCAAGGAGTCGAAGGCTGCTTCGCCAGGGTATCTACCAAAAGCTTTGTTGTTGAACGCTGATGTTAAGTCAATTGGTATAGACTATAGCACGGTCAGCATGAGTATGGTTGGGATATACTCCAACAAGACCAAGTTGGAAGTACCTCTGTCCCACTTCTCCAAGCGTGTTTCGTAGATCCTGCCACGTACACGGGCTGTAGGGCGAACAGCAAGGCTGCGAGATATGCTGGCGCCATTGCACGTGCAGATCTGTCCTGTCAACGCGATGTAGTCCAGAACAGATACACCATTGCCTTCTTTATGGCACACGACCCTTATCGTGCGCTGCTTCCAATGCTACGATCCGAAGTGCTACAATCTTTGAGCCTAAGATGTTGCAGTGGCCGTATGCTCCACCGAGGCGATAATGAAGTGCCATCGCTAGGATAGTGCGCATTAGCTTCATGACATGGTGCCATCGTCAATGGCACGTCGTGATAGTCGCAGAGAACATGTTCAAGGGTTATTGTTCGCCGAGATAGGCTTTGTTGTGATAGGCCATGATAGGCCGCGGTTAAAGAGACGCGTCATGCAGATCAACTCCAATGCGCAAAGTTCCTGAACCTTTTCCCCTCTCAACATCGCGTGCAACGTTCCAGTGCGACCAGGACAATGTGACTCTGAAGACGGCAGGTATCATCGCGCAAAAGTGGGCGAGATAGATAAATGGGAAACATGAATGCTATGCGCCCACGAGGCTGGCTGAGCTGACCAGGCAAGTAGAACAAGATGTTGTTCAAAGCTCTCATTGTCACTCTTCTGCCCGGCGTCTATGCACAATTTAACAATCCTCCTGGTGTCGACATATGGTGTGGGAAAGCCTACAGGGCCACGTGAGATACTTCGCAGGCAGAGTGGTTGCTAATAGCAATGCTGATCCCCCAGCAGCAATGAATCCTTCAACCCTGGAGGCCAGTTCCTCGAGCCGGCAGTTTCCAAAGAGCCACTGCTCGATCTCAAAGTTACATCGCGGATGAGTCTATACCTCGATGATGACTCGTACGGTAGCTTCATAGTAGATGCCTCCATTTCAGACTATGTGGGAAGCAAATTGGACATCGCAGAATACAAGGCTGGCCCCAACGCTAGTTACGGACTCAACATCACGTATCTTCTCGACGGTCAGCCTTTGAGAGTCAATTCATCTGCCGCCGTCATTGGACAAAAGACGGAGCATCACTTCGCTTTATCGCAGCTGAACACCAGCACAGTCGCGCATAATGTCACTGCCGTAGCCACGCTCAGCGGGAGCAATTCGACTTTTCAAGCCTGGACATCAGTTCTCAGATTACCATTGCGGACAGACAACGGCAGTGCCACCCGGCTGGATCATCTCTATGGCGGCCTGGCAGTGAGGCGAGGCGAAGACACCGCATGGAAGCCAATCTTCAGCTACACGTATTACGTGCAGTGGAGCTTGTACTGGTACGCCAACCTATCCACTTTGGATGAGTTTGCGTCCATGGGTTACAATGTCATCCATATAGTTCCTACCGGCGACCTCGGTGACACGCCTTTCCCTTGGGATGAGTTCGAGCCGTACCTGAACAGAGCAGACGAGCTTGGCCTGCTGTTACAATACGACGTCCGCTGGGATTATGCCAACCTCTCGGTCATGGTGGATCAGGTCACTAGGCTAGCTTCACATCCTTCCATCTTGCTATGGTACACAGGCGATGAGCCGGATGGCAAGTCGAACCCCATCAACTCGACGAGAATTGCTTTTGACACCATCCGTGCCATCGACCCGTACCATCCGGTCTCGTTAGCGCTCAATTGCGCCGACTTCTATTACTCGGACTACGCTTCTGGGGCAGACATCATCTTGTCTGACGTCTACCCGATCAGCACCAACACGTCTTACTCAATGGTTTACGACACCCCTTGCAATGCCACTTACGGATGCTGCGGCTGCGATAATTGTAACGGCGCCTTTGAAGACATCTCGGATCGCCTGGATAGCTTCGCTCACTTCGACGATGTCTTAGGCTGGCAGAAAACGCATTGGGGCGCTCCTCAAGCATTCGGCAATGAGACATTTTGGGCTCGCTACCCTACAGCTGCTGAAGAGGTTGTAATGAACATGCTCAGTGTGAACCATGCTGCCAAAGGCATCGTCATGTGGGATTTCCCAACCACAGCGGCGATTTCGAACGTCACCAATGCGCTTGCGGCGGTGTTGACTACTGACCGCGTTACAAATTTCCTAGTCAACTCGCCAATGACTGGCATGCTTCAAGTCAATGGTGCGGACAGAGTCGATGCTACCATTTGGGACAACGGCGACTCGCTGCTCTTGAGCATCTTGAATCTCAACTACGGGAACCTCAACGGCAGCATCACTGTGCACCTACCAACTGATGTACAAGCGAACGCGATGTTCGAGAGTTTGTGGGGCGGAGCACGCTGGACCACTTCTAGCAAGGCTGTCACTACGAATGGTATGCTAGGCCTTGAAGTTTCTTTGATGGTGTTGCAAAAGGCATGAGGCGGTCTGTCACAGAATCCTGTTTTCTGTGCAAAAATGCGCCTGGTGAGGTGGATATTGATAGTTATTGAACAACTATGATATCTTGCATACTATTTGGCAATATTTTTTCAAGGCAAAGTCCTGTCTAAATCTACTCAGACTACTCAATGGTAGAAACAGATACCTAAAGCATCGCCAAGTCATAAGCGAGACGTCGCTAAAGCATCGCTTGGTGGAACCGACTTGTTTGTCACACCAGCCGCGTGAGGCGCAGCATTGACACTGAATGAGCCTAAAAATCTAATGAATTCCGGACGCCAACCCGTGGAAGCGGTCATGGGAAGCTGGAATATCATCAACGAGTCTACTATCAGGGTTACAGCCAAAGCAGTCCGCATGGCTCGACATATGAATCGCAGCCGTATATAGCGAATGCGAATAGACATGCCAAGACGGCAGAGGGACGCACGTATCATGCAAGACATAGTGCCTCGACTCGGCCGTAGAACAAGGCATCACCACCTCGAGTCTGTCATCCATTGGGTCGTTATACGAGCCAATTTGTTAATATATTACCATATGCTCATCTTGAGCCTGCATCCTTCTTTGCTGCCTTCTTCACGCGCACCAGCATCGCCAACATGCCACCAACAGCAGATCCCCTTGGCTGTCTCGGATTCACATTACTCGAACCGACGCAACCCAACACTCTCTTATACAGGCCTGCACAGTGGAATCAACATCAGCCATGTTTTCACAGTAATAACGCTGGCGTCAAAGTGGTGATACTGGCTACTTGGCTAGGCGGAGCTTCCGCCAACCGCGTCACCGTCTACTGTCGCGGGTATCAAGCAGCGTATCCGGAAGCCTTTATACTGCTCATCCGCACTGTTTTGTCTGATATCACGATCAAGACCTCTGCTGCCGTCCAGGCACAACTACAGCCTGCGCGTGAGTTTCTCTTATCAGTATTTCCATCGGTGGAATCACACATCGGCGGCCGCGCTCTTCTACACGTCTTCTCTCATGGCGGGTGCAACTCCGCTTTGCAGCTCAGTCGTCTGTTGCGTGGGAATAACCCAGACGTTCCATTTCCCGTTCCTTTGATTGGAGTCGTCCTAGACTCGTGCCCTGGCTCATCCGGCTTCGTTAAGGCCTACTCCGGCGCAGTTCACTCGCTGCCAGCAACCCAGGTCCCAGGTTTCAACCTCCTTGGTCGAGCGTGCCTACTGCCGGTGATTGGGTCGGTCTCTATTCTGCAGGCATGGGGTATGTTGAGCTCGGTAGAAGATCTGAGACGAGAACTCAACGACCCTAGCACTTTTGGACTGGCTCCCAGGTTATATCTCCACTCCAAAGGAGACCGCCTCGTTGCAGCGGAAGACGTGGCCTCGCATGCAGCCGAGATGGGCACAAGGGTCAATATTACAAGAGAGGTCTGGGAGTACGCCGAGCATGTAGCACTTCCTCTTGAAGATTCTGAGCGCTATTGGAAAGCCGTGCGAAGGCTCGTGAGTGAATCGAAGCGAGTGGAAGTGGCGAAACTTTGATTTTTGACATTATTGGGTTAATGCTACTTCGAGGCTGTGCCATAGTCATTCATGCTTGGAGCCGCCGAAGGCAGGCTACTGACGACTTATATGTCATCAGTATGCAGATACAGAGTTTCAGTCTGGTTCGTTGGGAGATAAGATCGAGCGATCGTTCGAGTCAATATACTCTGCAGGTAGACCTAGAACTGTCGTTCGTGGACGTTAGAAGGGTTTTTTTACACCTCATCAAGAAGATTTTGCGGCTGGTCACCCGTGACAGCAGAAAGATCGTGAGCTTTGTGCATTCGAATAAACTTCTCGAATATCAGATGGAGTCTGGTCAGACAGTATTGCCAACGTTAACGCCAGAAACATCTATGTGCACATTGGCATAAGTATGCCTTTCGCGTTTTAAGCAACTGGATGCCACCTCCTTCTACGCCGTAACATGTTCAGATGCTCCTGAGATGGTTGCGCGTCTCAACTTGCACACCCAGCAAGCCACCAAGAAATGACGCTCGTCGTCTGTAAGAGATGGTGCGTATCGAAACGAGTGAGGTTTGCCAGGAAAATTACGACCGACGACTTGACCGTCTGATGCACGAGTCCAATCCCATCCCATACACATGTCACTGTTTGACTGCGGTGCAACAGGGTCAACACGATATATGTGTATCTCGTCCGCGAGATCTTTTGGCACTACTAGTTTCTGATGAACACTCCAAGTATTGTCCCAGTTCCGACGCACGATAGCGTAAAGAAGATTTTCGTGTTTCGCGGTTACCGGCTCCAAGTGCATCTTGAGCTGCTGTTCGTCGGCAATGTGTATGTTGTAGAGACAGTCATCTTTAGAAAACCTGTCCTCATGCAGAGGATACTCGTCTGAGCAGACCCAGTCTGTGGCCCTCCTGATTCCGAGAGACTTGGTCGGGTGGCTCAAAGGATGTGAAAGTTGGTAGAATATCTGATCCTGACCTGATGAGTGGTCCGCTTTGTCGGTGTAGATGAACTGGCCAATTTCCAGGGAAGAATGGTAGGGCTGGTCGAATGTCAGGATTAGCCGCTCGTCATTGCGAGCAAGGTTCACGCTATCATTACTGGCGACAGTTGGCAAAGTCGCAGTCCTGGGTCTTCCGTCAGAATTTGGAAATGTGTCAGGTTGACTAGAAGATGAGGCGCCTGTCGGTGACAGATCTCTGCTGCGCCTCGCACCATGCGAAAGCAGTATTGTAGTAGCTACCTCCTGATTGGCATCTGTAGCAAGGTCGAGCGGTGTTGAGCCTTGATCTGAGAGTGCATTGAGCTCGGCACCCGCGGCTATTAGAATTCTGACAACCTCTAAGTGGCCATTATGGAGGCCCAGTGCAGAGGCGCCCAGTCGTAGTCGGTCTTGATGGAAGGATTCGTGCCACTTTGTATCATATAGTTGACCATGGCAACGTCGCCTATCGCCGATGCACTGTATAACTCGCTTGCTCCATGCCAGTTTTTCGTGTTAGGGTCCGCCCCTGCAAGCAGTAAGGCATCAAGTGCATCACGCTTTTCACATTTGAGATTAGCGCTCCAAGGTGTCATCATCTGGTCATTGAGTGGGTCCACGGCAGCACCATGTCGCAGTAGCAACCGCAGCATTCGCGTATTTCCTCTCCTCGCAGCACGGTGCATAGCAGTGTTTCCAAGAGCGTCTCTGGCATCACAGTCTACACCATGCTTGAGGAGAAGGTCAACATGCTCGTACTTGGCTCTCTCGATTGAGATAAAGAGACAATCCGCGCATAACTCTGCGTAGGTCGTCTTGACGTCACAGCCGAGGCGATGTAGACTAGATTCAACCTCATCTTCTTTGTTCGTGACAGCCGCGACCAGAAGTTGAACTGCAACAGCGTCATCCAGTAAAGCTTCCTTGGCCCTATGAGCGATTTCGAGGCACACGATATGCCAGTCGTTCTCGGAAGCCCGTAGAAGGATGGATCGACCTCCTGATGTGCGAAGGTCAACTTGTGCACCATGCTTGATGAGTAACGTGGCAGCTGTCTCGAAGCGTTGCTCTAGTGCTAGGCTGAGAGCTGTTCTTCCACCATCGTTCGTGATGTCGATATCCGGAATAGTCTTGATCAGCACAGCTGCGACCTCAACCAAGCCCATCAGAATAGCAACTTGGAGGGCCATGACCGCGTTTTGTATTGGGCTCAACAGAATGTCGTCTGAGGCGCTGCGCTTGTGAGTAATGTGTTTCTGCGTGGGTGCCGGCAGGGCGAAAAATCCAGCACGAAGCAAGTCGCTTGTATCAAGGATTTTAGTGATTGTCCGCCGTGTATCTTGATTGAGAAGTAGTGACTGGATATCCTTGATCAATCGCATTCTAAGGGAGTCCTCTGTGTGCGACCGTGCGTGAAAGCCAAGGTATTGTGCCGCATAGCATACAAGCGGGTACTCTTGGAACAAGCTTATGACTGACATTCCCGAGAGCTGCGGAAGCTGTAAGCAAGCCACACAACACTCCGTGATTACCTCGTGGAAGTCGGGAAATAGCGTGCTGATGTTGCTCTCCAGGTAATGCTTCGCACTGTAATGCACAAGCCCCACGGCATCCGAATCCTCATCTACGACGAGGAGGCCTTCACAGATGCTGGCTATGCCGCTCCCATCAGTAATCATTTCTTCGTCGACGAACCCATTCTCAATGTCGACTGCCAGAGCTTGTTGTAACTCTTTCAAAGTCAAAGGTCGGACAGCATGTGTCACCCACGCTATCGTTTTGATGGCGAGCGTCACTTGATCAACATCCTGAGACCTGATACGATTCATGATTTCGTCATAAGAAGCATAGAGCGACGTAGGTAGCTTGTGAAGCTGTTGTCTAAATAGCTTCATGGGTAAGTTGGTAGCACGTGCAACGAGCTCCAGGTGCAATCGGACAAGTAGAAACCTGGTGCGTAATTAGAGTCCTTACTGGCGGGTCATGCGGGAGGTGTACTCACATTCCTTGGGCTGTAGCAGTAACACAAGCAATTATCTCATCTCTCAAATAGGCATGTTTCTTCACAATCCTCTGCAGATTTGGGTTTGTCTGAAGGCGAGTATCAACGAAAAGCTCAATGTCGGACGATTTTGCCGAGATCTCCAGCCTCTCGAAGTCAAACAACTCTTCAGCAATTGAGCTTCGGGCCCTTGATGTTACGAAAAGGTGAGCGTTCGACCCAATGGTCCGTAGACTCTCCATTATAAGCCAACGGGTGTCGTCGCTGCTTTCGTCAAGGCCATCGAGCACAATGTAGACCTTGGCAAAGCTTTGCACCACTGATCGTATCTCAATTTGTATCGAATCAAGTGTGGGAGGTGTTGGAGGGGTTCCTGCCAGACGGTACAAGGCCTCCAGCTTGGGCGGCACATGAGTCTTATGCCCAAGTAGTTGACCCAATATGCTGCCCAGCACGTTTGCGTGGGTCTGTTCCTGATCGTCATACTTCAGGAACACAAATGTCAAGGCAGAGTTGTTTTCATCACGCCGAACTTCTACCTCCCGCAGGTGATCCACTACAACGGACGCGACAACAGTCTTGCCGGCACCAGGTATTCCAGAGCCCCACAGCCTTTTGTGAGTGTGACTACTCTTACTCCATTGGACAAACTTTTCTGATTTCAAGAACCACTCCGCCGAGCCTCTTGGGACACCACTAGACACCGAATGCTGTATCGTCGCCATGTTCAGTGGAGAAAGCCATCGAGTGATCTCAGATTTTGTGCTCAGGCGGGCACTTTCTGCGTGTTGGAAAGATAGTCTCTCGAGTGCGGTGGTCTGATCCGCGAGCAGCAGAGTGTTAACATACTGTTGTAACCTTGCAACTCGCTCTAGAATAGTGTAGACCTCTGTTTTGCTGAAAGGCCATTTCGCTGCTGTGAGTAGTGAATGGAAACGATCCTCTTTCTTCGGCGTCCCAAGAGAAATATCGACCTTGAGAAGCTTGGCCAGGTCCAAGTGAGCTTGACGAAGCTGCGATAACGCCGTTTGGTTGCTCGTGAGCCAAGCAGGATCATGAGCAAACGTCTTCACGCGAGTGAGGAGCGTCTGGAGAAGATCTTGGAGTAGCTTTGCTTCCTGAGCAAGTAGGCCTCGAATACTCGAACTCTGAGCGGCATCCCGGACATAGATTGCGAGGGCAGACGATGTTCGAGCCGCGAGGTCCACAACGGCGATCACATTCGCGGCGGTCCCAAGACCGGCGAGTGCCTCCATGGTCTCACTTGACGCGTAGTGGCAATATATAGGGCCAAAGAAGCGTGGGAGCTAGGGCGTTTGTCAGGTGCGAAACTGCAAACATAGATGAGCGAACTTAGAATGGTATGATAGCAGAGGGACTATGACAGTCAAGCAACAAGACATGAAAGCTTAGAGGGTAGCGCGCAACAAGGCTGACATTGTAGAAACAAGGCTGAGATCGTAGAGGATGCTGCACTCGAGCCTCAGGTGATAGTGCTGCATTGCATCGCTGCACTGCGCCTCCACAGGACGCCAGCCAGGCGAGTTCCCATGCACATGGGATCAACTCCATTGTCTTGAGGCGGCGAGCGACTCGTGTTCATAGCAGGAAAATTTCCGGCGCTAGACCACGATCAAGGCGAATAATACCTGGCGAATATCGGCACATCTTTGTCTCAATGTTACTAAGGAACAATGCGTACTTGCATGGGCTTGCATTTGCGTCCAAATGGCGAGAGCAAATTCTCCACCACTCTCAACTTTGCGACGCCAAGAAAACATGGATTGAACGACTTGAGCTCCAGCGACGTGTGTGCCAAACCCGGCGGCTAAAAGAAAAATGAACATTGAAATCCGCAAATCTGATATCGAGGGCGCAGGAAGGGGTCTGTTCGCCACCAAGAGTTTCAAGCCTGGCGATGTCGTCCACACCATTGCTCGGCCTGCCGTTGCAGAATTAGACACTGAGCGTCTGCAAGACAGCTGCGCCTGGTGTTTCCACAAAGGCTCCTCGGAAGCTGAACGTCAACAAGCTGCTGCACTTGGTCTTCCTGAGGTTCCCGTTGACACCAAAGCCTGCACTGGTTGCCGCAAGGTCAGGTATTGCTCTACAACTTGCCAACGCAAAGCATGGAAGCGCGAGCACAAGCATGAGTGCAAAGTGATTTCTGCTCCCGGACGGCCCGATTTGCCTCATGGCGTTCGTGCTGCGATCAAGTTACTCGGCAGACTGCAAGCAGATGCAGAAGGCAAAGATGAAGGTCTGCTCGACATCCTGCAATTCAAGCCGGCTGTTGATGGCAAGGCACTCGAGTGGATTCAGCTCCACCAGGAACAGAAATGGGAGGACTTCAACATGCTTGCGTACGGTGCGTGGAAGTACTGTGGCGAGCCGAAGCATGAGAAGATTGACTTCCAGTCAGTCTGCAGAGCGTTCTTCTTCAACGTAAGTTGAAAAGCAATTCATCACATGATCATTCAGAAATCTGACAAGGCAAAGATAAATTGCAATACCATCGCCCTCACCAGCCCACTAGACGATGTCTCCCTCGGACTCGGCTTTGACAACATCGTCTGCAGCGCCAACCACTCCTGCGATCCCAACCTCTTCGTGGTCTTCAACCAACCACAATTGATCATCCGCGCTCTGAAGCCCATCAAGAAAGGTGACGAGCTCTTCATCAAATACGTAGACACCACCAACCCCTTCAGCGTCCGCCAAGCAGAGCTGAGCGCACAGTACCTCTTCAGCTGCAAATGTCCCAAATGCAAGCAGGGCGCCACCCACGCCGAAGACAAGCTGCTCAAGCCCGCCGACGAGCTGAAGCCCGAGTACATCACCATGGCCGACAACCTCGTCCAGCGCCACTCAAAGCAGCTTCACAAATTCTTCATCCCAGCCACGCCAGCAGAAGCCCAGCGCCGTGTCTCCGCCATCCAAGCCGAAGCCTTCGCCGTCTCGGGAACCACATTCGACTACCAAAAGGGCAACAGCAGCGCAAGCGAAGAAGAGATCAAGGACGCTCTAAAGCTCTGCCTGAACTCCGGCATGTGGTCATACACCCGCCAGCCCGTCCCTCACCTCTTGCGCCAGCTGCAAGTGCACTATATGTCCACTGGCGAAGTATACCGGGCATGGCGCATCGGAGCCAAGAAGCACTTCGACTGCGCGCCTGTCCTGTTCCCGAAGTCTTTCTACCCTGACCGCGTAATCGACTGCTGGACGATGGCGAATGTCACGAAATCTCTGTGCGACAGCCCGGCTACGCGTGAGATCTACTTGGAGACGAAGAAGGGCGGGCTGGATTTGCAAAAGGTGTTCTTGGGTTTCATGTTCGAGCTGCATGACAACATTGAGAAGAGCTACGGTTGGGAGTCGCCGTTTGGCAAGGTTGTGGCCGAGGCTTACCAGCAGGTCATGTCGAGCGTGCCGTTCCCCGAGGAGAGGGTTAGGGAGGATGTGAAGGCGATGTGGCCGAAGCTGGAAGCTGTGGCACGTAGCGTCGATGTGTTGATGCTGTAGAGAAACTTGAAAATTAATCTATCGCAATGTACATTGCACGTCCCGAACTTCAAGCACAGAATATGATTGGTATGAAATGTTTTGACTGCTCTCTTGGCTTTCACTCACGTTAAACTTTGATATGTCAATATAATGCTTCATCAAGGCTCGCTCGCCGTACGGTGTAGTCGACTGAAAGCTTCACCATTCCCGCTCTTGCTGGTGCCTTCTGCAATGACCAGGACTCTCAATATTCGAAGTCATCATCGACCGAAGGTCCCTTGTTCTTGCTCACAGACTCCTGTTTCCTGTACATTTCTGCCACCTGGCGACTGCTGGTTGCATCGTCCGGCTTCTTATCTTCTCTCGCCTGGATGTATCGGGGGAATCGAAGACTGACACCCTTGTGCGTGCCGTCACCAACCTCGCTTGCAGCAGCACGGTAGCGTGGGCTCAAAGTCAGATCAGCAGTCTTGACTTCCCATACAAACTTGGGCTCGAACCAGACATCTGGTTGGTCATTCTTGCCGGTCGAGTGGTCGTAGAAAGGCTTTGGACGATCAATGACCAGTGGCGAGAGAGTTTCGTGCAGTTCTGTCAGGAGCGCTTCCGAGAAGCCAGTGCCGATGTTGCAAACGGATTCGTACTTTTCGGTGTTGGGGTTGTAACAAGCGAGGAGGAAAGCGCCGTAGACAGATGTGCGTTTTCCTCTACCATAGTAAGCGCCCAGAACGACGAGGTCGAGCGAATCTCCAACGCCGGCGAGATAATCTTTCTTGACCTTGAGCCAGTTTTGCGAGCGTCTGGAAGGCTCGTAATGTGATTCCACGCCGTCCAGCATCTTGACCATGAGACCTTCGCAAGATGCTTTGACGGAGTCTTCCAGAAGAGTCTGGATCTCTTCAATCTCACGCGTGTTGCCGTACTTAGCGAAGATAAACTCGCCTTCAATCTCCTCGAATGCTGAGTACATGTGCTCGCGGCGTTCGCGGAAAGGCTTGTTGACCAATGCTTCGCCATCGAGGTAAAGCAAGTCGAAGGCAAAGACGCAGACCTTGACCTTGACATCTTCGATCTTGACGTCTTTCTTTTTGCGCGTCATGAGTTGCTGGAAGGGAAGAACTGTCTTCTTCTCTACATCCCAAGCAACAGTTTCGCAGTCCAAGACGAAACTTTTCGTGCCTTTCTTGACCCATGTTGGCAACTTGCTGAGGATGTCGGGGTACTTCTTACTCAGATCCTCGCTGTTGCGAGAGAAGATGTTTGCAACGCCTCGGTCGCTTTTGCCAGCGGCAGGCGCAGCAGTTGCAACAAAGTCCTCCTCCGCGTCGTGGGCTACGAAGTGGATTTGCGCTCTTTCTCCATCGTATTTGTACTCGCATGTGAAGTCCTTGCCTTCAAACCTGTCCAAAACTTCGCCAATCGACTTGGTGGGTTTCGCCAACATGGGCTTCAGCGGAACACCTGGTTGAAGGCGGCAGTTATCCCTCAACTTCCAGATACCGTCCTTGAGTAGTGCAGGAACAACAACCTCGTATGCAGGGAGCTCGTTGTAGACTGACTTGAAAACATCTTCGCCCTTCTTCAGATCGGCTTCGGACGGTATCTTGCTGTTGTCCTGAGACATGGTGTGGAAGACCATGGCGTGGGCCAAGGACACTTGTACTGTTTTGTCGGCAAGTCCAAGACGCATCTTTCCCTCGAGGGCGCGGATGATGAACTTCGCTTCACTCGGGCCTCCTTTGTCCTTGGTGATATCGACAGACTGGCCTTTAGCAAGATTGGTGTCGGCAGATGATAGCAACTTCTTGATACCATCAACCTTTCTGCCTTGAGCACCTTGGCCCTCAACTGTGGCAATCTTCATCAGACCCTCGTGCACACCACGGATCGTGAGTGGCTTCGGCTTGAACATCGTTGGCTGGTTCTGTCTGCTTTTGGCTGCAACCAGTCCCAGGTCTCCGATCTTTTGTTGGTCCTCTTTGATGATCTTGAGGTTACGTCCAGTACTCTCGCCAATCGCCTTCATGATAAGAGACTCGCCGATACCCAACTCGATTCCTGCATAATCTGCTGCCAATTTGCCGACCATGAGTAGCACTGTAGGCTGAAGATCCTCGGGTGTGAGTCGAGCGACCTGGCGCATGAATGCGGAGCAATGAGCCATAATCTCCAGACGTTTGGTCGTGAGCTCGATTTTCGAAAACGTCGTACACAAAGCCGCATATGGAACAGGATCACCAGCTTTCCAATCAGGGTAGGCTTCTTTGCCCGTTGCTTTGAGTGTGCTCTGTACCTTCGCACGTGCCTTAGCAGCGACCTCAGGCTTCTCCTCTTCCTCTACCTCTGACTCGGCCTCTGAGACAGAGTCTGCTTCGCTCGCATTGTCCGCCTCTGGCTCAGCCTCTGGCGTCGAGTCCACAGCTTTTGTATTCGAAGTCTTGGCTTTCGATGCTGTTGGTGCTCCGGACCGACCGTTTTTCTTGGTGACAGGTTCTTCGTCTTCTGCATCGCTGACGGTACTGTTTTGGGCGGGCGATAAGGGTTTCGGGCTTGCTCTTTTTTGCGTAGCCTTGGCTTTCTTTGCCGGTCGTGGTTCCTCGTCCTCTTCATCGTCAATCTCCACCGGTTCCATTTTGACAGCTGTTTTCGCTGGTGTCTTCTTAACAGCGATCCCTTTCTTCTGCTTCGATTTGGCTGCAGGTGTCTGACGTGGTTTTTTGGGAGGCGGCTCATCAGCATCACTGCCAGATGCCTCCTCCCCGTTCTCCTCTTCTGTCGCCGTTCGCTTCTTCGCGAGACTTGCTATAGGCGGCGCATCGTCACCCTCTGATTGACTAGCATCATCTTCACGTTTGATCGCCGACACATCCTCCATCTTGACATCCTCTTCCTTCACGTCTGCATTCTTGTCTTCGGTTTTATTTGCTCCAGAGACCGCCGCTTCCTCCTTCTTAGTCTCTGCTTTGGAGAATTTGAGTCTCGATTGCTGTGCTGCCGCAGGTGCTCCACCAGGGTTTCCGAAGAACTTGCTATAAACCATTAGCTCTAGTTCCTCGCATAAGAAACAGCAGATCCGGGTGTTCGTACCCGAGAGTCTGCTGCGTTTTCACATACCCCAACGTGGCTTGTTTGGGAGGCATCCTGGTCAAAGTTCCTATGTCCTTCTTTGATCTGCCACTGTTGTAGTGTACCGCTCTCGCGTTGCCAAAAGAGCCTGAGTGAGCTGAGGGGCTTCGGCCGAGTACAAGAGACTGATAGCAGCGTTTCGTTCGCGAGGTGATGCCAAAACAAATGCGTGTGTGTTGACGAGGCCCGACAATCATAACCTGAAGAAATGAACGAACGACGAATGCCCTGGCCTGGTAGTGGGTTGTCACTTCTAGGTAGCCGTCTTTCGCGCAGGCATCAGCTAGATTGATCGCGTCGCGTCCGGCGAAGAAAGCGCGTCGCCATGACGTCGGCCATTTAGCGAGCTTCAGCTCTGCAGTCAAGTGCCGCCTCGCCTTTCGCCGCCCGGAACCAACGAGACAAGACAGTATCGTTAATTTTCCCGACACGGGACCACGCACACTTCTAGTTACAGTAAGAGTACATTCAAACACTCTGGCGGGCCCTTTCTGGAAACGTGAACCCCATCCTCCACCTCCTCCTGTCGGACCTATACCTTCGCTCCCGCCTCGCCGCATCATGTCTCGAACACCCGAACAGCCCGTCCTTACACCACAATTCTGCTTCAACCAGACAGCTCTTCGAGACTTTCTCCGAGTATCCCGTACAGCAGTCGACGACACAATCAATCAAAACCTCAATGCTCTTATCACACCAGGCGCAAAGCCGTTCGATCCTTCGTCAACACAAGAACGCCAGTCACGGCCTATAGGCCGAAGGCCGATCGACTCTCAGGCTTGCGACGAGTTCAAAGACCGCGTACTCTTCCCCAGCTGGCAAAGCCGGAGCGATGTGCTGAACTATTGCGCTGGCGTTGCAACATCGCCTGACCCTGATGATCCTGATCATGTGCTACGACAGGTGGAGGATACACGAGCACGCGAGCGCATAGTCAACGAGCGACTTGATCCATACAGTGCGAGATACTTTCCTAGGGAAGCAAGGACCGAGGCACTGGCTTCTCTCATTCGGAACGAGAGGATGGTAGAAAGCATCGTCAGGAGCAGGACTTGGGGGTTGATGGGCGAGCGTTGTCAGATCGAGTCGCAAGGCTTCGAGCAAGCTCTCGACGGGTGGCGGAAGAAGAAAGCAGAACAGAAGACAGCATTACGGAGGATTGCTGAGCAGGTGCACACAGAGCAGCAATAGAAGGGAAGGGATTTATGGCGGCGCGTCGATTCTGAAAGCGTATCTAGCGACTTGCATGGCATGGCGCGACTCTCTTCTCATATCTCTTAGGCAATCTATATACACTGAGAGGCCAACGTGGGTCACTCGTAGCAAATATGTTGGCTACAATGTTTCTATATGTAAATATATGTATAATTACTCAATGCTTGTGCTGTGCAACAGTATCTCGTTATGGCATGAAGCTCTTAAGCATAAATATTTCGATGGTTGTTGTATCACTTTCGAGCGTTCCGTCTTGGTCTTTTACTTAGTGAAGTTCGAGGCTCGAACCATCAATTTGAAGCACACGCCAAACAACGTGACCGCGCGACATCAACGGAAGCTTGTCGCGTCTGCCCAGGCGCAACTTGCAGATCAGATCAGGACCTACTACTAATCACGGCCGCGACCAACACACGACGATGCCTCCAAAGCGGAAGCCTACCAATATCGAGAAAGCACGACACTATCTATCCGGTGGTAGCGTGCTCCGAGAGGATTCCGACGATGAGCTTGGATTAGAAGACCACCCTTGGGAGCTCATATACGCCAACAACAAGGATACTTCTGCAACCGCTGAGGACACTAGCAATGGCGGGCAACGTGTCATTGGTGCGCGAATGGGCGACTTCGAGTGCTACATCGGCGATACGGTCTTGTTGAAAGCACCTGCTGGCAATGAAGCCTGGGTTGCGATCATATATGACCTCTCTGAAGGAGAGCTGGAAGACGATGACGGAGAGATGGTGGTGCAGAAGAAGGCAACGATGATGTGGTTCTCGTCAGAGAAGGAGATCAGAGGCAAGAACAAGCGCACCGACTTCTTGCCCAACGAACTGTATATCACGGCAAACTTCGACGAAAATCCCTTGACAACAATCAATGGCAAGGCCAAAGTCATGTCTGCCGAGAAGTTTGCGTCTCTCTATCCTACTGGCAAAGTGCCAAAGAACTCGAAGGACTATGGCAAAGTCTTCGTTTGTAGAAGAGGCGCGAACATCAAGACTGCCACATACACAGAGGACTTCGTCTGGGAGGACACATTCAAGAGTAGAAAGGAGGATATGGACACTCTGGGTGATCTGGTGGAGACTCAGACAGTCAAGACACGAAGGCGCAAGCCTGCGAAGAAGCGCGAGGAGAGCTATGGCTTGGAGGACATTGACGAGGAAGGTCTGGACGAACCAACCACGCCTCGAAAGCGCCGCAAGATGACTTCCAAAACTGTCACTCCTTCGAAGGCGAAACAAGGGACACCAAGAAAGTTCATGACTCCGACACAAAAGCGCATTGTGACGAAGAAACCACTAGAGTTCACTCCGCTTGGTACACGCATGCTGTCGCCTGGGTCAACGCATGCTTCTCCGTATCAACTGGCTCGGTCCACACTGCACGTATCTGCTGTGCCTCATGCGCTACCTTGCCGTGAGACAGAATTTGACACTGTGCAGTCACATCTTGAAGCTGCCATCACGGCGGGCACCGGCGCATGTATCTATATCTCTGGAACACCAGGAACCGGAAAGACTGCCACAGTCAGGGAGGTCGTTGCATCTCTGCAGACCGCAGTTGCAGATGAGCAACTTGACGACTTCTACTTCGTCGAGATCAACGGTATGAAGGTCACAGATCCTCATCAGTCCTACAGTCTACTGTGGGAGGCGCTGAAAGGTGACCGTGTCAGCTCTGCACACGCTCTAGAGCTATTGGAAAGGGAATTTACCACGCCGTCACCGCGACGAGTGCCATGCGTAGTCCTGATGGACGAGCTTGATCAGCTCGTGACACGGAACCAGGGTGTTATGTACAACTTCTTCAACTGGCCCCAACTTCGGCATAGCCGTCTGATCGTCCTAGCAGTCGCAAACACCATGGATCTACCAGAGCGGACTCTCAGCAACAAAATCAGTTCGCGTTTAGGTCTGACTCGCATTACGTTCCCTGGTTACACGCATACCCAGCTCATGGCGATCATCCAGTCTCGACTGGAGGGCGTTGGTCAGGTCATAGTGGAACCTGACGCTGTGCAATTCGCCAGTCGAAAGGTCGCAGCAGTGTCCGGTGATGCGAGACGTGCTCTAGACATTTGCCGGCGAGCAGTAGAGATCGCAGAGCAAGAGAGTTCGGAAGCCGAGAAAGACAAGGAGAACGCGGTACCTGATACCCCCAGTAAAACGCCTGCAAGGCAACGGCCCTTGCCCTTCGGAAACACGCAAAAGAAAGGAATAGTCAACATTGCTACCATTAGACGTGCCATCACGGAGGCTACCTCTACTCCAATGGCAGCGTATTTGCGCGCTTTGCCGCTCGCAAGCAAGCTTTTCCTAGCTGCTCTGTTAGCTCGCTTGCGCCGTACCGGTATCACCGAATCTACGCTTGCAGACATCGTAGATGAAGCGAAGCGTATGGGCACGATGTCTCAGTCGAAACCTCTTGAGCAATATCTCCTCACGCCCGCCGCCACACCTCAGCAGCAGACGGAAGAAGAGGCGCCGGGCCAGACACCTTCCAAACGTGGAAGGCCGGCTGCGAAGAAGGAAGCCGAGCGAGCGGCGAGGGTGCTTGGGATGGGCAACGCTGCTGTGGAATTGGCGGAAGCCGGCATCATCGGCCTGGAGAGCAGACATGGCGATAGAGTGGGGAGAGTCAGACTGGGCGTTGGAGAGGACGAGGTCCGAAACGCCCTCAGAGAAGACCTTGAGTCTGCAGGATTAGGCTTCAATGCTTGATCGAAGTAGGCCAAGGCGGAAAGACGAGTTGTGACGAACGCATGATACCCCGGCTATAAGCCTGTATACCTATTCATATCTTTCATTCACTCAATCATGCAAGAGCTCATGAGTGCCCAACGATCGCCTTCGGCTTGTAAGGCTCTTCCAAGTACTTTTCCTCTTCTTCAGTAAGCTCTTTCCCACCAGCATCCAACGCCTCGTCCATCCTCTCAACAGAGCTGAAGCCAATGATAGGCGAGCTGACCCTCTTGTTACTCCAAGCAAGCGCAACATGGCTCATCTTCCAACCTCTCTTCTCAGCAATCTCCTGGACACGCTTGATGATCTCGCGATCCGCCTCACTCTGCTCGGCGCCACTCTTCTTCTCCCCCTCGCTTCGCGTGGTAGATCCAAACGCTTCCAGCGGCCTCGCCAAATGCCCTCTGCTCAAAGGCGCCCATGGGATTAACCCGACGCCCGTAGCGTTGCAGAAAGCGTTCATCTCGCGCTCCTCCTCGCGGTAGAGAAGGTTGTAGTGGTTCTGCATGCTGACGAACTTGGTCCAGCCGTTTTTCTCGGCGGCGTGCTGCAGCAGGGAGAATTGCCACGCCCACATGCTCGAGGCGCCGATGTAGTGCACTTTGCCGGCGCGAACGAGGTCGTGAAGTGCGAGCATAGTTTCTTCGATCGGAGTGTGAGGGTCGAAGCGGTGGATCTGGAGAAGGTCCAGGTGGTCGAGTTGCAGGCGGGCGAGGGAGGCGTTGACTGCTTCGAAGATGGCGGTACGGGAGAGGCCTGGGACATGGGTGAGTATTTCGTGGTCATCTTATGCTACTAGCTCAAGAGTTCTGGACGACTCACCACCACGGTTGACATAGTCTTTCGACTTGGCAATGTCCTGACCATACATGATTCCTCTAATGCTGGGGTCTTCGCCCACGTACCCGTAGCATTTGCTCAGAATGACGATCTTGTTTCTCGGAATTTGGTACTTCTTGATCGCCTTGCCGATGATCTCTTCACTGACTCCGTTGCTGTACACATTGGCTGTGTCCCAGGTGTTGAGACCGCGGTCATACGCAGCTTTGAGAAGAGGCAATGCTTTCTCCTCGTCGATGACCCACGGCTGCCACGCTGGGTCGCCGAAGCTCATGGCACCGAAGATGGGGACTGAGACACGCAGGCCACTGTTGCCCAATCGCTTATATGTTGCCTTGGTCTCTGCGATGGAGCGCAAGACGGGATCTTGCTCGTTGGAGCCATTGGTGGAAGACATGATGTTGTTGGTATGCAGAGATGTGGAAATGACAATGGAGAATATTTCGAAAGGTCCTACTTACTTTTATCTACAGCCTGTCGAGCTCAGCCTTTGTATTTATTCGCAAGCACGATGTTGTCTTCGTGACGATCGATGGCGTGCAAGAGGGGATCAGGTGAGGGGTTAACTTCTTAACGCCGACGGTGGGTCGTCTTTAGGCTGTTCGACGTGATAAGGCGATTTGTTGAGAAACGACATTTTGGTTGCTTACGATGGATACTCGATGATGTTATTGACGAGAGCTTCAATCCCTGCCACGATTGTATGTTGGAAGTGCGTCTGGTCCTCGATTGATGTTGACAAAAAAACATGGATACTACGTTAGGGTATGGGGTTGCCACGAAAAGGCATAAATGATTACTGGACCTCCAAAAGTGCCTGGAGCATTTATCAAGGGCATGGCCAAGTTTGAATCTGCTCGGATTATGAGGTACCAGACGGTAGGGCCTACGATGAGAGTACGTAGACAGCTGGGGTGAAACTTCTCATCAACAGAGGAACGAAACGTGACAACAGGGGAGCAAGACACATATCTCTGGAGACACCTGTTTAGGCACACCAACTATATTACACCGTACAACTATAGGATAGCAGAGGGTCCGATTAGTGACCTAGATTTGACCCTTGACCCAAGCATCCAACCACCTGACAGCCTGGAAGTAAGCACCTTCTTGTGCGAACGCCTTCTGTGGCACGCTGAGATTTGTGCGAACTGCGAAACCGTGTTCCGCGTTCGAGTACAAGCTGGTCTGATAAGTCTTGTTGCCATCGAAGAAGATCTCTTCGATATTTGTTCTGTTCTCGGGAGTGTTACTCTGGTCCAGGTCTCCAAAGGCAATACTGATGGGTGAGGCGATGGCATCCCACTCCGCCGGCTGAGTGTTGGACGGATGGGCGGTGAAACCCGCATCGATGCCCTTGCCTTCGGCGAGATAGCGAGCGACATACTTTCCACCGAAGCAGTAGCCTACAGAACCGATCTTGGAGGCGTTGTAAGTGGTGCGCAGAGAGTTGAGCGCAGTGTCGATGACAGACTCGATGTCGGCAAGCGGATGACGCTTCTGCCAGTCTGGAAGGCTGTAGTTGGAAGCTGGGTCTGACAGGGCATCTTCTGGGACAGGATCTCCGCGGAACAGATCTGGCATTACGACGAGATATCCGGCTTTGGCAATGCTGTCGGCCAGGCTGCAGATCGTCAGTGTGATTAACAGAGCCAGATGCATTGACCATAGACTTACAGCTTGTTGTTGACAAGTGCATTGCCGAAGATGTCGGTCAGGTAAAGCACGGCTGCCTTCGCTTGGTGACCAGGCGGGTATGCGACGTAACCAGTCTCTGTGTATGAATGTCAGACTGTAGCTTTTACGAGGAGATCTTGGAGCATAAGACGATACCATTTCCGAGTGACACTGTCTGGCCAGACGCTGTGCCATTGTTGATAACACCGTCGTCGGAGCATGATTTCCCACCATGAACACGGTTGAAAACACCGCCTGCGTGCTCTGCCTTCAAGTCGAGGGCATTGACACCGCCTGTGAACAGCACTCCTGCTGCCAATGCGAGATCGAATCTCATGATAACGATGTTCAGATAAATATGCAATGGATAGAAATACTAGTTACAATGGTGGTCGATCGTGCAAGGAACCTGAAGATACTGGACATGCAGGAACGACAGAGACCGGGAAATATACATGCCTGTCCGGACCCCTCTTCTCGGCGCATACGTGATCTTTGGATGATGTTTCATGCCAAGTGATGTGCCGCGTCCATAGTAGGGCAGTGCATATTTTCCTTGCGACATCTAAAAGTTGTTGTGCAGTCAAGTCTGGATCCGAGCCACGTGCTTGCTAAGCTTGCTTCTAACATTCGCGAGCTTAGGAGGTAATGGCCTTCTGTGTAAGCTAATTAGCTTACATACCTGAGTTGGCTTTCGGTATCAATTTTGTCCGTCGATACTGCTGTAGGAGTCTAAGGGGACCAGCGATTGAGACCAGCGTTCTGAATGGAGAAGGCTGTTGGGCGGGAAGATCACGGACTCGAGATTCTCGAAACGCAGGAGAACTACTTCTTCACGACCTCTCTGAGCTCCCGAAGAAGCGAAGCGATCTACAAAATGGCCCCAAGTTGATAAACCCACTGGGGTTCCTTCTTGCGTATAGTCAAAGTGTAACATAAACATCACTTATCGTAAGTTTGGCATATCTTTATGGCCCTGCAAGCAACCGACGATTGAGAGATCGATGCTCAGCAATCAAGATCCCTAGACCCCATTTGTTTGTCAGACCAAGACAGAACACTCCGTGTATCAGAGAATTTGAGACTGGTCCGACGAGTCAAGAGTGATAGACTTGATGACGTGCAATACTCCGCGGTAGATGTGGCCAAGACCGCTTTTGACTGGAACATCACTCTGGATCGGCGAGAAAGCAAAGCCACCACCGTCAATGTGGAGGGTTTCACATACATTGGAATGACGAAGCTGGCTCGGCTGGCTGATAGCTGATAGCTAAGCTTGTGCCACAGATTAACACTTTGTCCTTGCCCTCTTCGAAGTCCCCATATATCACGATACCATTCGACCTTGACATGGCGATGCTGGACCCTTCGAATCTCGACTCACGTAAAAAGCGAGCAGCAACACAATCAAGATATATATTTGCATGACTTGCAGGTCTCATCACGAGTTGTTAGTGACTTGTCTCAAGCTGAGTGGCGCAGCGGAAGCGCGCCGGGCTCATAACCCGGAGGGCAATGGATCGAAACCATTCTCAGCTATATCTTTTTGGGTGTTTTGCAGAGTCAGCTCACAGTGTTTTTGATCTTTTTTTGGGGATCTAGGTTTGACGTCTGAGGCGGCGCGCATTGCTGTTCACACGGCTAACGACCATCGAGAACAGTGCGTGACGACAGCAGTTCGACGTAGGTCCTCGCGTGGTAGATCAGATTCCTTTGGTTGGAGGTAAAGCTGCATCGATTGGGAGGCCAAGGGCAGATCTGATTGCCTCCTTGATTGACGTTTAGACTCATTGATTGAACAGATTCATGATGTGTTGGCTTCCTAGCGGTTGCATTGTGCAAGCATGACGAATACGGCCGCGTATCGGTGAAGGCAGAACTCCAGCTCATACAGTGGCTGGCACTGGAAACCCGCATCGAGGAGAAGGCTCGCGAGCACTTATGGACATTGATACCCGCAGTCTACGGGAGCACAGCGCTTTCCATCACCGTTGAGGATGGTAGCAGTATCAAGGCGATGAAACACTTGAATCTTCAGAATGCTCAATCGACGACAAGCATGATCGAATTATTGCAAAAACATCACATCGTATTTGTGCATATCGATATTTCTCCTGTCCGACCAACACGTCGGCTTGCGTGTCTCCATGCGACGCAAGGCGCGAAGTTCAGCCAGCCCCTTGGTTGCACGGCAGCTTCTCTGTCATATCATCTACGGGAGAAGAGGGCAAATGCCACGATTTTGCACAACAGGCTTGCAACGCCAAAGGATATAGCTATTGCAAAGCTACTTCGAAGCTTTCCACTTCAAGGAACCGCGTACCACCGGTATGCGCCATTGAGTGGCACCAAAACGGACGGCCGCATGCACGGCGAGAGAAGCAGGTGATTCTGGTTGCACGATCAGCAGGGTATACCATGTCTGCTTGCTGTCTTTCCCACATCGCTGGGAGATCTTCCACGCGCCCCGCGTGAACATGTAAGGCGTGGATTCATGTCCATTGGGAGAGCTATATTCGCACGCCCGTGTCCCTCGGTTACTTTTTTGTGCTCCTGATACATTCTTGCACCAGCTGCTTTCTCGATTTCTCGCTTGTTGCATTGAGCGTTGTTCACCGCTCTTGCGCTTCGGAATGGGCCAAGGTTGTACACAGTCGCTTGATCCAGTGAATCTTGGCCTATGGTCGTTGCAATCACCGTCAGGTATATTCTTAGGTCGTGCACTATGTCATGTGGCTCGAGTTGTTTGTTCACTGAAGTGTGATAGCATAGCCCGTCAACTGCACGTGGCTCGCCGCTTTCGCTGATGTTCGATGGTTACGACTGACTGCCACGCAAGTCTCGTCTAGAAGAGACCACAGGTCTTGATCACATTCACCAGCAGGAACTGCACTGCCACCAGCTAACTCCTGTTGTTGCGTCGTTCATTGTGACAAGTCACCGCGCGACTTCATAACGCCCATCGCACCTTCCCTCGATCCTAGATCGACCACACTATATCGGCAATGCACTGATTTCGGCATTGCGCGACAGTCAGAACATCTCTCGATAACATGGGGAAATCATTCTTTAGTGAGTGGGAGCTATGGCAGAAACTCGTATTCGTAAGTCTGCATTCCACCTCTTAATGGCTTGCCTTATTTGCTAATAAAGCCAGATACTCGGCTGCGGCATTGCTCTCACAATATGCCTCGGTAGCGTCAAGTTAGCGCATACACATTGGCGCCTACACAAGTACTCTGCTGTCGCGGACAAAGAGCGGACAGAGCAAGCCCTGCATCGGGAGATGAGCCAAAAGCGTCGTGGACCTGGTGTCCCGCGAGCCGACGAGGTTCCGTTTGGCATAAGAGCGCTGGAGCGAGGTGTCGAGGTAGAGGGAGTGTGGGTTTCCAGAGGCAACACACCTGAGCCATCCATTCGCAACGAGTCGAGAACTTCAACTTCATCAATCTGGGATTTCATGCCGACGAGGACTACTGTACACGACATTGAAAGGCAAGAGGATAAGCTGCAAGAGCAAAGCACTTCAAGATCAGCGAAGCATGGCGGCGAGCTCTCAGAGTCTTCGATCAGCATGATGAGACCTACGAGTTCGCACTTCAGTCGACCGCTATCTGCCGAAGATTTGTCAACCCGCCCTTCATCGCGCAATGGAATTCCCAAGCATAATCTGCCCAAACCTGTCAGGAGCAAACATCCTCCGCCATCGTTCGCCAAGTACAGTGGGAATCCGTCGCTTCATCGGCAATCTCCGACTGTGCGGACGTTCGAAGGCATCGAAGCTGTTCATCGCGCATCTACGTACCTGAAGCCAGATTCTCGACATGGTGGCAGCAGCAGCGAATCCTGCACTCAATCAAGTGGTGGGAGCAGCAGCAGTGACTCTGGCCCAATCTCATCAGCCGCCCCAAGCTTATTGAATCACACTCCTCAGACAAAATCTCGTCACCATTCTGTGGACTTCGAGCTGCTCGATAGCCATCGACAAGCACAAGCCGCAGAGACGGGAGACCTGACTCCGCGGACTAGTAGACCAACAAACAGTATGGACCTTCATGGCTATCTCAGCAGTAGGTTCGCGGCATCCGGGTCAGGAGAACTGGGATACTTTGGACCGAAAGCCGTTACGACCATATCTTCCACGCCGGCATCCCCATCTCGAGACCTGTCGCCTGGGAAAGTTGCGGCCCTTCCAGCAGCTGTAAGGCGTACGAGTATCCCAGATGTGACCCCGTTTGCACAATTCGTTCAAAATGCATCATCAATGCCACGTCGAGGGAGTTTGCAGATACCTCTGACCGAAGTGGAAAAGTCGCCCGAGATCAGCAAGCCTGGCAATACGGTGTGTCCACCGCCGGATCAAGTGGATAAAACGGCATCGCCCACACCTAAGAGAACAAGTACGAGCGAGCACACAACAGCCGGAGCTGTGCGACCTTCCTTCGAGAAAGAGAGAAGAGCTTCACAGGTAATCCGTGGCCATGGGACTGGCTTCGAGATTCTAAAGCCTGGCTCGCTACCAGCAGCTACGCCAGCGATGTCGCCTCCTCCAGAGAAACTGTATGCACTCCCACCTATCAGTCTGCAAAAATATGCTCGGTCAAGATCAAGGTCCAGCAGCAGAAGTAGCACAGGCAGGAAGGTGTTGAAGAAGAAGCGTCCTGAGAGCATTGTCCAATAGAGTACCGCGGACCATCGTGAGAGCCCGCAATAAAATGATAAAACGTGTGCCATTAGACTATTGAAAGAACCAGTTGTACTTATTGCCCTTCTTTAGCCGTACGTGTAGGTCTGATGTCTGTAGGGCTATTTATGGTCCAACTCCATCGGGCTAGAAGCAATTCCAGAACGAAACCCTGGCTTCGGGGTTGCGCGTCACTTTGTCCACACGGACACGGATACGAACCACGCCATCCTCCTTCAGCCGCGGCACAAGCCGGCGAGGGAAAGGATAGGCAAGCAAGTGACCAGCAAGATCCTGCCAGCTAGAACTTGGTCTATAGTCTATAGACCCCATCCCTCGTGTATAGCACGATTGCGCTTCACTCGCTCAGCGCAATGGCGTCTACCACCGTCCCTACCGAGCCGAATCCATTCGACGACCCCACCGGCTCCGACCAGGCAGCAGCGCATCTTCAGGCTGTCCTCACTGTTGACCGCAATGCCACCCTCACACTAGCGACCGATGCCTTGATCGTGCTGGATGAGGGCCTTGTGCACCGCCGAGAGCCGCGTAATTGCTGCGGTCTCCTCCCGCAGTCGACCAAAACCACTCGCGCCATTCCCTTTTACAATGTACTCTGGGCGACGCTGGAAGACTTCGAGATCACCGTGCAATATGCGCAACCCGCTGGAAAGAAGCGCTGCACCATCGGCCATGTACACTATACACTGACGGACAAGAGCATGCACACGCATGCGAAGGCTTGGGTGGAAGCGCTGCTGGACCGCTCATATCCTGGCGGCGTGAAGCGTCGCAAGAGGATAAAGGTTCTGGTCAACCCATTTGGAGGGCAAGGGAATGGGCAGAAGCTCTGGACACGAGAGGTGGAGCCTATCTTTGCGGCGGCGAAATGCGAGGTGGATGTCGAGAAGACCGCGTACCGAGGACATGCGATTGAAATCGCCGAGAAGATCGATGTAGACGCTTTTGACGCGATCGCGTGTGCGAGTGGTGATGGATTGCCACACGAGGTGTTCAATGGGCTGGCGAAGCAAAAGGATGCGAAGAGAGCATTGAGTAAAGTGGCTGTTGTTCAATTGCCGTGCGGATCAGGCAATGCCATGAGTCTTAATTTGACTGGCACAGATTCACCGTCGTTAGCGGCTGTGGCAATTGTGAAGGGTATCCGATCGTCTTTGGACTTGGTTGCTATCACGCAGGGAGACCAGAGATACTACAGCTTCTTGTCGCAAGCTGTGGGCATTATCGCGGAAAGTGACCTTGGAACTGAAAGCTTACGATGGATGGGCGCTCTACGATTTACCTGGGGCTTTCTGGTCAGACTGATGGGCCAGACGGTCTATCCAGCCGAGGTCAGCTGGGCAATTGAAACGGAGGACAAGCGTGCAATCCAAGAGAACCACCACCGCTTCCTCGGCGAGCATGTCGCATTGACAGCGAAGAAGGTGTCACAAGGCGAGGAATCAGAGTCCGAGGTTTCAATACCCGCACCTTCAGCATCCGATGTCGACACAGCGCCGACCCTCCGCTATGGCACTATCAATGACCCTCTGCCTTCAAACTTCACAACACACGACCTCCCGACTCTCGGCAATTTCTACACAGGAAACATGGCTTACATGTCACCCGACACACCTTTCTTCCCCGTTGCACTTCCGACCGACGGTCTCATGGATTCGATCACCATTGATGGCCTCGTACCACGCCTTACCGCCGTTCGCATGCTCACTAGCGTCGAGCAAGGCACTCTCATGAACTTCCCTGAAGTCAACTACCGCAAAGTCACTGGCTACCGCATTACACCACATGTCACGCCAGGAGGCGATGGCAAAGGGTTCAAAGCGAAGCTCAGTCGCTGGCTCGGTGGCGCTGGGAAGGAGAAGGAAGGCTACATCGCAATTGATGGCGAGAGAGTGCCATTTGAGCCTTTCCAGGCGGAGGTGATCCCTGGCTTGGGAACGGTGTTGAGCAAAAGAGGAGAGGTGTATGAGTTCGACGGGCCCCCAAAGGTCTGATCTGAGCTCTTTCCTGATTTCCATCATCGGCGGTGTTTCTATTTTTGTTTATCTTTGGAGATTTTTGTTTGCGGAATGATACCCAAAACGACCTACAACAGCCACTTGCAGAAGCCGAGCATGTCCACCGCATTAGCGTTAGATAGGGACAAAAGTAGGCCTCTCATTAAATCAAATCAGTATTTCACAAGACCTCCACACTTCTCACTACATTTGCAAATCCGTCTTAATTCTTGTGTGATTCCTAGTGTATGTCTGCCCGCTATTTGTCGTCTATCATTAATCGTTGCAAGCAACGATCCTCGCGTTACCTCCTACAGTACACGAGCGCGACCGCATCCTGGAGCTCGCTTCGACCCGCTTTCAGGGTGGAAACCCCAACGTTGCCACGCTTCTTGAGACGTCCTCACGATACCTTAACTACCACTCGATTGCTAAAATCATAGCGTCCCACAAGCCATCGTTGCTCTGAGAGCAATAAGAAGAAGGTGCACAACACGTGAGACTTTTCTGATGTGGACACCTGCATTGTCCTCTTACCACCTTGTACCTGAGGAACACCATGATCTTGCAGCTGCCGCCTGAGATCCTCGGACTTATCTGCAAGCTGTGTACCGTGGGATCCAGGTGGGATGACTGTGACGACTGTACAGATAATGGAGACTTTCCTGGGAACTGCGAGAAGAAGACAGTAATGGCTCTTCGACTCGTAAACAAGAAGTTCGAAGAAGCTAGCACGCCGTTTGTCTTCTGCAACATACGACTCAGACTCTTCCCAGGGTCTTTGGCAAGGTTGGACAAGCTATCCCATTCGAATCTAGCTAAGCACGTCCGATCGGTCGACTTTCACGCTGACCTTCTTCCGGTGTGGGATGAACAGCAGTGGCTGTCCGCTGTGGATGACCGCCCACGTATTCACGACTTTAGGGAATCTCAACCGAATTATCGCACAGCCGATGAATTCTCTACCGACATCGATGATGAGGTTCGCACTGCATACGAAAAGCTACCTCGACATTCTCTCAGTGCCATTGAGATTGAGGCTGGATGGTCCGCTTACGAAACTCACCTGCGAGAACAGCAACCTTGGCGTGAGAATCCCGGAGAGTTTGCGATGATTCTCAAGAGTCTTCTCATAAAGCTGCCAAACCTTCGACGTACCCGTATTGGTTCCTCGCAATTCGAGGGCCAACCTTGCCAGGAGAAATTCTGGGAGAGCTTCTATCGCGCAACACGCGTTCGTCGTGATGTATGGCTTTACAATCGAAATAAGGCTGAGGACTTTCTAAAACTTGCTTATGTCGAAGCAATCGGTCTGCGTAACGCACACCTCGGAGTCAAGTCAGTGCAGAAACTTGACCTTGACGTGGCATCGCGAGAAGGTTTCCGCATCCTGGAGGATGGCTCCAACACGAGAAGTGTCACGACAGCCTACATACCGAGACTGGAAAACATGATCAAGGCTTTCGAACCCTTGACAGAGCTGAACTTGTGTCTCCCAGGTGCCGACCCCTATACCACCGTGGGGGACAGCGGGCAAGTCCAGCAGATGCTCAGAGCTGCGAGAAAAATACGAACACTTGTCCTGACTTATGGTATCTCCGCCTATGACATGTACGATGAATCGGGGGCGCCGCTGGCACATTTCGCTCTGATGCCATTTCTTTCCAACCCACAAGTCACATATCCTTACCTCGAGGAACTTTCCATAGAGGGGGCCGTTCCTGCAGAAGTATTCTCGAATTTCCTCAAGCTGCATGCCTCAACCCTCAGGCGTCTCAGTATATTCGATAGCTATAGCGATGATTGGAAAATCGTTTTGCTCTCGATAGCGCGGCACCTCATGCTGGACAGAAGACATCTCCACAGACTTTCGGATGGCTGCCACAAATTAATCGGAGCGAATACTTGGACGATCGATGACGAAGATTTCCGACACCAATACCATTTCGGATTCAACACTGACGAGCCTGAAGACCCCTACGGAATCTATCGCCCATATCCCTATCAAAGGCGATTATTCACAGCGATGGAAAAGTTCTTCGAAGCCAACGGCGAAGGCGGGCTCCCGCAAGAATACCATGATGAAGAGCATGACAGCGCTGCAGCGGAGCGCGCGCTACCCAGCCGCTATGCACGGAATGAATAAAGAACAGCTCTCAAGCCTTTGTCTCGTTGGGCAATTTTGTGGAACCATCAGTCACTGGTGCATGCGATAGCATATGAATGCAGTCACAAAAACGGCAGGTGTTCAAGTGATCTGGCTGCTAGACTAGGGCCTACTGCTAGTTTGCTCTATGTCTGAGTGAATGCTATTTCAGCCTGTTATGCTGCGTGCATGTTGTGTTTGGCCATAGACGACTTTACACTGCTGCCTCTTCCAAAACTTGACCACGTCCGCTGTTTGTGCACGAAGGGCTCAAGGTTGGACTCCTCCAGATGATCATTGGTGTTTAAAGGAACCTCGCATCTCTTGTTGTGCA
Organism: Pseudopyrenochaeta terrestris; assembly: GCA_022813475.1. NCBI lineage: Eukaryota > Fungi > Ascomycota > Dothideomycetes > Pleosporales > Pseudopyrenochaetaceae > Pseudopyrenochaeta > Pseudopyrenochaeta terrestris. The sequence continues at coordinate 563,418 of JAKLMJ010000011.1, forward strand.
ACTCCTTTTCCATGACTGTCACCATCCTCTTGGTCCTACATACGGTCCTTCAGAGCGGGTCTCTCAGCAGCCCAAAAGTACATTCATCAGCCACTCTCACTGAGGGTCTTGGAGAGTAGCAGTGTGCGATTGGCCAATCACAAAAATGGCACTGTAGTCGCACAGCTAAGGGTCAACGAGATCGCTTCCCTGCTGATTCTGCTGATTATCCCCGCGACCCCGCGGCCACGCGGCCAATGGCAGGTATGCCATCAGTAAGCCTTTTGCGTTTATAAAGTGGAGGCCCATGTTGGAGCTCGCATATCTTGGACGCGCCCTCTCGTCCAAAAACCATCGCGTCTTGTTCGCCCCGACATCACACTTCCAGGACTCACACGGCGTTCATTCCTACCGAGCAGAAGATAATAGCTTCGCAGCTCCAAGGCACACAAGATGACAACTCCTATAGCGGCGACTTCCAGTACTGCCCTTATCTTATACCATCGGCGTGCCATGATCCTGGAACTACCAACCGAGATTAAAACCATGATCTTTGAGCGATGCACCATACAATTTACCACTCGGCGGCCCTCGAGACTACAAAAGAATGAACTCTCGCTCTAACTGCTTCAGCGAGAAGACGTGGATGGCCCTCCGGCTCGTGAATAAGTTATTCGAAGAAATCATCACACCCTGGTTGTTTAATGAGGTACATGTGAGACTATTCCCGCGGTCCTTAGAGAGCTTTCGTGGACTATGCCACTCAGGATTAGCCAAGCACGTGAAGGAGATCCATTCCCATCCTGATCTTTTACCAGAATGGGACGAAGAAGATTGGTATTCTACGCTTCATTACAATGGCAAAGACATGATACTTGAAGACATTGATTCAATGTATTCTGGTGAACATCCTGAACTCGATGTCGAATGGACCGCTTACAGGACAATCTTGGAATTACAGGAGCCATGGCGTGAGAATACTGCAGACTGCACCAAGTTGCTTGAGAGCCGTTTGTCTATGCTGCCAAACCTTCGGAAAACCACAGTTGCATGGTGTTATTTGGGTGATAGGGATCGCGATTCCGAATTCTACCGCACCTCAAGCGGTACACGCTACATCCGTTCCGATCATATATTGCAAGACTCTACTGAGTCAGAGGACGCTTTGGCACTCGCTTATGTCGAAGCGATCGGCCTGCGCAGTGCTTCCGCCCGAGTCAAACAAGTGGAGACACTTGTTTTCGAACTCACGTCGTATTTAAGTTCCCAGTATCTTATGGGCACGTCAGACTCAAGGCGGGATGTTGTCACGAACCATACGTTGAGATGGCAAAACGTGATAAAGACTTTCGCATATCTAAAAGAGTTGACTCTCGCCATACCAGGAGCTGTTGTCCATGATGTCCAGACGAGCGCGGACAAAAAAGGACATGTCAAAGACACTTGCGAAATTCTCAGAGCTGCCAAAAACTTAGAGAAGCTCAACCTAATCTACGGTGACATCGATTCAACTAACAGCCCCGACTTAGTCGCTATGAGTGACGATTTGGGCAGGAGATGCTGGATGCTTCCTCAGTTCGCTCTAATGCCCTTTCTCTCCAGCCCAGAAACTACGTTTCCTCACCTTAAGGACCTTCGGATTAAGGCAACTGTTCCTGGACAGGAATTCTCTGATTTCCTTCGACTACATGCTTCAACTCTAAGGCGCTTAGAGATTTGTGATAGTTATAGTGATAATTGGGATGTTGTCTTATATTCGATTGCACGATATCTTATTCTGGATAGGCGATATCTTGACACACTGGAATATGGCTATTGCGTACCTGTCGACGATCATTCTTGGATGATAAGAGAAAATACTTACGAACTTCAACGGAGACATTTCATCCAGCGACTCCTCGTCGCGCCAGAGGTAAATTCGCGGTTCACCGAGGCGATGGAGAGATTCTTCGCCGGAAGGGGAGATTTGGCGCTTCCACGGGAATACCATGATGAAGAGCGCGATTTGATTGCATATCAAAGATCACAACAGTAATGAAGTAATACTAGGCCCAGAATTAGCGACCGGGCCACAAGCTTTGCGTTTATGTGCGGCAGTTGTGAGATCTCTGGCCATTGATCAATCGATACCATTCAAATGCATATACTAGCATCGCAACAGGGACCCGGGTGATCTTGTTCCACCGTCGTGTCTTTGACTAGTGAGCTTTATACTTCCTTTAGCTCGAAGCAAAGGGACACCCAAATCGTGACACTATCGAAATCTTGCACAAGCTCATTGCTCAACATAGTGACGACCCTGTAAATGAATTGATTCACTGGTGCATAATGCTTCAGGAAGATTGCATGTTGATGACCGGAAGATTTTAGCAACCATGCTTCTCACAGCCACGGCAGTCGCTGATCGTTTTCCATTGGAGGTACGCCATCCTGAGTCAAAGGCCTTTGAGAAACCAATATGTCAACACAACATCCGCAGAAGGGACCCTGGTGCAAATCAAGACGGCCGATAGCCTTGGTAGTACCTCCGTCTCAAAAGAGGATTGATAAGATACGGATGAGAAGAAAAAAAGCGGCAGTACATACCACAGAATGGAGTCGAACGCATCGAGTGGAGGCAGCTCATCCATGAAATCCAAGCCCTGCAAGAAAATAGATTCTGGATCAACTGCATCAAGAGCATTTACTTGTGGGTGACTTTCGTTCATCTGCCTGGTTGGAAGCCCGTTAGTAACAGCCCTCGTCGAATGTTTTATGGACTGTACATACTGCTCTCCGTTGATACTACAAGTGTTCTGCTGGCCTTGTAATCCCTCCCCACTCATCACTTCGGCGGCGTCATGCCCGCTCGCGCCAACATCTTTGTCGCGCAAATACATTTTCCTCAAGGCAATAACAGCTCTGGTATATGCAGGAGACAAGTTCGTGCTGTGAGCATCTTTACAATGTTCACCTCCGGGCCCGTCTTGGTTGGTCTCGAACATGTCCAGCAGTTCTCCTAGTGCTGCGTGAAGGCGTGCGTCTCGTTTCAGTTCGCCTGTGAGCGCTAGGAGTAGTGAGGAACTCAGCCCATTGTGGATGACTGACCATGACCGACTGGCGTAAGTGCACAGCGAATTCAATCTGACGAATCCATATAGACACTCCCGCAAGCTTTGCAGGCATAACTCGGTAACTTCCTTGTGCAGGACTGCATCAGAGTCAGAATAAGGGTGATTGAGATTGCGTAGCGCAGGTCGACATATCCATCCTTTGACAAAGCCGAATTGCAAGTCCGTGTGGAGTTTTTGACATTGGCTTTGGATATCAGTGGGCTTCGGCCGATTGGTGTCATTTCTCTGTGTTCTCCGCTTGATAGCATCAACGGCATGTGCAAGGTCTCGCCTCAGACCAAGGTTGGCATTATATGGTTCATCTGCATGTATATCATTGCGAAGAAGCCAGTCAATCATATAGTCCATGGCAGCTTTGTGAGACAATGGAGCGGAAGAGTATGGATCCATCGGCAATTCACCCACCGGAGAAGTCGTTCTTTGGTCGAAACACGCACCCAGTAAGCTATCCTGTCGGATGACAGCAAGCCTAATCATTTTGAGTTACACAAGGTCGCGATTGGACGTGTGGTTAAACTTACCAAAGAAGACGCTGCGATGACTCGCCATTCTGGGCCTTATGAAGACCAAGACTCTGTGCCATTCGAACAGTGGTTCCGAGAAGCAGCCAAGCAGCCTGTGGACGCATCTCGTTTTGTAGAACAAACCCCAAAAGTAACATTGATTGGACGCCAAGGTTTGATGGACGCATCAAAAAGTCAGCTAGCCGCAGCGCCTCGAAAGCGGCACTGACTAGAGAGATCTTCGTCAGCATCGATATATGCAGACACAGGCGACAATAGTGCTCACACCCACACTTACCATATAGACAACTTTGCTCTTGCCTCTTCTTGACGTCTTCGTTGCCGAACTGAACACCACAAGCCAGCAATGCGAACAGTGTCGATATCCAATCCATTGGCATCCCATGCCGCAGGTCGTCAGTACTCAATTGTTGCCCTGAGGGACTCGTCGATGTTGCATGGCCACCTTTCTGCACATATGCACAAAGCTCGACCTCGAACTCATGACCGTTCACGAGCAGTGGCATGAAAGGATCGATATCCGTCTGATAGGTCCGAAAAAGCCTGGAACCCCTCAGCCACCAAATTACGCTGCGAAGCACATACACCTGGCCATTCGCATTCTCGGTGAAAGACAGCTGCATGACTTACCTGATGACATCTTTACTTGATGGAAGTGACCGGCTTAATCTTTCGAACGCTTCCTCTTCAACGCTCTTGGTTGAGCCATAAAGAAGGTATCCGGGCATCAGAGGCGTCAACCCCAACATCGGCATCAGTGCATCTCGAGCGCCTTGACGGGTTGCGTGCTCCGAAGGTTCGATGACTGCAGCCTCATCGTTCAAGAATTGCGGTAACGAATTATTACCAAGATATGGTATACTGCCGTTCTGGCGTTCGAAATGGTCTCTTTCCGAATTATCAACTTCGGTCGATGCTTGATGAGATGACTCTGTCTGCTGTGCAGGCTGATCACGGGTATGCGAATGCTCATTAGACTGTGGCAGATTGGTTGGACATAGCGAGAACGCAGAGGTTGCAGATGTCGATGGTCTTTTTCGTTCGTCGTATAGACATAGCTCGGGATATTGGCTCTTGATACATCTGACGCAGGGCGACGCGCGATTGCACTTGAGTTTCCTGGCTCTGCACGGAGCACAACTCTTTTGCACTCTCTTGTTGTTCAGATGGAGTCTGTTGCGCAGAGCCGCATTCTCCGAATCCATGGCATACACTCTTCTTGCTCGTTAATGTCTTGACGGGATAGTTTCGTTAAACCTCTCGGCAACGTCGGCGATCTTGATGCACAGCTTGAAAACCGAGATGGTCGTCCGACGTTTTCCGAGCGATCGACAGTCGCGCTGCTTGTGAGACAACCTCGGCGCCGAGCAAAAGCGAGAGTTTGTACAACACTCCAAAGCTGAAAGGTGAGCATCTTTGTGCACTCTCGACTAAGCCTTGCCAATTACAATCTTAGCCGATGCTTGTCCCACGAGCTTATAATGTCATTGGCTGCCCGGATTCCAACCATGTCAGCTTCTCGGCATGACGATGAATGTCATATCCGAACATACGCTCGGAGGATAAGCACAAGATCCGTGCCATAAGCTGAGGAGTCGACTCGAAGAAAGTTATATATGATCGAGGACCCCGTGTGCCTTTTGTCTCATACACATCGCAACCTTTGTGAACCTTTCAGCTGGTCTTGCCATACTAACCAGGGATCGAGATGGATCAAGCATCATACGACGTGATCATCTGTGGCGGCGGGCCTGTTGGCCTCTTGCTCTCGTATCAACTTGCACGACTTGACCTGTCAGTCCTGACCATAGAGCAATACGACAAAACCCAACAAGACATGTACGGCCGTGCTAGCACTCTCTTTCCGGGGACAATTGAAATGCTTGACCGGCTTGAGCTATTGGACGAAATGGCACAAGTAGGCCTAATCGCAAGGGCGAACATCACCTACAAAGACGGCCAGAGAGTCCACGATGGCGGCTGGGACTTCGTCGGCACCATAACCGACACCTATTTCGACTATTGCCTGAACATCCGCCAGAAGTACTCGGAAGACATTTTCCGGTCAGCACTTGGGCAACACGGTGGGAGAGTTAATGCGGGCTGGATCCTGAAACACTTCGTTGTCGAGGATACTGCTGATAACTACAAGATATCTGCCACGATCACCGATGAGACCGGGAAAGCTATCACCGCGAGGTCAAAATACATCATCGGCGCAGACGGCGGAAAATCTAGCGTACGTCAGATTGCAGGGATCCCGTTTGTTGGTGAGAGCTCTGCTTACCACTGGATCCGGATCGACGCAGTCATCAACACCGACATGCCCGACTCGAGGCTGGGCTTTGGAGCCATCGAATCCAGAAGTCATGGCAACGTGCTCTGGGTCGCCTTGGACCACGGTCGCTCGAGAATCGGATATGCCTTGCCGCAGGCGCTCTATGAGGAGTATGGACAAAGCATTCCCGAGGAAATTGTCAAGCGAGAAGCCGTCAAAGCGATGGCGCCATTCAAGATTGAATTTGTTTCTGTCGATTGGTGGACGCTTTACTCCATCGGTCAGCGAGTGGCCGACACGTTCCAACACAAAGATCGCGTACTACTTGCTGGGGATGCGGCTCACACACATTCGTCAGGGGCTGCACAGGGTATGAATACTGGAGTACACGATGCGGTCAATTTGGCATGGAAGCTAGCTGGTGTAATCAAAGGATGGTACAAGCCTCAGGTACTGCAGACTTATTCGCCTGAGCGCCGTGCTGTAGCACAGCACCTCATCAATTTGAACAAAACCATCTCGACACTCATCTCAGGACATATACCCGATTCTCACACCAGTCTTACCGGGGATCAAGACGTCAACCAAATTTTCTACGATGTAATCAAGTCTTCGGCGCAATTTACCCTCGGTCTGGGAATCACTTACAAATCCGATGCCTTATTGAATCGAACTTGCACAGTGGGTTCCATCCAAGCTGGCCATCGAGCCCCAGATGTGCTTGTGAGAAAGCCTGGAAGCCAACATCCTACGAGACTCTACGGAATGATCAAAAACAACGGCAAGTTCTGGATTGTTGTCTTTGCTGGACTGCCGCGCCATACCGCCAGTGGTTTGAAGACGCTGAGCAGCTATCTCGGCTCCACGGAAAGCTTCGCCAAACGTCTGGAAAATGCCTTCAGCTTCCTAACGATCATCGCGGGACCTGGCTCGCAGCCCGACGAAGTCCTGGGCGTTGAGAAGTTCGGACGTGCATGCTACGATATCGACCATTCGGCATATGCAAGGTACGGCATCTCAATAGCAGAAGGCGGTATCGTCGTTCTCAGGCCCGATGGTATCCTTGCAACCACGACCAGGCTCGATCAGGGCGATAGGATCGGAAAGTACTTCGAAGCCTTTATCCCTTCACAGATGGGAGATGTTCGACTGAACACAACATTGATTGGTAATGGCGAGGCACACGCACGTGCGAGACTTTAAGACTCGGGCAGAGCGTCGTATGCCGGCGGTACTGCCTCTTCTACGGTCTGAAGACGGTCGTAAGCAGGAGGTAGAACATCTCTTAAGGTAGAATCAAGGACACAGACTGGTAACCTCGATACTGTGTGTATGCGGTGCCCATTGGTGTGACTTCTCAAGATCGCTGTCACTGTGATTGTTGATTCCTGAGAAACTGGAGGTAGGACCGACTCGTACGACTGTAGCGAAGAAGTCATCCTCCGACCACTGGTGAAATCTCGTAGTCCAATTGTGCCGGGAATTGCAAGGCATTGACCGTCAGGTCTGAGATGTACGTCTGGCCGCAGTGTGACAGTACCTACGTGCTGTGTCTCCTCAAGAATGTTGTGCCAGCTTGAGCGACACCGTAGAGTCAATTCACATATCTCGAGAACGAAAGTTGTGTCACTTAGGGTGTCGTTGTGCTCTGTGGTGTCTTTCAGACAGAAAGTCATAGCATCCTGCTGGCGTGAAGACAGGGTTTGGGGTAGTCTCATCTCCAGTTGCAAGCTATGTCGGGCGACGCAAGAGCCATTCTTAGAAGAGCCAAACCTGTCCCAGAATCTCAAGCGTGAGTTATGCGACAAGTCTTTGCTTCGTATCTCTATAGGAGGAAACACAGCGTTGTAGCCACGATCTTCAGAGATTGCTGGGTTCATAGGAGGCCTCACTAGCACGAGCTTGGAGGCCTGTTTGGCAGACCTGTGATCCGAGCCCATGCGAATGGTTGCCGTGATGTTGTATGCTACACTGACTTGCAGGCCTTCGCGGAACTTGTGGTCCATCGACGGAGGCAATGGCATCAGAGATTCGTCGGTCGTCGCCATCGTTGGTAACATGAAACTGAATGTCCAACTCAATTCTTGCCGTTTCAATGTAAATGGTCCTTGAAAGAGAGTCTGCGACTCCTCCAAGATAGTCTTGCTCATTCTGTGAGCTTCATATTTGTGTTTGGTTGGGTGGATCAACACGCTCCCGTTGAGATGTATACGAGCGTCGAGAATGGTCTCTTGTTGTGCTGTGATATTGTACTTGAGCGTTCCTGATAGTATGTCACCGGGTCTGTATAAGTGGGAAGGGTCCGACAGTGAAAACTCCATGCTACCATTGTTCCGACGGATATTGTGATCAGATATCATTGGTGCATGACCGTAGTCGCCAAGTGCAAAGTAGAAAGAAGCACAAAGCGAAGGCGATGCCAAGTTTTGGAGCCGTTTGAAGGATTCAGGATTCGGGCAGGGTGGAGCTGAAATGTGCTCGAGAACCAGCAACTGAGTATGACGACATAAGAAGACTTACTACATCCTGCATATAGGTACCTGTATTCTCTATACTTCGAGATTTCGCTTCACGGGAACTACGATGGTTGGAATCCAACTACTACCATAAACGGTGATCCAGAAAAGTCACGATTGGCCAGCGGGTCATGAATTAAGCACCACTGTCGTGGAAATTTCTGAGCCTTGTACCTATATATTTGTGGTTCACAGCAGTGATCAATATCTCCTGATGTGCTTTGGATAGAGAGATCTTCAAAACGTTGCCCTAAAAGCACGTTATATTGTAAACGTTGCTTGCGCCATATTTCGGCCAGCGGACTTCATACCCTACTGCAGTAATTCTAGTTCTGCCAATTCCCAGATACTGTTACTGCCGTCGCACACGATTTGGGAACAGTATACGAGCGTGCGGGATCCGCTTCCCACGTCACTTGTCCACTATTGGTAACAACAATGTACTTGTACTGGAACGAAGCTCCTGCCGGAAGGGAGACTGTACCAGTCCAAGCAGGATTCTGAGCCGTGTAACCCGTCGCCGAAAGCTCCACAGCATTCGCAGCGTTCCACGATCCGAGTTGGGAAACAGAGCCGGAGAGCTTGAGAGTATCTCCAAAGTTTGTCGCCTTTTTGCCGATAAAAGTGACTGCGACGGAGCTTGCAGTCGCACAAGACCCGCCGGCTGTCGTGGGACGTGCCGTGGTGACAAGGGTTGATGTAGAGGTGCCAGCACAGATGCCGCTGCCGGAGAGAGCGGATGTGGAATAGAATACTTGCGGTAGACCTCCAGTGATGCTGACGGCGAGATTGCCGCTTGAGTCGGTTGAGTAGGTTTTGCAGGTCAGGACTTCCGTGACGGATTGCCCAGCCGTGAAACCACTGGCGGAAGAGGAGAGCGTGAAAGACCCAGCACCATTGGCACCTCTGTTATTGTGAACAGAAACGACCGATCCTTTGCGCAGGACGATCGTTTGTGAATCAGGCGATGTTGGCTGGGCCTTGTATGTCAGGTAAGTTGTGTCCTTCTGCTTTGCCCAGTTCCGCAGACCGTTGACTTGCTTGATGAATTTGTAGAACGTGGATGTTGTAGAATACTGTGAGGTCCACAAGGCTTCGCGGTCCGCTGGCACGTCGCCTCCGCTGAAGAACTGCTCTTGTCCTTGGTACACAATAGGGATACCGTCTTGTAGCATCGCAAATGCAATGGCGTTCTTAGTCAAGGAGACATCTGAGGTGTAGGATGGGAATCTTGGCTGGTCGTGGTTCTCGAGGAACGAGCCGAGAAGGGTTGTATCAGAGCAAGTGGTCCTCATCTGGTTGACACCTTTGACCAGATTGCCGATGTTTCCGCCAGTCGATTGGAAAGCTTGGGTGATTGTGTAGTAAGTTGGGTAGTTTAGGACGCCTGGCATGTAATTTTGATACGGGCATACGTATGCGGGATCCCCTTGGAGAATTTCTCCAACAGCATAGACACCTGCAGCTTGCAGAAATGGCTGCCAGAAGGAGTAATTGATGTGTTTGGCGGTGTCAATGCGCAGACCATCGATAGTATAGTTCTTGACGAGCTGCCCGATCCAATTGTTGAAGATAGTCTGGACAGCAGCATCCTCGGTTCTTAGATCAGCAAGAGGGACATTGTTGCTACCAAGCCAGCACTGTTTGACGCTTGTATCGTTGGTGTAATCGATGGGGCAGTATGGATGGAAGAATGATTGCTTATTGAACGGCGTGAACACGCTGTAGTCCACACATGTAGGGCATCCAGCATAACCCATGTGGTTGGGTGCGATGTCTACCATCAGGTACATGCCTCTAGCATGCAGAGCTGACGATAGTTTGACGAGGTCCGCAGCAGATCCGAAATTCGTGTTGACGTTGTAGATATTCGTCGCCCAGTAGCCGTGGTATGATTCGCCATCCCCTGTGTTCTGCGCAAGATTCTGCACAACGGGCGATATCCAGACCTGAGACAATCAGTAAACTTCTTTTGAATCCACAGCCAGAATACTCACTGCCGAGAATCCCATATTCTGGATGTAATCCAGTTTGTTGATCAGACCCTGCCATGTGCCGCCACAGTATTTGTTCAGATCACATGAAGCAGACGTAGAGCCGTCTGTACGGGCAAAACGATCTGTAATGACTTGGTAGATGGATTGGGATCTCCATTGAGCGGGCGTCAAGGCCGATGCGCAAGCGCACAGTATGAGGAACAAAGCCTGGTACGTAAGAAACATCATGTATCAGATCGAGCGCTGATTTGCATCTTGAGAACCAAATGCGGGAATGGGTCGCTCAGACTCGCTATTTGTACACAATCATTTTCGACCCGTCGTGCACCTCCGGGACCAACTTGGTATTATCCCGAGGCTGACTCTAGTCAAACGGTCGTTTCTTCATAGTGTTACATGTCATCCTTTGAGATGCCACGGCCAAATCTCTGCTCAGGTGACAGTGCCTTGAACGCTTCTCAGCCCATCGTGAAACTTAGCCTGGTTGTTACATCACGATTTCAGAAGGATACAACGGAGATCCGAAGTACACGGCTCGGTCGAATGTCTAGAAGTGCAACTCCTGTCAACTCCACATCCTTGTCCCGTCCAAGACGATGGAGACGAGCAGAAAGTCGCGCAAGTCAAGAGTAAGATCGCAAAAGACCTTCCGGACCTGTACGCTTCTGTGGGACCGTCGTAGACCACCCACACCTTGCGTATATTAATTCGGCGTCATATCATGCTAGGCGTCAACCACTAGCAGTCTAGATTTGCTTGGAGTTCTTGAAGCAATAGTGCCCGACCGGTTGAACCGGCACAAGTTCAAAAATGAGCAATACAGAGAAAGGCCACCAGTAACGTGAGGTTCACAGATCTTGCACTACAAGACCTTAGCGAACAACGGACTGTAGTCACTAATGTTGTCGCGCAGGAAGTATGTGATGTGTCCAATGAGTGTTCAATCAGAGCGTGCACGGGCAAAAACCCTCAAGTAAGCGCCGCTGTGTCCTACAGTAGCCCTTGACCTCGCCTCCGCATGCCACCCTGGGGTTTGCAGGAGGTGGCGTCGATAGTGGACAACGGCAGACCCAGATGCAGTCATCAGTGTTGTTCTCCACAGAGGCAACGGGCCATGTGCTCGGAGCCGGAGAGCAGTGGCAATGTACCCCGTAATACCCGTAAGTCAGTGAAGTATCGGGACCACACACATGCAGAGGCTGAAGTCTATGGGCCGAAGTTTACAAGCGAGCGAGCTGTTGCGCAACGCAATGCTCGGGTAGGATTGTTCCCGAATGTTCTAAGGCTGGATCTACCCGAGTAGGCGGATGTCTGTAAAAGCCCAGTAAGATAGAACTTCCTCGCCCATGATCGACAAGATCCAGAGTGACCATGTTAGAGCTCAAGTTGATGTTGCTTTGATCACTGTGGAACAATATGGAGTCCTGCGGGCTCTCATTTCTTTTCTGTGGTCCTCGAGCGTAAGGCGGGTACCTGCAGTCTTCATAGGGGGCCTGATTTTCGACAACGGCAGTCCAGAATCGCTACCGGTTAAGCGGGTGAGCCGGTTTACTCATGTTTCTCACGGGCACCGAAGCATATAGCAATAGTGTGTTTACGTGCAGGCGCACAGAGTAAGGCTAGGGCTTGAGTACCTTCCTGAAGGGTGATTGGCTTCGGTTCGGTAATGATAGCGCCGGGGGATGTGCTGGAATCAGATGGCCATGGCGAATGGATGCATGTGATCGCCGTCCATCAAGGCGCGCGTGGAGGACGCGTGGGGTCGCTGCAGTGCACCGTGTGACGAACGGAGTTGACGGAGACCAACTACTAAGAACTCTGTTCCTGCAGACTCTGGGGAAATTGGAGGAGAATGCGGCTGATCAACCTTGATCAGCCTCGGTTACAGGCACTTGCAGGGCTACACGCCGTTTTGGTGTCTGTTCCCGCGACTCGACACGGACGCCATCGGCCCGTTTCCCACATCACCTCTTGCCTCCAACTCCACAACACCTCGAACCCTAAAATGTGTGCCTGAAGGTCATCTGAACGGTATGCGGTATGAGACAACATGTATATAAACGACGAGCGTCTCCACGATGAAATACTCCTCTCCATCATCATCCTCCAGATTGACACCTCATCAGGATAACAATCTTCATCATGCTGCTCAAATACCTTGTTCCCTTCGCTGCTACCGCTCTGGCTGCTCCAGCACCATCGCCGCTGGAAGCCAGAGCCACCGGATCCCTGGCATCCTGGTTGGCTTCTGAGAGCCCCATTGCCTTGCAGGGCGTTCTGAACAATATCGGTTCCTCTGGCTCAAAGGCTCCAGGTGCGGGCTCTGGTATCGTCGTTGCATCGCCTTCGACGACCGATCCCGACTACTACTACACCTGGACTCGTGATGCCGCATTGGTTTTCAAAGCCTTGGTCGATCAGTTCCTGGGCGGCACCGCCACTGGCGCCAACTTGGAGACACAGATCCAAGACTACATCAGCGCCCAGGCTGCTCTCCAGGGCGTCAACAACCCCTCGGGTGGGCTGTGCTCTGGAGGTCTGGCCGAGCCCAAGTTCAATGTCGATTTGACACCATTCACCGGTGCCTGGGGTCGCCCTCAGAGAGATGGTCCGGCTCTCAGGGCTACTGCCATGATCGCCTACTCTCGCTACCTCATCAGCAAGGGTCAGTCCTCTACTGTCAAGTCCATCATCTGGCCGATCGTTCAGAACGATCTCACCTACGTGACTCAGAACTGGAACCAGACCGGTTTTGATCTTTGGGAGGAGATCAACAGCTCCTCCTTCTTCACCACCGGTGTGCAATACCGTGCACTGGTTGAAGGCAGCGCACTCGCTGCACAGATCGGCTCTTCTTGCCCGAACTGCGACTCTCAGGCTCCTAACGTCCTCTGCTTCTTGCAATCTTACTGGACCGGCTCTTACGCTCTTTCCAACACTGGCGGTGGACGCTCTGGCAAGGATGCCAACAGCATTCTGACTAGCATCCACCTCTTCGACCCGGCCGCCACCTGCGATTCCACTACATTCCAGCCATGCTCGGACAAGGCACTGGCTAACCACAAGGTGGTCACCGACTCGTTCCGCTCCATCTACCCTGTCAACTCTGGCATCAAGCAAGGCTCTGGTGTCGCAGTCGGTCGTTACCCCGAGGATGTCTACTACAATGGCAACCCCTGGTAATAACTCCCATTGCTCGGCTATTGGACTTCCACTGACAGTGCAACTCACAGGTACCTCTCCACCTTCGCCGCTGCCGAACAGCTTTACGATGCCGTCTACCAGTGGAAGAAGATTGGCTCCTTGTCCATCACCTCTACCTCTCTCGCTTTCTTCAAGGACGTGTACCCATCCGCAGCAGTTGGCACTTACGCTTCTTCCACCACCACCTTCACGTCTATCGTGAACGCTGTGTCTACCTACGCCGACAGCTACATGTCGATCGCAGTGAGTTGCAACCAGCCGTACGTGTAAGTACAACGCTAACGTTCGCCGAAGCAAAAATACACTCCCAACGATGGCTCGCTTGCCGAGCAGTACCTTCGCTCCGGTGGAAATCCAACTTCAGCCAAGGATCTGACTTGGTCATACGCCGCTTTCCTGACCGCAAACGCTGCCCGTGCAAACGCTGTGCCCGCCTCTTGGGGTGCCGCTTCCGTCAGTATCATCTAAGCAGACTTTAATGACTCGAGCTTCACTAACAGTCCATAGGCTAAGGTTCCCTCTTCCTGCTCTCGTGGTTCCGCAACTGGTCCTTGCGCCACTGCCACCAACACTGCCTGGCCAGGCCGCACCGCAACCCCCACTAACCCCGGTGGCTGTACCGCTACGCCCACGCTCACTTCCGTTACCTTCAACGAAGTCAAGACCACTAGCTTCGGTCAGACCGTCTACATTGTCGGCAGCGTTGCGCAGCTGGGCAGCTGGGACGCGAGCAAGGCCGTCGCTCTCAGTGCTACCCAGTACACTGGCAGCAACCCTGTCTGGTCCGGCGCCGTCAGGTTGCCCGCTGGAACTGCAATCCAGTACAAGTACCTGATCAAGAACCAGGATGGCAGCATTGCGGCCTGGGAGAGCGATCCCAACAGGGCTTACACTGTTCCCAAGAACTGCGCTGGTACTGCGAAGCAGTCTGACACTTGGAGGTAATCACTAAAAGAGGTAGCAGTGGCTGATATAAGTCGCTACTGCCATTCAAAAATGGAGGGTGGCTCGTTGATGTGAGCAGTAGTAGTTCAAATTATGACAAAATGGTGTCAGAAACTCATGGTTCTCTGCGACTCCGCTGCATGTTCGCCAATTGCCACTCATTTCATGCATGTTCTGAAATGGCATGAGTGATATCAGTAGGGTTATAATAAACAATCAAACTCTAATATTCCCAAGCTCTTCCAGGCATCAGCTTTCAGCAGCGGTGTCCGCCGCAGCCACCTATGACGCAATGCCTTGTTCTCGTGTGACCACCCGCAGCAGCAACGATAACACCTGAACTTGCATTCTCAACTTCTTGCACATCAACAGCATCTCTACACTCCTCTTCAGATCTAATTACTCCATTCAACCCCGCCAATATCAATCCTTCAACATGCCTCTCGTTGTCCCCGGCCTCACCAACAACAGTGGCGATAATGAACAGACCAACAAGTGGATGAACCAGCTTATGGGAAAGAAGATTGGCGATACTTCCAACGAGACTGTAAGCTACAATCATGACACTTTGTGTACGACTACTGCTGACTATTTCGGTCAGACTTTTGCCAAAACAGACCTCCCCAAGGAGCACCGTGTGATCAAAGAGGGCGACATGTCGACCATGGACCACAAGCCTGAAAGGTAAGATTCGAGCTTCTTGTAACAGTCTACATATGTGACCAAGAATCTGACAAAGCATACGCAGGCTCAACATTCACACTGGCGAGGATGGCACCGTGAAGAAGGTTACTCACGGTTAGATTACTTCCTGCTCCATCGGCCGCGACTGCTAGTCTCAGGAGTTTGATACGAGATATGAAATACGAAACACCAAGAAAGACAATTCACATCACAGTCCTACAACATATGTACAATACTGCGTTGATGCCAGTGTTGCCGTCGACCTTGACTTCCTAATCCTGTCTGTGAATTCTACTCGCCTCCTTTCGTATTTCTTGCCTCTTTCGCCTGCGTCTAGAGAGTCAAATTTGGAGCCCAGGGCATGGGCGAGAAAGTTATTCGACTTGTCTAGACTCAGCAGTCCTATTGTTTGTCATCCTTCATTAAAGTCGGGTTTTGGTTGCGATTCCAGAGTATGCAGGATGACGCAATGCACGCACTTCCCACGTGCTGAGTGCACAGCACATATAGCTGAATGTAAGTGTTTGTTCAGACTTCAAGTCAAGCTGTGTCAAATATTACTTTCATCCACTCTGCAGTCGCGATGAGCCATAAGCCTTTAACCAGCTGGCACAGAGATGTGGTAGCAGCACAGGTCTGATACCTCCTAGCCATTGCTTGTTGCGAGGGACTTCCCCGCTATCGACGTTGCATTGATGTCTCCACCGGCAACTGATCACTTATCTGTTCGCCGGCCGCGGCCAGCGACCATTGCTCAGTACCGTATTACATAACTCTCCACAAAGGGCAGGTCCATGCAGATAGCTGTCTTCGTATATCTAGGGCGTGACATCAAAGGAACATTTACACTGACTCCTCTGTTTGTTCGCATTTCTCACATAGAAACACCATGAGGTCGGCATTGGCAGCAGCTGTCTTGGCCAGCGGCTTATGGAAGCACGGAGCAGCACACGAACATCACGATGGCATAGTCGGCACACAAGAGCCTTTCATCGGCTGGACTCAAGAGGATCTCGACGCTAAATGGGGTACTGATGTATGTCGTGCATATTAAATCAAAGGCTTCTTCTCCTTATTAACCAACTACAGTGGGGGTTCAGCGGCATCTCAACATTTGCCCACCTTCCTCACACACGATGCCTGCAGCATCCGGAGAAGGAATATGACATTGCCATTCTTGGAGCTCCTTTCGACACGGCAGTTTCGTACCGCCCAGGCGCACGATTCGGACCTCGTGCAATCCGTGCAGCCAGCGCTCGTCAGACCGGGTTCAGAGGCTTCAACCCAAGAGCTGGTCTGAACCCATACCAGGAATGGGCTGAGATCATCGATTGCGGCGATATTCCAATCACGCCTTTCGACAACAACCTTGCCCTGAGGCAGATGTCGGAAGCTTACAACAATCTCGCCCACAGCCAGGTCTCATCAAAGAATGCAGACTCGAGCGTAGCTTATCGTCGCCACCCCAAGCTTCTTACACTTGGCGGTGATCATAGCATTGCGCTTCCTACTCTGCGTGCCCTGAACAAGATACATGGCCCTGTAGCAGTCGTTCATTTCGACGCCCACCTCGACACATGGCACCCCGCCAAGTATCCTAGCGCCTGGATTGACCCCGAGGACCCTGCACAGCAATCGTTCTTCACACACGGCACTATGTTCTGGCTCGCCCACAATGAATCTCTGATCGCAAAGGACAAGTCTGTACATGCTGGGCTTCGCACTCGTCTGTCAGGCCCAGGCGACAATGAGGATGATGATGCGCAAGGCTGGATTCGATTCAGCACGGATGACATCGACGACATCGGCGCAGACAAGATCGCCAAACAGATCGTAAAACACGTCGGCACCGAAACGCCAGTCTACTTGAGTATCGACATCGACGTGATTGATCCAGGCCTTGCGCCAGGCACTGGCACGCCTGAGCCCGGCGGATGGAGCACCAGAGAGCTCATCAGAATTCTGAGAAGGATCGAGGGCCTGAACGTTGTCGGCGCCGACGTTGTCGAGGTTTCGCCGGCATTTGATGGTTCTGGCGAGGTAACGGCGCTTGCGGGAGCTCAGGTCGCGTACGAGGTGTTGACAAGCATGGTGAAGAGGGGTCTGGATGACAAGAAGGGTAAGGCCAAATCGAGAGACGAGTTGTAGGTAGTCTTGCTTACTTGGAATGTAGGGAAGTGATGGAAAGCTGATGCCTCAAAGGGAATTCAGTCAGTGATTAGCCAAGGACTTAGGTTCTCAACTTCTGCTATGGCCTAGAATATGGAAGGGTTTGGTTTAAACATAAATGAGAGCTGGATATAACGATATATGCAATCAGTTCTTCCAAAGGCAACTTAAGGCGAGCTTTGTTCCAGTGTAACAAGTGGACGAGGAAGTGCATGTAAATACTCTTGGCCAATGTTTGCTATTCGAATAGACTCACTGAAAGTGTAATGCTCGTATGTCGCACAGACCACCCCGCGAGCCCTCTAGCGTGTCCGGTGTACATACATATACAGCGCAAGTGATGGAAACACCCTCACCCACACACATACCAAACATACACCAGTCACCGAGCTCAGAAGTATGGAACCTGATCACGCCATCAATAGAGTTCCATCAGTCTCTCCCATTCCCACAACACTAAAAAGGAAACGTGGCCCAAGCCTCTCAGGAGACCCGCCTGGTGGCAAGCCAGTGCTGAAGCAAAGTAAAGATGCACCTGCAGAAGCGTTAGCTGAGCTCGACGAGCTTGAAGAGGTGGATGAAAGTGACTATGACAGCGATAGCTCTGGTAACATGATTCCAGTCTTTCAGTATCCACGGAAGCTCATCAACTAACAACCGTCAGCATCCATGATACTTCCCGACGGCGAAGAGTCAACCATACTACGCGCCCGACTTCGCGAATTAGGCCCGGTTGCTTTCGAGTCGGAATGCTTACAGACGAGGCAGATGGATCTGAGATACGTCGGAACCATGCTTGGCGTCCCGCCTGAACTCTCTGAACACGACGATGAGGACTATTTGGGTTTCTTCCGTGGCATGATGTTGTACATCACGTCTAAACGAGCTAAACTGCAACACATCAACACCATCGACGACGCAGCTTCGCTCCTCAAGACGCGCAGTAAAATCCTAGTAATCACCGGAGCTGGCATATCGACTTCCCTCGGCATTCCAGATTTCCGATCAAAAGACACAGGCTTCTACGCCAAACTGAAAGAAATGGGCATGGCCGAGCCAGAAGAAGTCTTCGACATCTTCAACTTCGATTATGATCCTCAGTGAGTTCTCCTCTTCTGCAAACAACCAGCGCCCAGCACCGGCATCGACTAACCCTCCCTTCAACAGAACATTCTACAGCCTGGCAGGCGATATCCTTCCGAAGGGCAAAGCATACACGCCCACTCACGCCTTCATCCGCGCCCTGCAAGACCAAAACCGCCTACAAACAAACTACACGCAAAACATCGACAACCTCGAAGGCCTCGCGGGCATCACCTCCGACCGCCTAATCCAATGCCACGGCAGCTTCGCCACCGCCAGCTGCCGCAAATGCCAGCACCAAGTCCCCGGCGAGACCATCTTCGACTCCATCCGCGCGAAAGAGATCGCCACATGCACCGCGTGTGAACAAAGGATCGCCGCCGAAGCAGCCTCAAGCGCCTCCAAGCCCCAGCCACAGAAGAAACCCAATTTCAACGCCTCAGATTCCGAAGACGACTCAGAAGACGACTCGATCCCCACGCCCGGCGTGATGAAACCGGACATCACCTTCTTCGGCGAAGACCTGCCAAACGACTTTTTCGAGCGCTTCAACGCCCTCGACTGCGCCGCCGCGGATCTCGTGGTCGTCATCGGGACCTCGATGCAAGTTGCGCCGGTGGCGAAAATGCCAGATAAACTGGCGCAAGCTGGGCGGGAAGACGTTCCGTGCATTTACATCGGACGCGAGCCGTGTAATCACATCGAGTTTGACGTGCAGCTGATTGGGGATTGTGATGCGGTGGTTTGGGAGCTGGCTAGGAGGGCTGGGTGGGAGCTGAGGCATGAGATGATTCCAGAGGGTGGGTTGGAGCTTGTTGTTGAGGAGATGGAGAGCGAGAAGAAGGGGCGGTGGATGGTGCGAAAGAAGAGTGAAGATTTGATGCCGAGTGTGTAGATGACGGCGTCAAGGGAACAGAGGTGAGCGCATGTTCGATGAACGATAGATACCCGTACTGCATAGGTTGGATCATAGGCACAACTGGGATTCGATGACGGCGCTCCGAATGACAAGTCGATACATCACACTGCTCATTGCATACATGAAGTCACCTTTGATCTTCTCATGATAGTCTTTGTCTAGTCTCGTGACTCGTTGGTGCATTTGTGGCGTATATGCTAGTTCTACAGTTACGTCCTTTCTGCTTCCATTTTCGATTGGCTCTTTCGCCTTCATAACCTTTACAACGTCGAGATCACTCTACCATCGACTGCAGGGAGGTCACAGATTTTCACTGATGTGAATCGTGCTCGGCAGGAGTTGGAGTCAGTCGTCTTGTGCTCCGCGAGCCATAGTCGCGGTCTCCGCGCAGGATGCCAGTACACGCCATAGCCATGGCTTTCAGGCACCCTGGATGCACGTATAGCTTCGAGTAATGCCTTTGTCTTGCCCTTACGACAAGACAAACCCAAGCGTTCTATCTCGCCTTAGTAGGTGCCAAGCCAGGCACGCCACTGTACCTCTCCTCTCTCTCCGTCTTGAACGTAACCTGCACCCAAAAGTCCTTGCTATCTGGGTCAAACCACGTCCAGTGCTTGTCCTCTTTCCGGTCGACTTCCCTAGCCTGCAATTTGAAAGCGCAAGTTTCGTACGGCTCAGCGGCGATCAGCATGTACTGGAAGTTCTTGTCTGGTGGGTCTTCGATCTTCTGCTCGTACGCGCTCATGAAGCGCACTTTGGGCGTAACACCGGGTGTGATCTCTGGGTATTGTAATTGGAAAGTCAGGCCTTGCTGTCTAGTGACCGGGTCTCTGGTCTTGGTGATCTTGTAGCCTGGTCGGCCGATCTTCACCAAGTTCTTTTTGATCGCGATCGCGTTCGCGCCTGTGTATCCGCCTTCCTCATTCTTCTTGCCGAGCTGTGCGTCCTTGGCCGCTCGTCGCGCGAGGTTTGTTTGATGCTTGCGACCTTGTGTATGTGCGAGATAGGAGCCATCGTTCTGGTGGACTGTGAGACAGAGGCGGCACTCGAAGGAGCCAACGTGGTTCTTAAAGAAGTAGGGATCTTTGTCGAGGTCGATGGTTTCGAGGGCGAGTTTGCGAAGACGCTCACGACGGTCTGCGTTGGTGGCTTCTTTGGAGGCGACACCACCGCCACCGAACTTGGAGCCGGCGCGATTTTGGTAGTCCATGGTGGTCTAGCGTTGTATGAGGGTGATTGAGTCCAAATATATGCTCCAGTTGCGCGGGAGATGCGCTGAGCGTGGAAGGTGAATAGTTCCAGGAGAAAAGTTTGGATTGATCGCGCCGTCTGATGAAAGACTGGGGTCAGAGTGTAGAAGGTCCGCGAAAGTGGTTATACAGCTAAGGTGCTTGTGAAGTGAATGCGATCGCTACCAAGCCGCGACTTCTTTCGGTATGCGCGAGCTAGCTTGAGGTGGTATATGATGCCTCAGGCACCACCACCATGTCACTCTAGCATTATCAATGGACAGCACGATGATTGCTTGCGAAGCACCGGTATTTCAAAGAGCATTGAATTTATCTTCATACAAGACATGATGTACCTTGATGCCAACAGCAAACACATCAACTGATTATGTGTGCGAAACTCCATCCCAAGACCCCATATCCGTGTGCCACTCGCGCTGAGATCTTACCGCACAATATACCTAACCAAAACGCCAGCATTTCTTGACCATCAGCATAATGCGATCGTCGACTGTTGCTCCAGAAGCGAGCCTGATAGCTCGCATTTGACCCTTCACCTTGGATCTATCCATTTCGTACAAATGCAAAGAGAAAGAAAAAACAAGATCAGAGGCCGTCTCTTGCTTCAGAGAAACGACCCAAGATTCGTATAACCGAGCGGCTTACGACTCGGTTGGAGTGGGCGCCTGGGTGTTTCCGTCCACTTTTGTGGGCGTCTGTTCCTGCTTCGGTGTTTCGTCTTCGGTCACAGTCTCGCTGTTCCTCAACCCGCTCTCCGGTGCGACGGGTTTCGGAGTATCCTCTCGACTGGGCTGCGGCATGCTACCCAGCTCAGCGCCCTGACCACTCTGTCCTCGCTTCCTGCCGCCAAAATGCCATTTGCTCTCTTGGTTTGATGTGGCTCCAGGCGCAGCTTGGTCGTTACTGGAGTCTGTAAGACGAGAGAGGAAACCTCGCTTTTTGGGCGCAGGTGCTTGTGCTGCGGGCTTAGGGTCGTCATTCAGGCCAACGTCCTCAAAGTCTTCTTCCTCACGCATGGGTGGGTGGATCGGGACTGGCGCAGGGCGCTGGAGGTTGGTGCTCTTACGGGGTGAGGATTGGAAAGACTGGAAGGTGCGGCTGTCGAGAGAGGCGCGTGGGCGGTCGCCCATGGCGCCTATGACGGGAGAACGGCCGGAAATGTCCTGTAGAGGTCTTGTCAGTCTCCAGATCACAGTGCGAACGCTGTAACGCTCTGATGGAGAAACCTACGAAGGATCGGCGGTAAGAGTCAAAAGACTCGCGGGAGATATTGAAAGGCTCATTGTCGTTGACAAGGCTTCTGTGGGTGGTGCTGCTTGTAGTGCTGCGGGACGAGTTGGTATGGCCCCAGAAGCTCTTGCGCTCGTCACCGGGTGACGGCGGCAAGCAGACGCCAGAGTCATTGATCTCTGTGTGAACGATTTTACTCAGCTACAATGCGCGCGTGAACACTTTATGCGATTAGACCTACCGCTCAACTTGTATTCTGTGTTCTGCTTCTCGCCCAAATCAATTGACTTTGGTGGGGCAGCGCCATTGGGAGTCTTCTCAACAACACCCGATGTCGGGCGAGCGTTCTCGTCCTGGCGACGGAACGGATTGCGGATGATAGGCATTCTGGCGGGTTTATGATTAGGTCGCAGCAAGTGTGTCCGTGAAAGATGTTGATCGAGTGTCGCTGAGCGCAATACACAATGCGACGGTCGTCAGGTCGCACGGCGGCAGTGGCTGTGGAGATTGAGTGGGCCAAGCGGCTACCGGGTCGTGGCCAGCTGCGATCTCCGAGAAGATGGATCCTGGGGAAGAGGATGGTTTATAATGGTGCGGCGGTATGATGCTTGGACGAACGCTGCACGGCTAAGTCGTTGCACGTGGGAATGGAAGAAGGGTCGGTGGTAGTTGGGGACGTGGGCGGTGTTATGAGACAAGAGGATTCACTAAGAGAGGCGCTGTGCAGCAGCAGAGTTGGAACGAGCAGACATGCAGCCACGGTCGGTACTGCGGCCGTGATTCGACCCGGCAGGCGCGGGCGAAAAGGTGTGTACAGGTACAATCAAGGTTGAGCGTAGCGTCTATGACGAACGCCAGTCAAACCTTGGTAAGGATGTTCCACTGGAGCGATGCCGCAAACATTTCATCCGGTCATGCCAAATCTTCTTATCATTTGTGCAGTTGCGTTGTTTCATGTATTCGCTCGCCGTAACAGCAGCAACAGTGGCAGAGAAGTCGTCGAAGGCCTGTAATACGGCCGGCGGGTGCATGCGGGTGATCCTTTCACAGCGTGCGTGTGCAAGGTACAAGAGCAGCGGTACTCCAGAACAAGTTGGGCGCATCGCTCGCCGTTCGCCGCAGTCGCCGACTTGCGAGAATGCCGAGGCTTTGCGCGGACGAAAGCGCTTCCACTCAAGCTCCACAGCAATATGCGCCTGAGCCCTTGGCTTGTATGCATTACAGCGCCTCACTCGTCATGCCACGCTTACATACTTGACTATGTCATTCATATCAGCTCCTCCACGTCAAGCGAGGGCTTCCAGTGTCGTTCCGCTCCCATCACGTGCTTACATGGAACATTGACATGCCTTCCAAACACGCAAGAATGGTAGCGACCAAGGCCAAGCCCACTACCGGGCAATATCATCAGCTCTGACACACTCAAATGAATAACCTCGCCTTCAGGAAACAGCGCCTATCCTGGCAGTAGTATTTCGGCGAAAGTCCAATGCTTCACAGATACGGTAGGTAGGTCTGGTGTCGACTTCACAAGTTTTCTCGACATTACCCATTTCATCGCCTTTCAACATGCTCGCTGTTCAGTCCCAAGTACCAGCTCTTCACACGCCCACAACAACTACTTCCACAACAAATGCTTCACCGCCAACACCATCTCTAAGAAACTCCTGGAACAAGGATGAAGTCACGATAACCCTCCTCGAAGATCCATCCTCAGTACATGCCTCCGCACTCAGTGCCTGGAAGTCTCTCTTCGGTGCCAAAGCCTCGAAACCACACCCGGACCATTCCACCTTCAAATCAACATACTCACACCCCAACGGCCGCCTCCTCGTAGCCTCCACACCCACGAAGGAGATCGCAGGTATAATAGCCTACCGAAAATACGATGGCCGCTTCAAGCAACCCGAACTGGCTTTCGACGCCACAGCCAAGGTCGTGGAAGTGGTGAGGTTGTTTGTTGAGCCAGAGCTTCGAGGGCAAGGGATCGCTACATCACTTATTAAAGCTCTGGTAGAGAGGGCGAGGGAGGATGAAGTTGATGTTATGTACTTGCATACACATCCGTTCTTACCTGGCGCGCAGTACCTTTGGGAAAAAGAGGGTTGGCAGGTTGTGGTCAGGGAGGAAGAGGAGCCGTGGTTCACCATTCATATGAGGAGGGATCTCGTGTAACGATGTTTCCAGCGAGTGACGAATGGATTTATATATTGTATTAATAAATGTAAACCGCTACAATGTATAGCATATGGTCACCTCCACGACGAACGGGCCCTCAATCTTCAGACTTATGCACTACATGTATGAAAAACGTGCACAACTTGACCTGACGGCACATGTATGTAAGTGATGTAGAAACAAGCATTGAGTTTAGAACTCTCAAACAACCTGACACTTTGCACGCATTGCTACTCGCGATGCCTTGCTCGCCTTTGTCTGTTCCCCGCGTGTTCGTGACGCCCCACTATTACCCAATTACTGTGACGTTTCGCCGGAGAGAGCTTGAAGCCAACTTTACTTGTGGAAGCGCTCTGCACCTTTCCGTCTTCACCTCTCAAACAAACCGCTGCAGGGTATCTCTTACTCGTGACGCCCAAGCATTCCACACCCACATCCGCGCTGTGTCTGTGCCTCTGTTCTTGACTTGACTCGTTAGTCCAACATCCCACAAGCGACCACAACCAGACACAACAGCCCACAAGCAACAAATCCTCGACAATGGCGCCGATCAGCATGGCACCAGGTCTGGTGGACTTCAGCCAACCCAGCTTTTGGGGTACGTTCCTTGAAGACCTATAATTTCCTCACGAAAGCCAAGTAGACCATCTACCATGCGGCTTCTATTCAATCCTCTTTTCCAAACGTGGGCATACGAAGCCACAATGACAAAAACCGTGAATACTACAATGAATAGCATACTAACACCCAAAACCAGCTGCCGCAGCCTTCATCATCTTCAACCCGACCTTCTGGAACACCGCCGCCCGCAGCGAATACCACAACAAGACCCTCACGCGCCTCGCCGGCAACAACGCCTACCGCGGCTGCTACCTGCTGGCCGTGACCATCTTCTCCCTCGGAATCGCCCGCGACTTCGTCTACGAGCGCGCCCTGCGCGCCCAGCCAACACATCCCCTCCTCCTCTCTCCCCTCTCCCAAGGCCTCGCGGTCGGGCTCCTGCTCAGCGGCAACACGCTGGTGCTGAGCAGCATGTGGGCACTCGGCGTGACAGGAACGTATCTGGGCGATTACTTTGGCATTCTGATGGACGAGATTGTCACTGGGTTCCCGTTCAATATTTCTAGTTCGCCGATGTACCATGGTAGCACTCTGAGCTTTTTGGGAACGGCTCTGTGGTTTGGCAAGCCGGCTGGAGTTGTGCTGACGGTTTTGGTGTGGACGGTTTATAGCATTGCGTTGAGGTTTGAGGATCCGTTCACGGCGGAGATTTATGCGAAGAGGGATCGCGAGGGCAAGAAGGGAAACTGAGAGTGGGAAGGAGGGGTGACGGGTGAACTGGATGGATTTCATTCAACATGAGTTGACGAAGCTTCGTCGGGCAAATGCAAGGTGGGAGAAGGTGGATGGGAAGCTGTAGCATGTAGGCACATAGAAGTAGATCAAAATCATGAGAAAAGGTTTAAGCACCTCAATTGTGCTTAGAAGCATAGCTCTTTGATTATTGCAGTGATCGTTAACATCCCGTGCATCCAGATGTCGCCTGTGTGTCAAGTCGGCACGCAACCTCGTCAGTCCGTCTCCATTGCATGCTGCTCGCATGAAATGCTCGTAGGAATATGAAGGTACGAGCTGCTAGAGTCTCATGGTAGATTCCACTCGTATCTGCGCAGCTCCATGGCGTATTGCCCAAGCCAGACGAGAAGCCGCGATGCCGCAGGAATGCCTATACGCGCTTTCTTACAAAGTGGTGATATGGTCACAACTGCCTGGCCTACCTTCTTCGTCAGGCTTCGCGGGTTTTCCCTTTGATGTTCGCATTGCGAATCACCTACAAGTAGGGCTGGCTCCATTGAGGAGTAGCACCTCTCGCTCGATCGGCGCGAGCGCACGAAAGTGAACAATATTTGTTCACTGATCAGCCTGAGCCTGTCGTGCAGCTTAAATGTCGCGGCCTCCCATATGAGGGATTCTCAGCCTTGTCCTCCCGCTCTTCCGTCGAGCTTGCAGCCTGCTCCAATGTCTTTTGCGGTTCAAGACGCCCTGAGATGGGACGTCTCATCGTCTCGAGTTCATCTTCAGCCAAATCCAACACCCAAACTCCTCTCCAAGCCCTTCACATACTCCTCAAACTCCTCCCAAGCCTTGTCCTGAAACGCGACATTATCTTTCAGCACGCGGCTACGAGCGTGCATAGCCGTGGCTCTATCCCGCTCGCCCCAGACTCGGACCAGATTCCTCACAACCCTCCTCTCCAGACCTTTTGTTTGCGCTGCGCAGCGTAGAAATAACAGTGTTCGAGATATGCGCTCTTGGTCGAGAGGTTGGGGTGTTTTGGCGCGGAAAGCGGCGCGAATATGCTTGCGGATCGTGTAGCGGGCTGGTGAGGAGTAGAGGGTTGCTTGGAGGGCAGCGCGATAGAGGTTGCGGTAGGCGTGGGTGACTGATAGGGACATTGCTCCAAGAAACGACGAGGATTCTGGTTTTGAAGCTGCCGAGACACCTTGTTAGGAGGTTTGGTAGAGGAGTTTCAGTGGAAAGCGACCTTCAATCCTTACCTAAGCACAAGCGAGTTGCGAGTCAGCTGACAGGGTCTTTGCTAATTGACTTCAAACTAGGGATTCGACACAGGCTCCGTCGAACATAGACCGCACGACCTCAACTTAGGAAAATATCTTTGTCTTTCTACTAGGATTGCCTGGAACTATGGAGGGTTTTCGGGAGGGCACAATGATGATCCGGACATCAGCTGGTATCAACTCCTTGAGCAATCGAGTTGCCTCAACGTCAATCTACGCAGATGCGAATACGAGAAGGAATAGAGGCGTGCGTCGCTCAGGCCACCTGAGCTGTTCACTAACGTGAGGCTGAAGTGACTGATCATCATTGGCATGATAGCGTTAGCGCGGTGACATGACTAGGTATATGTATAAGAATAAGTATCTTCCATGAAGCTAGCCATCAGCCCTCGAACTTCTGTCTATCGAGTGGTAGCGCTGCTGAACAGCCTACCATGTTCTCTCGAATCCTCGTTGCTGTAGTGGCCGTCGTGGGCATCTTGATCGCCCTCAAACCAAAACTGACATCAGCACCAGAACCTCGAGACTACATTAGAGGAAGAGACAATACCATTCTTTACATAACGACCGAGCATCCAGGCCACTCCAATGTGCACGCAGCCACCGCTCAAAGTCTGCTCCAGCACCATCCTGACATAGAGATACACTTCGCCTCCTTCCCAAAGCTGGGCAAGACCTTAGAGAGAGTCTCAACATTCGCCAAGCAGCATGAGCCGCAAGCAAAAGACATCATCTTCCACCCGCTGAAAGGGACTTCCTTCCACGAAGCATTTGATTTCTACAAACATCTCTCTCATAAGGAGGATGGCACAATCGGCGCCATCACTCCACCTGGTATGGAAGGCATCAAACGCCTAGCGGCAGACATTCAGATCTTCATAGCCCCTTGGAGTCAAGAAGATCATCTCGCACACTATCATCAGGTCCTCCATCTGATCGACGAGATTGATCCAGCAGTGATCTGTCTGGACACCATGTTCTCAGCCGCGATTGAAGCCACACGTGCCAGGAATCGCCTGCACGCTTTCATCACGCCCAACATCCTGGTGGACAACTTTCCGGGCGAGCAGCCATGGATGGGCATGCTTTGGAAGTATCCAGCGTGAGTGTCCCTTACCCACCAGCGAACCAAGTTCAGTGTTTCTGATATACACGCAACCAGAATGGGCTCAGGCTTCCCCTTCCCCGTCCCCTTCAATCTCATTGTGCAAAACATCTTCCTCAACTTCCGCATGATCTCCAGCCTCATTAAGATGCCGGACCTCTCAGCCAAAAGAGACTTCCTGAAAGCCAACGGGATCCCAGACCCCATCAACTTCTTCGGTCTCCACCGCCCAGACGTCCCCTGGATCACACAGACAACACCAGCGGCCACCATTCCCGTGGACTTCGTGCCGCAAAACGTCTCCTGCGCTGGCCCAATGGTCCTTTCCGCCGCTCCAGCTGCAGAGCAAGACGCCGAGCTCGTGCAGTGGATCCAGCAGAAACCGACTGTGCTGATCAATCTCGGCTCAGCGTTCACTTACAGCATCTCGCAGACGAGAGAGATGGCCGACGGGATTCGCTTGGTGCTAGAAAGCAACCCTGACATCCAGATCGTCTGGAAATACAGGTTGTCTCCGAACGTTGTCGATTTCGACTGGCAAGCCGTGGTCGAACCGCTGGAAGCGACGCAGCGTGTCAGAGCGACGCAGTGGCTATCCGTCGATCCGTCATCGCTCATGGAGACGGGCCATATCGTTGCACACGTGACGCACGGTGGTGCTGGAGGGTATCATGAGAGCATCTCGTAAGTCTAACATACAGCAGACCGGCCAATACAACGCACCTCGACTAACTGATTCCTTTCATTTAGTGCCGGCGTGCCTCAGGTTGTCCTACCTCTGTGGGCCGATCTGTACAATTACGCGCAACTCGCAGAACAAATCGGCGTAGGCCACTGGGCGTGCCGCGAGACTTCTCCCGACTGGACGCCCGAGTGTCTCAGAGACGGAATTCTGCAAGTAGCAGCTAGCGAGCAAAGTAAAGCGCTGAGAACTAAAGCGAAGGAGATCAGTGCCGAGGCGAGAAAGGATGGGCTGGGGAGAGATATCTCAGCCGAGATCGTGGCGGGACTGGCGAGATCAGGACACTGAGATGTATAGGTAGGTCCCGCATATTGAGCTCGAGGAGGCTATAAGGAAGAAAACACTGCTTGGACACAAGATATAGCCGACTACACGAAGCCATCTGGGTATATCACTCACGGCCAACGTAGGAAGGCACATGTATGAAACATGGAAGAATCGTTCCCAACCGTTACACACCGCAGCGGGCAGTCTCTGTACATGTGTAGATACAGAACTCAGCCTCAAGGCAATTCCGTCTCTACCAACACGCAATCAAATAAGCTGTGCGCTTGGGTGACACGGCTTGCTATTCACAATTTGGTCACGCGAAGAGAGTCCATGTTGTTGGCACGGCTAGAGTATATGGTGTCTAGCAGGAGGAACCCGACGTGTATTTCAAGAGTGGTTTGCACCAGATCAAAGTAGTAAAGTTCTGCGTGGAAGAAACGGATACATGCTTGATAGCCGGACGTCATTTGGGCAAACCAGCCTGAACATATGACAGGCGGGCGTTGTGTTCCTTGGTGGCTACGCGATGAGGTAGCAACGTGACAATTCTGAATGCAAAACACAGCGACTGGGAACAGGGTGGGTAGGCACAGGTATCATAAGAGATCATTGAGACAAAACAGGGAGCAAGGTATCGCGAGAGATAAAGACAGTTAACTTTTCTAGCTATTCGAGCCTGTATGGAAACCAAAGCAAGAAGCATAAAACAAACTCATTATAATCATCAAACTGGGCCACGAGTCAAATCACCACCAAGCAAGGTGGGAGACATCAGAACCGGCCATTATTGCAAAAGCAAGAACAAGGTAGAACCGAGAGCAAGTAAAACTCGCAATAGGAGACGGGAGCAAAAGCTCACACTGCCGTCAGAAAGTAAAGTTGAAAGGTCAGAGTGGAAAAGGTAAGGTGGACTTCATGTTCCACCACCATCGATCACATCTGTGTTTTGTTCCCAAGAGAAGAGAGAGAGGAACCGTTATGGCTGGATCATAGGTGCAGTCGAGGATGTGAAGGACTTCTAGTCGCTCAGATCGTCAATGACAGCACCCTGAGCCTTAGCCTTCCAATACTCGGTCTCGCGTGCCTGAGTTGCGAGCATAGCCTCAAGCTCGGCGATGCGAGACTCAAGGCTGTCGCGCTCCTCGACCTTCTTAGCACGAGACTTGCGAGCAGCAGCAGTGTTGCGAGCACGCTTGAGGGCGACAGTGTCGTTCTCATCGACCATAATCGGTGGGAGAGGCTTGTCGCGCTTCTTCGCGCCAACGCCAGCAACAGAGGAGGGACGAGCGAACGCAGCCGGGGACGCAGTAGTAGAGCTGCGCTTGCGGTTGTGAGCAGGACCTCCAGGGTGAACAATGATTGGGTTGTTGTTGGAGTTGTTGGAGATGGTACGCTCCATAGGGGGAGCGGCAACAAGCGAATCAAGCTCCGGGAAGAAGTTGGAAGTGCTGTTGCAGTTGCTGCTGAAGTCAAACGTGTTGTCAAGCGAGTCGTTGAAGAGAGGGGACGCATTGTAGCTGTCCGGCGTCTCAAGATAAGTAGACCCGGGTGTGGTCAAGTTGGTGAACGACGTTGAAGGCGGCACCGAATCACTGTTGAACAGATCCTTAGGAGAAACGGTAAGGGCGTTCGTGTTCGCAGCGCTGAGAGCTGACAAGTCGGTGAACATATTGAAGTCACCGAAGCTTGCGCCGTTCTCAAAGGCGCCGAGGTCACCCATGGTGTCGTGGTATGCGACGTTCGCTGGATGCGATGTTAGACTCGGGCTAAACATGTTCGCGGACGGAGACATTGAAGTACCTGAGCCACCCATAGTGATATCACTGGAGTTTATGGTCTGCTGGTTTCGAGTAGCCGGAATGTTGCCGGTCGAGTTGGATTGGAATAAAGGCACGGGAGGTCGAGTAGAGTTCCGTTTGGAGAATCGCTGATCGCTAAAAGCCTGAGTAGAGTTGGGAGCCGAGTGCGCGTAGGCAAGGGCAGAACGGTAGGCGGGTTTAAGCGTAGGACGAAGCGTCGAAGCGGGCGAGGGCGCTCGATTGGGAGCCGACTGGGCCGGAGATGGCGGCAGTAGTTCGAAGTCTTGATTGAACACAGGTGTTGGGGCGAAGCCGGATGGGTCCGATGGTAGTGGAAGCCATGATTGCTCGTTGTAGGCCGTGGTGGACGGTCGGTTAGAGATCACGAAGGCTTGAGAGTCGATACGACAGGAAGCGTTTTGTGAGAGGTCCCGGAGGATCTCTAATGGAGTGGAGTTGATATAGTTATGGGGTGGGCCGGGTATGGTGGGCGACGGAGTCTAGTATGAAGCAGCCATGGTGTCTGCTTCGTGTGGTAGTTGTTTGTGAGTGTGTGTTTGTGGTGGATGTGGTATGAGGATGGAGGGAAACGGCGGGGAGAGGCAGTTGATGTATGGTCAGGCGGCAGAATTTCGACACCGTGCGCCTCAGGTAACCGCGCTAAGTATGACTCCTCGCCTGCTAGCGCGCTTTTGCGCTGGCTCCACCCAACGGCTGCGCCCGGGTCGTTGCACTATCACTTGCAGTTGCAGCTGGGCCGATCAATTGGTCGCAGTCGATCGCCTGGCTGCTTATGAAACGTGAAGTCGACCCTCTGTTCCGACAACTGCTCGTGGTCTGCCCTCTATTGCGCGTGATTTTGACGAGCCTACACGCCTCACTACCAGCCAACACCGCTATCTCATGCCCATCTTACGAATGGCATGACACGTGTCTCGTGCAAATCCCATCAGGCGATGCGGCTCAACGCGGCGTACGATTGCTGCAACTTCAGCCCCGCTGTCCTCCACGGGACACCGCGCATGCAGGTTGAGAGTGGCTCGGCCACACTCTGGCCGTCGCCCTGCGCCCTGCACTTGACACGAGAGGATTCCTACGTGGGCCGCCAGCCAAACTCAGCGAGGCGTCGTACCCCATTCTGACGTGCTAATTGGCCGAGCGCTCGACCGGTGTCCTCTGCGCTGCTGCATCAGGCAATGCTCACTTACGATGTCGGTGCCTGGTGGAGGGCTGATACTGGCCGATGGCTGGGAGGTACCCCAGTAGCTGCGATGCCGGCGATAGCTGAATAATATCCTACCGTCAACAAGCACGAGGGTCGAGAGAGCCGGTTTGCCGGCGTGAGATTGAACCTTCTAAGCTGTCAGAATGCAGACGGTCATGTGAAGCCTGAATTTCGCAGGATACATTAGTACAGCGAGACGCGAAATGCGCGAGCCCTGCTGGTGTGAGCTTGATTTTCTGTCCATCAGATAAGCGATGAACCTTGTCTGTGCGTCTCGTGACGTGAAGTCTGATGTGAAGCGTGCTGCCTCGCTCCGAATTGCCTTTTGGAGGGGTTCAATCTAGCGCCGATGATCTTGCGACTTCACGTTGCTTGACAGCTTGTAGGGCAATAATTATTATTGACGAGAATCGCAAACAATGGCTGACGGCAAGGCAAATCAGAGTAAGGCTAGCGCATATCTTATATGGTTGCTGTAGTATCAGTAGACTGTTGTATCACGTGCTGATACATGCTTGTGTAGTCAACCTGGATGCGCTCAGCGTCCAGCAACTTTCTCAGGTCAAGAAGCAGTTTGACGATGAGGTCCAGCATTTGACCAACTCGTACCAAAACCTCCGAGTTGCGCAGCAGAAGTTCAAGGACTGCGTTGTTAGTGTCAAAGATGGCGTTGCGGGTAGTGCACAAGGTGCGTTTGGCAATGGTCACTCCAATTGCAACAGATTTCTAACAGTGATGCAGACAAAACTCTCCTCGTACCCTTGACTTCCTCGCTATACGTCCCCGGAAAGCTAGCCAGCACAAACCATGTTCTTGTCGATGTCGGGACCGGCTTCTACGTCGAGAAGACCACAGACGATGCTATCACTTTCTACAATGGAAAGATCGAGGAGCTCGCGGGTAATATCAAGGAGCTGGAGAATGTTGTCAATGGAAAGGCAAACAACCTGAGGATGATTGAGGAGGTCTTGAGACAGAAGATGTTGTTGCAGCAGCAGGGTCAGGGCCAACAGGCTGCTGGTGCGGCAGCAGCTTGAGGAGAGAACTTGGATTTGATACCCTGACTTGGCACGCTGAGATCAGCATTGAAAACGTCTCGGGCGACAGAGAATGACTTTCGAAGAGGCGTCGCCATGGTCGCGCATTGGTGTGAGCTAAGCGCTTCCACGTACGACTTGTTCTGCAGGATACGGCCTACACACGGCCGATCGCAGGTCACTGTGACTTCACTCCACGTTGGGTGGACAGACTCGCGGGCCAGGTGGGATTCGCTGAATCCTGAGCGTACTGCTTGCAGAAGTGAAGGCACGGGTCCAGTGAAGTGGACTTCCAACACAGCCGCACCGAGAAACCTGCTCCAATCACCTAACCGAAACATAAAATTCACTGAACATTTTACTGTCTCACGAAAGTCACTGGTGTTCTTTATCAATTGGATGTGGTTAGCCGCGTTGTGCCTCAGCGCCTGAGCGCTCCTGCCTCTTAAATCATGCTTTCTGCTGCCTTGACAATTTCGCGACCCAACCTCAGAGCTACCTGACCCACTGATCACCCTACTTTCGATTAGAATAACACGCGGGCATTTGTCTACTACTGATATACATCGCCAACACCATGTCCTACTCCTTAAGCACGAGGCAGGCTACACTCACCGTCTCCACCGGTCCGGCACCGCCAATCACGACTCTCCTCTCGCAGTATGAGCTGCTCAAATCACTTAGCGCACACCTTTCTAGCGCAGACATCATCCATCTCGGCGCGACCTCCAAAGAACATTGGCAATACGTTGCAGCTAGCCCGGTCATACTGAAAGCCCTTCTGGAAGAGTCTACCTGCGATGGCAAAGGCATTACAGCGCAGGCGCACGTCTTCGGGCACTGGAAGGGTGACCCTACGAAAGCCACGCGGACTTGCAAAGGCAAATTGGCTTCACCTTGTCTTGATTGCGGAGCCATGGTGTGCAACGTATGATCTGATATCCCCCTCATAGTTTGAGATCGCTTGCTGACTGTGTACAGGCTTGCCGATTCCACGTCGTGTATCCTGAAAAGGATTGGCTGGACGAGAGCGACGACATGTCGGACGAGAGCGATGACATGTCGGACGACATGCGCTTTACGGAAGAAGAATGGGATGATCACGAAGATTCGCTCTGCCTGCGGATCGAGACCGGGCTGCTCAAAACCAACAGCATCGAGGCCATCAAAGCCCAAGAGATCTTCGCCGAGAACTCGTGGCAGACATTCTGTTCGGACTGCGAACCCATCTGTCTGCAGCTCGAAGAACCCGTAACGTTCTGCAGATGCAACCTCTATTCTTGCTTTGTGGAGAGCTGGCGGTGTATCCCTTGCGTGATCGCAGAACAGGCAAAAGCAGTCTCCCAGCGACAGCCTTTCAAAGTGAGGTACATTTCAAGATATGCCAATCAGCCGGCGTTGCGAATGTGCCTTTACGAGCGAGACCCTCTTTGCGCTTGCGGTAAACCCGATGGCCCTCAAACAATCTCAACGTGCAGGAAGTGTGGCAAATGTGTTGGTACCTACGGGGATAAACCGGTGGTTGGTTTGAAGCGCCTTCACGCTCAACTTGGGACTTCGATCGATAATCGCGCAGGAGATCCGATCTTGAGTCAGCTGGGCTGAGTTGAAGGCGATTCATGCGATCGCAAGTTTCAATTTGTGGTTGGTATAGTGTGGTGAATCATTGGAGGCAAGGCGATTATAGCACGTGAAACGTGTAAGGCAAGCATGGTCAGCATTACAAGACGAGACAATGCTTCATACTTGGAGGTAACGAAGGACTTCAATAGATGCGAGCACACTGAATGTCGCACGCTGAATGTCGATGTGATCAGACTCTGCAGTGAGTTTCCAGACTTCGTTGTCTACGGTCCATCATGATTTCCCAGAGAGACAATCACGAACCTCAGTCAACTTCATCTGCCCGAGCATTCCCAGAAGCCTTCCATTTCTCCACCCTCTCCAACCTCTTCCTCTCCTTCCTCTCCGCCCTCTCCCTCTCAAATGCCTCCGTCTCCCTGTCCACAATCTCCTGCATCCTGGCCGCCATCTCCGCATTCTTCCTGCTCTCCAGTGCAATCAAATCCTCCACTTCCTCCTTCGAGATCTCAAACTCCTCGGCCCATGTAGGCTCTTCCCGATTCCTATTCCTACCCTGTTTACCATCTCTCGTCCCAGTCTGCCTCTCGACAATCTCATCCCACAAATCCTCGTACTGCGCAAACTCGATCTGCTCCGCAAGCCAGTGCCTACGATTATGGCGGCGCTGCCGCTGCTTGATGCGGCTCCTGAGGAAGCCGGAGAGATTTTCGGGCTGGGGTTTCTTGATCCGTAGGACGGGGATATTGTTTGCGTTGAAAAGGACGGGGATGTGACGTTTTCCCGAGAGTTGGGTGAGAGGGTGTGGCCGTGAGAGGAGCTCGTCGCTGGGCTTGAAAGCTGGTGTTTTGCTGCTTGTGGAGGTAGAGGCTGTGCTCTCGCTCTCGCTGCGACTTTCTTCTTTCCTCTTGCTCTTCGGCGGTTGAGCTTTCGGTGGATCAGCCTTGACTTTCGCAGGCGCCTTCGCTAGCAAATGAGCAATGTAGTTCGTGCTCTTCTCGTCGCCTGCGACGGCTGCGTCCAGATGATCGACGGCTTCATAGCCGGCTTGAAAGGCAAGCTTCAGGCGCTGATAGCTGTGCAAGTGGATGACTTGCTTGAAGCGGTTGCGGACGATGTTTTGCAGCTCATTCTGTGATTGAGCGGGCAATGGCACAGCGCGGGATTGTTGGAGGAGAGCGCGATATAGAGCTATCGCGCTGATGCGGTGGGCGCTCACATGGCGAGGGACCAGAAAGCGTGGCATGTAATCGCTATCGTGCCATGCGTGGGAGGTGTTGTGAGGCGAGACGAATGGTCGTGCAGGAGGAGTGTTAGAGAGCCAGGGTTCGAGATCAAGCTCAAGCTTGCCTGCACATGAGCTTGGCGCAATGGAGAGATCAAGACGAAAGATCATACGGACTTTCGATGCTTCGATTAAAGTGACAATAGTGATTGAGAGAAGAAGACAATGTTTATATGCATAATATTACAATGGTATCAAGTCCAAACTCCATGAATTGCGTGCGATGCTTGCGTCCAGCTCGATACTGAACTTCCTCGAGTCTGATGCATTCGCCTCATGCCCAGCAGTAGATGCGTGAAGCACTATTCGTCGTCAAAGACAAAAGCACTCACGACGTCTCCCTCCTTATAGCCCAGCTCTTCCAGCGTCTTGCTCTCCGACCACACCTGGCCCAGGTACATCAAGCGAATCTTCCTCGGGCCAATCCTCCCAAGGACCTCCGCGCAAACCACAGCAGCAGTCTGCCCCATGCCAATCTGCACCACAACATCCATAGACCGATCACTCAATCTGGCCTTCAGTGTCACGACCTGACCAACATCTCCGACCTTTCCCTTGCCCTTCTCTTCCTCTCCTTTCTCCCCGCCAACACCCTCCTCAACAACATCCCCCGGATCCGCCACCACCCAGCCAGGAATATCATACCCCACGCCCCTCTCATCAAACACGCCTCCCGTCCTCTTCATCCTCCCACTCCTCCTCGCCTCGCTGCCAACCGCCACCCGCCCATCAGGAACATTCAACCCCACCGCATCGAGGATCCCTTGCGCCTGCGCAGTGTCTCCGCGCCTCAAGCACTCGCACACAAGCTTCAGAGCACTCCACGCTTCCGCGCTGCCCGTGACGCGAGTGTCGAAGAACGCTTCGCGCTCGGCATCCAGTTGCGCGCGG